>JBBPBQ010020322.1:14026747-14120914 GCA_037974755.1 Cicer yamashitae
TACATTTTTTAGTTCTTCGAGTTATTAAGACAGATTAGGATCATTTAGTTTTAAAAACTCCTTCTATATTAAACAAATAAAATTTAACTTTTTTTTTTTTAGATATGACTATCTTATTAGTATTTTAGGACATAAGTTGAGACAACTTGATAATTCTAATATTCATTTTTTTAATAAACTAATCCAAATCAATCTTTAAATTTGATTAAATTAGATGTGACATCTTTTTAATCTTTGAGTATTTAATACATAAGCGGTACCACTTGGCGGTTTTAAAACTCGATTTAAAAAAAAAAACCGAAAAATAATAAAATATTCTTAAAATAATTATATTGGATGTGACATCTTTGTACTCCTTGAGTTTTTAAGACACGAGTTATACAACTTGACAGTTATAAAACTCGTATTTTTAAATAATTATTCAAATCAAACAAAATCATTTTTTGTCAAAATAACTTTTTTATCCATAACAATACGCATTTTCTTTTAAAAAGCAATCAACACATCCGCAATTTTTACCCTAAGAACTACGTAGCTTTGATTTCTCCATCGCATCGGGAGATACGTAGGAGCAAGATCACACTCTTGTCAAACACATTAATAAAAAAATCTTTTTTTTTCCTTTTTTTAAGCACGCATTTATTTCAAAAAACAATTGATATTCATATTTAATAATAAGGAGAAATAAATATATTTAAGTTAATATTAATTATGCACAATTAATTATAGGTAACCGTATTTTAACGGATGTCGTAGGGTGTTAATACCTTTTATACGCATAATCGACTCCTTAACTCAAAATTTGGTTTCAAAGACCATTTTTCTTTTTAAGGGTTTCCCAATGTTTTTCCCTACTTTAAAATAAAAAACTTTGGTGGCGACTCCATTGAATTCGAGAAATACTCGAAATTTTAGGCCGCGATAACTGGCGACTCCACTAGGGACCCTTAGAGAGTCAAGCCTAACAGAATTAATTGTGCAAATTTGTTTTTACTTTTTTTTTCTATATTTGTTTGTTTTTCATTTTCTTTTACATTATGTGTTTATTATTTCTTAATAAATATTAGTTGTCATTATAATATTCTTGTAAACTAGTAGATCATTTTATTTTATTATTATTATTATTATTATTATTATTATTATTATTATTATTATTATTTTCTTTTTGTATATATATGTGTTTTATTAGCATTATGAAATTATTGAATTATGTTTATTCTACACCCTACACTTTTACTAAGACACACACTTATGAGTGAGACCCTATACCCGGGCCTGAGTAAAACTTAAGTTTAGTTAGCAGTTTAGTGGTAATCATTTTGGATGTACATCCTATTTGGTTATTGCAAAAATCTCGTCTAGAGTGTGACTCCATTAGAAATACTTACATTTTGGATGTACTTCCTATTTGTAGTGATGTTTCAATATGAGTATCTGACTCTAGAGACCAATGAATTTTAGGATTATAGAACCCTCCCAGGAAAGAGTTCACAAACTTATAAGCATATAGACTTTAAAATTTCTCCAATCTTGGATAGAATGCATCTAAGTCATGTCTTAGTCTTCTTGCTTTTAAATGGCAGATTTGTTTTATTATTATTTTTTTATTATTATTATTTTTTTTCTCCACCATCCGACGTCAGTATACCTCTCAATTTTTCTTTGTTGCATCCATGCAAATAGCTTTTGTCGTTAATGATAAAGTTAAAATTTTTTATAGTACCATGCATTCCTTTCATGCATTAAAAATTATTTTCAACACCATACCATACAATATTCATAATCATTCATTTCTATGTTGGTCCATTAGAGAACCATTGAATTCAAAGCTAGGGTGTGGATATCTTTGATTAAAAATGGGATCCAATAATGAAACTGCAATCCCAATGCTAAGGAAAACTATGAATCTGAAAGCCAAAAAACCTCAGGTTGACAGTTTAAAAGGACTTCGTAGCTTGTTGGAGCTTAATCACCGGTTAACATTTACTAAGAAATATGGAAAGATTCTTGATTTACTGGATGTGGACGTACAAATAGGGGCTATTACCGCTTTGGCTCAATTCTACGACTCTCCTTTGAGATGTTTCACCTTTCAAGACTTCTAACTTGCGCCTACTTTGGAAGAGTTTGGACCAATTTTAGGCTACTCCCTAGAAAAGGTAAACCTTATCGTTACATGGGGAATTATCCATCCATAACCAAAGTAGCTGATACTAAGGGTTGAAGAGGAAATGTTGATAAGCCAAAAGAAGAAAGGGACTTCTGGTTTTCTAAGAAGTTTTTTTGAGGAAAGAGCACATCATTTAGCTAAAGCCCAACATTGGAGTGCTTTTATGGGGTTGTTCTATTCCCGAGTGATGAAGAAATTATTGATTTAGCAGCAATCGATGTCTTCCTAGCTTTGAAGAATAGAGGAGAAAATCCTACACTTAACTATTGTCCTCGCTGACGTGTACTATACACTTAACTATTGTCATGAGAAACAAGGCAAACGAATTTTGTGTTGTTTACCTGTTTTGTACGTCTGGTTGGTGAATCATATGTTTGATAGTGGGTGCCAAAAGCGTTACCATGTCAATGATTTCAAGAATTTTTATGTTGACATAAATGAAGCTCGGAGATTGGTAGATCTTACTGAAAAAACAGTTCGATGGTATGCGAGATGGCGAGAGGTAAAAGAAGTAATATACCAATGTGGAACATTTACTAATGTGCCACTTATGGGGACTAAAGGTTGTGTGAATTATAATCTAGTATTCGCCTTGAGGCAACTTGGGTATTCTATCATAGGAGAACCAATGCCAAAACTAATAACCCTTTTATTCTTTATGACATGGGTTTAGAAAACATTGAAGATTTGAGGAGAGTGCGTCAATATTGGAATACGATAATCAGAAAAGGGAAGGAACTAGGAAGTAAAAGTTGTGGTGCAAATGATTGCTACCGCTAGTGGGTCAAGAATAGGGTCCAAGACATTAAGCTACCTTTTCGTCGTACATCTAAGCGGCCGATGAAACACCAATGCAACCTCGTATCGTTAGTGAAGAAATTGAGAAGTTCCAAGCATCAATTCTAGAGGCGGAAGAGGAAAAGAAGAATATGCGAGAAGAGTTGATGGTAGTCCGTCGAGCATATGAGATTGCCCTATTGGAAAATGAGCAGAAGACGATTTCTCTTGAAAGATCAAATAAAAGGGCGAAGGTAGAGGAGGATTATAAGCTCAAGCTTTAATGCAATTTAAGGGCATCAGACGAGTCTTTATGTTTGAGAAGACAAGAAAGAGACCAAGCGTGAGAGGAGGTTGAAAAGTTGAGAAAATGGTTGAAAGATTCAGAAATCAGTGAAAGAAATGCAAAAAGACAATTGGAAGATTTGAAACAACAGTTGGAGAGAATGGTAGTAGAATATAAGACAAGGATAGAAGATGAAAAAATTGAAAAACAAGAAGTTGTTGCTATGTCTTGAGATGCGTGGTTGAAGGAACAAGAGGAAGTAAATATGTTAAGAAACCGAATGATGGAACAAGTGGAAGCAATAGAGATGCTTGGGCAAGAAGGGATAATGTGGATGGATCGTTGTGAAAAACTCACTTTCACAGCCAACCAAGCCATCGAAAGGGTCCCCGTACTCTTAAGGAAAGCAGAAGCAAGCAATGTTCCATCTGCCACACATGCTGAGATTATTACTTTCATTCAACATTGTAATAGTTTGATAGAAGCAATGAATAGTTTAATTCGCCGAGAGCGATAGAAACAATGTATTTCAGATAAAGAGAAAAATGTTGCACTTGTACCCTTTTAATTATCAATGAACAAGCTTGTTTTGAGTTTTCTAAAAAGATGTTTGTGCCTAGGTTGCGGAATCAATGGTTCTCTAATACCCACATGCATGCATATAAATCTTCATTTTTTTTAACTAGCATCATATGATCTTTCAAAAAAAATCAATAAAGTTGTTTCCTCGATACCCTTATCAGACTCGCGCAAACTCCAAGATCATGGATGAACTTGAGCAAAACCAAGAAGTGATGAGAGCAGATGTTAGCCAATTGAAGGACAAGGTTGATCGAATCTTAGAGGCTATACAGGCTTTGGCAAGAAAGGAGAACACAGATGGCGATCCTCCAACTACAAATGAAGAGCACCAAACCACTCCTTCTCATCCACCAGGCTTTACCCCGACTACCCAACAGTTTTGTAACACAGCTATGTAATTTCCCATGTATGGTCTCTCACCTAGTTATACTCCGCCATTAGTCATCAACCCCATGGACAATAACCCAAACCACTCAACTATCAACACCCAAAGCTTAAACCACCGCAAATCCCATCTCCTCAGAGCTACATGCCACCCCAAAACACTATACCTTCCGAAAATATTCCATTTAGTGCACCCCAAGTACCCCATCTTGATGCTAACGGAAATTGCAACCTCAATTTATCGGTGATGATACACAATCCAAAGAAAAATTCCATGTTTTAGAAGAACGAATAAAAGCAAATGCGGGGAATAATGTCTATGGCCTCGAAGCTTTTTATATGTGCTTGGTTCCCGATGTGGCGATCCTTTCAAAATTCAAGGTACCTGAGTTTGAAAAATACAAAGGTTCCACATGTCCTAAAAATAATCTAACCATGTATTGTAGAAAAATGGCTTCTCATGCTCACAATGACAAACTTCTAATTCAGTTTTTTCAAGACAGTTTGAGTTGGGCATCGTTAAGTTTGTATATGCATCTCGAGCACAATCGAATCCGTTCATGGAAAGACTTGGTTGATGCTTCTTGAAACAATACAAGTACAACATTGACATGGCCCCTGACAGGATGCAGTTGCAAAATTCGTTGAAAGGTACAATGAAACATTCAAAGAATATGGACAACGGTAGAGATAAGTGGTATCACAAGTAGATCCTCCTTTATCCGAAAGAGAAATGGTTGGTATGTTTATGGATACTGTAACGCCCCGGATTTTTTGATCCAAAACGTTACTTGAAAACATATTGTTTAGAAAGATTTACGACAATTTTTTTTTTTTTATCTAACTACCTAACATTTATTCATGCAAATAATTAGTAACAACCACGTTTATTTAATTTTATTAAGAAAATGTTTATTCAAGACTATAACAAGAAAAACAATAATTCCTAACGGAAGGGAACCCACTTCCGTATTTCTAGAATCCTAGTGCATTTTAAAAGTTGGTGACAAAAGATTAAAAATAAACATAGAAGTATCGCGACAATCCTATCATTACAAAATTGTATTGAAAACCCATTTTTATCCCCCGTTTGTCGCACGTTAATACTCATCAACTACTCTTGAATCTCCTCGAACTCATTAGTACCTAAAATGTTGTTGTAAGAGTCAGTTTTATCCATCATCCACATCAAACCAAAGTTAAACATATAGAAGAATAACACAAAATATATAAGAGTAAAAACTTCCAATTTAAAAGAAAAATACACAAACCAATAAATTGCATAACAAAAATATATACATGATGCATGCTCCTAAAACTATATAATTCGGATATAAACCTGCCACTAAGGCAACTTCCACACAGATCACCCATACCAATGGGGAAAACCTGCCACTAAGGCAACTTCCACGAAGATGCATATGCCATGACATGATATGATGATATATTATCAAAGAGATATATTTCCACACAGTCCACTAAGAATCATGTCATAATCATTCAAATCACTTTTCAAAAACATCATCTTATTCACATATCACTAAGATCACATATCCATAAACAAATAATTATGAAAATCATAACTTTCACCACATACACACAAAAATCAAGACTTGGTATCATACACACCATTAAGATTAACACATTAACATATATAACAACAAGATTCAACTCCAACTCATACATTATCATAAAACTTTGTCACATATAACATACAAATTCAACCCTTCTTTCATATTCATTATAAAAATTAAAACTTTATTACATATAACATAAAATTCATACTTTACTTCATTTTCGCCATAAAAATCAAAACTTCATCACATATAACATAAAAATTCATACTTTACTTCCAAAAATCATATATTATATAATAAACTTAACACAAAGGATTAGGGTTTCATTATTTTAATTCATTAGTCTACATATTATTCCATTCAAGAAGCAAGCTATCACGATTATTAATTTCATGCCATCCAACCAACGGTCTAACTATAATTTGTGTGGGGAAAAACCCTTACCTTGGCCGCTTTTCTTCCTAGTACAAATCTCTAAGCCCCACGAAGTTGCTCACAAGGAAAAAGAAGTTCCAAGCTTTTGATGCACGAAGAAAATGAGGTGATGGTGATGGTGGCTAGAATTTTGGTATTCTTTACAGAATCTTGTTTGTAAAGGGTTTGTGAAATAGGATTTGTGATTGTGGCTAGGGTTTCAGTATTCCTTTCTATTTAAAGTGAATATTATTGGGTAGATAGTGTTGGGCCTGAAAAAGAAATAGAAGAGAGAAAATATTATTATTATTGTTATTATTATTATTATTATTATTATTATTATTATTATTATTATTATTATTATTATTATTATTATTATTATTATTATTATTATTATTATTATTATTATTATTATTATTATTATTAGCTAACCTTCATCAAAAACAAGACACAGACTCCCAGCCCAACTTTCTACTCATACAGACGGATTGTGTGACACCAAGCCGCAACCCTTAGCCCAAATTCTTCTTGCCTTAGAGATAAAAATTACATCTACTAAATAATTCTTACTAACAACTTTACCACAATAAGTCGAACAAGGCAAATAATTACCACACCTAATTTAATATTGGAAAATATATATTTATAGATCCAAATTATTTTAATTCATAATTTTAGAGGATGTTATAGATACTCTCCACTCACCCTTTTATGATAAGATGATTGGGAGTATGTCATCAAACTTTTCTGACATGGTCATGGTAGGAGAAAGAGTAGAAAGTGGCATGAGAAGTGGTAAGATCGTATGTGGAATGAGTGGTATGAAGAAACCCCAGATGGGATTTACAAAGAAGAAAGAAGGGGATGCTAATGCTGTAATGGCAAACCCAAAGGTCTCTTATTCTCCAGCCATGAATTCTTATCGACCTCCAAATTTTCAGTCCTCGATACCCCAAATTCCCTACATTCCCTATCTATATGTGGTTGCAACCTCACAAGCTCCATACCCCCAATATCACCATTCAAGGCCACTTTATTATCAACCACCCTTGGTTCAACCACCACCTGCCACGTTTTCCCAACAAAACCAATGGAACCAAAATCCAATCCCGAATCATTACAAACCACTAGTTAATCGAGAAAAAAGGATAACCCGTTTTGACCTAATTCCCGTCACATACAACCAATTGTTGTCTCACCTACTCCAGAATTCAATCGTAGTCCTAAGACCAATGAAACCCTTGGAACCACCATTCCCAAAATGGTACAACCCAAATGCAAAATGTGAATACCATGCAGGAGCCGTAGGGAAGATTGCCAAGCCCTAAAATCTAAAGTGCAAGAACTAATTAATGCAAAATGGCTTACCTTCAAGGAAGATTGTCCCAACGTAGGGAGTAATCCCTTGCCGGGCCACGGGGATACATCATTCAATGTCATTGGAGATGAGATACACCAATGTGCAAAAGATGATCATGTGTTGCCCATAGAGCCGTGCGTGGAAAATAATATATCTTTTCCAAAACCATTGGAAATCCTCTATAGAAAAGAGAATCTTAAGCCAACTCCTAGCAGGCCAAATGCAATAATTGTTTAAGCACCAACCCCTTTTCCTTACGGAAATACCAAGGCAGTACCATGGAATTATGAAGTCACATCCCACTTGGCCAATCATCAATCAAGTGATAGCTGTGAACCTAAAGGAATTGATGTCACTAACATTTCAAGGATTTGTGGGGTGACTCGGAGTGGTCGAGTATACGCTCTTGAACAACATAGGAAAATGGAGGGTCATAGAGAAAAAGGGAAAGAAGCTATGTATCATGTCATAAAAGGACAAGAGACTAGCATAAAGACGGTGCCTGGAGAAGAAGCTAACGAATTTTTGAAATTTATCAAGCAAAGTGAATATAAGGTAGTGGATCAGCTAAATCAAACCCCTTCCAAGATATTTGTTCTCTCCTTGTTATTGAACTCTGAAGCACATAGAAGGGCACTAATGAAAGTTTTAAACGAGACCCATGTTACTCATGATATCACTGTCGACCAGTTTGATGGAGTTGTCGGTAACATCACCGCTAGTAGTTGTCTGAGTTTTAGCGATGGCGAATTACCAGCTGAAAGGACATAGCATAATAAAGCACTACACATCTCTGTTAAGTGTCATGATCATATTCTCGCACGAGTGCAAGTGGATAATGGTTCGTCACTGAATGTCATGCCGAAATCAACACACTCGAAACTATTTGTTGATGGAGCCTGCATGAAGCCCAGTGCTATGGTGGTGAAAGCATTTGATGGATCCATGAGACAAGTTGTTGGTGAAATTGACCTGCCAATTCAAATCGTACCCCATAACTTTGGAATAACCTTCCAAGTAATTGATATTAAACCGGCGTACAGTTCCCTTTTAAGGAGACTGTGGATTCATGCTATTGGAGCAGTGGCATCCACTCTTCATCAAAAGCTAAAGTTTATAGTGAGCAATAAGCTGATAATAATATTTGGGGAAGGAGATATGATAGTAAGCCATATTGATGTCTTAGTGGATAGCACTGCTCAATATTCTCTTTTCTCCTTCATGGATGGTTTCTCAGGGTATAATCAAATCAAGATGGCTCCCAAAGATATGGAGAAAACTACGTGCATCTCACAATGGGGAACTTTCTGTTATAAAGTGATGCCATTTGGATTGAAGAATGCAGGGGCAACCAATCAAAGAGCAATGGTAACTTTGTTTCATGACATGATGCATAAGGAGAGCAATACAAGAAATGTCGTCTCCGCACACGGAAAAAGTGGTTCGTGGCTTTTTGGGTAGATTGAATTACATCGCCAGGTTCATATCACATCTAACCGCTACATGCGAGCCAATTTTCAGGTTGTTGCGCAAGGACTAAAAGGTTGAATGGAATGAAAATTGTCAAAAAGCTTTTGAAAAGATTAAGCAGTACTTGTCAAAACCTCCAATCTTAGTGCCTCCTGTTCCTGGGAAACCGCTTATTATGTACTTAACAGTACTTGACGAGTCAATGGGTTGTGTACTGGGGCAGCATGATGAATCTGGTAAGAAAGAACATGTTATTTATTATTTGAGCAAAAAGTTCACCAGCTGTGAAATAAGGTATTCACTACTTGAACGAACATGTTGCGCATTAGCATGGGCTGCTCGTCGGTTGAGGCAATACATGTTATGCCATACAACTTGGTTGGTGTCTAAAATGGACCCAATTAAGTACATCTTTGAGAAACCTGCTCTTACTGGAAGGATTGCCCGTTGGCCGATGTTGTTATCAGAATACGACTTGCTATATGTTACACAAAAAGCTATCAAAGGAAACGCGCTAGCCGAGTATTTGGCCCAACAACCTATAGAAGATTATCAATCAATGTAGTGTGAATTCCCCGATGAAGGCATAATGACTTTATTTAAAGATACTAAATCATTCGATAAAGAAAAATGGACGTTGGTGTTTGATGGTGCTTCTAATGCATTAGGGCATGAAATTAGAGCCATTTTGATTTCCCCAAAGAACCAGTTCACTCCATTTACGGCTAGATTGTTTTTTGATTGCACAAACAATATTGCAAAATATGAGGCATGTGTTATGGGCATTAAAGTAGCTATTAAATCAAAGGTAAAAAATCTTGAGGTATATGGAGACTCATTGTTGGTCATCCATCAGACGAAAGGAGAGTGGGAAACTCGAGATTCAAAATTGATTCCGTATCATACGCATATCAAAGAATTGACAACACACTTCGAGAAAATCACTTTTCATCATATTCCTCGAGAAGAAAACCAATTGCCTCACCCCCTGGCCACATTGTCATCAATGTTCAAAATAAGCATCAGTCAGGATGTGTCGGTCATAAAAATTCAACAAAAGGATAAGCCAACATATTGCTTATCAATAGAAGAAGAGTCTGACGGCAAGCCATGGTTTTATGATATCAAATCCTGTGTCAAGAATAAGGAATATCCATTGGGTATTTCAGAGAAAGACAAGAGGGTTTTAAGGAGGTTGTCAATGAACTTCTTCTTAAATGGTGATGTGCTTTATAAGAGAAATCATGATATGGTTCTCCTCATATGTGTGGATCAAGCGGAAGCAGAGAAAATCATTCAAGAGGTTCACGAAGGTTCTTTCGGAACTCATGCAAATGGGCACACAATGGCAAGAAAAATCTTAAGGGCTGGCTACTATTGGTTTACCATGGAGTCCGATTGCTTTAGTTACGTAAAGAAATGTCATAAATGTCAAATCTATGCTGATAAAGTACATGTACCACCCACCTCTTTGAATGTTTTAACATCACCATGGCCATTTTCAATATGGGGAATGGATGTTATTGGACTCATCGAGCCTAAGGCTTCAAATGGGCACCGGTTTATCCTAGTAGCTATTGATTATTTCACAAAATGGGTCGAAGCCGCTTCTTATGCCTATGTGACTAGAAGTGTGGTTGTCAGATTCATCAAAAGAGAATTGATCTGTCGATATGGCTTGCCAAATAAAATAATCACTAATAACGCGACTAATCTGAATAACAAAATGATGAAAAAGTTGTGTGATAGTTTCAAAATTCAGCACCATAATTCTTCTTCATATCGTCCGAAAATGAATGGGGCTGTAGAAGCAGCAAATAAGAATATCAAGAAGATCATACAAAAGATGGTGGAGACATATAACGATTGGCATGAAATGCTTCCCTTTGCATTACATGGCTATAGAACCTCTGTTCGCACCTCAACAGGGGCAACTCATTTCTCATTGGTGTATGGAATGGAAGCGGTGCTTCCCATTGAAGTTGAAATTCCCTCGATCAGAGTCCTGATGGAAACAAAACTAGAAGAGGCAGAGTGGGTTCAATCACGATATGACCAATTGAATCTCATAGAAGAGAAAAGAATGATAGCTCTGTGCCATAGCCATATGAGAAAAAAGTTCTTCCTCGAGAGTTTCAAGAAGGGGACTTAGTGGTAAAGAAAATATTGCCCATAAAAAAAATTCTCGTGGAAAATGGACCCCAAACTACGAGAGACCATATGTTTTGAAAAAAGCTTTCTCTGGAAGAGCTCTTATACTCGCAGAAATGGATGGAGATGAGCTTTCACTTCCAGTAAATTCAGATGCAGTCAAAAAATATTATGCTTGAAAAAAAAAGTTAAATAAAAATAATTGAAAAATGGGCTTGCTAGGTTGAAAACCTGAAAAGGTGACCTAGACAAAAATTAAAGCATCCCAATGGATTGAAAACTAGGAATAGCGGTCCATGCAAAAGTTAGGGATAACAAAAAAGGATCAAGCGGTTCTAACTAGGGCAATTATTATTCTTGGAAGTTGACCAACAGGAGTCCTAAATTACAAGAATGACTAGCGTTTGTTATCCTTTCAACTAAAGATAAACACAGTCATCCCTACATTGTAACCCTTAGCTCAATTGTATTATTCTCAATGTAATGAATGTACATTTTCCAATCTTGTCATTTGATGCTATACATTACCCTTTTGTCATTCTATGTTATTTTATGATAATAAATTTTGGAATTTGAAATATGTGTAAATATAAAAAATATTTTAATTATTTTGACACTTGAAAAATATATACACGGGAACTCGATAGATTCTCAAGCTATTTCCTTTACATTGGTTATGTTGATTTTAACATTTTTTTTAAGAAAATAATTTTTATACTATTTTATCTTTGTTATAATATTTTCTTTAAAAAAAAGGAATTTTTTAAAAAATAAAGCTTTAAATAAAAATTAGTGTAAATAGTTTGTCTTAAAAATATGATTTTAGATATTTCATCTATTTTCTACAACTTTTTATATATAATAAAATTTCATAAAAAATGATTAAAATGAAAAAACTATTTTGAGAAACTCTTCAGAAAAATCATTTTTTTTGAAATATACAATCTTTAAAAGATGTGATTTTTATCATATTAAAAACCTTTAATAATGAATATCTAAGTTATAAAATGTCAAAATTACCTTTTGATAACAAATGAGTCTAAACAACTTCTATTATTTCAAAATTAATTTTCATAAAAATTAATTTTTTTAAAAATATGAAGTAAAAATCATATTTTAGAAAAAATCTTATACATATGGGCCTATTATTTGTTTTTTTAAGGGGTTTTATCTATAATTAATTTATTGTTTTAGGTGAATCAGATTGTCTTAAAATGATTAATTTGATACTACATTTTATAGTTCTTCGAGTTATTAAGACACAGATTAGGACCATTTAGTTTTAAAAAATCCTTCTATATAAAACAAATAAAATATAATTTTTTTTTTTAGATATGACTATCTTATTAATATTTTAGGACATAAGTTGAGACAACCTAATAATTCTAATATTTGTTTTTTTAATAAACTAATCCAAAATCAATCTTTAAATTTGATTAAATTAGATGTGACATCTTTTTAATCTTAAAATGATTAAATTAGATGTGACATCTTTTTACTCCTTGAATGTTTAAGACACAAGTTATACAACTTGATAGTCATAAAACTCGTATTTTTAAATAATTATTCAAATCAAACAAACTCATTTTTTGTCAAAATAACTTGTTTATCCATAACAATACGCATTTTCTTTAAAAAAGCAATCAACACATCCGCATTTTTTACCCAAGAACTACGTAGCTTTGATTTCTCCATCGCACTGGGAGATAAGTAGGAGCAAGATCACACTCTTGTCAAGCACATTAATAAAAAATCTTTTTTTTCCTTTTTTTTAAGCACTCATTTATTTCAAAAAACAATTGATATTCATATATAATGATAAGGAAAAATAAATATATTTAAGTTAATATTAATTATACACAATTAATTATAGGTTACCTTATTTTAACGGATGTCGTAAGGTGCAAATACTTTCCCTACGCATAATAGATTCCCAAACTCAAAATTTGGTTTCAAAGACCATTTTTCTTTCTAAGGGTTTCCCAATGTTTTTCCTTACTTTAAAATAAAAACTTTGGTGGTGACTCCATTGAATTCGAGAAACACTCGAAATTTTAGGCCACGAAATTCATCTAGCTTGTTTGTGAATACCCATCGTGTTCCAATGATTGTTTGATCTTGTGGATCTGAAACAAGAGTCCAAACTTCATTCTTCTCAAATTTAAGAAGTTCTTCCTTCATTGCTTCAATCCAAGATTGATCAATTGTGGCTTCTTTGATGGATTTTGATTCCATTTGGGATATCATAGCCATGTTGTTGTGTACATCACCTTTAAATGACATTCTTGTTCTAATCCCATCAGCTGTATCTCCAATGATATGATTTTGAGGATGATCACCTATTAGTTTCCAACTTCTATGAGGAGTTTGAAACGGAGATTGTTTATCAATCTCGTTTTTTTGGGGAACAATCTGTTGTGACTGTCCAGATTGTTCTTCCTCCTCATCATCTTTTTTTCTTAAATCAAGATAATCAAACTCATCAAATAATACATGCATACTTATTTCAACAGTTTTGGTTTTCAAATTGAAAATGTGATATCCTTTAGATTCTGTTGAATATCCTAAAAAGATAGCTTTGTCTGATTTTGCATCAAATTTCCCTAAGTTATCTTTGTTGTTTAAGATATAGCAGTAGCATCCAAAGATGTGAAAATATGAAATGTTTGGCTTCCTATTTTTTCAGATTTCATAGGGTGTTTTGTTTATGATTTTCCTAATGGAAACACGATTCAAAATTTAGCACGAAGTACTGATAGCTTCAGCCCAGAAATACTTTTCAACATTTGATTCTTCCAAGATTTTCTTGCCATTTCTTGTAATATTCTATTTTTTCGTTCAACAACTCCATTTTGTTGAGGAGTTCTTGCACAAGATAGATTATGAGAGATGCCAAGTTCATCAAAAAAAGTATTTTAAAAGATGCATTTATGAATTCCCTTCCATGATCACTTCTTACAGCGATTATATTGGATTCTTTTTCATTTAAACCTTTTTACAGAATGTTTTGAAGGCATCAAATGCATCATCCTTTTGTTTTAAAAATAGTACCCATGTGTATCTAGAAAAATCATTAACAATGACAAACCCATATTTCATACCTCCTAGGCTAGTGGTTTTGATAGGACCAAAAAGATCAATGTGAAGTAGTTCAAGAGGTTTTTTAGTTGATATAAAATCTTGTGAATGAAAACTACTCTTAACTTGTTTTCCCTTTGCACAAGCTTCACATATTTTATCTTTGTCAAAGTTTATTTTGGGAAGACCTCTAACAAGATCTAATTTTGATAAATTTGAAATTATTTTCATACTCACATGTCCAATTCTGTTACGCCATATCCATTTGTCTTTGTTAATGGACATGAAACATGATTCAACTTGTAATTCTTCAATGTATAAAACATAGAGATTTTTCTTTCTAGATGTAGAAAACAAAATCTCACCAGAGTTTGCCATTCTGACTTCACATATGTTTGGTTTAAAAATAACTTCAAAGTCATTGTCACAAAGTTGACTAATGCTTAGAAGATTATGTTTCAACCCTTCAACATATTGAACATCATTAATTTTAGCAGAATTTACATTACCTATGGTACCTTTTTCATTGATTTTTGCTTGATCATTGTTCCCAAAAGTTACTGATCCTCCATCCTTTTTAATGAAGGACAAAAAGGTTTGTTTATCTCCTGTCATATGTCTTGAACAACCACTATCCAAGTACCATGACTTTTTCTTGATACTTCAAGAACCATCTTGTATTTGATGTTATAGAATTTTTAGGTACCCATTTGATCTTGGGTCCTTGAGGGTTAGTTTTTCTTGTTATATTTGATTTTTTAAAATAACATTGTGATTTATCGTGTCCAATCTTTAAACAGAAAGAGCATTTTCTTACTGAAGAGTGTTCTGGTCTGTGTCCAGAACATTTTCCTTTTTTGACACTTTGGGAAGAACGTTCTTGTCTGTTTGCAAAACGTTTTTGGGTTTTAAATGATCCTTTTGCTTTCAATTTTTCATCCCTTATTTTGAAATAGCAGGCATATTCTAGATGTCCAATTTTTTTACAATATGAACATCTTGTTTTGCACTTGTCTTTCTTTCTTTTAGGAACAAAAAAGTTTTCATACATTTTTTATTTTTGAGTTTTGTCAAAACTAAGTCCAGCTTTGTCAAATATCCCTACTTGGGATCCCATGATTTTTTGAAATGTTTCAGTGGATTGATAAAGTTTCCTAAGTCATTTTTGAGAATTTCATTTTCTGTTTTAAGAAGAATGTTCTCCTGTTGAATCGTAGAACATTCTTGGTTTTCAGTTTCATCTGTTTCTTTAAAATGAGATTCCTGCATGTTCTGAATGATGTTTTTTAGTTCATCAATCATAACCTAAGCTTTCTCTTTTTCTCTTTTTTCTTTTAAAACTTGATCTTTTAAAGAGTTACATTTTTGAACAAGCATGTTTGAATCATTAAATAAGCTATCAAAATCTTTTTCGACTTGTTCACATAAGGGACATGGTTCAGAGTTCATTACCTCTTTATCTTCAAAGTTTGCCATCAAACATAAGTTAGCTTCTTCAGGTTCTTCTGTTTCTGATTCATCAGAATCATCCCAGGTCACCATCATTGATTTTTTCTTGAAAGGAAATTTCTTTGGTGCTCTTTTGTTTAAAAGACATTCAGTTCTATAATGTCCTTGTTTGTTACATCAAAAACAAGTGATTTGACTCTTGTCTACTTCAGTTTTGATGTTTTCCTTTTTATCTGAAAATCCCTTTTTGATCTGATCCCTTCTCTTCATCATTCTCTACATCTTTCTTGTGAGAAGAACAATCTCTTCATCAGCATCTTCTTGACTATCTTCTGATTAATTTTTCTCATTTGATTGTGGTGACGTGTTTTGTGAATTCTAAGATGCTTTTAAGGCTATTACTTTGCCTTTCTTTATTGGTTTATCCTCCTGTAGCAACACTTCATGTGCCCTTACAGTTCCAATAAGCTCTTCCAAACCTAGTACCTCAAGATTCTTGGTTTGGCTTATAGCTGATAACATTGGTCTCCACATAATTGGAAGACATCTCATGATCTTTCTTAGCTTGTCTTGTACAGAATATGATTTGCCAAGAGAACGCATTTCGTTCACTAAGGTTGTGAATCTTGAGTTCATTTCATCAATTGTCTCTTCTTCATTCATTTCAAATAATTCGAACTTTCGTATGCCAATGTCTATTCTTGTCTCCTTGACATGGTTTGTTCTTCATGATGAGTTTGCAATGTGTCCCATACCTTCTTTTTCGTATCACATTTCATCAATTGACTCTTTCACTTTCTTCCCTGCTTAAAGCACATAATAAAAATAATTGAGCTTTTGAGTTTAAAAGTACCTTAGGTTTTTCTTCTACTGTCCAATCTGCTTCTTTCTTTTTAGCAGATGTTGAATCGGTTTGATCTACTCTTCGTATGAAATCTCCATCTGTAATGATGCGCCACATACCTATGTCTTGTGATTTTAGAAATAGTTGCATTTTGCTTTTCCAGAAATAGTAATCTGAGCCATCAAAGTAAGGTGGTATGTTTGATGACCCTCCTTCAGCAATGTACTTGGCTTTTGACATTTTCTTCCTAAATCTTTTGCTCTAGCACTTTTTAGGTGTTAATCCTTAGAGATTGGCTCTAATACCAATTGAAGTAACAATGTCAATTACAAGGAAATGGGGTTTGAATTGTAATTGTCCCTTTTTAAAAATTCCTGTTAAAACTAAAAGTATTTAACTCAAGATTGATCTTGGTTATAAACGAAGAACGCTTTTGGTTAGTGAAAACACACAATTTTAACTTATCTATAAAAAACTGATTAGAAGATAAAAAGTAAATAGAGATAAAGGAAGAGATATCTCACAAAGATATATCCTGGTTCACCCAACACGGGTTACGTCCAGTCCTCACAATTGTGAGATTTTCCATTAAGTGCTCAAAGCAAGATCGTTCTTGGTTTTCACACAACTTTTACGGATCAATCTTGATCTATTACAAAGTACTACCTTTCTACCTAAAAAGGATTTCCACAAGTTACCTTACACTCTTTCAGAAAAAGATTTTTACACAATACCTTTTAAACATAAAAGGATTTTTCCAAACTACACAAGCTATGTTAATGATATAGTCTTGAGTTACAAAGTGATGATTTTGAGATTGTTAGTAATCATAGCATTTGGGCACATGTTTCTAGCTTTTTACTTTGGTATTTTAAAAGCTCTTTATAGCTTAGAATAATTTTTTAGCTTGTTTCTAAACTTTGGGTCGAAATTGAATTATAATTTTATTATTTACATTTTGACCCCTGCTCGCTCTGTAGGCCATAACTTGAGCTCTGGATATCGGATTGACGCATGCGAGTAGGCGTTGGAAAGCTAAAAATCAGAGCTACAACTTTTGTGTTGGAATAAAAGCCCAATACCGAACTTTACTGGGCCTAAATTGCAGATTTCGTAATCTGGACTTTTGTAATAATTTTAAATAGCGGGCCACTTGTTTTTAAATCCCAAAATCGAGTACTATATATTGGGAATTTCTTTCCTTTCTTAGACATGGTATTTTTCGGATTGAGAACCAGAAAGATATAAACACTTTTTTATTTTAATTTCATGGAAGGCTAATTTCATAAGATTAATCCACGAGTTTAGAGTTTCATCAACACCTTTAGATTTAGGTTACACTGTCAATTTCGCTTCATGATTCTATTTCTGTTTTTTTGATTATATTGATATTCTAATTGCTTAAATTGAATCTCAATTAGATCGATTAAATTAGTTTAACAAAATTCGGTTTCTAATTTATTGAATTATAATTTTTCGACGCTTGATCGTTAATTGTAATATATCGATGATTGTGATGCTTAATCCAGTCAATGAAACCGAATTCACATAGAGTTGATTACGCTTGTTTGATCAATTCTAT
The DNA here is from genome assembly GCA_037974755.1 of Cicer yamashitae. NCBI lineage: Eukaryota > Viridiplantae > Streptophyta > Magnoliopsida > Fabales > Fabaceae > Cicer > Cicer yamashitae. The sequence continues at coordinate 14,044,872 of JBBPBQ010020322.1, forward strand.
AGTCAAATAAGAATAGAATCATGAATTAGAAATTAAACTCGTTGATAGAATCTGTGATAGGTCTGAAACTCGAATCAGTGGATTAATTGTTTTGCTAATCTATTCAAACAAAAATCTAAAAAACCCCCCTTTCTAATTTCAACTTTCAATTTGGTTAATATTATTATATCAGAAGTCCTTGCGAAACGACTTGAGTTATTACCTCTATCTACATTTTATCACTTATAATTGACCCGTGTACGACAGCGGATCAGTTAGAATCTGAGTATGCTAAACTCGTGTTTGAGAATAGATTCTAGGATTTAGAACTCGGTAAAAATTGATTCTAATATCAAACTATGAACATAACTGAAACTTAGAAATGATTGAGAAGCTTAAGAGGATTTGAATATGATTGTACGAGTGATGTATTGCTTTGCACTTGAAGCTCTGACCTATTCTTCATCTTAAGGCTTTATGTATAGGCTTCAAGAAGGCTTATGACAGCTCATTTGGCCGTTGGGAATGGTCCAGCTGTCATGAGTTAGTAAGTGGATAAGATCAACCATAAAACAAGAATGTTCTTGCTTAAAGCAGGAATGTTCTTGTGAACCAAGAACAATCTCCGTTTGTGCTTTGTGATGAGTTGACTTTTAATCTGATCTTGACAGTTGTCTGAAGTGATCTCATGCCTTGAATCACGTGTGCAGGCTGTTTGAAAGTACAACAAGGTGTCCTTTCCATCCTATCAGCTTTGTACTTCAGCTTGCTTAACTTAGAGAATGATCTTGATTTATGAATTTGCGAAGCATAGTCTTTTGCCTTTAAATATTGGAGTGATTCTTACATTGGATTGATCCTTGTATATTTCTGGTGAAATCCTGGAGCCGATTGCAAATCCTGGATCTAATCTTTCTTTTAAGAATCTGATCATTCTTGTTATTTAAGGACTGTGGAGAACGTTCTTTGTTTTACTGAATTATGTCAAGAACGTTATTCGTTTCTCTGAATTAGCTTGCTTCAATTTAACATGATCTGTTTTGTAATGCTTGGTACCTATCTTTGATTAACACACTCAAATACACATGTTAAATACCAAAACACTTAGAATCATAATTAGAAGTCTTAATTAACCTTTGTTTAATTATCATCAAAACATTAATTTGGGATTTTGTCTCAACAATTTCCTATTTTGATCTCTTAACAAGTGGTTTTCGAGCACTTGTTAGTATTTCCTTAATTTTTTATCTCCAAACTAATCAAAATTGTAACAATCTAAACTGGAACACTCGATCTAATATAAAAATTGAACTCAATCTGCTAATTTTTTAAGGAATACATCAAATCAAACAAATGACATTTTAACTAAGTAATTGAACTCAAATGGTTAATAATCTTTAGTTAAGAATAAATTGTTTGGTAAAACTCAGAGTTTGAATTTTAGCTAGAACAATTCTAAACAAAAATTTACTTACTTGTAATTGAACTCTAAATTACTAGGACCTCATTTTTTTTTTTAAATTGAAGGGTTAAAAACATGAAAGAGATTTTATTGATGAATTTGGTCTTCAATTTTATCAAAACCAATAGGGTAAATACCATTGTGGCAATTGTTATAGGCCATCTACAAACACCAAACCATGGTGCGAATGCTACTTGTGGAGGAGTGGATTGTTGTCAATGTGGAAGTTTTTTGTTTGGTTATGCATACTCTATTGGTGTATGATCTATTATACAATGGCTAAGTTGTGGGATATTCTTAAGGGGGAGTTTAAGAGGGGAGCAGGGGATTTTGGAAAAAAGAAAGTGGAAGGAAGAGATGACTTTGGAGAGGAGATGGTTTTTAGGGTCTATTTTTCTTCTTTATATAAAATCTCTCTAATGTTGGGGAACTAAAAAAGTTATATTGGAAGAGGATTTTAGAAGATTTAGATAAATTCTTCAACTCATTTCCATGTCATTATAATACTCAAAAAATTAAAAATATATTTATCATACACATTCTCTTATAATACTTTACAAAATTTACTTTATCAAAAAGGTGAAATGTTTCTCTAAATTTCCTCCCCTCCCCTGTCCCCTTCCTTCCAAATTCTCAAACAAAGTCTAAAATTTTGAGTTTGGTCTTTGATCGAGATTTCAGACACATTAATATTGAATCTGATTCTCATGTTGTTGTGAAGTTGGTCCTAAGAGATTACACTACTAAACATCCTTACTATTCTTTAACGTGTCAAATTCAAAAATTCTTGAATCACCTAATTCACTCGTAAAATCAACCAAGTGACATATGCTTTCGCATAATTTGACATCTATAAACCAAATACTAAGGGTCAGTTTGATGGACAGGATAAGAGATAGGATATTAATAAATTATCATATAATGTCTGAATCCAATGTTTGATGAACCAACATGATATGATAAGTTAATCTAGAATTCTATCATATCTTGTCTCTCTAGTTAAAATTTCTATCCTGAATATGAGTTGGGTTAAAAACCAGCATGATAGGATAATAACAAGAGTTTACTCAATTACCCTTATAAAATATAACTTAAAATATAAATTGAAATATAAAAAAATATAAATATAAAAACAATTTATAAAATATAATCTAATCAAATAGAAAAATAATTAATAAAATTTGATATTAAACTTAAAAATAAAATAGTAACAATTAATTTAAAAAATGTTTATGATTTTACACAAGGGTAGTTTTATCTTTGTATATAATTTAATAAATTAGTATTCACAATTATAAAAATATGAAAGTTAATTAAAATTTTGAAATAAATATAATTTGTTTACAAGGTTTTCTTGCCATTTACATATAATATATATTAATCTTTATTTACATTCTAACAAATAAAATATAATTATTTGGTTACTCATGATTTTGTTTTTAAAATTTAAATTGTTTATTTAGTAGTGTCAATGGATAGTTTTAATATAAAATTATTCATTACTTATTTAATTTTTTTGTTAATTTATAATATTTAAAAAATAATAAGTTAATTTAATAAAAAAATCTAATATGTAATTGCTCACAATAATAATTTTTTTAATTTAAATATAATATATATTATCTTATATCATGATGAGATGTGTATCAAATACATGACAAAATAAAATATTATCATGTGTGTATCAAACACAAGAGAAGATAATGTTTATTATGTCACTATTATATCATATACTATCTTTATCCAACTTTATATCCTATTATGTCTCGTTTTATATTGCGGAATTTTCAATTTACTTCCTAAATTCGCCTCCCTTGCCATGTTAACTTACATAGGACTATAATTGTCTTTGCTAATAAAACTAACTTGCAAACTCCAAACCTAACTTGCAAACTCCAAACCTAACTTGCAACATAATCGTGGCACTCAACCATTGGTTTAATCTCATTACATCATTATCATACAACGACAAACCCTTAACTACCAAAACATACATAATTTTTCTCTCTCTCTCTCTCTCATCCTGCGTGTCACCTTAAAAGCCCCTAATTCTCTCACACTTTCTCTCTCTAAAAAAACTTTCAATGGTATCAAAAAACCCGAACCCGCCCGAAGGTTTTTGCTTGGATCCGACTGGTATGGGTTTACCGGGTTTTGGCCCCTTCGCCTCCGTATCCGCTGCCGTGAACTCGTCGGAGGACGCCTCCAAGAAAGTTCGGAAGCCCTATACTATAACCAAGTCTAGGGAGAATTGGACCGAACCTGAACACGACAAGTTCCTTGAAGCTCTTCAACTGTAATGTTCATGTTCACTTTTTCTTTTTCTTTTTTTGCATTTTTACTTTAATTATTTTGCATTTTTTGAAAAATTTAGTGGTTGAATTTTAGCCTTTAGTTGAGAATTTGAGTGTTCAGTGACGATTTTGTGAGTGTTATGTGCTGAATTTTATGCAAAGGTGTGGAATTTAGGGTTTTTTTTCTTGATGGGCTTGGTTGGAACTTTGGAGGAATTGGGGATTTTTTTATGAATTTGAAGATGCTGGAGTGGAAATGTTAAATGGATAGGGTGAAGTTTCATGTTTTTAATGCTGAGTTAAGGGCATGCTTGATTTTATTTGTGTTTTCATTTCCTAGTTTCCCTTAATAGCAAAAAATATCTCATTATTGATTCATGTTTTTCCAAAGTTGCAAAGGAAATTGTGAAACAAAACAATATTTAGGTATTTTCACCATCTTTTGTAGATAGTACTAAACTTCAATAAAGTGAACACGCTGGGAATTTCTTGATTAATAATGAAAATAGGGATTGTAAACAGAAATTATTTTTTGAACTTTCCTAATGTTTATCATAGCATAGTTTCTTGTTCGAAAGGATGAAGATGTGTATCAGTTGTTTTGTAAAAAAGTATCAAAAATGTTTTTTGAGAGCCATCGTTTACTTTGTGAAAACATCTTCTGTTTTTATTTTCTAAAATTTGTGTTAATTTTACTCGTTAATAAAGAGGTAAGAGATTTTTGAAGTGAACAATTGTATACATTTCTAAAAACAATGAAAATATCAAAAAACTGTTTTCATTATTTCCAAAAATGCATATTCATTTACTAGCATTTCATCTTGACAATGATTTACTTCAAGAGTCTCTCTTCATCAAAGTAAAATGAACAACCATTTTAAGAAAATGAAAACAGGAAATGTTTCACAAAGTAAACAGTCCCTTACTTCTTTTTTGAAATGTTTATCTTAGCTAACATATTTTGTTGTTATGGTCTCAAATACCACTTTTGGTTCAAACCCTGTGTGGTGTGCAAGTCACGCTGAAGGAGATGAATTCAAAATATCAATTGGACAAGTTATAGTCTTATAGAGCTAGGATAGAGAGGTTGGATTTTCAATTGTTAAGGAGAGGGAATGATGCAATGTTTATTAGCTTTTATACTGGAATTTGAATTGCACTGAAATCTAAGATTGAGTAACATGTAGATTCTGTCCTACTTCATATCCATTGAAATTATAGTTGTGGGTTTAACCCAGTGTTGTCAAATAGTTGCTATAGCGGAATTTGAACAAAATGTTATTGCTCTGTGATATGTTATTAGTACAAAGTATTGTCATATAGTCGCTATTATGGTGCGATAGCTCCGCAGCGTAATTAGATTTTAGAACAAGCCGCTATTTTTCACGATCTGCAGTTGACCACACTGGTTTAACTAGTTGAAAATGGCTTCCCGTATGCCAGCCGACCAGTAGTACCTTCCCCTTTCATGCAGAAATCTTCTTCTCTGTGCGTGAACTTCCACTCCCAGCCCTGCCAATTGCCATCATCAGTTGCCGTCGTTTCCAGCAAGGCAACTCTGTTTATAGCTTTTCTTGGGGCTGCATTTTTTAGAAGCTAGGTTAATGTTTGACTATTTATTTGTCACTCGTTTGGGCCTTAAAAAAGGAGATAATGGTTTGGGCCTGCCATTAAAACCTAATCCTCCGAAACTATCTTTAATTTAAATGAATCTGTTCAATCACCCCAAAAAAGTGGGTTTGTACTAGCTAAAATAAAATATATAATTATATAATAATTATTTTAAATAGTAATACTAGTAAATGTAGAAAAAAAATAACTTTTGTTAATATTATATTGTACTCTGCTTAAGACCTATGAATTTTTATTGCTAAGTATGAATATTTCATGTAATACGATTATCTTTTTAATTTTTGAGCATTAATGTGTATATGTGTTATTTATATAATATGTATTATATATACTATAGAATAGCGGTCATTCTGCATCATGCTATCCCTTTATATTAGTTTTGGGGTTAGCTGACGCGCTATCCGGGACCGACAACATAGTAACTGCAGTAGCATAGTGAATGTATTATTCGACCATGATACAACACAAAATGACCTGAAGCCATGTTACTCTGGAGTCTCTGGATGATGAAGATGTTCATATGATTGTTGGGTTTCTTTATTTTTAATAAAATAAAATTATTAATGATAATGCTGAAGTGGCTTGCCACCATAGCATTTTTTAATAAAAAATTAAATAAAAAAGGATTAATTTGTGCACATTTTAAAGGATAAATGATCTATATGGAAAAAAAGATCAATGACCTTTAGTGTAATTTTGCCTTAATTTTATGTGTCATATTAGGATAATTAGTCTTTTATCGTAGAAGAAAATATGATAGAAAGAAGAAATATTACAGGGAAGTAAGAATCCCTCCTAAAAAGTAAAAAGAGGAAACAAGTGAGCCAAAGTGACTATAAAAAGCAAAGATGTAATACAACTTCCTTGAAACATCTGTGGCACCAAAGAGAAACCATAAACACAACACTTTGTAGTAACAAATATAAAGGTCGATAAACACTTCCTCTCAACCTTTAAGACACCCTTGAAAATATATGCAATTTTATTTTACCATATATACACTTCAAATTATAGTTTTTTACTTTCAACATTGCATTCTTTTGGTAGAGAGTTTCATTGAAAAGTCAAGACTAATTTATTTCGATTAACGATGAAATGTAGTGTTTCAAATTAAAACTGAATGTGGTTGTTTCTATCCTTTCTTGTTGTCAGTGTCGCCATTTTGTATTATCCTCAAAAAATTTGTTCCTTTATTTCTGTATCCAGATTTGACCGTGACTGGAAAAAGATTGAAGCATTTGTTGGATCAAAGACTGTTATACAGGTAATTTCAAATGGGAAGAAAAAATGTTCACCAGAAGTGAATCACCTTTAATATCTCCTGCTTTAAGGCTAGACCTTTTATTTTAGTTTGCTACTTCTAAGTATCCCCTGTTCTCATTTTCTTTTAAAACATTTGGTTCGCGGTGTTTTGGGAGGGAAATCAACAGAGCCATGAGAAGAAAAGGGGTTTTCAGCGATAAATATCAATTCAGGTGATATATCATGTTCCATGTGAGTTAAAAAAATGGTTGGAGAAAATCCATGATCTTGTAATCCGGTTAATGCTGTTTATTTATCAAGTATCCACAGTTGATCTGACTTGAAAGATATGAACGTATATGAATGTTTGCATATGAGGCCTGTTATTTTATTTTCCATGTTTTGATGTGGTATGGATACCTCAAGTTAAGAAGGACTAAAAGAATGCTCTCTGCCATTGTAGATACGTAGCCATGCACAAAAATATTTTCTAAAAGTTCAGAAGAGTGGGGCGAATGAACATCTTCCTCCACCCAGGCCTAAAAGAAAAGCCGCTCATCCATATCCTCAAAAAGCTTCCAAAAGTGGTAATAATCTTTCACCTTAGTTTTTTTTTCCTGTGAGACATTATGAGTACAGTTCTTTCTAATGATTTGTATTTGATATTTGACAGCTCCTGTACTCTCACAAGTACCGGGATGTTTTCAGTCTTCACCACCTTTGCTTGAACCTGGTTGTATACTGAAGCATGAATCCATACCAATGCTTGAAACTCCTATTATGAACACTGTGGTGTCTTCCTGGTCGAACCACACGTTGCAAAATACAAATTTATTGCATGGTATTTAATGCTACAATATTTTGGAGCTTATATTTTTCTTATACATAATCATGAAGTTTTGTAGAGGAAAATAATTGACAGTTTATTCAAGATAGTTGAAACTTGTAACCCCCACCCCCCAAAAAAATACTAACTACTTTCTTGTGTTTGCAACATTATGCCTTTTGCAGTGCCAAAAGTGAATAACTCCTGCAGTAGCACTGAAAGTACTCCTAAAGTACGGCCGGTTGGTGAATCTAATAGTCAAGAGAATAAAAGCCTTCCATTGAGAGGCAAGGCTTTAATGATTTCCCTTTATAATTTCAAGTTGACTTTCTTTTGTTGTTTCATTTATGCACGACAAGGTTATTTGGTGTTGTTATGGACACAGTTTTTTTGAAAGAGGCATATGATATATATTTAAGCATGTTTGCTTTACACCAATTTCATATCCAAAAGCCATGGTATATAGGATCTGTAGTAACTAATTTAACCAACTTCTTTCACAAGTTTTAAGATCACTTTTATTCTACCCACATTATTCGCATCAGATTTTCAGTTCTGAGCATGAGAGGAAGTGTAAAGAGTCTCACATTGACTAGAAATATGGTCTAAGCAATGCTTATAAGATTGGACAACCCTTACCTCTAAATAGCCAATTTGGTAAGATTAAGTTAGACCAAAAACCTTACATGATATTAAAATATATCCTAGATTTGCTCCCAAGCCGGGCTTATGATCCAACCACATTGTCTAGAAGTATGGCCTTAAAAGGCTTATAGAGCTTAGACAATTATAAGCCAGTTTTGTAGGTTGAGTTAGCGATGAGTCCAAATTTTGAAATGGTTTCAAAACTTATCTTAAATCTTTTATCGTGCCAAGATCTTTGTTATTTCACCCACATTTTTTTGCGCCCTTAATGTCTAGTTTTGCATGTGAGAGGGTCCTATTATTCTACCCACATTTGTCCATGCTTCATATGTTCAATTATGAGCATGAGGGGTATTTTGAGAGTTCCACATTGGCTATAGAATCTATAGATGATATAGCCTAGATAGTGCTTATAAGGCTTTGGGTAGTCATCGACTCACAAGTCAGTTTTGTGGAGTTGAATTATGATCTTGGTAGTCATTGTCTTGTGCACCAAAATTTTCACTTGAACTGTGATTTAACTGCAAGGCTCCCTTGCTAAAAACTCAAATTTTTCTCATAATGCAATTTTCCTTTTTATGATATTGTTAATCACTATATTCTTGATAATTTTAATAAACATTTTAGTGATTTTTTTAATTTTTATCGCAGTTCTTCCAGACTTTTCTCAAGTATACAACTTCATTGGCAGTGTATTTGACCCAGAAGCAACTGAGCATCTACAGAAACTTAAACAGATGGACCGTATAGATGTTGAGACGGTATTGTTATTCTGTTCAGCTTGATTGGATTCTTTTGTACTTAGTTTTTGACAAATTATTTTAAAAAAAATCCTTCTTACAATTGACTACTTTTTGAAATAATATCAAAGCTTTATTACACCTGATTTAACATTGACCTGTGTGATAATTGATTAAATGAATTGTGGTTGTTCAAAAGTACTTACAAATGTATGGTCTCTCTTGGCTCTATTTAGGTGCTTCTGTTGATGAGAAACCTGTCTATCAATTTAACTAGCCCGGATTTCGAGGATCATGTAAGTATATTCATGTCACTGATCTTTAGATGTGCGTCTTGATGAGTTCATGTCTCTACTAGACCCTTGTAGAAACACAAAACTCACATGCATTAAATATTTATCTTTATTACATATAACGTTTATCTGGTATGATGAATGCATTCGTTAGCTATCGATACTAGAGGATAGGGAAGGGAGTATTATTTTAAATTTTAGCTGTTTGGTTCAATTTCTCAGAAGAGAGGGGAGGGGAAGGGAGCGGAGCAACCTCTTGGTCAGTTTTAGCTCTCCAAAAGTGGGAAGTTTTAGGTGAGAATATTTGTTTAAAATTTGAACTTAAATATCCTTTTATTTAATATGATAGTAAATATTACAAGGGTGGAAAAAGTAAATTCATAGTTCATACCTTTCATCTATTAAAATCTCTTCCCTCCCCCCTCCCCTATGGAACCAAACACAACACATAAAGTTTCTCCCCTTCCTTCCTCTCTCTTGTCTCCTCCATTAAAATTTCTCTCCTCAGCCCCTGTCGGTTGAACTGAAGAGACCCTAAACAAACACACTTACGCACCCCTCATAAAATGCATGTTCATTTAGCATATTAGTTTTTCAGAGTTTGAAAATATTGTCACTAGTATTTGGAATTAATTGGCCGAGAAGACTTCCAATTGAATTTCAAAGGAAAGTATGATAAAGAACTGATGTATGTTTTTGCCTGCCTCTTTTCGTATCACTGATGAGAATGTTGCATATTTCATGCAGAAAAAGCTGCTTTCGTCCTATGAAGTCGATGTCGAGACAAATAACTATATCAATCCGATACACGATGATTAATTGAAGAGTGCTACTACTTAGATAGATTGGATCCACAAGATTGGTTCATTTTTCAGCAATTGGATTTCATAGTTTTGCATTAGATAAGATGCATTGGAAAGTCAAAAAAGCTGAGAGGTTAGAGTCAAAGATCTTGTACTATTTTGGAATTGCTGTTGCAGCTAAGAAAGAAAAGCCTTGATTCTCTTCATTCATTTTGATGTCGTGTATATATCAAACAACCTATTATAAAAAAGACAATAAAAATATGGAAATGTATAGTTTTTCCTAGTTTTGAGAAGCTCCATATACTACCCAACAGTTAAAGTTATTTGGTGTGAAATTTTTAAGCGTTCGAATATTAAAATAAGTTATTCCACTCGTTTACAAAAATTAAAGATTAATAAAGATTCTTACAAAAATTAAGAAAAAAAATAGTCAATAATTAATAAAGACAATAAAATTGTCTTTATTAATTATTGACTATTAATAATCATCATAAATGTTTCGTGAGACATAATTATTTGAAAGTGATGCATATACAATACTAATTTGGTAGCAAAATTGGAAAATATAAATTAATATTATATTGAAAAAAGTATAATGACGTTTATTTTAAAATAATTTATTTGTTGTATAGACACTTATTTTCAAACGTCTGAAATTAAAGAATTTAATCAAAATACCAAGCTTCATGAACAGTTGGAATTAGTGCTTTTTTTTTTAGAAGTTTTTTGTTTAACATGTGACTTGATCTTGAGCTCTGCCTCTGTTAAGTTTTTTGGGTGAACATTTTGTTTTGGGTGAATATGCTTTTGTTGTGTTATCGAAAGTTGAACAACAAAGTGTTCACATCTCAGATGAGAAACAACTTTTGTTTAAGAATTTGATCCAAAATCAACATATTTCTGATGAAGAAGAGAAAAAGAAAGGATCTGAACTTAAAAATTATCGTTAAGATGGATTTGTTTGGAAGAAATTTCATGTCAAGGAGGATAATAGGTAAAAATTACCTGACAAGCATAAAAAATGCAAGGTTTTTTACCAGGGGCACGAGATAAAAAAAACTAAAGTTGAACAAAAAGTGACAAATTCAAAATTAAAGTCAAATGTAGATGTTGTCTAATCCAATAATTGTGTTTATGAGAATTATAACCAAAACAAAAGTAAGATGAATGTCTAACTTGAGATTCAAATTGGATGTAGAAAATATATCCGACAATAGTATTGAGAATAATATACTTAAATATTAAATATTTTTAAAGATTATAAATTTAGATTTAAATTTAAATATATTTAAAATTTAAAGTAAAATATAATTATGATATACTCTTTCTGTTCTAAATATAATAAAAAATTGATGTAATTGGTCTAAATTTGATTTAGACTAAGGATATCAATTTTTATTAATCCAACTTCTCTTATTTTAAAATCTAAGAAAGTAATTTATATTTCAAATTCTTGTTAGGATATTTTAGGATTTGATAGAATTTATTTTATATTTTAGGATATAATGTTTTTAGGATTTGATAGAATTCATCACTAAATTTATTAGGACCTAATATATAGAGTTTATATTAGAATATTTTTTATATCCCTAAAATAAGAAAGACAACTTTTGTTTTAGATTTATCAAATCTTACTTTTTATAAAATCAATGTTATAAAAAATCAATGAATTCTTTTTAACTGATATTTTTTTTGACATTTTTTTGACATTTTTCAAATTAAAAATATAATAAACACATTCCAATCTGTAAAAGAATATCAGATATAAATATTAAGTTATAATTTAATATAAATGTTAGTTATAATTTAATTCAAAAATTAATTAATTTCTAAGTGGTTAGTTTGTGATTCACTAGCTCTATATGTAGAATATATTCATATAAAATATATCATATATATTGATATATCTTTTACATTTTTCAAACTCAAAGTATAAATACATTCTAGTTTGCTGAGAAATATCATATATAAATGTTAGTTATAGTTTAATATAAAAGTTATTTAATTTCTAAGTGGTTAGTTTGTCAATTCAGCAGTAATATTGGATATATTCTATATCCATTTTGTATTTTTTTCTCATTTAAAATTTAGTATTTTTACTTCCGTAGTTTCTATAAAGATTCTAACCTGAATAGGAAAAAGGTGTTGAGACAAATTTATTTTGCTTCTGCTCGGTCGATTTGAAAATTACGAAACAGTGTAATTTTTCTTCGAAAGGATTGTGATGTAATGCAATTGGTGAGTTGGTGGTAAGTTCATTACAGTACCAATTGATAGTATACCACAATTTGCTTTCCCAATTTATTATGGCTACTTTTAAGTTTATAAGTGAACCCAACATGATACTCCAATTTTCCCTAAGAAATCATGAAAAAAAGAAGTTTTAGCATGCATAAGTATAGTTGCATATTGTTTTAGCATGCATCAAACTTTTTAGCATGATCATATTACATTGGCATACTTTCAACACTACAAGAAAATTTACTTTTAGTGATAGTAAAAATCTGTAGGTAAAAGTATAAAAACTGTAGGGATAACTAAAATTACCTATACCGACGGAGTTTTTTTTTCGTGGTACATAATTACTCAATATCTATGGATTTTTCGCCGTTGCTATAGGGTATAGTGACAGAATTTTTTTCGTTGCTGTAAACATTTGATTTTACCTACGGACATTTCACCGTTGGTATATAGTTTAACCATAATTTTTAAAAGTTATACCTACGGTTTTGATTCTGTTGCTATACATTTAAGTGACAACTTATTTCTGTTGGTATAGGTTTTAACATTAACAAATTTGCTATAAATATTAATTTTGTTATCGATAAAAATTATATAATAATTTAAAATTTTATTTTATAAAATTAACCAAATATAAATACACAATGAAATATATATATATATATATATATATATATATATATATATTTAAGAGTCAAAATAAAATAAAAGATGTTCATCGTATATATCAAAAATTAACATAAAAGTCTTACAACGATAAAACAATAGTTAAACAATGTTCACCATAGTGCACCGTAGAATATTTTTACTTAATACCGGAAAACATTGTCTTACTAATATTTAAAATAGACATATTATGTCATACATAACAGTCTCAAAAAACATTAAGAAATTGAGTCAACTAAATTGCCAAGATTCCATCTTCAACAACAAATTAGCTTTTAATCTTCACCTACAATCAATAAAATAACAAATGAATAAATACACGATTCAATATAAAAATATTACTAATAAAACAGAGAAAATATTAATGATTTTAATCAAAATTAACTTATACTATCTAATTACCATTTTCATTATTTTTGTTGTTGTTTGGACTAAGTGAATTCAAATAGTTTTGAGCACTAGTAGCATCAGGAACCTATCACAAAAAATAGAAAATATTACTTGTGAAAAATACGAGTATGGAACTTATGAAACTAGTTGGATAAGATTAATAACTTATGATATACCTGTCTTGTAGCTTGTATTATATCATTCACATCTTCTTCAGAAAATCGATTTTGAATTAAAGTCATCACATTTGCTAACAAGTTTTCCATATTCTTAACTCTTTCGCGCAACTCTTCATTTTCATATTCTAAAAGGTCAAGTAAAAAACCAATACAATCATCATACAAATAAGTTTTTTCTAGTCAACTATCAGCCTCAAATACAAATAAAATTGAAAACAATTGAAAATAAAATTCAGCACTTTGTCAAACTTAATTTATACACATTTTATATATTGGTACCGTTTAATTATTATCAAAACTTACAATCAATCTTGCAACCTTTTCATTGACAATTGATTTACGAGTGCGGGTATCAATGTAAATCTCTTTACGTCCAGACAACACTCCTTTGCCCTTTTTTATCTACAACTAAACAAACAAGTTAAATGCATTTATTTTTTAATACAAATAGAAATAAACCTTCTCATTAATAAGCTTTGGGAGACTTTTTGAACCCATACAATGAACATCTTCAAACTTAGCACGATTTTGCCTGTTAATTTTACTTATTTTCTGCAATTGATACAAAATATTAGTCTAAATAATAAACTCTTTAATATATTACTCATAATATATATGACTTACTTGTCGTTCATCAGAAAACCTATGACGAACCAAACCACGATATTGATTTGGGTCAACCCTATCATCTGGTACAAGAGATGCAACTTCTTCTTCTATTTTAGTAGGGTCATATGCCATTGACTTTAGATCACCCTTCCATTGTCTCCACTTCTCATTCAGCTCAGATTTTAACATTTCTCTTGTTAACTCATTTATTGGAGGAACAAACTCAAATTTGCTCTACACAATAAGAGATGTTAAAAAAGCATGTTATATTAGTTAAATGTATAATCACAAGAGTTCGAACATAGACATCATCTCTATCTAGTATCTATATAATTACTCAAAAAGTTTGACAAAATATGATGTAGTTTGAGTGTGCTAAACATCTATATTCTTAAACTATGAGTATCATTACAAATTGTTAATCCATCAAATATTCCTAACATCATCATTGTACATCAAACATGTTATAGCACAACAACAACAAAACACGTTAATTGTCATAAGACATGTTAATTGTACATCTCAATTGTCATCTTAAAAAAACATGTTATATTAGTTAAATGAATAATCCCAATACCTCTATTAATTTCAACATTTCTTCTTTGTAATCATTTGGCATGACTTTCCATGACTTGTAGTCGATAGGAGCATATTGATGCCTTCTAGCCACACATCCATTCTCTATAAGCCATTTGGAAAAATTAACTGAAAATGGATGATGCAAATTTTAAAAATCAATAAGTTTTTTTCTCTTTTTTTTTGTTTTAACACGAAAAAAAATTTTAAGACAAAGGCAACTAAAAATATAATCAAATTTCAAGCACATAATGTAGGTCCTAAAAAATGAACAAGCTGAAAATTCGAATACACAACTTGCTAAGTATAATCAAGCCATTAAAAAAGGAACTCTCATGGTGTCATCTGATTTTTTTCTTTTAAAAAATGGAAGATCATGCAAACATTATCATTAACAAAGCAACTCATCCACAGTATAAAATTTCAACGTGCCACAAAGTGCCAAAAACATACTTGTTAAATATAATTAAGTCATTAAAGATAATAACCAACACAAACAACTTAACTATAATCCAGACATCAATAGAAAGCCACAAGTATCCTTTATTTTTAAGAATCAACCAAGACACAACACATAAAGTATATACAAAACTATGTTGTTTCGATATAAATTTCAAAGATACTTTTAAACAATTTTAAAAGTTCGCAGTACCTGATTTTGTGGCGATGATAGAGATACAAATGTGATGGAGATGTTGCAAACGTTGAAGGAAAGCACCACAAACAGCAATCAGGGCAGTATAGAAAAATCCCAAAAAGTTTGGAATTGCTACAAGAGTTTCTTCAAGAAATGATTTTACTGTCTGCATGGATCAAGAACTTTTTAAGTGTTCGAAGCAACTAATGCAGTTACTGTCTTACTTAAGTATAAAATGACAGTTACAGTAAAGCAAAGGAGAGATATGTACATATTATGCCAAATGATAGCTAAAAACCAGTAAAATGGTATATGCACACCATAAAATTGACCAAACTAACCAGTAACTTAATTTAGGAATAGATAAATTCTAACAATAGGCTAGATAAACTCTAACAATAGGCTGGGAGCCTCGTGCACTAGGCTGCCCTTTTAATAACATACTAACATGGGATAACAGAAGAAAAAGGAAAGAATGAAATATTCTATCCCAATATAATGTCATTTACAACTCATTCCAACCAAATTAGCTCACAAATGATTAGTCATGGCAAGGTAATCAACTTTAGGGTTAGTTCCAGTTGCAACAATTTATTTCTAGCTCTTCAAAGTTACTAGAAAAAATTATACAAAAGTGCAGTAATATGACATGAACTTTCACCTTGAGGACAAGGTCAAACCTACTAACAATATTTCCTTATTAACTGTCTTATTTGATTCCTTGTTGACCTATTAACAGCTAACTAATTAATTACTTCCCAACTTGTAAGCACTAATTCTGTTAGTTACATAATTAACACATGCCAAGCTCCCGGCCTCACTATCCATGAATGAAAATCAGGAAAAGTTACAGAAAATTAAGACTGGGTAAAATTTGCTTCATGATTGAAGTTTATTTATCTGGATGTTAGACAACTTCCTCTAATCACATGTGATATAAAAGGAATACTATACATCATATCACATAAATAATTAGGTTTCTTCACAATAAGTTTACCGTGCAAGTTTGGAAAGCAGAATCTGCTTTGCGCTTCCAAAGTCCATTCCCAGGCTCAGAATGGAAAAAACCAAGTAAAGGCTGCAGCAAAGTAAACCATGGTCATATGATAACAGCAAATTAAGCAGTCTTATTTGATTCCTTGTTGACCTATTAACAGGTAACTAATTACTTCCCAACTTGTAAGCAATCAAATTATTAGAGTAAGCAAAACGACCTGAATAGAAAAAGGGCAATTATTATTATTAATTAATTATTCAAAACCTAAAAAGAAAACAACCTATTCCATAGAGCAGGGAACAGAAAAAAGGAGTAAGCAAAACTATTAGTAAAAAAATAGAAACATAACGAGTTTTCTCAGAAATTCTAGTATGAACCCTAACTCTCAATCAAATTCACGAAAATTCAAAATTAATCCCTAAAATGAACCCTAACTCTCAATCAAACTCGCAAAAAATTCAAAACAACACATAAATTACAAAGAACTAAGGTCACATGTTCAGGTTGTGCGAAAATACATAAACAGTACAAAAATTCAAAATTTACCGGTGGTGCGAAAACAGTGGTCATAGGGTCAGTGGACGTGGTGCGAGAACGGTGACGGCAACGACGAGAACGGTGGATGTGGTGCGAGAACTGTAAAAAATTTCAAAAACCTTTCCTAAGTCACTTTTAATATTGTGAATCGACTTACCAACTTATGAATCAACTTATAGACATAAAAACTCACTTTTTGATGTCTCATGGACGGTGAGTCGACTTACTTGTCATGTGGATCAATTCACCATCAATGCAGAAAGTCATGTGAATCTACTTACAACCTTTATGAATTGATCCACAAACTTCATACTTCAAAATTGGTATTTCAAACACGTGTAAATCAATTCACGGGGTGTGTGGATCGATTTGCCAACTCTGCTTTCTTAAAATTTGACATTTTAAAGTTAGTGATGGCAGTTACAAAAAGTTGTTATATCTCATAAAAAAAATGTTTTTCATTTGCCAAGCTATTTTCATGCATCATATATAAGCTTTTGTAATTACTTCTAAACATAGGAATACCTTCACTCATTTCTCATACTCAAGCATTCAAGATCACGACATAAATTGAAAACTTGTTCAAGTCGTGTGTGCAATCAAGTTTTGAAGACAACGAGGGTATCTCATTGTTGGGGTGTCTATTCTAGATACGAATAATCAAAGCGATATCGGTAGGTTGTGTGTCGAAGGACTGAAGAAAGTGATCTTCAAGTGTTTTCTAGATAGGGTTAGGTGTCTATCTTGCAAGGATTGAAGTGTGATCTTCATCTTGAAAATAGGTGTGTCCAGAATTTGGCTAATTGTTCAAAGATTATGTGTCAAATAGTGTATAGGAAGAAGGATTTGTGTACAAGATTTTGTAACATTCGCTAAAGGATCTTATAAATGTTCAAAAAATTAATAATAAAGGAAGAAACTTTCATTTGATTGAATAGGAACATGATGTACTCTACATGTGATGACGAAGTAAAGAAACTTGTATAAATCACTGTGTGATTCTCTCTTTCCCTAACTCTTTAATTTCTGCAAATTTACTTTGTTCTTTGATTTAGTTATAATTGGCGTTCAACGACGAATTTATGTTTTAGTGAAAAATTAATAGAAATATCATTGTTAGAATTTTCTAATTTAGAATCTTATCTTGATTTCATGTGTTGAATGGATTTATGTTTTTAACATTAAATTCAACATCTTAGACTTTGATTCGAATTGAAAATTTTGATTTCTAAGTGTTTCTGTTAATTGTGATTCATTGAGTTTTTTATTTGAGATCTTTATGAATTTTATAAAAGATTAAAACCTTTCAAAACACTCCAATAAATTTTCGTTTTTCTTGTAAATTACTATATATTTTGTGTTGCTTGATTTCAATACCATCAATGTTTCGAATATGATGTGCATTTGCATGGGTCCCTGTTGTTTTCATATTTTTGAGTAGTACGCCATTTGGTCAAGTAAATATTGTGTAAGATATATTTTCGTAAAATGTGTTTTTGAATATATGGGTCCCTGTTGTCAGTGGTACAGTTGTTTCCTTCTAACCACACATTTTATATATGGGTGACAGATATTTGACATGTGTTTGAATCAACGACACATTTGTCTATATTAAATTAAAAATAAAAAGAATTATATGAAAATTGAAATAAAACATAATTTTGACTAATGAATAATAATAATAATAATAATAATAAAACGAAAAAAATAATCAATACAATTTTCTATTAAGAAGTGAATTTAAAATCATTCATCAAAGCATTGAGAAATAATTTTTGATTATCAATATAATTGTTGTTTATTAAATGTTATGTCACTATTATGTATATCTCTCACTTAGATTTTATGAAGATATTTTAATTTTATCGTCAATGATTCACTTTATTTCGTGTATATTAATGCCAATAATTTTATCATAAGTAGTTTATTTTGTTCCGTGTATACCAACTCAACTATATTTAAATAAAAAATATAGAAGAATCACATGTAAATTGAATTAAGACATAATTTCAAATATTTGATAATATTATAATTAAAAAATAACAAAAACGAATAAATATAATTAACCATTAAAATTTATTCTTTGTTTATAAAAGGGGCATTCCGAGAATTGAACTCGGGACCTCTCGCACCCTAAGCGAGAATCATACCCAAAACCAAATGCCCTTCGCATGTTTATGAAAATCAAGTATTGTGAATTAACTATATACAATAGATACGAAACCCATCGTAGATTCGCAATACTCTCTTCTTGACACAGTTACTCAATCCTGAATGCACAGCATGGCAAGAACGACACCACTTTTTCACAAACACTCCTTCAGGTTTCTCTCTTCGCTCTCATTATTCCTTTATTTTTATTCCATTAATTCTTTTATTTTATATATTTCTATTCATTTTTGAAAAATCGTATAGTTTCTCATTCTTCATGGGAATTTGTTATAAGCTTTTGATTGAGTTTGTTAGGGTTTCCTCCCATAAGAATTAATCCTATGCAAGGAGAGTAACAAAATGAGATCTCACTCCTTTAAAATGAACAATAATTTACTTATAAATATATAAGAGAAAAAAGGATATGCAGTGTCTCTGTAAAATAGTTTCTCATTTTTTGGTCAGTGTTAGTGCATAGTAATTAAAAGTGAGTATAGCAATTGTTACAGTGTTTTTTTCTATTGCAGCAAAATGCAGACAAATGTGGCCGATGTGGTTGCAATACTGTTATAGAGACCTCTAAAATCTTTATATTGCGTCTACAATTGCAGTCTAACTTTAGTTTAGAACTATGCCATCAACCATTGATCCGAATCCTCTACAATGAGTAATTTGTTTTAGAGTGTAAAGTGAGTATATAAACCATCAATCATTGTTGAACAAATCAATAGTTGGCGATAAATCATTAGCATGTTTTTATATGAAATGTTATTTTCTGACTATACTAAAGACTTAATTCAAATCCAACAAAATGTGGCACCTCTCCTTGTGGAGATTCAAACTTCGATACGCTGCGAAATGTTAGAGCTGACAACTTTTGGTACTTTTATTTGGGCTATTAACAGTATGTTGGAAGTTAGAACATCATTATGAACAATTTCACACCAAATGATAATCCTAGTTTGATTGAAGTAAATATCTATCGATGTTTCGAACTTCGATACGCTCCGAAATGTTAGAGCTGACAACTTTTGGTACTTTTATTTGGGCTATTAACAGTATGTTGGAAGTTAGAACATTATTATGAACAATTTCACACCAAATGATAATCCTAGTTTGATTGAAGTAAATATCTATCGATGTTTCTAATGAAAGTGTTAATGGCTGTCTGAAACTGTTGGTCTAGTAACTGAAGTTAGTTTATATCCCTTGTGTTGTCATTGTGAACAAAGTATGCTTGTTGGTATTGTTTGTGACTCGTCGATTACCTTTTGAATACAGTTATTAATTATAAACACCTTTCATTTAACCTAGTGTTGTCAATTGAGGATCTCAAGAAATAGCGGTTTGTTCAAATCTCGCTGTGCTATAGTGCTAAAGTGCAGCAATAGCGGCAATTTGACAAAACTTCGTACTAAATAGCGTATTGTGAAATAGTGATTTGTTCAAATTCCGCTATGCTATAGAGGCTATTTGACAACACTATGGAAAATGGTTATTTGGCCAGAAAATGAATGAGACAATTAAGAGGTTGTTTTCATTCATATCAATTAATTTTATAATGATAATCTTATTGGAAAGAAGTGATACGGATAGTATAATTAATAGAAGGGTGAGAAATCATTCAAAGAACATCAAGAGAAAATAAATTACATGCTTAACAATGCAAAGTATTACTAATTTCTGTTATAATGGTGTAGTTTGGAATTGCATACTGTAGTATAGCTTGTCTTGGTTTGACTTTGGTGGATATCTAAATGCAATCAGTGTTTATGCATGAAATTGCTTGCATCTCTCCAACTGTGTATATTTTACAAAATGTCTGGATGCAAATGCATGATTGATAGTTTTTTCTGTTTGATTTATGAGCCTAGTTTTGTATATATGATAGTCTTAGCTGCTGAACTCAACTCTGCAAGTGGAATTCCAAATCAGGTTCTGACGTGGGATGACAGAGAATGACGGCTCATCCGCCAATGGCGAAAAAGCTCTCAAGGAATGTGAACGCATGATTCAGAAGAGCCTCAAGTGTATTTCAATTCTTCCCTTATCCCTACCTCTATTTAATTAACCGCTTTCTCTCTAATTTTAATTTGCTATTTATCAATTTATTTATTTATTATATCAGCTCCAATGGTGAAGTTCTTGAGGGAACACTTGAAGAAAGCTGGGTGTCCTGTTGAAGACAATTTCATCAAAGCTATTAATTGTGATCAGTTACATGCTGGCGGTTACCTTCCAGGTCAAGGGGTGGGTGCACGCCCTTTTCATTTCTATATTATCAATATCAAAGGACTCATATCTGTTCACAATTTCAAAACTATATGCTGCTGCAACTATCTTTGATTAAAATTACATTTTTTATATACAATTAGCAACATAAATTTTTATTATCATTGCAAAAGCCGAGATAAAAAGAGTGTCTAACTTTGAGATTTCATGACTTTAGTGTATTTAGATTATTAAAGTAAGATTGTCTGGATGACAGAAAAAGGTGTGCTAAGCACTAAGAGAGAGATAGAGAGAAAGTCACCAACTGGTAGACAACTGAAAGGTAGACAATCTTTCCCTAGAGAGGAGGGTGTATTGTTATTTGTTCCCTGAAGCGGTACTTTTTTACCAAATAAGATTGTTTGGATGAGTGAGAATGGTCTCTTAAGAGAGAGACAAAGAGAAAGGCACTAAATGTAGACAATCCCTCCGCAAAGTGAAATGTGATTTGCTGCAGCCAACAATTCCACACATTCATACAGTCACTACGTCGGTGGATGTTGGATCGAGATCGGATGATTCAAATTTTGATGTAGATTTTGAGTTTTTAAGAAAAACTGGAATACCGAACTTGAAATCTAGACCGTTCGATTTCGACACAACGACCACCCGCCACCTACGTACTAAGTGCGTGAATTGCTGACTGTAGCAAATCCAAATCCTTCTTTGGGACGGTGCTTATTACCAGTGACAAGTTTGAGTTGAGCTGAAGTAATCCTTGTTGGCTTAAAAAGCTGATTTAACTCACACTTGATGAAGAAAATAATCTCAGTTATTGTCTTCCCCTTTAGTAGTTGAATGATGTTGTATTCAATGCTTCCTACAATTATTCTGTAAGGTTTTCAATTAACTGATAGTATTATTCTACATTTTTTGGACTCAGATAGTTGTGTGTGGAAATCGGACACAAATTCAAGATGAGGTTAACCAGGCGATAATTCATGAACTAATTCATGCATTTGATGACTGTCGGGCTGCAAACTTGGATTGGACTGATTGTGCTCATCATGCTTGTAGTGAGGTTCTTTTTTAACAATGCCCTTTTATTCATATGACTTTGATGTAGTTTTATTTATTAGTTTCATGTAATCAATTTTTCTTGATGTTTATGTGAAACAGATAAGAGCTGGTCATCTAAGCGGTGATTGTCATTACAAACGGGAACTTCTACGAGGATTTCTGAAAATACGAGGGCACGAACAAGTATGCCATTTCTTTCCTTCCTCCATTTTTACAAAATGTTTTTATTTTTGGTTGAATATTTTTGTAGATAATGTGAAGCAGTTTTACAGAAAGTACTAGAGTTGAGTAAGTTTGTGACAAAGGCTTTAATATTTGAATGCTTCAAAGTATTTTATTTGAGATATGCCATGATAATTTGAACATTAAGCACTGGCCAACTTTTTATCTCCTATGTCATTGATAAAAGAAGAAATTCATGAAGATGAGTAGAAGATAATAACAGGGTTAGAGGGATAAGGGTTCCCCTTAACGTGAAAGAAAACACAGAAAAACAAAGCTACAAGAAAACTAGAAGATTATGAAAGCTTATGCTGAGTGTGCAATCGTGCACTTTGTTTAAGAATGATAAATTGAGCCTAGAAGCTTATGCTGATGCATGCTATGCCGATTCTTTAGGCTTTGTTTGGAAGTTGGGAGGGAAAGGTAAGAGAGGAATTTGAGGCAAAGGAAGGAGACAATGGAAATGGAAGAGATGATAGCCCCCCATGTTGCATGAGCATTTATTTTTCTCTACATAATTAAAACCCTCCTATATGGGGGAACTAAAAAATGTACTAGAGGTAGGTTTTGGAAGGCTTTGGCAAACTCTCCAAATCATATTTCTCTTTTTTACAATATTCTCAAAACAAAAAGTATCAATCATTAGCATTCTTAATTGTTTTCTCCCAAACAAGCTGAGAAACTCCTCCCCTCCAAACTCCCTAAACAAAAACTTAGTGGAAAGAAGATCCACTTCCAGATGTTGCATCTTTCTAGGAAGTAATCTGGTTACTTGGAAGAGCAAAGAACATAAAATGGTGGCGAGGCCTTCTGCAGACTCAGAATTCAGATCCACTGCTCGAAAGGCATATGTGAGTTGTTATGGCTAAAAATCATTTTAGATGATTGGAAAGTCAAAATTAGATCTTTTATAAATGATTCTCATTGTGTTGCGGTGTCCTATATTTTAGACATCACTGATGTTCGTGTTGTATATAGTGTCAGTACTTTATAACTTTAGACTACTTTAATCATGTTCCGTCTAGATTACTTTAGGATACTTCAGACCAGTTTAGTTGGGGATAATGATTTTGTGTCCCCTTTTGGCCTTGTGTAATGGTTATATATTGTTGTACTCTATCATTCTCAATGAATTGGATTTCCCAAAAATTATTTCCAGATTTCTTTGTTTCACATTGATTTTTTTTTTTTTTGTTTAAAAATATTATGGCGTTTAGACTAACTAGTTCAATACTGAATTAATTTAATTCACCCTGAAGGAATGCATCAAAAGAAGAGTTTTGACATCATTGTCTTCAAATCCGTATTGTGCTGGTTCAGCTGCCAAGGATTCTATGGAAGCTGTATGGGATGTTTGTTACAACGATACAGCACCTTTCGATAGAGCTCCTTAAGAATTGTATGGTTGTTTGTTACTGGCTTATGATATAGAAAACCATTGTTTCCATTCTTTGGCTTGGAACTTTTTAAGGTGACCATAAATGTAATTCAAATTGAATAAAACAATGTCTTATTTATTTTTAGCTGAGATTTTTCTTCTTTTGCAAGTTGTAACTTCATACGGAAGCTTATTTTTTTCTCAATGTTTTATAGATTGTCATGTACCAATGTTAAATTAACACCTGTGTTGTACACTGAATCCAAAATTGCTTGGTTGTAACTGGAGTATGGTAGTCGACATTGGTTCCATTATTTGGCTAGCAGCCATTGTTGTTGAAGTTATAGTATGTTGTTTTTCAAGTACCTAGCAGTCTTTGTAAGTGTTAATCCTTCTCACTTTTATGGCTAACCATTCAAGCAGTTCGCAATGATAATTTAATTTTGCTCTTAATTGTACTTTTTGAATCTAGATTCATTATTGCTCATGCAGTAAATATTATCGATTATTGATTTGAGACCAGATAAATCAAATTACACATTCACTAGATTGACTTTAAAGTCATTGATTTAGATCTGAGGTCAAGTGTCGTACCTTGATCCAACATGTGGGTGACTTACCATCCTAAACATGCTGCAGAGGTTTACTAACCTATTCAAATAGTTTGTCTTGATAGTATCTCCCACACTTTAACAGCCTTCACACGAAAATATCTACATAACTGCATTAAAAGTTAACTCCATGCAGACATGACCTAATGATAAACATTTTATTTTATTTTATTATGTGCTATTTTTAGATAACAAGATGTCCAACCTATAAATTTTGATGCAAATAAACTTTTATGCTCAAACTATAAATAGGGCAGTGCAAGCAAGCAAGCTATATTTCTACATGTTTACAAAAAAAAAATGTATTTCAAAATTGTCTACAGTCCATCAGTCACATACTCACATTCAATATTTGCTTTCTTTTCCCTTCGAATAAAATATCAACCAACTGATAAAGAAAAGAAGATGAAAAATATATAGAAGATAAAGAAAAGAAGATGAAAAATATATAGAAGATCCCAGTATTCTTAAAATGCTTAGATGCAATCAAAAATTAGATCCAGAAAAGTTGAACTAAATAATAAGCATAAAAAATCCTCACAAGTAATCTAAGGTGAAATAATTATATTAAAGCTTTTGGACAGAACATCATTAAATAAACCCTCACAACTAATGTAACCGACTGCCTGAAAACCAATAAATCATTCCATCGCTTGCTAGTAGCATCCATATTTAGACAAATCCAACCAATCTAATGAGCAAACCAACCAACGCTAGGGCATTTACGCATAATATTTATGATAACTCCTTATCAGCATAGGTATGTAGTTTCTTTTGTTTATTTTCTTCTGTTTGGTTATAGTTTAGCTATGTCTTTGATAGTAAATTCAATATTTTGAGTCTTTAAGCTGTGAAGGTGTTTATATTGATAATTTTTTCCTAACTAGACAAATCGCGAAATGTTTTCTTTTATGTTCACCTATTGCAAGTGAACAGTTGAAGTTGAATAATGTGATAGAATTTACAAAGTCATCGATACGATGCCCTGGTGTTGAAAAGCTCAAAAGAGGTGGGAGTTGCAAGGATCGTTGAGGCGAAGCAATGAGTTGCCTAGCAAAGATGGAAGAGAATTATGCATAACCTCTTTGTGTTGGCTTGCCTGGTTGGTCGCACATGTGGCCTCTCCTACCCATATGTGTAGTAGTTTATGTTTCCCTGGTTTGGCTGGTCGCCTAGGCAAATAAGGCAGATTTTTTAAGATTTTGACCATTTATAACTAGCCACTTTGACAACAAATGCGAAATTTTGTGTCTTTTTAAGGATTTTTTGAATTTTAGCATAGAGTTCTAACTTTGGGCATTGAAATACTATTCTTACTGCATTTGGAAGACAAATAAGTTAAAGATTTCACCTTTCGAACAAGAAGTGAAAGTTTCAACCAATCCTCTTTATGTGTAATTTTAAATCGTCCATTGTTATATTGTCTTTGAACATGAGCTAAGTTTCTTTTGATTATGATTTAAGATGAACTTCCTTGAATCTATTTGACTATGAATTCTTAATTATATATTTATGCAATTGATGTTTTACATATTTATTCAATGATTCTTGTGTTTCCTACTTTCATTTATTTAGCTAGTTACGAATCGAAATAAAGATTACTTCACTATTGAAAATTATATAGTAATAATCGGAACTAAAATAATTGTTTATGAGACGTATTTGTTGTAGGAACTTAGAAATTTATCATGTGTTCACAATAACTTAGTGAACTTTAAAGGTTTGGAGAGCAAGTAATCACATAAAGAATTGAGAGTTATTGTTATGAAAAAAAGGGTTTTGAGCCAAGGAATTGGACTTAACCTGTTTTGATAATTTGACATTTTCATGTAAAAACTCAATTAGAGATGACAATGGGAAGGGTTTGGGTAGGGTACTATAGTACATGTCACCGTACTAGCCGTTTAAAAAAATACATGTACCCAAGGCCATGCCCACATGGGTATCAATCTCAATCTTTGTACCCATACTCTCTGTTACCTAATTATTCATATCAGTTACCTCCGTTTGACCTAAAGTAAAATATTAAATCACAAAATACCAAATCATTTTAACACAATTAAAAAAATATTCAAAGTTCTTTAATATTAAGTCATGAAATATCATGAAAATATTTCTTTAATTTAGTGATATTTATAAAAATAAAATCAAAGAGAAAGTTAACAACTAGTCTAAACACAAATTTATTTGAATAAAAGAAAAATAAAATTTAGGAAAAAAAATAGCTATTTTATGAAATTAATTGTTAACTTTATATATGTCTTAGTTATGGATTATTTTTATTTCTCCCTAAAAATTAAGAGGAATTTAACTAACTTTAATTATGATTTTATTTGTATATTTAGATTGGTAGCTTAAATATTCATTCACATTCATGTTTATAAATATAAATATAATATGTGGATGTAGTGAGGAGTGTGTAGTAAGCTACATGCACTCCTATCCATACATGTTTATTTTTACGGATAATTATTTGTGTCTACATTTGTATTCATAATGCAGATTTTTACCTTATTAGTTAGTGGGTATTTTTTTGCAGGTATTCTATTGGTACGGGTCCAATTGCGAGAATATAGTAGTCATATAGTAAAAAAAGAGAATTTGAAGTCCAAATCGTTTTTAATTAAATTTTATCAAATCATAATTTTTATTAAGTATCTTGCAATTGAAATTAAACAAAATTCTTATGGATACAACATTTCTTATTTCTTATAACCTTTTACTTGCACAATTTAGTATACTTATCAAATTACCATCAATGCATCACCCTTAACTTCAATGTTTTGTTGAGAGGACAATACCACGTGGCACTATTAGTATAATGGACACACAAACTTATCCGCAAACACCTCTCTATTCTTTCACTTCCCCTTATAGCTACTCCCAATTTATTATCTAATTTGAATTCTAACCACCTATGAAGATTGTTCGCAAAAAAATCACTCTCTAGCAACACTTGTGTGACACATTTTACCCCAAAAAACATTTAAAATAGTGAAATATATAAAAATTACGATAAAATTTGGTTTCAATTAAACAATATTCAAAGTAAAAAAAGTAACTTAATCAATTGTGAAAAACATAACAACCAAACTAAATAAAGTTTAAATCCCGAATGTCACATAATCCCATATTCTAAAATTAAATAACCTAAATAAATAATCAAATCTAGTCAAACTTACAAACATAATAATAACAAAAACTATATAATACTGAAGCGACAAATTGATTACTCTTCAACTTTTATTTCGATTTTATCTTCATTTGCCGACTCATGATCTACCCACACAAACGATGTGCAAGCATCCAAAGAGCAAACGAACAAAAGTGAGTTGTCAATAAAGATAAAATGAGTGAAATATAATAATTCAAATGCACAGTTAACATTTCTTCATCTAACCTATTACTCTACTAATTTAATCGATTAATCACACATTTTTTTATTTACTCATCTAATCGAGTATCCTATTCAGTTCTATCAAATAACATATCAAAAACAATAAATATGAATTGAATATAATTCTCAACAATTACCATCAAATCATTAGCAATATTTATCATATAATGTAGCAATTATCAACACTAAATCATCAACTATAGCAATCATCTAAGAGCATCATCAACAACTTAAGTGAAACAATAATAAGAGATGGCCTCATATCATCAATCAAACACATACTTTATTGTAGTCCCACAACAATACTAATTAACAAATTTTGGTGTGCGAGACCTAAAGATCAAGAAATATTCTATTAGGCCTCTTATAACTAAATATTATAATAGGAGGGTCAAGAGTTAGAATTTTAAGTGGGAACTGAATTTATATTGCAATTATTTTTTATTTAGCCAGTTATTGTGTCAATTTAAGTTGTAAATCAGGCAGTAACTGCTGCTCTAGAGCAGTTATGGAGCAAATAAAAGTAGGAAATTAGAAAAAGGAAGGAGGAAATTTCTGAGTGGTTATTGGGAAGGGAGAGACCAAGCTCTCAAATTCTTGGAGTGGATATTCTTGTAACCTTTTATCAGTTCTGCCCAAACAGAATTGTAAACCCCCATTCTGTTTAAATTCAATAAAGAATTCAGTTCCCCCCATTTCAATTATGTACTAACCAGTTCTAACACTAGTATCAAAGCAACAAAAATCCAAGAGAAATTCATGGTATTTACGCACAATATGGAAGCATGCAGTATGGAAGCACGTATGGAAGTTCTGGAACGAAGGTTTGAAGGGTTGCTGGCTTTGCGTGAAACGTGGGAAAAACATATGGAACAAGAGAGGGTGGAGCGGGTGGAAACCAAGCGCCAATTGAATGACTTGGCTGATGCTGTCAGGCTAATTCACGCGAGGCAGGAAGATGATTCCAGCGATGGGAGTCGCGCTGTGTTATATGGAGAGAGGCCAGAAAATTCCTTAGACTCGCGAAATAGGGTCGAAAGGTGGAGGAAATTAGAAATACCCGTCTTTGATGGTGAAGATGCGTATGGATGAATGACTAGGGTGGAGAGATACTTTGATCTGAAAGGAATGTCTGGGGCAGAGAAGTTGCAAGCGGTAATGGTGGCTATGGAGGGAAAGGCTTTGACATGGTACCAATGGTGGGAATTTTCTGCTCAACATCCTACTTGGGACGATTTTCGTGTCGCTGTGATTAAGCGTTTCCAACCATCTATGGTTGAAAGCCCTTTTGAATTGTTACTAAGTCTCAAACAAACAGGGTCGGTAGAAGAGTATCGAGAAAAGTTTGAATTGTACGCAGGCCCACTCAAATGTGCAGAACCAGCATATTTGAAAGGAATCTTTTTGAATGGACTTAAGGAAGTGATAAGAGCAGAATTAAAGTTACACCCAGTGGAGACTTTTGCGGAATTAATGGACTTTGCTCAAAGAGTTGATGAGAAGAACAATTTAATCACCAAGGGGAGCAATTCCGCGAGTTGTGGGGGTAAACCAATGAGAACTTACAATAATACTAGAACGGTGACATGGGAACACGGGGTAAAGCAACAAACGCAAACTACAATGTCCGGAGTTGGAAGTTCTTCAAGGGAAGGAAGTGTTGCAAAGCCTCCTGGAACTTTCAGAGGCAGAGGATTCAGAAGGTTAACCGAGGCTGAAATGCAAGATAAATCACGGAACGGATTATGTTTTCGCTGTGATGAGAGGTTTAGTCCAGGCCATGTATGTGTTAATAAGCAGTTGCACGTGCTGGTTTTGGGTGAGTAAGATGAGAAATGTGAATTGCAAGAACCGAATCTAGTGGAAGTGGAGGGAGAATTGAAAGACCTCAAATTGTCTATGTGTAGCATTGCTGGTCTCACTTCGAATAAAACCATTAAGTTATGGGGAATGATTGACAAGGAACATGTTATGGTCCTTGTAGATTGTGGAGCTTCACATAATTTCATTTCAGCCACTATTGTGAAGGAACACAATTTGCAAATGTTTGCAACCTCCATATACACGGTGGAAGTAGGAGATGGGAGAAAACTTGATTGTGAAGGAGTGTGTCCTCAATTAGAATTGGTGATGCAAGGACTCAAAGTGCAACAAGACTTTTATGTCTTTGATCTTGGAGGAGTGGATGTAGTGTTGGGGATGGAATGGTTGGCTGGCCTGGGAGAAGTTAAAGCCAATTTCCGTGAGTTGACACTTAGAATTCCTATTGGAAATGGTTATCACACTTTGAAAGGGGACCCCGATTTAACTAGAGTTGTAGCATCTCTAAAGTCCCTTTTGAAAGCGTTAAATGATCAAGGCCAAGGATTCTTAGTGGAATACCATCAACTACAAGCCGAAACTGCAGTTACAGATGAAAATCCAGAATGGACAGCAGCTATTTTAGAAGAATATGGTGATGTTTTTCAAGAACCTCAAGGGCTACCCCTTACTAGAAGGCAAGACCATGCTATTATCTTGAAGGAAGGTGCCAATATTCCCAATATACGGCCTTATAGGTACCCTCACTATCAAAAAAATGAAATAGAAAGATTAGTAGATGATATGTTGAATTCTAGTATAATTAGACCAAGTGTGAGCCCCTATTCTAGCCCAATCATTTTAGTGGAAAAAATAGATGGCGGGTGGCGCTTTTGTGTAGATTACAGGGCTTTGAATAAGATAACCATACCAGATAAGTTCCCTATTCCTATTTTTGACGAGTTGCTTGATGAATTGGGAGGCGCAATGATCTTTTCAAAATTGGACCTGAAATCGTGGTATCATCAAATTAGGATGCGGGAAGCAGATATTCCAAAAACAGCTTTTAGAACTCATGAAGGGCATTATGAGTTTATTGTCATGCCTTTTGGACTTACAAATGCCCCTTCAACTTTTCAATCCCTTATGAATGAAGTGTTAAGGCCGTACTTGAGAAAGTTTGTGTTGGTTTTCTTCGATGACATCTTGGTTTACAGTACAGATGAACAAGAGCACCAAAGACATTTAAGGGTTGTCCTAGTTTTGTTGAAATAGAATCAATTATTTGCCAACAAGAAAAAATGCAATTTTGGGCAGACTCAATTAGAGTATTTGGGTCATATCATCTCAGCAGGTGGAGTTGCAGCAGATCCAAATAAGATTGAAGCTATGTTAGATTGGCCAACACCCAAAGACATCAAGGCCTTAAGAGGATTTTTGAGGCAGGCAGGGTATTATCAAAGATTTGTTAGAGATTATGGAAAGATAGCTAGGCCCTTGACCCAACTTTTGAAGAAAGACAACTTCCAATGGAATAGTGAAGCCCAAGCTGCCTTGGAACAGCTCAAGAGATTGGTGGCAGAATTACCAACACTCACTGTTCCAGATTTCTCTAAAACCTTTACCATAGAAACTGATGCATCTAACAAGGGCTTGGGTGCAGTTTTATTGCAGGAGGGGAGACCAGTGGCTTTTCTTAGCCAAACATTATCAGACAGAGCACAATCTAAGTCAGTTTATGAAAGAGAGCTGATGGAAATTGTAATGGCTGTTCAAAAGTGGCGACATTACCTGCTAGGAAGGCATTTCGTCATCATCACCGATCAGAAAAGCCTAAAATTTCTAACAGAACAACGAGTAATGGGTGAAGAATATTTCAGGTGGACTTCAAAACTCATGGGACTAGACTTTGAAATCCATTATAGGCCTGGAAAAGAAAATGGTGTGGCTGATGCACTTTCTAGAAAGATGACATTTGCAGCTTTGTCTTCAGTTCACTTTGAAGAGGTGGAAGATTGGGAGTCAGAAACTTATCGAGATCCTAAGTTACAAAAATTGATACATGATCTAATCCAAGATCATAATGCTCATCCAGGCTATACATTTCAAAATA
This sequence comes from Cicer yamashitae, assembly GCA_037974755.1. NCBI lineage: Eukaryota > Viridiplantae > Streptophyta > Magnoliopsida > Fabales > Fabaceae > Cicer > Cicer yamashitae. Next base: position 14,076,586 of record JBBPBQ010020322.1, read on the forward strand.
AAAAATTGCTCTATAAGGGGAGATTAGTGCTACCAAAAGGATCTTCAAGGATTCCCATTTTGCTACAAGAATTTCACAACTCAGCAGTGGGGGGACACTCTGGCTTTTTCAGAACCTATAAAAGAATTTCTGAGGTTGTGTATTTGGAGGGCATGAGAAAAGATATCCAACAGCATGTGTCCAATTGTGAGGTGTGTCAACTGAACAAGTATCAAGCTTTGTCTCCTGCAGGCCTTCTTCAACCACTACCTATACCCAATCAGGTTTGGGCTGGTATATCTATGGATTTCATTGAAGGATTACCTAAGGTTCAAGGTAAAAATGTCATTCTCGTAGTGGTGGACAGATTGACTAAATATGCTCATTTTCTAGCACTTAGCCATCCTTTCACTGCAAAAGATGTTGCTGAAATTTTCCTTCACGAGGTAGTAAAGTTACATGGCTTCCCCTCTACTATTGTGTCTGACAGAGATAAGATTTTCCTAAGCCATTTTTGGTCGGAGTTGTTCAAAATGGCTGGTACGAAACTCAAATTTAGCTCTGCTTACCATCCTTAAACAGATGGACAAACCGAAGTAGTCAATAGGTGTTTGGAAACATACTTGAGATGCCTCACAGGCACTAAGCCCAAACAATGGACGAAGTTGCTAAGCTGGGTAGAATTTTGGTTTAATACCAATTATCACAGCTCCCTAAAATTAACCCCCTTTAAGGCACTATATGGTCGAGACCCACCTCATCTCCTAAAAGGGACTACTATTCCTTCGGTTGTTGAAGAAGTTAACATCATGACACAAGATAGGGACCAAATGTTGCATGATCTAAAAAGCAATTTGGTCACAGCTCAGAATCAGATGAAAAAGTACGCTGATCAGTCCAGGTGTTCTATTTCACCAGGGGTTGGAGATTGAGTTTATTTGAAATTACAGCCCTACAGATTGCGGTCCTTGGCTAAGAAGAGAAATGAGAAATTAAGTCCTCGTTTTTATGGACCATATCAGATTTCATAGAAGATTGGAGCAGTTACTTTTGAGTTAGCTCTTCCACCAGAGAGTAAGATACATCCAGTGTTTCATGTGTCCCTACTTAAGAAGGTCATCTCTTCTTCAGCTACCCCTCAACCTTTGCCACCTATGCTCTTAGAGGAACTAGAATTGCAAGTTACTCCAGCTGCTGTACAAGATGTCCGCAACGCTCCCAGTGGCATAGCAAAAGTGTTGATTCAGTGGAAGGACCTACCAGATTTTGAAGCAACATGGGAACCCATTGAGACCATTATGGTGCAATTCCCTTCTTTTCACCTTGAACACAAGGTGACTCTTTTGGGAGGGAGTATTGTTAGGCCTCTTATAACTAAATGTTATAAGAGGAGGGTCAAGAGTTATAATTTTAAGTGGGAATTGAATTTATATTGCAATTATTTTTTATTTAGCCAGTTATTGTGTCAATTTAAGTTGTAAATCAGGCAGTAACTGCTGCTCTAGAGCAGTTATGGAGCAAATAAAAGTAGGAAATTAGAAAAAGGAAGGAGGAAATTTCTGAGTGGTTATTGGGAAGGGAGAGACCAAGCTCTCAAATTCTTGGAGTGGATATTCTTGTAACTGTTTATCAATTCTGCCCAAACAGAATTGTAAACCCCCATTTTGTTTAAATTCAATAAAAAATTCAATTCCCCCGTTTCAATTATGTACTAACCCGTTCTAACATACTCTTATTTTAATTAAATGTTTAATGTTAACTCAAACAAAATATGATTGATTAAGAAAGAGAAATGTGTTTTTTGTTGTTCAAGACATTAAGAACTCAATAAGTAGTAAGATGTCAAAAGAGTATATTTTGAGATTCACATTACTCAAAAAAGAATATTGATTTTCTCACTCCTAACTTGATGTAGTGAAAGTAAACAAAATTGATGAAGCACACTAAGAGCATACCTTGCACTTTTGTAGTTAGGAAAAACAATAGAAAATCATATGCAAACATTAAGTTAGTAAGTCAAAGAATCATGCCTCAAACGCTTTCCAATTACCATCCTGCACCCCTTGAGAAATAAGATGGGGCAACTTGTCCATACAAAAGATAGATGTGTTTTGAAGGAATTTTATGTTAAGGAGGATAATTAAGATGTAGGTAAAGTATCACCTAACATGCATAAAAAATACAATGTTTTTACCAGGGACACAAATGCAAAAAAGCTGAAGTTAAACAAAAAGTGACAATTTCAATGATAGAGAATTGAAGTTACGTGTGTCATCCACGAATTTTTTTTATGAGAATTATAATCAAAATAAAAGTAAATTAAATGTCCAACTTAAAATTCAGATTGGATGCATAAAATATAATCAATAATAGTATTAAAAACAATATTGAAGATTATAAATTTAGATTTGAAGTGAAATATTATTATGATATCTTCTTTGGTTCTAAATGTAATAGAAGTTGATATATTTGATTCAAATTTAATTTAAACCAAAGATATCAACTTTTATTAATCCAACTTTCTCTTATATTAGGACTTAAAAGTAATTTATATTTAAAATTCTTCTTAATATATTTTTAGAATTTCATAGAATTTAATTTTTACTTTAGAGATATAATGTTTTAAGGATTTGATAAAATTTATCACTAAATCTACTAGAACCTAAAATATAGAATTTATGTAATATTTTTTATATCTCTAAAATAAGAAAGACAACTTTTGTTTTTGATTTGATCCTAAATCAAATCTCATTTTCTTAAAAAAATTGATAAATTTTTCAGCATTTTAAATTCTTTTTAACTTTTCGATATTTTACATTTTTCAAACTTGTATTTACAAAGGAATAAGAATACCAGATATAAATATTAGTTATAATTTAATATAAAAATTAATTAATTTTTAAGTTGTTGGTTTATCAATTCACTAGCTTTATACAGAATATATTATATATTCATGTAATTTTTCCATTTTTCAAACTAAAAATATATTAAACACATTCAAAATTCCAACTTACAGAGAAATAATATCAGATATGAATGTGGGTTATAGTTTAATGTAAAAGTTATTTAATTTCTAAGTTTGTCCATTTAGTAGCTCTATTAATTAAATACATTCTATATCCATTTTGTATCTTTTCTGATTTAAAATTATTTTCAATTTAATATTTTTCTTTCGTAGTTTTTATGAAGATTCTAACCTGGAGAGGGCTCAGAAGGATTGTGATGTAATGCACTTGGTTACGAATATAAAATTCTGGTTTAGTGGTGGGTTGATGGTAAGTTCATTATTGTACCAATTGATAGTATACCACAATTTGCTTTCCTAATTTATTATGGCTACTTTTAAGTTTATAAGTGAACACAACATGATACTCCAATTATCCCTAATATATCTGATTAATACCCCCAATGACAAAGTCATGTAAAACTTCAGACATAATCTACTACACATAGTTATTAGTTATGAAGCAATGTTAAGAGGAATAACAGTTTCTCATTTTCATTGATGACAAAATAGAATACACAGATACATCACAGACAAAACTAAAACCCAAGCCACATAACTCAATTCAGAACAAAAATATACTGGAACCATCAACAACCATATTTTTCACCATCTTTTAACTTTCCAATCCCAATCTATATTAACAATAGAATTCAAAACCTTTAGGATTTAATCCACTTCCTCCATCTTGCTCTCCTCAGCACCATCCTCTTCCAATGGAGGCATATCAACATCATCACCACCAGTCTCATCCTCATCAATGCTAAGACCCAACTTCAACATCCTATGAATCCTTGAAGCAAAGGTGTTTGGATCATCAAGGCTAAAACCTGAAGTCAAAAGGGCAGTCTCAAAGAGCAGCAGCACAAGGTCCTTCACTGACTTATCATTCTTGTCAGCTTCAGCTCTCTTCCTCAACTCCTCCATAATGCCATTATCAGGGTTGATTTCCATGGTTTTCTTGCTTGACATGTAGCCACTCATGCTGCTGTCTCTCAGAGCTTGAGCTTTCATGATCCTCTCCATGTTTGCAGTCCATCCATATTCGCCAGTGACCAAACAGCAAGGGGAGTCAACAATCCTGTCGGAGACAACTACCTTCTCGACTCTGTCTCCCAAAATGTCTTTAATGACTCTGCAGAGATCCTCAAATGATTTCTTCTTCTCCTCTTTTTTCTTTTTCTCTTCCTCGGTTTCATCATCCAATTTTAATCCTTCTTTTGTTGCTGAAACCAATTTCTTTCCGTCATACTCTTTCAGTTGTCCAACTGCGTATTCATCGATGGCATCAACCATGAAGAGAACTTCATAGCCCTTCTTCTTGAGTCTCTCCAAAAATGGAGAATTTTCCACAGCCTTTTTGCTCTCTCCTGTGATGTAGTAAATGTCTTTCTGGCCTTCTTTCATTCTGGTAACATAATCCTTCAAGCTTGTCATCTCATCTCCACTCTTTGTAGAGTGGTATCTGAGCAAATCAGCCAATTTGGTCCTGTTCTGGCTATCTTCATGAATTCCCAATTTCAAATTCTTGGAGAAAGCATCATAGAATTTGTTGTAGTCTTCCTTGTTCTCAGCAATCTCATTGAACATCTCAATACACTTCTTCACAAGATTCTTTCTGATCACCTTCAAAATCTTGTTCTGTTGCAACATCTCACGAGAGATGTTCAGTGGCAAGTCATCAGAATCTACAACACCCTTCACAAATCCAAGGTACTCTGGTATGAGTTCCTCGCAGTTATCCATGATAAACACCCTCCTGACATAAAGCTTGATGTTGTTCATCTTCTTTCTGGTGTCAAACAAATCGAAGGGTGCCCTTTTCGGGACGAAAAGAATAGCCTTGAATTCAAGCTGGCCCTCAACAGAGAAATGCTTCACAGCCAAGTGTTCTTCCCAGTCATTACTCAAGCTCTTGTAGAAAGAAGCATATTCATCCTTGGTGATCTCTTCTGGCTTTCGCAGCCAGATTGGCTTCTGCTTGTTGATGAGTTCCCACTCATAAGAAACCTCCTTAATCTTCTTCTTCTTCTTGGAGTCTTTCTCCTTGTCCTCATCAACTTCCTCAACGGCACCTTCTTCCTCCTTCTTTGGCTCATCATCTTCATCATCACTGATCTCTTTCTCAGTAGTCTTCTCAGTCCAAAGGTAAATTGGATAACTAATGAATTCAGAGTGCTTCTTCACAAGGTCCTTGATTCTCCTCTCCTCCAAGTACTCCAACTGGTCACAACCAACCAATAGTTAGTTCAATACAACCATTGAACAAAAATTATTATAATAGGATATGTTTTTAAAAGACTAAATCACCAATTTAGTAGTTGAAATCATCATAAATTAATAACTAAGTCAAGGTGTTTAATCTATGAGACTATATTGACAATGTCTTACAAATTTAAAGAGTAAATTAACACACCAAAAATTAAATCAGAAAAACAAACTTTTCTAACAAAATATCATTGATGGGTTACAAAAAATAAAACAACTTTTCAAAAATGTAAAAAATATGAAAATAAACCATTTTTTAATCAAACTACCTGATCCTCTTTGAGGAAAAGAGTGATCTTGGTTCCCCTACCAAGTTGCTCGCCATCAGTATCTCTTGTAACAGTGAAAGAACCACCAGCCTGTGATTCCCAAATGTATTGCTCATCATCATTGTGTTTGGTTGTGACAATCACCTTCTCTGCAACAAGATAAGCAGAGTAGAATCCAACACCAAATTGACCAATCATGCTCACATCAGCACCAGCCTGCAATGCCTCCATGAACTCCTTGGTTCCAGACCTTGCAATAGTACCCAAGTTGTTCACCAAATCTAAAAAATAGAAGATCCAAAAAAGGAACTTTCAGCTACTCAAATTCGAAAATGAACAATTTTTGAAACTTAAATAATACCAAGCATGATTTTAAATTACATTATTACAGCCTGCAACCACAATTACGGCCGCAATATTACAACAACATCACAACCACAATTTAAGCCAATCGACCACATTTGTCCGCAATATAAAAGTTTGTAAAATAACCACAACTGCAACTACAATTTTAAGACGTATCTATATATTGGTATCTATATAATGGTATCTATATATTGGTATCTGTGTCAGTGTTTCATAGTTCAAAACTCTTAGAAAATGTGGAATTATGTCATTACCTGCTTTGGTCATGCCAATGCCACTGTCTATGATGGAGAGTGTCTTATTGGCTTTGTCAGGCACAAGTCTAATGAAAAGCTCTGGTTGGCCATCAAGCTTGCTCTTATCAGTCAAACTCTCAAAACGAATTTTGTCCAAAGCCTTTTGCACCAAAAAAAAAATCATATATCCAGAAACAACGTCAGAGAAAATTGAATTGCATGAATCTTATAAAAAAAAATCAACTAAAGAGAAAAAAACGAGAGATCGTGCTTACATCAGAAGCATTGCTAATAAGTTCACGCAAGAAAATCTCCTTGTTACTATAGAAAGTGTTGATGATAAGGCTAAGAAGTTGATTGATCTCAGCTTGGAATGCGAATGTCTCACCGTCTGCCATTGAAATTCAATACAGAAGCGAAGCTTAGAGAGAGCGAATTGCAGAGAAAATTGAAGTGTTAGTTTTTTTGAACGAGTTAATTGAAGAAATGGAATAAGGAAAGAGATTATATAGGAGGAGAGTAACTGGTTCTCGATTCTTCTATAGTTCTCGCGATTATTTTCTTGCTTTGTTAATGGAGTTAGGTAATACGGTGTCGTTTTGAGAGAATCGAGAACGTTCTTCTGTTGTAACGGTTGAGTCTCGAATATTCCTGTGTTTTCTCTCCCTCTAAGACGAATACAACCTGGCGCGGGAAATCAGAGTAACATTTTTTGTTTTTACCGTATACGTTATTTTGGGGCCGTTAATCGCATTATTATTAAAAAAATAATTAATATTTTCAATCATTTAAAATTTTAAGATTTTTTTTAAATAGAATTATTATTTCAAAAAAAATATTGTGGCCCGTTGATAACATTATTATTAACAAAAATATTTTAATTTTAATATTCAATTATTTAGAAGATTAACATTTAGAGATATTTTTTTACAATAGAAATTATTTTTGTTTTTATTTATGTAATAAAAGATGTTAAATAAGTTTTTCGTTCTTATCGAATTTTATTTTTGATTTCTACAAGAAATTTTTTTAATTTTTTAATTTTTAAATTATTTTTATTCACTTTTAATCAGTATTTTCAAAAAAAAATATAAAAATTGTTACTTTTAGCACTTCAAAAAAGTTTCTATAAAATTAAAAAAGATATTAAAAGTGAATGAATTTTTTTTAAAATTAAACTTGAAATGTCATAATTTTGTATGGACTAAAAATATATTTAATCCATATAAAAAAAAATATTATTATGGTATGTAAAAAGAAAAGATTTAGCTCTAAATTTTCCTTATATCTAAATATGTATTCCAGTGGTCTTTTTTTTTTTTTTGGGATCATAATCAAGATAAAATATAAATAAAAATATATTTATATTCAAAATTTAGATCAAATTCATGTATTTTTTTAATTAACTTTTGTTTATATTTTATTCTGAAGAGAGTATAGTTGCACGCGGTATGTCTCTCATAATATATATTTATCATCAATATATTTATATATATATATATATATATAACTCAAAAAACAAGGAATCTCTTTAAGCAACGGGATGCCTGGATTAAAAACTTTATCTGGACTAAGTTTATTGAAACTAGGAAGTTTGTTGTTGTCTCATTGGCTAAAGTATGTGCTCCCCTTCAAGAAGAAGGTGTTGGATTGAGCAACCAAAGTCAATGAAGTTGGTTGTGTGAAACTCTATTGGGATATACTCCACTCATCAAAGCAATGGATTAAAAGTCAGTTTTTTTTTAGAAATAACAAAACAGTAACAACTTGTGTTTCTTCTTCTATCTTGATAGGAATGAAAATTATCTCACTCATAGCTCTTGGAAGATTGTTGATGGGACTAACATATCTTTTTGGAGAGATAAGTGGTTCGACAATGTCATTTCTAAAGAGCTCAACATCCCTGAAAATGTAAGAGAAACCCTTTTTGCAAAGGTTGATGGTCTATCCACAATGAGGCACTTGGTGTTTTCCATCTTGGTTTTCCTATGCTCATCCTATCTTAATTAGTGGAATCCAGTCTATGGTTATTCTTGTTCAGCGTTCGAATGATCAGTTGGTCTTGAGCCCTTCAATATTTGATGACTTGAATTTCAAGGTAGTTTATTTAGCTCGGTCCATTACAAAAAACCGATCAACTAGTTGGGCCAAACTCATTTGGTCTCTAGTGATCTCCCCTACTTAGTCATCGTCCCTTTGGAAGCTCATTCGTAATGTCTTCCCAATTAATGATAACCTTAGGAAGAAAGAGTTTATAATGGTGTCTTTGTTGTAGCCTTTGTAATCATGCTTTTGAGGATGCTAATCATTTTTTTTGAATGCCCATTTGCATCTCAACTTTGATACATGCTCCTTTAAATTTTTATTTACTACCAGTTTACTAAATGTTATTTAGAATAATTGGAGTACTTAGGTGAAAAACCTTTTGATTTCTACCATTACTAATATCATTTGATATATTTAGTTTTTCATGAACAAACTTCGTTATGACAATGCCAAGATGGAGTTGCACTTCCTTATGCATAGAATCAAAATAGATGTTCTATTCTCAATTGCCCTTTCCAAAGGGACTGTGTATTCAAGATGTTACTATAATCAAAGACTTTGGAACTCTTTGCCATGCTCCAAAGGCTCCCAAATCTCTCACGTCATTTAGATAGCTCCTTTTGTGCACTAGATTAAGTGTAACACTTATGGATCTTCAAGAGGTTCTCTTGGTTTATCCGCTAGTACAAGTATTTTCAAATGACTACTCTAACGATTTTTTGGGTGCTTTTGACCAACAAATAGGTATGTCCAACTCTCTAAGTGCAAAGCTGACTACTAAAATGCTAGTTGTGGAGATCGCTCATTCTAAAGGATGACTTAATTTTTGGCTTAAGTGTGACTTGATGTTGAAGATTGAAGTTTTCTCATATTCCTAAACTGCACTCTTTTTTTTCTTCACCGGGTTTTATCCCATTGATTTCTTTTGGTAAGGTTTTTAATGAGACAATTGCTTGCATTTTCTATTTCCTTGGGTTTTGACCTAGTACTCCAAGTTTGTCCTCTGAGGTGCTATAGATTATTGTGAGGAGGACGAGTGCCAACCTAGTGTAACTGTAAGGTGTCTCCTAGTAATTTTAGACTTAGTGTTTTTAGTGATGTCAAACTTAATTTAGTCTAGATAGTGTGTGTTTTCTTTGTTGATTCTCATTCTTTAGCTCTTAGAATAGGTTACTTGAACAAGAAAGAAATCATGAAAAAGAAGTTTTACCATGCATAAGTATTGTTGCATATTGTTTTAGCATGCATCAACTTTCTAGCATGATCATATTGCATTGGCATACTTTGAAATACTTCAAATACCTTTCCTAAGTCACTTTTAACATTGTGAATCGACTTACCAACTTATGAATCGACTTACCAACTTATGAATCGACTTATAGACATAAAAACTCACTTTTTGATGTCTTAGGACTGTGAGTCGACTCACCTGTCATGTGGATCAATTCACCATCAATGTAGAAGGTCATGTGAATCTACTTACACCCTTATGAATTGATCCACAAACTTGATACTTCAAAATTGGTATTTCAAACACATGTAAATCGATTCCCGGGGTGTGTGAATCGATTCGCCAGCTTTGCTTTCTTAAAATTTGACATTTTAAAGTTATTGATGGTTACAAAGTTGTTATATCTCATAAAAAAATGTTTTTCATTTGCCAAGCTATTTTCATGCATCATATATAAGCTTTTGTAAATACTTTTGAACATAAGAATACCCTTCACTCATTTCTCATACTCAAGCATTCAAGATCACAACATAAATTGAAAACCTGTTCAAGTCGTGTGTGCAATAGAGTTTTGAAGACAACAAGGGTATCTCATTGTTGGGGTGTCTATTCTAGATACGGATAATCAAAGCGATATCGATTGATTGTGTGTCAAAGGACTGAAGAAAGTGATCTTCAAGTGTTTTCTAGATAGGGTTAGGTGTCTATCTTGCAAGGATTGAAGTGTGATCTTCATCTTGAAGATAGGTGTGTCCAGAATTTGAAGGATTGTTCAAATATTATGTGTCAAATAGCGTATAGGAAGAAGGGTTTGTTTGAAAGATTTTGTAACATTCGCTAAAGGATCTTATAAACATTCAAAATATTAATAATAAAGGAAGAAACTCTCATTCGATTGAATGTGAACATGATGTACTCTACATGTGATGACGAAGTATAAACCACTGTGTGATTCTCTCTTTACTTGACTCTTTAATTTCTGCAAATTTACATTTTTATCTGATTTAGTTATAATTGGCGTTCAACAACGAATTTATGTTTTAGTGAAAAATTCATAGAAACATCATTGTTAGAATTTTCTAATTTAGAATCTTATCTTGATTTCATATGTTGAATGAATTTTTGTTTTTAACATTAAATTCAACATCTTAGACTTTGATTCAAATTGAAATTTTGTTTTCTAAGTGTTTCTATTAATTGTGATTCATTGAGTTTTTTATTCGAGACCTTTATGAATTTGATTAAAGATTAAAACCCTTCCAAATACTCCAATAAAATTTCTGTTTTTCTTGTACAAATTACTATATATTTTGTTTTGCTTGATTCCAATACCATCAATGTTTTGAATGGGATTTTCCAATATACTAACCTAGCAAAATACATGTGCATTCGCATGGGTCGCGTGTTGTTTTCATAGTTTGAAGTAGTACGTCATTTGGTCAACTAAATATTGTGTAAGATACAATTTTATAAAATGTGTTTTTGAATAATTAATCTATACAATTGTTTTCCTCTAAAATATTTTATTTTATATATCGGTGACAAATATTTGACATGTGTTTGAATCAGCGACACATTTGTATTGAACACTTTGTCTATATTAAATTAGAAATAAAGAAGAATTATAAGAAAATTGAACTAAAACATATTTTTGAGTAATTGATAATATTATAATAATAAAAAATGAAAAAAAAATTAAATACAATTATCATTAAGAACTGAATTTAAAATAATTCACCAAAGCAAAACCCATTGATAAATAATTTTTGCTTATAAATATAATTGTTGTTTATTAAATGTTATCTTACTATTATGTACATCTCTCACTTAGATTTTATGAAAATAAATTTTAATTTTATCGTCAATGGTTCACTTTATTTTGTGTATATCAACTCAACTAGTTTACTTTGTTTACATTCAGTAGTTTACTTTGTTTCGGGTATTCCAACTCAACTATATTTAAATATGAAATATAGAAGAATCACAGGTAAATTGAATTAAGACATAATTTTGAATATTTGATAATATTATAATTGAAAAATAACAAAAACGAATAAATATAATTAACCATTAAAAATTGGATTCAAAATCTTCTATTAAAGCAAAAACCATAGAGAAATATTTTTTGATTGGTCAAAATATTTTGATACACTTTTTATAACTTGTACTTTGTAATTTTCAATGTTTATTTTGTCTAATAGTTACTTTTGACCATGTTTGCCATCTTTATGTTGTAACTAGACTTTAGTCATTATCTTAAGTAATTTTTGGTTTTTACTAACTTCTTGACACTCTCTCCTTAGTAATTTTCGATTGAGGTGATCTAAGATGCATTGGAAAGTTGAGAAGCAGAGCTATAATCTCTATGTTGGACTCTAATCCTGGTTCGAACGTCTTTATGATTAAAAAGACTAATTACTGGTGATTTGATTGCGGGTTTTGTATTTGTCATGTTATTAGTCACTATTGAGCTGTTAAACATCATTAGAGCCCACTTTGGTACATATTTTGGGTTGAGCTTCTTCGCTTAATTTATGTTATTATAAATAATTATATGGAAACCTTTGGCTCTAGAATTCTGTTTTGTACTTTACATCTATGCAAGGCTAAAACTGTTGATCAACCAATTGATTAAATTTTTATAAGGATTTTGAGGTTTGAATATTTAATGTTTAATTTTTTTTTTATAATTTCAAGTCTTTTTTTTTTTTGATCTTTCATCACTTGCAATTTTATGTTTTTATATTGATGCTTAATTGTATAAAAACCGTTTTTGCTTCGCTTGGTGATTATTCAAAATAAAAAGGAATACTTGCTTTATCGTATTCCAAGTAGAGATGGTTAGGTTCTATTTCACTTAGCAATAAGTTTGATTGAATTCGGTCATTAAATTGATTATACTATTGTGACGCTTGTTTCATTATCATAGTTGATCATATCCTTTTTTATGCTTAGTTGACTACGAATTCTATAAAATTAATCAAGACTTGCTCGGTTAATGTTATGATCAAACTAGATTGGGAATATAAAAACGAATATCCTAATATAAAAACGAATATCTTTTAAACCTATGATTTATCCGAAATAGCATGCTGCCAATGGATTGGCTACCTTTAATTGATTGTGTAATCCTTATTTCTTTATCGTTGTTCTTATTTATGCTATTGATTGAATCCAAGATTTTGGTGAGATGATCAAAGTTTGACTACCTTATTTACAACATTATTACCTTTTAACCTATTTTGACCGCGTACGATCATTGAGATTATTAATATAGTTGTTTATTAAATGATGTTATTATTATGTACGTCTCTTGTTTAAAATACATGCAGAAACGTTTTAATTTTATCATTAGTGACTCATTTTGTCTTGTGTATATCAATATCAATAAATTATAATTAGTTTATCAATGTCATTATTTTTATTATTAGTGGTTCATTTTGTCCCATGTATAAGCTATATTAAATTAGAAATATAGAAGAGTTATAGGAAAATTGAATTAAAATATAATTTTGACATTCGGTTTGTCTCGCGTATATCAATAGAACTATATTAAATTAGAAATATATAAAAATTGTAGGTTTAATCGCAATCTTAGTCCTTATATTTTTATTAATTCATGAAATCGGTCCCCCTATTTTAAAATATGACAACTTTGGTCTCTTATTATGATTTTTAACTAAAAAATGATGATATGACATGCTTTAAATAACATGATATATGATACAATGATGTAGAACAATTAACACCAATGAAATCGCAATAAAACTCTCTAAAAACTTAACTTTCAACTTTAGAAAATTTTCATCTTTGAAATTTAATTAATGACTATATAATGAAATTGCTTTAAATAACGTGATATATGATACAATGATGTAGAACAATTAACACCAATGAAATCGCAATAAAATTCTCTAAAAACTTAACTTTCAATTTTAGAAAATTTTCATTATTGAAATTTAATTAATGACTATATAATGAAATTGTATGTCACGTCATTTAAAATATGTCAAATCATCATTTTCGTTTTTTAAATTGTCGACATTGTATACCACATCATTTAAAATATGTCAAATCGTCATTGTCGATTTTTAAAATAGAAGGACCAATTCCGTGAATTAATGAAAATAGAGAGACCAAAACTGAAATTAAGACAAAATTGAATTAAAATATAATTATGACTATCAATTTACCCTGTGTATACCAACAAAATTACATTAAATTAGAAATATAGAAGAATTATAGAAAAATTGAATTAAAATATTATTTTGACTAATTGACAATATTGTCATGCATGTGAGCTTTCTAAATGAAGATCTTGACTTTGAGACTATTACTTTTTAAGGGAACCTTTTAAGGATCTTTTTAAGTGAGCCTTCTACTAATTTAATTTTTAAATTGTAGAGTAATTTTCAAGAATAAAATACAAATTAAAAATTTATTTATTATAATTTAAGAATTATCATTATTATGTTTTTAGTTTATCATTAGATATTTTTTTAGTGATATATAATAAATTTTTATTGCGACAAATATTTTTAGAAAGTACTTTATGAGTCTACTATTAATTTAATTTTTTAAGTTAGTACAGTAAAATTTGAATTGTAAATTTTTTTTATCATTAGTTAAGATATTAATTTTTATGTTGTTAGTTTATAAATTGATATTTTTTTAGCAATGTATATAAATAACTTTTATTGTGATAATTTTATTTTTTAGCAATGTATAACTATTTTTTATTTCCTCTTCTTCACTGTTCTTATTTTTTTATTATTCTATTTGTTTTAAAATTGAAGAAAAACAAAAAATAAAAGAAACGTATAAAATTTTTACTTGTCAAAGTGTTATTATTTTTAATTTTCTTCATAACTTTTCTTTGTTGAGCCAAACAAACTTTTCCTTTTACTTATTTAGGAAAAAAAACTTTTTTTTTTATAAACTATTAGTAATTAAATGAGAAGAAAGTAATTGAAGAGTAGTAGAGAAGAATAGAGAAAAAAACAAAAAGTAGAATTAGAAAGAAAAGTAAAAGTAAAACTTCATTGATTGTATAAATGGGGCATTCCGAGAATTGAACTCGGGACCTCTCGCACCCTAAGCGAGAATCATACCACTAGACCAAATGCCCATCGTATGTTAGTTAAAATCAAATATGATTAATGTTGATATAGCATACGAAACCCATCGTAGATTCGCAATACTCTCTTCCTGACACACAGTTACTCAATCCTGAAGGCACAGCATGGCAAGAACGACATCACTTTTTCACAAACACTCCTTCAGGTTTCTCTCTTTGCTCTCATTATTCCTTTATTTTTATTCCATTAATTCAATAATTTTATATATTTCCATTCGTTTTTGAAAAGTCGTCTAGTTTCTCATTCTTCATGGGAATTTGTTATAAGCTTTTGATTGAGTTTGTTAAGGTTTCCTCCCATAAGAAACAATACTATGCAAGGAGAGTAACAAAATGAGATCTCACTCCTTTAAAATGAACAATAATTTACTTATAAATATATAAGAGAAAAAAGGATATGCAGTGTCTCTGTAAAATAGTTTCTCATTTTTTGGACTGAGAGTGTAAATTTATTTTGCACCGTCAGTGCAGAGTAATTAAAAGTGAGTATAGCAATTGTTCCAGTAGTTTTTGCTATTGCAGCAAAATGCAGACAAATGTGGCCGATGTGGTTGTAATACTGTTTTAGAGACCTCTAAAATCTTTATATTGCGGCTACAATTGCAGTCTAACTTTAGTTTAGACTTTAGTTTGGTACCTCTCCTTGTGGAGATTCGAACTTCGATCGCTGCGAAATGTTAGAGCTGACAACTTTTGGTACTTTTATTTGGGTTATTAACCGTATGTTGGAAGTTAGAACATTATTATGAACAATTTCACACCAAATGATAATCCTAGTTTGATTGAAGTAAATATCTATCGATGTTTCTAATGAAAGTGTTAATGGCTGTCTTAAACTGTTGGTCTAGTAACTGAAGTTAGTTTATATCCCTTGTGTTGTCACTGTGAACACAGTATGCTTGTTGGTATTGTTTGTGAATCGTTGATTACCTTTTGAATACAGTTATAAATTATAAACACCTTTCATTTAACCTAGTGTTGTCAATTGCAGATCGCAAGAAACAGCGGTTTGTTCAAATCCCGCTATGCTATAGTGCTAAAGTGCCGCAATAGTGGCAATTTGACAAAACTTCATACTAAATAGCGTATTTGTTCAAATTCTGCTATTCTATAGCGGCTATTTGACAACACTATGGAAAATGGTTATTTGGCCAGAAAATGAATGAGACAAATAAGAGGTTGTTTTCATTCATATCAATTAATTTTATAATGATAATCGTATTGGAAAGAAGTGGTATGGATAGTATAATTAATAGAAGGGTGGGAAATCATTCAAAGAACATCAAGAGAAAATAAAGTACATGCTCAACAATGAAAAGTATTAGTAATTTCTTTTATAATGTAGTTTGGAATTGCATACTGTAGTATAGCTTGTCTTGGTTTGACTTTGGTGGATATCTAAATGCAATCTGTGTTTATGCATGAAATTGCTTGCATCTCTCCAACTGTGTATATTTTACAAAATGTCTGGATGCAAATGCATGATTGATAGTTTTTTCTGTTTGATTTATGAGCCTAGTTTTGTATATATGATAGTTTTTAGGTAACCAAAACATTTTGTTGATTGGTTCTTTCTGTTTGTGATGCTTTGTTCAGTGATAAAATCGATTCTCCCAAGCACTGATTGTTGTTTTTGACATCAACACACTTTCAACTTAGCCATATTTTGGTGGTAGAATCAAATTGAGTCAAAGTTGAGTGGTGTGCTTAATTAAATGGGGGATGAGGAGAGGGGTGAAAAAACCAGGAGAGTGGTTTTTGTGACTGTTGGGACGACTTGTTTCGATGCACTTGTAAGAGCTATGGATTCTGAAAATGTAAAGAAAGAGTTGCTTGCAAAAGGGTATACCCATCTTCTCATCCAAATGGGTCGTGGATCCTATGTTCCTACCAAGGTAGTTTCGAACATTATTCCCTGTGTTCTCGTTCTCTCCCTTTGATCACTTCTATCTTCTACGTTTCAAAAATAGTTATGGTGGCATGCCAATTTTGTATCTAATTTTTTTAGTATGCATTGAAATTTATTAGTCTCACCTATTTAATGATGAGAGAGATAGACACAAATTTTTCCCATGGTGCAATCTTTTCATGTGAAAGTTTATGTTAGAGAATTCATCCTCATTTATCATGTGATATTGTATTTTCATTTTTGTGCGGATAAGTGATATGAGCTACGAAAGTTCATGCGTGCGGAATTGTCACTTTAAACATTTGCTGAATGAACTTTATTGCCCTAACTTGATACCATGGCTGTCAGTACATGTAAAGGATTTTAGAAAAGGAAGATAAAAATGTGGAGAAATTTGTAAATAAACTTACCATGTTTAATTTGCTTTGAAAAAAAGCTTAGGTCTGTTTACTTTGTGAAAAAAATTGTTTTCATTTTCTAAAACACGTGTTCATTTGTACTTACTAATAAGAAGATGTAAGACTCTTGAAGTGAACCACTGTGATGGAGAGAAGATAAAACGCTAACTAGGGATGATGTAATTTTAGAAATAATGAAAATAATTCTTTTGGCATTTTCATTGTTTTCACAAATGGAGACAATTGTTCACTTCAATAGTCTCTTATCTCATTGTTAGCAGAAAATTTGTTCTCTAAGTAAACGGAACCTTAAGTACATAATTTTATAACTTCTGTAAATGAAGTATCTAAGAGTATCCTTTTATGTAGCAGATACTTCTCTTTTTTACTGAGTTAATTCTGGTTAATAACTTTTTATCACAGTCTGAAGGAGAAGGTTCACTGTCTGTAGACTACTTCACTTTTTCTTCAAGTATTGCAGACCATCTCAGATCTGCTTCTCTTGTCATTAGCCATGCAGGTATGCTTGTTACAACCTATAAAGGACAGACACCTCTAATATTAGGCATGTGTCAGTGTCCGATACGCGTCGGTGTTTGACATCCGTACGACACGTGTCAGACTAAGACAAGTGTCCCAAAAAAATATTTTCTTTCTTTGCTTCGACACACCTTAGACACCTCTCAAGAAACTTCTACAGGGGTTAAAGATGTTAACCTCTACTGCTGATTGAGTCGCAAAGGCCTTAAAGAGGTCCAGCTTAGCGGCATAATTATATTTAGCATTATTCCAAAACTCTGCCAATTGATCCATTTGGGCTCTTGGTTTGGTTTAGTACGTATGTCGCCAAAGACAAGACTGTCTAAACATCTGTTAACAACTTCGGTTTGCCCATTCGATTGAGAATGATATGCAGAACTGACTTTCAGTTTGGTTCCGTGCACTTTAAATGATTTAGTCCAAACGGTATTAATCAAACCCAATCCCTGTCAAAATCGTCTCTGTCAGAGACAACCGAAGAGGGAAATCCATAAAGTCTTACTATTTCCGTGTTTAGAATTTCAGCAATACCTCTCATAGTGAAAGCCTGAAAGGATGAAACTTTGTTCATTAGTTAGATACACTGTTATCTTGCTGGTTACCATTACCTTAGGTTTATTGTTTTGTTCATTATTGTTAATTATTAATTTAATTACAAGCTTTAAAGCATATGACAAGCTTTTTAAATAGAATTTTGTGAGATTAGTAAGAAGGGATTTTTATTCTATTACTCTGACTTTACACAGGTTCAGGTAGCATATTTGAGACATTGCGGCTACGCAAACCATTAATTGTGGTTGTAAATGAAGATTTGATGGATAATCATCAAAGTGAGCTTGCAGAAGAACTTGCCAACAGAAAACATTTGTATTGTGCAAGTCCTCAAACACTCCATCAAACTATAGCAGATATGGATCTAAATTCTCTCCTTCCTTACACTCCAGGTCATGCTACACCAGTGGCCAACCATATAAACAGATTCCTTGGTTTTCCTGATGATTGATCTAAAGTCTTTCATTTTTTTTCTGGTTAAAATTCTAGATGACCGGTAATAATATCTATTTTGGTACTCCCTCTCTTCTTTTTTAGTTGTCAGGTTTTTAAGAAAAATTTGTTCTTATTTATGTGTCGTTTCTAAACTTTAATGTTATATTGACTACTTTTTTGTCGATTATACCCTTTATGAATTATTTTACACTTACATTAATAAAAAGCGTAAATGAGTGAGTTAGCCAATAAAAGTTAAGAATATATTTGAGGAGTGTTAGCAAGATATTCTTTAACACACTCTCTACTATTGGTTGAAATTCACATGCTCCCCATCAAATTGTGTGGTTCCCATTTAAATTTATTGGGATTTATATTAATTTTAACCAATAAAAAGTAGTGCGTTGCTAGCATAATTCTTAATTAAAAGAGGTCATTCTTAAAAAGCATATATATAAGAACAGAGGGAGTAATATTCAAATGCCCCAGATATTCCATCAAATTTAAAGTATGTGATTAATGATTGATAAAATAATGTATGTCTTTGATGTTGAGGTATCGAACTTTCTTTCAATAAATCAGGCATCGTGGACCAAAACAGAAGCTAACAATAACATGTCTGAACATTTTGGTTTTAACCCTTTTGACCCATACGAGAATGAGACTCTAATAAATAGGAATTATGTTGGAAATTAAGTAAAGTTTAGTCCATAATAATTTTAGGATGTTCATTAACCACCTTTTTGGAAAAAAATATTTTGTTAATGAGAAAATTTATAGTGGGGATGTTAAGTACTATTTAATGTTAAGAGATTAACAAGTTAAAATTATAGTGACCTAAAATATTAATACTTTCAAACTAATGCACATTTTAGATGAACTACATTAACTAAGAACTAAAATGGACTAGAATAAACCTAGTAAAGATCAAAATGACTTAAAATCTTAATCCATTAAGACTTGTGCACTTATTAGACGAATTACATTGCCTAAGAATCAAAATGGACTAGAGTAAACTCATTAACGACCAAAATGACCTAAAATCTTAATCTATTCAAACTAATGCTCTTTTTAGACAAACTACAAATAAACCTAGTAAAGACGAAAATGACCTAAAATCTTAATCAATTGAGACTTATGCGCTTATTGGACGAACTACATTGCCTAAGAACCAAAATGGATTAAAATAAACTTATTAAAGACCTAAAAGGCCTAAAATATTAATACATTCAAACTAATGCACTTTTTAGACGAACTACATTGACTAAAAACTTAAATGCACTACTTCTTGAACTAGGAGTGATTATTGGGGAGAATTTAAAAACTCATCTTTTAAATCATTCTTTAATGAAAATAAAATTTCTCAATTTCTCTCTTCTAAAAACTCCACAACAGAATTGAGTTGTTGAAAGAACAAATTAAACTCTACAAAAAATGGGAAGAATAAGTTTAGGCGAATCAAATGTTGAAAAAATACTTTTGAGCTTAAGCCATTTTAAACTGTGTATAAAAAAAACTCTTGAATAAAACTGCATATGAACTTTTAAAAAAATAAAAAGCCAAATATATTATACTTTTATATTTTTTATTGTTATTGTTATATCTTAAACAACAACAAAAAAAATTGAATAAATATGATTCAAAATCTAATAAAAGTATACTTTTAGGATACTCTACATCTTCAAAATTTTATAGAGCATATAAATTAAAAACTCAAATTAAAGAAAATATGCATGTTGTGTTTGATGAATTTAATGATTTTCATGGTGAAATAAATGGTGATAATGAAAAGGAAGAATAACAATGTAAAAATGTGGAAAATCGAAAAAGACGAGGATGTTGAAGAATTGTACTCACAAGCTCCTCCAAAGAGTTGGAAAATAGTAGATTAATATCCTCAACAATTTGATTATTGATAACACCACTTGTGGAGTTAGAACAAGGCATTCTTTGAGGGTGATGATAACAACATGACTATAATTTTTGAGCTAAAATCAATCAATGAAGCTATCATATTGACCCAAAATCAGTCAATTGAAGATGTTGTCGTAATAAACCTCAAGCGACGGATGTCGTTAATTGAAGTATACGCGATCTCAATCTTATGATAATTGCATTATGATATGATATGATATGAACCTTGTGATATAATAATATTATGTGAATGACCGTATGCTCTTAAAATTAGAAATGCTATGCTAAAACTATTGATGCAAGTATATAATGTTAAAGCTTAATCCAATGCATCACTTTTTATCGTGACTTAGATGTGTACATGCGTAATGAAAATCATTTGAAAACTTAAAATTCTGACACTCTTATATTGATGTTGAGTCCATAAATAAGGTACAAAAGTATGTTTGATGATTATAATAAATGCAATCAATCGGGAGAGACCCAAGAAATAGAGAGACCTAAAGTAAAATTCAATATGAGGCTTTTTATAGTCTATAATAATCTTTTATTGAAAAATTATGAAAAATAATTTTTTAGATATTTTAGAATAAAAAATCATTTATTAAATTAATATAATTGATTTTGTATAATATTTATTTTTCAAGTAATATTTTAGTTAATTAATTTAATATCTATTGAGATAATATTTATATGAGAGATAAGATTCAATTAGTTTTAGATTTGAAAATACTAGAATATGAGACTATTTTATTAAGTACAAAATATTTTTTAAGAATTTTTTATTAAATAAAATTTAATTTTGTTTGGAGGCCTAAATCAATTGCTTTAGTTGTCTTACACTTGGATCGGCTCTGCAATCAATTTTGGTCCTTAAGTCCCAACTTAATTGACAAATGTCGAAATTGTTATGATGAACATTATGTCTCGAGTTCGAAATCTGAATCTTCGCAGTTGTGAATGAATTTCTGATGGTATTTACCACTTCGTCTACATAAAAAAAAATGCAATCAATTTTGCATTCTTTCTTCCTACACTTTTTGATGAAGATAAAAATCCAAAAACAAGTGTGCAAATTTTTCATAAAAAAAAGTATTGCATGATGCTTTAGGCTTTAAGAATATATATGCTATAAATGCTTCAAAATGAATCAATGTTGTTTAATGTTTAGACAATGAGTTGTTTTGTTGAGCATAATTGATTGGATATTTTTTGCTCACACATTACACAACAAATCATTATGAACTATCTTGTTATATAGTAAAGGAATTAACATCATTTTGTGCAAGTTCACTTCTTGGATCGGATTTAAAATTTATTCATCTCTGGATTAGTTGGATATAGACGGAGTGTACCTGTACACACTCCGACGATTAAGTAAAAATAAGAGGGGTGACCTTGAGTATATCAGTGTATTAGTGGAATGAAATGATGGGCTTCTTTTGTTAGTTTCTCGTTGAGGGGGGTTGTACATGTACACACTCCAACAATCAAGTAAGAATTTTTCAGAGTACGAGAGGTATTTAGGTTAGAATTTGTGTGCACCTTTATGACCTAAGGAATTAGGGTTATATAGTGACCCCATCTAGGGTTTCCAAAATATTCTCTTTATGATCATCAAGAGGCAATTAATGATCCTCATAGTGTCCTCTAATGATGAACACACATCCATTTGCTTATGAACATGTGGCTTCCATCTGGTGGCTATGATCATGATAGAATTGCCATCAAATGGCTCAAATGGATATGCTTCAGTTGAATTACTACATTCGTCGTCATTGGATCTTATCTTTGTCATCTAGTGGCTATGATTAGTGGTCCAAGTGATCTACGATAGACTATCACTTTGGATTCCATTAAGGTGGGCGACATGTGGTAGTTTGGAGAAGGTTCTGTGACACTGCCTGGTTAGGTTAAGTTGAATTCGTATTGGTCCTGACCTATGTAAAGGTGAGTTTGGTTGCCCTCCCAAGTCAGTCATGTGATGAAATCAATGATTGACTTGAGTATAAATTTGTATGTCTGGGCCGAAATGGTATTTCTTTTGGAGTATGACTTCAGATGCATACCGACCAGCTATTAATTTGTGACTATTTTTGGATTGGATTGTTCTTAGATATTCTCGGAATAGAATTTTCTCGTTGCTCTTCTCATTACCATATTATGAAGAGTCGTTTCATTAATGGCCACATGTTAGTGTTGAAGTAAAGACCTTTTTGATATGTGTTTTAATGACAACAAACTGTATGAAATAAATGTTAAGTTTGCTAAATGGTAATCTATTGATGTTTGCATTTGAGTTTTTTTCAAAGAACAGAAGGAGTCAAGCTTGAAGCCACTCACATAAACAAGTGTGTTGTATCAACTCAACAATGAAAGAATTGAGGAGCCTAATTCATTAAATATGACTATCCTCAAGTCGAGGATGATCATCGCAATATGTTGCATCTCAATCACACATGAAATCTCTTGGAAGAAGTCAAGAAAATACTATGGGTCAAGATATGTCTATATGAAAATTAGAGGATGAAGAATCCAGATCTGAGGATGAATATTCTTCACAATTTCATATCGGAGGATAAATATTTATCAAAAGTTTCTTCTCACAATTATTGAAAAAGTAATTTCATAAAAGTACAAAAGGACAAAAGTTGACAAGTTGTTCACACTATTCAAGGTTAACCAAAAGTAAATATAGAAGTGACATCACATCAATCACGTACTCTTATGTGGAAGATAAGAACTTTCATCCTCGCACCTGAGGATGGACTCTAGAAAAAATCATCCTCTCATATTAAAAATGAGGTCTGATGTGAACAATGCAAAAACAATATGTCAACATTGTTCAAATTTGTACAAAAGCCTTTGAAGTAAGACAAACACATCAATCGTGATTTTCAAGGTATTGGAAACAAGAAGGAACCTTCTCATCAATAATAGATCAAGAGGATAATAAGAATCTCTTTTCCAAATCATATTCTAGAAGGTTACCTAACAAGTAAAAAAGGTGTCAACATGTTTACACCAAATTCCAACAATCACATATTGGAAAGAAAAACATACAATTATCTCTCAAAGACTTATGATCATCCATGAACATCCTTATAATTAGTTATATCAGAGGATGAATACAGTCTCAAGATGAGGATATACATAGAGGATATCCTCATAACAAATTTGACACATAAAGAAAAGTACAAATGTACAAAAAGGTGAAGTACTTGACATGAATGACACATTGGTCAAAATGGTTGGAAAAAGGAAAGCAAAAAGCAACAATCACATCTAGACTCAATAAAATAAAAACTCCATCCTTGTACTTAAATCAGATATGAGGACAGACGCAGAGAATAAACAACACTTTCGAGATGATGGAATTATAACATCTATGTTAGAGGATAAAAAAGAAGATGAATCTATTATAGAGAATAAAACAATATTGAAAGAGAAAATGAATCTACGCCAGAGGATAAACAATCATGAAGAGATGATGAATCCCCGTCAAAGGATAAACAATGCAGAAGAGAGGATGAACTTCTATTATCTATTCATCCTCACACATGGGAAAAAGAGTAAAAGTACCAAAGTACTAAAAGTGTTGTCCTTGACTTATGAGGCACGACACTATAGGTATTGGGAAAAGAAAAAGCCAAAAAGGAAAAGTCACATCAGAATTAATGAAATCCTCATCCTCCTTCAAACTGGATCCGAGGATAGACTGCGACACTCATCCTCTCAGCATACTTAACAGGAGGATAAAGGCTAAATGACAGTTTTGCAAATAAAGACAAGTCCAAGGAAACTTAGCAAAGTTTCCAACAGCTATATTTTGCTAACCCATGTGTTTGAAGCTCTAAAGGCAATTATAAATAGAGAAGTATTAATCTTCAAACATCAAGAGAATCATCTACAAGAAAATATCTAAGTTATTTAAGCTTATCATCATTCTCTTCATTCTACACACTCTTCCAAACTTAAACATATCTGAGGATCATTTTTATTGAGTGTTTTATATACAACTTCACATCACTGTCTTATCTTAGAAAGTTGTAATTTGATCCCCAAAACAATTTAAACACATTACTACTTGTATATCCTCAAGTTGATATATACTTGAGTTATTTTGTAAGCCTGTTGAGGCTAGTAAAAATACAGTGTTGTAAGCCTGGTGAGACTAAGAAAATACATCATTGAAAAGGTGTAGATCAGAGGATGAGTTTCTGAGCACTAGTGAAACTCTCACAAAGCTGTGAGGACTGGAGTAGCTTATATTAAGTGAACTAATATAAATTTTGTTTGTGAATCTTCTTAAACTCTACACTCTTTATATTTGTTTTATTCACACCATTAGCACACTTATCACCCATATTTCAAACTCAATTAAGTAGCTAAATTATAACTCAATAGTGAGATGGCAATCCCTAGCAACTGCACCAAAAACTTGATAGTGTTTCAGCAAGTGTACTGAATCGTTGCAAGTAATAATAAAACGGTAGTACCGAATGTCGAACTCAAGGATTGCGTTTTACTATCGAATTATATTTAATTACTAAAACTGAACAAAAAGTTCCCGAATTGATTGAAATGATATTTAAAATTAACAACAGTAATAAAATGGATCCTTAATAATAAGAAAAATGTCAAGGATGAGTTTCACTTCGAATCCAACCTTTGTTTCTAATTTGATCCTAGTTACTAAATTCCTTTATTGAATTATTACCAAATTTTCTTTATTATTCTTGCCCTAATTTCTTAGTGATAGAACCTTTAATTCCAAAGTAACCCCTTATTCCTTAGTGGATTTAAGATTAGAGTTAAGCCTTACAGTACAGGAATTCTCTTGTTAAACTACTGCCTTTGCAACTAATTTAATTGGTTTCATGACCTGCATCTATCCCTAGACTATAATATCATGAATTTTTCATCTTAAGCATTCGTAAAGTTTATTTCTGTTTCAAAATACGAATCGTAGAACATTTTAAAGTTGATCAAGCAATAAAAAGCATTAAGCACAAATATGAGAAAAATAATTCAATAAACTCATTCATATAACTAGAAATCAAATTAGAAAAATAAGGGTTTCATCTTGTTTCGCTCATCCCTAACAAATAGGGTTTAGTTACTCATGACAAAGATAGAGATTAGAGAAGAATTACAAAAAATATTCATGAATGATTTTGGATAAAACTGCTCCAATGGTGTTAGAAATAGTCGTCTCTGAGTTTCTCTACTAGGGCACAAGTCTCCAAACTTCCCAAATGTTAAAAAGATCCTTAGAAAGTGAGAAATACACGTTTTTATACATTCAGCAGCGTGCCACGCACCCTCGGCAGGGAATTTGCGCTTCAGGCGCAATTGAACAGTGTCAGGAATGTCAAAATGCGCCCCAGGCGCGGGTTATGCGCTTCAGGCGCAAAACCTCTCCTGTCTGACATATACTATATTTTTCTCCTCTTTTGATTATGAATTTGGTTCCGGTGTCTTCATGAAATTGTAGCTGTGGATCTTAGCTTTAATGTGCACTTGGTTTGACTTCAATTGGAAATCTAAATCGCCAGACATGGCTGAAATACTCCACATAGGTCATGTTGATTTCTCAACAAAATTCAGCACTGCACCAAAACAAAGAAACAACGCAAAACTACGAAAAATCTCTACTTAATCAAGGAAATAAGAACATAAACATTTCATTAAATCCAAGAACTAAAATCAACAAAATATATCAAATAACTCCTTAAATTAACTAATGATTAAAGATAAATAAGAGTAAAAACAATGAAAAATAAGCATATGATGAAGAGTCATCACAACCCCAAACTTAATCTGTTGCTTGTCCGCAAGTAACAACTAATTTCAGATTTGGTATAGTTAATAACAAACTTAAACTCAATTTTTCAAATCAAATCAAACTCAATTCTCAAAGTCTTAGCTACTACAAAACATTAATCATGCTCCATGGTTGCTTAATAAACATGCATCACACTACCGTAACAATTGCAACAAACACATACACTTTTGGAGGACTTTCGGGTTGTAATGGGGCTTAGGTAAGGGTAGGACATTTTGGGATTGTAGGCTTGACTACTTGGAGTTAGGCACACATTTTCAAATTATTCTACCACTTTTTTTTTTTTTTCTTCACGTTTTCATTGTGGAGATTCTCAAACATTGACAAAAGAACCTAGAAGATGTTATTTATCAAAGTACACAAATTGATTTTTTTTTTTCTTCTTCTTCTTCTTCTTCTTTTATTTTTTATTTTTTTTACTTTTCTTTAATTTATTTATTTTTGAGTTTTTTGAGAACCACCACCCCAACTTAAAAGGTTGCTATCCCATGAGCAACCCCAAAATTAGAACTTTATCAAGATGAGATAAAATTTTTCCTACCTAACTCCAACTAAGGTGATGTAATTAAAGTCAGGTCTTTGCCTTGTAATGTGGCTAGTAACCGAAAGAAAAGGGCAAGGCTCAAATGTTAAGACAAACTCTCAAATTAAGTTTTGATGAAAATAAACAAAGGTTAATTAAGAACGTTTATTATGATTCTAAATGTTATGTTAATTTAATCTGTGCTCTTGAGTGTTTTTATTCAAAGATAGGAATCAAGCAAAATAAAGAAATCAGATAAAAAACTGAACAGAACATTCTTGAAAAAAATCTGTAAAAACGGAGAGTGTTCTCCAAGATCAAGACTCTTCATCACAGCCTAAAGATCAATCAATCTCCAATAGTTCGAAGAAGATTCTGCCTCTGTATCTTATGTTGATGTTATCAGTACTTGGCAAGGAACAAGTAGGAATCATTCTAGTCAAAGAAGGCATTCGAATCACTAAGTTAAAAGGTCATGAATCAAGCAACATAAAACGAGTTCTAACGTTCTCCAGCCCAAACTGTCAAGAAAGTTAATTCAAGACTAATTTGTACAAAGCATCAGAAAGTCATCCAACATGATCAAGACTGAACCTCAAGATTGATCATCAATCTCTAGAAAGTTCAGAACACTAACGGACCAGATTGATCATCAATCTTCGTTTCTGCAGAAATTCAGAATCAATCTCCTTATTTCTGCAGAAGTTGTTCATTACTCTCCAAATTGTTTTGGACAGAATCAAGTCTCCAGATCAAATATATATCATCAACAAATATATCTGAAGCTTTAAGGAAGGCTCTAATCATCTATAAAAGGAAGGCTAATACTCAGGAAAACTCAGAACTTCAAGTGCTAAGAATATCCATCAAAATCACATACAGTTACATACTTGAAAGCTTCTCATTCACAAGAGAATCAGTTCTGAAACTATCTTCATACATCCAGTTTGTTTTACTGAGTTCTTTTAAACTGAATCTATTCTCAAACATGAGTTGAGCATAATCAGATTCAACCAATCTTCTTAAATCATTATTGTGTAAACTCAAAACTATAAGGATTGTTTATAGTTTGAGTATGATTAGAGAGTGAACTGTAGAATCCTATTAGAACGGTTAGGTGACTTGATTGAATCCTTTCTGGGTGGAAAGGAATGGTTGTTATAGATCAAGGTTGAACACTTAGTGAAAATCTCACAGTTGTGAGGACTGGACGTAGCCCGAGTTGGGTGAACTAGGATATATCATTGTGTGGTATCTCTTCCTTATCTCTATTTACATTCAGTCATTTTAATTATCAAATTAAATAGAGAAGCTAAAACTGTGATTTTAACTAACCAAGAACGTTATCTGTTATCTGTTTCCAGAACCAAGAACGTTCTCCGTTTTCATAACCAAGATCATTCTTGAGTTGTTTTCTTACAGATTTTAACAGGAAATTTTAAATAGGAAAATTTACAATTCAAACCCCCTTCCTTGTAAATCGACATTGCTACTTCATCAAAGGGGCTAGCAAATGATAAAATTTGCATAGGGCAGTTAGAAAGGCTCAAACGACCAAACAAAATTGCCTCAGTGTATGCATAAATTACAAGTGATGCAAGTTAGAATTAGTGCAAGTTCTGAAGGGATAATCACACAACAAAGAATTAATCTGTTTAGGCTCAAAAGCTCACAGCTATGATAATAAGAGAGAGTATGAACTGTCAAAATTATGTCAAGCATGTCACTTAAAACAAATATTTTTTTTAAAGAATGTCAAGACTTCCACAACCAAAGAGTGATAAAAAATGTATGCATTAGTGAAACTTGTCGAATTGAGCAATGGCATGAGCTAAGAAAAGGAATTTGAATTTCAAAATCTGAAACAAATAGTTTAAGATCAGCTTCAAGTTGTCAACAATTCTTCATCATAGTGCACGTTTACAAACAATTAAAAAAAGAAACAAATTCAAATAAAAAAAATAAGATTGCAAAAATAAAATTTACCTCTAACTATGGGTTGCCTTCCACGAAGCGCTTCTTTAAAGTCATTAGCTTGACGCCTCAACTATTGTCAAGAAGGCATATATGACATGAAGAACACATCATCCTTCTTCTTCTTTTTGTTTGGTAGAAATTCCATGAACTTAACAAATAAATGATGTTGCTTCCATGTCCTTTTCAATTGGACATTGATGAACAAGGCAAAGATTGAAACTCGAACTTCATCAATCTCTTCTTTTTTCTTTTCCTCATTCCTGTTCTCCTCTTGCTTATCTTCTTCTACCACAACAATGAAGTCATCTTCAATCTTCAACTTCTCCTCCATCTTCTCAAACTCAACCACTTGCTCAAATAACCTCTCACATTGACTTTCAAATCTTTCAATTGAAACCATGTTATTCTTCATGAGTTCAACTAAAACATCCTTAATGTGAAAGTCTTTGTCATCTGATTCTTTGGATAGAATTTTAGGAGGTAGAATTTGTTCCCAATTGATCTTTTTCATATAACACTCGTCGTCTTCTACTTCTATTACCAATAGATCTTCATATTCTAGTGGTGGGACATATTAATCAAAACAAGTTCCATTCCTATGTATTCCTCCGCAAAAGTCACACCTAAGAGGCCCAATCGGAGAGTTATATTTTAAAAATGTATTTCTCAAAATTTGTCCATCAATTATGCGTAATATAGCAGATATAAGACAAGTATCACACTTTTCATATAATTGTAGTAGAATATCATCATTACAATCTTCCATGCTCTACAGCGAATAGTTATCTCAAACAAAGAAGAGACAAACCACTAGCACACGACATTAGCATGCTCAACAAATAAAAAAAGAAAATAAAAGAAAAACAGTTTTTTTTTCAAAATTAAAAATATAATAAAAGCAAAAATTTATGAACTCTACAAAGGTAGAAAACCCAATATCTCTCACTTTCACATATTTGATGTAAATGTTTTGTGCTAAATAATGGTAAGGATAACCTTGGAAAATTCAATGAGAAAGCCGATGAAGGTAACTTTATTGGTTACTTATTATCTAGTAAAGCTTTTAGAATTTTCAATAAGAGAACTTTGTTAAATTATTTTCTTGGACTCCACATCAAGCAACTCAAAAATGGCATCTTCATACATCAAGCAAAGTATTGCAAGGAATTGTTAAAAAGGTTTGAGATAGAAAACAACAAAGAAAGTGCAAGTCCTATGGGCTCCAGAACCTATGTAGATAAAGATGAATCCGGTATTTCAATAGACATATCAAAATATCGAGGTATGATTGGGTCTCTTTTATATCTAACGGCCAACCGACCAGATATTATCTTTAGTGTCTGTTTGTGTGCAAGATTTCAGGCAGATCCTAAAGAATCACATCTTGTAGCAGTAAAGAGAATTATGAAATATTTGAAAGGAACAACCAATGTTGGCTTATGGTATCCAAAGGGTAGCATATGCAGTCTAGTTGGCTATTCTGATTCTGACTATGCAGGATGCAAAATGGATTGTAAAAGCACAAGCGGCACTTGCCATATATTAGGTAATGCATTAGTATCATGGTCTTGTAAAAAGCAAGCTTCTGTAGCCCTAAACACTACTGAAGCAGAATACATAGCAGCAGGAAGTTGTTCTGCACAGATTCTATGGCTCAAGCAGCAATTATATGACTATGGAATTGATCTCGGATGCATCCCACTAAGATGTGACAATACCAGTGCAATCAATATCTCGAAGAACCCAATCATGCATTCTCGAACTAAACACATTGATGTACGTCATCACTTTCTGCGAGATCATGTGCTTAAAGGAAATGTTGAAGTAACATTTGTAGATACACATAATCAACTAGCAAACATTTTCACAAAGCCACTACCTAAAGACTTATTCTACAAGATACAAAGAGAACTTGGCATTTTAAATGAAAACGATCTCTAATGCAAGGTATCTATACTTTGTAAGTCATCTCTCTTCAAGATCTAAAATCTTTACTTGATATGTTGATAACATTGATTCCTTGATGTTTATGTGTTTTATAAATATGAATATGTGCTTTACATGTTGATGTTTATGTGTTTTTAGGTTACTTTATGCATTTTCAGTAGTCGAATACAGCCGTCTCCATTTTCAGTTCTTCCAAAAATCTCATCTTCTCTTACATGCAACAAGTTACCCAACTACTATACCAACATACATTGCATCTACGATCACTCTTAACTCACAACTATCATTTCAAAATCAAATTTCTCAAACCCAAAAACCCCATTTTTCCCAAAATCCGAAAACCTTCACTATCACCATGATGCTCGCAAAAGAGGACCAAGAACCAAGCATGCTTCAGTGGGTCTGTAAGACCATTAATTTTCAAACTCTAATTTATGCCATTTTAGTATATTTGGTGTTAAATTGCTGAGGCATTTAGCCCAATTTTAATTCATTTTGTGAATTAAATACCAAAAGCATATTTTATTAGAGTTTGTTTTATGTTGTTTATATATATATATTTTTATATATATGTATTTAGATCTGGTGAGAATTATTTGGCGGGAAATAATCTATTTACGTTACGGAGAATTTATTACCGGACTGTTTTGTTAAAAATATCTCTGGTTGCTGAAAATTTTACCTGTCAATTAAGTTGCGACGAGAGTAGATATTTTTATCAAAATAGTTGAGATGAGAGTGAAGTGATGTGAGTAAGAGTTTTAATTATTTTTGGTTTGGTTTAGTTTTAATATGTATTTATATATATTTGGTGAGTGAGTTATGTTGAGTTAGTAAGTTAATATAAATATATATATATATATATATATAAGTATAAGTGAAGGCTATGATTGGAAAAGAGAGAAATCAACACGTTTCCCTCCCTGCCTTGCGTTTTTCTTTTCTTCCTCTTTCTTTCTCTGCTTGCGAAAAACCGTGTGGGTGGTTTTCAAAACCACCAAACACAAAACCTCACATATCACCTAGATCCAAGCTTTATCTCGCGACGCGACTGAAGAGAAAGTTGATCGTGATCACGTTGCGGTGCTTGGGAACTAATTTTCGCAGCTCTGTGCGAAGCGGGAATTTTACCAGAATTTTATCGCAGTGCCGTAATCGGCCGTTCGAGCTACCGTCGAGGTAAGGGCTCCTTCCAAATTTTTAGCTTGCATATAGGACTCTATATGTGTATTTGTGGGGTTTGATTTTGATGGGGTTATGTGTGAATTTGGGGAAAATGAATTTAATGGGTTTTATGTGAGTTGTGGAAAAGAAATTTGGTGGTTTGTGTTTAAAGATTTTGAGTTTTGATTTGGTGTATTATGGCTGAAAATGTTTGGAAAATAAATTTGGTGGGTTTGAGGTGAGATGTTGTGAGAAATGAATTTAAATGCATTTTGTGGGAAAAATGGTGAAATTGAATTTAATGAGTTTTGAGGTGTGGGTGATGGTGATTTTTACTTGGCGTGGTTGATATGTTTACGGGTAATTTGATGAAAGTTGAGATATGCTTGATGTTTGAAGATGTGGGGTTTTGAATAAATGCAATCTATGTGTGAATTTTGATTTGGTGTGAAATGAATTGATGAGATTGTGTATGTGGTGATTTGAATTCAATATGATTTGTGAATTCAATTTCATGTGATTTGAGGATTGTATGCGTTGAGTATGCTCTGTGTCAAATTTGAGAATCATTAGTGTTAAATGAGCATTAAAAATGGGGAATCTTTTAATAGCTGCATTTACTTAATGATTGTGGTGTCGAGAGTCAGAGTATGCTCATGCATTTCATAGTAGTGATAGTGGTGACCGGATGGGCCACGGGATGATTCCATGTGAATTGTTGGTTCATCTTATCCTTGCGGGGATTATCGCGTCGGTGGTAGTGGTGACCGGATGGGCCACGGGATGATTCCATGTGAATTGTTGGTTCATCTTATCCTTGCGGGAATTATCGCGTCGGTGATAGTGGTGACCGGATGGGCCACGGGATGATTCCATGTGAATTGTTGGTTCATCTTATCCTTACGGGGATTATCGCGTCGTGCTGATCGATGAAAGATCGCACTTGAGTAAATCGTGCTAGTATGTGAGCGACTGCACCTTGGTAATTAGTACTGGCCCGTGATAGGCAGTACAATTATGATTTACGCCCCTTCGAGGAGGGTTTTGGTGATATTCCGGAATCATATGCATTGGCATATACGCATTGCATTAGGGTGCTTGGCACGCGAGTCATGTTTGATATACTGTAATGGTTGTATATGTGTACTTGATTGTGGTGTGTGAATTGTACCGTATTTGGTGTTTGTGATTGATTGAATTGGTGTTAAAAGTGTTTGAATGACTTTGGCGTGTTTTCAAAACTGAAAATCTGGTATTTTTCCAGCTGTGTTCGAATACAGCAGTGTTGTAGTCGAATACAGATATCAAATTTTTGCCACTGACTTCGCAATTGTATTCGAATACAAGGTGGTTGTATTCGAATACAAAAAGTGCAGGATTTTTCACTGTTTTCGCAGCTGTATTCGACTACAAAGGGGATGTATTCGAATACAGTAGTACTATTTGTGCTGTTTTTTTGCTGTTTTCGCATCTGTATTCAAATACAGATATGTTGTATACGAATACGACAGTGCAGTTTGGTCCAAAACTTCATTTTTCAACCTTTTTTTATGCATGTTTAGCATATGCAAACCCTTTCTAGATGCATGCTAAGTTGAAGGGTGATTTTATGCATTTAAAATTTAAATGTTGTGTGGTATTTGTTAATTTCAGTTGGTGACCCTTTACAATTTTCTGGAAATCTGGGCTTTTCCCTCAGATGAGAACCAGGGTCGTTCTAAGGCGTGGCACAACGATGGGTTGGTTTTGTGACTGAAAGCATTATGGCTTGATGCCACTCGTGGATTCTCAGTACCCAGTCATGCTTAGATAGATTAATGATCAGCTTAGGGTTCTATTAAGAATTTTATTTATTTCCCTTTCTTATTTCAAGGTTGTTGTTGTAAAAAGGGAACTTATGTATTTGAAACAAATAATTTGATCCGAGGTCTTGTATATTTGGATATTTTGGACTTTTGTTCCAAAAACTATTTCTACTGTTTGTAAGGATTGTTGACTTTGTCGTTGTGTTACGACTTAAATTTTTTACTCAAAAGTATTTCTCTATTTATGGATTTGGTTTTATCAATTTATTTTTTAAAAAAATAATAATACACTCGCGCTGTTAAAAATCGGGGTGTTACATTGTGGTATCAGAGCTTTGGTTTAAATTTCTTTGGGGCTGTGATTTGGGTGTCCTAAGCTGATCAAGAGTCGAGGTTAGGGGTATCAAGTAACTGGAGTCCACGTGTACGTTGTGTTTTGTTGTCTTGGGTCAAGCATGATGTGCTTAATTAGTTTATTGTTTCTTATTACGAAACAGGGTGCCTTGTAGCACTTTAGTTGGAAGAGTAGTTAAAACATAGAACATTAGTCGAGTTTGGTCGACGAGTGTCTCTGAATTCCTTAAACGTATCGGTCTGGGAAAGACAAGGTTGAAGCGAATCATGACAGCATGGGATTTATGAAGTGATTCTAAGGATACAGAGGCTATGCTATTGGTGTTAACTCGAAGATGATGGGTATGGATGGATTAACGTTAAAATGATAAGGGATTTCAAGTAAAGATCTAAATGGAGAATTTTTTTAAGAAAAGTATTAGATGTTTTCTTGGTAGATTTTAGGACGAGACTGGATGAAGTTTGATAATTGTCAAAGAAATGTGAACACCATGGAATTGTTGAGAAGATGAGGCTTCCATTTGGAATAGCATCTGGTGCTCAGGTGTCAACTAAGGAGGCTTGTATCGAAGTTAAGGTGCGCTACACATTAGGGGTGAATACTACCTTCGTTAGATAAAGGACGCTGTGAGGAATAATCGATACCTTGAGGGGTAAGGTCGAGCATTCGAGTTAAACTAGATTCGTGACTTAGATTGTTAAGTATGAATCTCATGACGATTATAAGAGTGAGACTATATATTTTGTTGGTAAGTAACAAATCTCTGTGTGGTTTAGGAGATAATAAGTATGAATAGTGATTGTAGATGAAACTATTGACGTGTAAGTGTGAATTTTGAGTGGTGTTTGGGTAAACATAAGGAGTTAAGACTTGATGTATTGAACCACATGTTGCTATAAAGTGGAATTGGAAGTACATAGTACAGGAATACTTAGAGATTGTTGCAATGTAAGCTTGAAGTGTCTATTAAAGGATGGTAAACATTAAGAGAGTGTGAACATTTTGATAAGTTAAAGGGATTAATCAAGATTTGATTTAAGGCCTTGTGATGGTTAATCCTTAAGTTAACGATTCAAAATCCACAAGGTTGGATGGAGTACCAAGTGACACCTTAAACTTGCCTAATCGAGGAAGTTGAGGTAGGCAGGTGATAAATGATTCATGTCATGGATGGAAGTGTTTGAAGATTTACTAATAATGTGTGTTATGATTAGAAGGTTTTTCATTAGTGAGATTACTAAGGTGGTTAGAGTCAATGATGAATAAAACCTTGAATTGTATCTTAAGATGTCATGGATGAATTTAGACGCTGTAATGAGTAGTCGAAGATTGCAAGGATCAAAATTTATAATTTTATTCAATGACATAAGGTGAATAGGAAGAAATGTAATGAATGATTTATGGTATAGTTGTTGTTTTGGGGAAGCTAAGCGTTAAGATTTGAAATGAGTGTTTCAGTAACTAGATGGACGAGGAAGATATGTGGGTCTTGGAGATATTTTACTGCTAAGTAATGAGGATGAGGTGTAAAGATAATTATTCGTTAGGAGATGCTTATTGGAAATGTATGAGGAGTAGTTCTTTAGGTTGTTCAGTTACCGAGATTCTTTTAGTTGGTACCTTGGTAAAGGTTGAGAATGAAAAAGAAAACCTAGCAAGTGAACCAAATTTTGGAAAACGTACCATGAAAACTTGTTGGAGCAACACATGGGTATGTAGCTTATGTCAATTAAGGATTCATGAAATGAATTATCCTATCCAAAAATCAGACATTGTTATTTGAAGAGTACGCCAAATAATTCAAAGGCACTACTTGAATGCATGTCATAGGGGTACGTTATTGTGTTCGTCAATCAAAAGAGTTAAATGTTTGTTTGATAGGGAAGAATTGAGTATGGAATGAAAATTTTTGGTAGGAACTAGTAAGGCTTGATTTATTAAAATCACTATAATGAAGCAAGACGAAGTTTGATGGTAGATGAGCCAAGAAAAAAAAGGACTCTAGGTGTTGACCACATGGATGGTTGAATGACGGTAGAGGTGAAAAGTGTTTTGAGATATATTTCAGATGTAGAATATTTCATAGGAAGTGTGAAAATTTGGAGGAATTAAGATTTTTTCGAATTGTTGAAGAAATTCGTAAAGACCAGGATGACAATCTTATCTGAAGGAAGAAAAGTTTAATAGTAAGAGGAAAGACAAAAAGAAAATCAAGTTAAGTTGGATGATATTTTGGGATATGACGCACTATGGGGTTTACCAATTGTGGCTGTCAAAGAAGAGAGCAATTTTTGGAAAAAGACATACAAGAGTAAGCTAAGTAATGATTTCGAAAATAATGAAGATGTATCAAGGTTCGAGGTAGAGATTTAAGGTTTGTATAAATGGAAAAGCGATGGAGTGAATACAATGTGTTTGACCTGTCATAATGAAAAGATAATCATCAAGCTGCAAATAAAGGACGCGGTGGAATTGAGAAGTATCAGAATGAATGTTGGCAGCAGATGTAGGAAATTGACTAGTGAAACGTGAATTTGAGGTGTTAGGAATGAGACGAATATAGGTCTTAACCAGTGAATGAAATTCAAGTTGGATTTTTGTTGGAGACGTGACTCTGGAATTGAAGCACTAAACCTGAAGGAAGTTTGTGTGTTGTGGATGGTATAACCCTGGCATGTTGTCAAAAATATTTAAGGAAACTTTGATCACCAATGGGATGTTGAGAGGTGATTATTAAGGTTGTAATTAGACCAACATTCTGATGAGAACACTGTGGTTTGATGTACTTGTGCGACTAAAGAAAATCGAGGATTTCTGGACAATGGAGAAATCAGGGAGTTCTCGGTGGTAATGATTGTTTTGTGCTCAGAATGTTAGTGTTAAACTTAGTGTTTCGGTTTGATACCTAATGGATGTTTCGTACCAAATGGACATCTATGAGGCTATGTGACATAGTTTTGGGCGATTGTACTTCGTCGATAGGAAAATAAGGGAAACTCAGTGGACCTTGAGAAGATTGTTGGACCGCTTGTGCCTCGGGATAGCTTTAAGTCCAAGTCGAAGGGAGCATTATTACAGTTGGGTTAAGATGGTCTAATCCATCATCATGGTCGTTGGCTACTTATTGACAAATTGAGCAACTGATCATCCCCAATCTCTTGTTGATAGTAGACAAAATCATGTTGAGTGGAACGGGCGAGTCTTACCGGCTATGATAGTGCGTAAAGTCATTAAGTACCCTATGAGAAGGGATAGACGACACTTTCATCGAGTAGGCTGGACGAAACAAGTTCTAGCATGTATGTTGAGTTGGAGTAAAAACCTAGTGTGGGTACTACTCTTACTTTAAGTTTCGAGGACGAAACTTCTTTTTGGAGGGTAGTAATGTAAGACCCTTAATTTTAAACTCTAAATTATGCAACTTTAGTATATTTGGTGTTAAATTGTTGAGGCATTTAGCCCAATTTTAATTCTTTTTGCGAATTAAATACCTAAAAGCATATTTTATTAGAGTTTGTTATATGTTCAATATATATATATATATAGATCCGATTAAAATTATTCGTTGAAAAATAATTTATTTATGTTGCGAAGAATTTAATACCGGACTGTTTTGTTAAAAATATCTCTGGTTGCTGAAAATTTTATCTGTCAAATGAGTTGCAACGAGAGTAGATATTTTTATCAAAATAGTTGAGATGTGAGAAAAGTGGTGTAGGTAAGAGTATTTAGATATTTGTTGGGTTGGTTTTTATATATATATATGTGTGTGTGTGTGTGTGTGTGTGTGTGTGTGTGTGTGTGAAGGAAAGATTACAAAGGGAGAAGCAGAAACATTCCTCCTGCCTCGCGACTCCTTCTTTCTTTTCTTTATCTGTTTTCATGAAACCGTGTGGGTGGTTTCCAAAACTGCAAAAACACAAAACCTCACTTCTCACCTAGATCTAAGGTCCCATTCGAGAAGTGGCAGAAGGGAAAGTTGCTCCTTGCCACGTTGCGGTGCTAGTGAGCTAGTTTACGAAGCGACGTCGCGAGCAAAGTTTTTACCGGAATTAATCGCGGTGCCGTAATCGGCTGGTAAAGCTACCGTTGAGGTAAGGGCTCCTTCCAAATTTTTAGCTTGCATATAGGACTCTATATGTGTATTTGTGGAGTTTGATTTTGATGGGGTGTATGTGTGAATTTGGGGTAAAGGAATTTAATGGGTTTTATGTGAGTTGTGGAAAAGAAATTTGGTGGTTTATGTTTAACAATTTGGAGTTTTGATTTGGTGTTATGGTTGAAAATTTTGGAAAATGAATTTGATGGGTTTAAGGTGTAATGTTGTGGGAAATGAATTTGATGTATTTTATGGGTGAAATGGTGAAATTGAATTTAATGAGTTTTGAGGTGTGGGTGGTGGTGATTTTTGCTTGGTGTGATTGATGTGTTTATGGGTAATATTATGAATGTTGAAATTTGGTTTATGTTTAAAGATGTGGGGTTTTGAATAAATGCAATTTGTGTGTGGTTGTTGTGTAAAATGAATTGATGAGATTGGTGTGTATGGTGATTTGAATTCGATGTGAATTGTGAATTCAATTTCATGTGATTTGAGGATTATATGCGTTGAGTATGCTCTGTGTTAAATTTGAAAATCACTAGTGTTAAATGAGCATTAAAAATGGGGAATCTTTTAATAGCTGCATTTACGTAATGATTGTGGTGTTACGAGTCAGAGTATGCTCATGCATTTCATAGTACATGGTGACCGGATGGGCCACGGGATGATTCCATGTGAATTGTTGGTTCATCTTATCCTTAAGCGGATTATCGCGTCATGCTGATCGGTGAAAGATCGCACTTTAGTAAATCGTGGTAGTCAGTGAGCGACTGCACCTTGGTAATTAGTACTGGCCCGTGAGAGGCAGTACAATTACGATTTACGCCCTTTCGAGGAAGGTTTTGGTGATATTCCGGAATCATATGCATTGGCATATACGCATTGCATTAGGGTGCTTGGCACGCGAGTCATGTTTGATATACTGTAATTGTTGTATATGTGTACTTGATTGTGGTGTGTGAATTGTGCCGTATTTGGTGTTTGTGATTGATTGAATTGATGTTAAAAGTGTTTGAATGACTTTGGCGTGTTTCCAAAACTGAAATTCTGGTATTTTTCCAGATGTATTTGAATACAACATGGTTGTAGTTGAATACAGATATCAAATTTTTGCCACTGACTATTCGAATACAAGGTGGTTGTATTCGAATACAAAAAGTGCAGGATTTTTCACTGTTTTCGCAGCTATATTCGACTAGAAAGAGGCTGTATTCGAATACAGTAGTGCTGTTTTTGCTGTTTTTCTACTGTTTTCGCATCTGTATTGGAATACAGATATGTTGTATTCGAATACGACAGTGCAGTTTGGTCTAAAACTTCATTTTTCAACCTTGTTTATGCATGTTTAGCATATGCAAACCCTTTCTAGATGCATACTAAGTTGAAGGGTGATTTTATGCATTTAAAAGTTAAATGCTATGTGGTATTTGTTAATTTCGGTTGGTGACCCTTTACAATTTTGTGGAAATCTGGGCTTTGCCCTCAGATGAGAACTAGGGTCGTTCTAAGGCGTGGATTCTCAATACCCAGTCACCCTCAGATAGATTAATGATCAGCTTAGGGTTCTATTAAGAATTTTATTTATTTGTCTTTCTCATTTCAAGGTTGTTGTTGTAAAAAGGGAACTTATGTATTTGAAACAAATAATTTTATCCGAGGTCTTGTATATTTGGATATTTTGGATTTTCGTTCCAAAAACTATTTCTTCTGTTTGTAAGGATTGTTGACTTTGTCGTTGTGTTACGACTTAAATATTTTACTCAAAAGTATTTCTCTATTTATGGATTTGGTTTTATCAATTTATTTATAAAAAAAAAAAAAATACATTCGCGCTGTTAAAAATCGGGGTGTTACAAAAATCATTTACAAGAAAATATCTAAGTTATTCAAGCTTATCATCATTCTCTTCATTCTACACACTCTTCCAAACTTAAACATATCCGAGGATCATTTATATTGAGTGTGTTGTATACAACTTCACACCACTATCTTATCTTAGAAATTTGTAATTTGATCCCCAAAACAAAACAAACACATTACTACTTGTATATCCTCAAGTTGATATATACTTGAGTTATTTTGTAAGCCTGTTAAGGCTAGTAAAAATACAGTGTTGTAAGCCTGGTGAGGCTAAGAAAATACATCATTGGGAAGGTGCAGATCAGAGGACGAAAGTCTGAGTACTAGTGAAACTCTCACAAAGCTGTGAGGACTGGAGTAGCCTATATTAGGTGAACCAATATAAATTTTGTGTGTGAATCTTCTTAAACTCTACTATCTTTATATTTGTTTTATTCACACCATTAGCACACTTATCACACATATTTCAAACTCATATTATTCTTCTTTTGATCATCCTCAATAAGAGGGGGATTATTTTTCATCTAACCATCCTCACTCCAAAGACAACTTGAGAGGATAATATTTGTGCAGGAACTAAATTTTAAAAAGGATCACAATTCAACCCCCCTTCTCGTGACATTCACTTTTACTTCAGTTAGAGGGTTCTTTTTTTATGTATCTTTTCAATCACTTTCTCGTGACACGTGTCAAATTTGAGTATCTATTATGATACCCCAATTTCTTATTATTATATTTTAACGATATAATGATGCACAACTAATACATCGGTGTGTTTGATATGTGCGTTAATTCCTTCGCGGTTGCCCTATGTGCTTGCCTTAGTGATTTAATTAAATTATTAATACTATTAATATTGAATTTGTAATAATAATAATAATAATAATAATAATAATAATAATAATAATAATAAAACCTAGGCTGGTATACTATATATATATATATATATATATATATATATATATATATATATATATATACAGAAAGAACGATCAGGGATTAGCTGTCGTACCAAGAGCCGCCTTCCAATACCAAACCTCATCAGGTATGCTATTCTTCCTCTCCTTTACTTGTTCGGGCAATCAGGAATTCATAATAATAATGAGGCTTAATTCCAGTTTTGGTCCTCCTATTTTAGCTGAATCACGAAAATAGTCCCCCTATTTTATTTCTCTTCAATTTTAGTCCCCAAACAGAATTTTGGTCCAAAACTTCATGAATTGTCATTTTTTTGAGCTTATTTAAACCACACAATGCCTCAAGATCTTGTGGTCCAACAATTGTACCTGAAATCTATGATCATAAATTGTATGGTGTGGATTAAAAAAATGACATTTCATCAAGTTTTTGACCAAAATTCTGTTTAGAGGACTAAAACTGGGGAGAAATAAAATGGGGGGACTACTTTCGTGATTCAGCTAAAATAGGGGGACCATAACTGCAATTAAGCCTAATAATTAATCTAGTACCCTTCCTATTCAGACTTAATCAAAACTTAGCGATGCATTTGGCTAGACTGGTAGGCTTATTAGCTAACCTTGTAGGCTTATATAGATATATGTATAGCTGAAAACAAACTCTGCTACACTAATCCGCCGCGCTGAAC
Source organism: Cicer yamashitae (assembly GCA_037974755.1). Taxonomy (NCBI): domain Eukaryota; kingdom Viridiplantae; phylum Streptophyta; class Magnoliopsida; order Fabales; family Fabaceae; genus Cicer; species Cicer yamashitae. The sequence goes on from JBBPBQ010020322.1 coordinate 14,118,057, forward strand.
TTTTTTTTATGCATTTTAATTACAATCCCTCCCTACATATTAACAAATCAGCCACAATCACATCATTACATCTTAAGTCTATTACACATGGATCGTTGTTCTCAGTCGTGATTTTGTCGGCTACTACTATCGGATTAAAGAATCAAGTATATATTACTTTTTACAGGATCTTTGATTTCGTCTGGTTAGTCTCTCATTATTTTTAAATTATTGTCGAAACCTACAGTTTGTGTCGCTATTAGTTGAGTTTTCTCCCAATGATTTAGTTACCGTCCTTTCCATATTTTATTTGATAATTTAGGTTCATGATTAAAATAAAATACTAACTATATTTTATTTATTTATTATATTCGGTTTGAATGTGATAAGGATCTCAAGAGCATGAAGATGATCCATATTTTTAATAAATTAGGATGAACTTTATTTATTTTCATTTGGTTTGTAATAATTATTAGTTTGCTTTAATTTGGAATTCTAATATTTTTAATATAGACTTAGTTGATGTTATATGTAAGTGAATATACTTTGCTTCCTTACATTTAGTTTATTTTTATAAAAAAAAAATGATGTAAGCCCAATTTGGGCCTAGAGAATGGTGTCACTTATGACCCATTTAGGTTTAGAGATAATTTTACTATAACTATGATTTTGTAACCTCAATGAAAAAAAAATTTTTTGGATGAATTAAAATTTCTCTAATGAGAATTGTGAGTGAGTTAGGTCTCCTCTTTAAGTTCTTGGATTAGAACTTGTTTGAGTCTTATCAATGGCTTCCTTACCATTGTGGCGATTCTTCATTGGCTTATCAATCATCCTTGATTGTGGCGCCTTCTTCATCTTCTCAGCCTAATCCATCTTTTGTTTTTTTTTTATTTATAATTTTCAGTTTCCTTTACATCAAACACTAATACACAAATTGTATCGATTTTTGTGTTCAGCAATCTGTGATCATATCTCGAGTTCTAGAAACTTGTTTTCGGTGATTCAACAGCCTAACTTGCGTTTCGGAACGTCATCTTTCACCTCGTTTTGGAATCGGCCGATTCTGAGTTTCGTAGCTCGGTTTATTGCGTTCTCCAGCAATACGCGATTTTGGATTCAATCTGTAAGTTTCCAACCTAGAACGATCCTTAAAGTGACTCATTACAAATAGGATCATATCATATAGTAAAATTATCTCTAAACCTAAATGGGTCATAAGTGACACCATTCTCTAGGCCCAAATTGGGCTTACATCATTTTTTTTTTATAAAAATAAACTAAATGTAAGGAAGCAAAGTATATTCACTTACATATAACATCAACTAAGTCTATATTAAAAATATTAGAATTCCAAATTAAAGCAAACTAATAATTATTACAAACCAAATGAAAATAAATAAAGTTCATCCTAATTTATTAAAAATATGGATCATCTTCATGCTCTTGAGATCCTTATCATTCTCTCCTTCTTGAAGAAATTCGACCTCGAATTTAAGCTCCATTATATCGTACATGAAGATATAATCCAATCAAACCACAAACTCATCATATCCACTGGGGTCAAATGAAAATTTGGAAAAGTTGCCAAATGTGATAAGTCGGTGAATCACATTTTCATCTTGAACAATTAACATCTTAGTACATTTATGGTAAAGGTAAGAAATTCTAAAGATGGTAATAAAGTTATACCTTTTGAAGTTGTCATTCATAGCCAAATTTACCTTCTTTGGATTGAAATTTGTGGCAAACAATATGTTACTTTGTATTTGCAAAGCCTTCAAAGCAAGTTGAGTTTCTTGAACATTCTCTTCATCACAAAAAAATGGTGACTCAATAATTTCCTTGTAAGCATCCTTTTGAGGAACCTTTGAATAATCATCTTCAAACACTAACATTGCTTCATTTACCTCACTTTCTTGTTTAAAGAGACCTTCAATTTTACCATCATCTTTCTCTTTACTTTCAATTTCAATATATTGATGACATTCTTCATTTGGAGACACTTTTTCAAACACTTGCAATAGAGAATTATTAAAATTAGACAAATAGTTGGAGTCAATTTTTTGCCCTTTGTCTCTCAAATATTTCTCCTCTTCTTCTTTCTTTTCTTTGATTTTCTCTTTCTCTCTAAAGGCTAGCTTCTCTACTTTTCTTGCTTGTTTTGCATATCCATTTTCGTATAGATATTTCACATACTCCGGATCCAATACAAAATCTCGAATATATTGAGGATATGACATACTTAGGAATTTTGTCAAACAGGTAGTATGCAATAATTTTAACAACACAATTTTTTTTTTAATTTGCAGCAACACAAAAATTAAGTAATGATAGCAATTCAAATAAAACCAACACAACTAGCAATTTATGTTTCACCAAAAAAATGCATAAACAAAATTTTACTCAATTCCAAACCTAGAGACAAGCTCTGGTACCAAATGATATGATCCTATTTCTCATGAATCACTATAAGGATCGTTCTAGGTTGGAAACTTACAAATTGGATCCAAAACCGCGTATTGCTGGAGATTGCGATAAACAGAGCTAGGAAACTCCGAATCGGCCGATTCCAAAACGAGATGAAAGATGACGTTCCGAAACGCAAGTTAGGCTGTTGAATCACCGAAAACAAGTTTCTAGAACTCGAGATATGATCACAGATTGCTGAACACAAAAATCGATACAATTTGTGTATTAGTGTTTGTGGTATCAGTGACACCATTCTCTAGAGCCATACAAACTTCAATGGCTCAGTGAGGAAGGCGAGCAGATTGTGAGTGAGCAAGTGGAGGTGAATTTTTTTAATCATAGTGTTTTTTGTATTTGTTTGAATTGTTGTTTTTCATTAATTTGTGTGTTGTTGCTACCTAAAAAAA
>JBBPBQ010020322.1:14121349-14285758 GCA_037974755.1 Cicer yamashitae
AAAAAAAAAGGGTAGCTGTATTGTTAAAAGTAGTGCACACTACCTGTTTGACAAAATTCCTAAGAGTAATTTTGTTTTTTTTTTCCAATCACATTACTACTACTTTGTGTTACTTTAAGTTATTCGTACCAATTTTGATTCAAAAAAAAAAAATATTGAGGTTCTTGCTGATTCAATTAAGAACTTGAAGAGAGCAATTGAGTGGAAAAAGGCAAGAGGGATTCATTATAAAAAAAAAAAACCTAAATTGAGTGAAACACGAGTGACAAATTCAAGAGTGTAAACACGAGAGCTGTGTGGTGAGGTCCTTTTCTTTCACTTTTGTTTGTTTTTCTTTTTTTGTTTAAAATATGGCAGGAATAGGTGGTGATGATAGTCCTCCCCAAGGGGGACACAACAGATTGTTAGTGGAGGCTATAACTGCTCAAATGCAAAGAATGTTGAGGGAACATACTGAAGATTTACATGCTAGAATTGAACAGTTAGAAAATCAAGAAAATCATGGTGATGACGGAGGTAGAAGAAGGAGAAGAGAAACAAAAGATGGATTAGGCTGAGAAGATGAAGAAGGCGCCACAATCAAGGATGATTGATAAGCCAATGAAGAATCGCCACAATGGTAAGGAAGCCATTGATAAGACTCAAACAAGTTCTAATCCAAGAACTTAAAGAGGAGACCTAACTCACTCACAATTCTCATTAGAGAAATTTTAATTCATCCAAAAATTTTTTTTTTCATTGAGGTTACAAAATCATAGTTATAGTAAAATTATCTCTAAACCTAAATGGGTCATAAGTGACACCATTCTCTAGGCCCAAATTGGGCTTACATCATTTTTTTTTATAAAAATAAACTAAATGTAAGGAAGCAAAGTATATTCACTTACATATAACATCAACTAAGTCTATATTAAAAATATTAGAATTCCAAATTAAAGCAAACTAATAATTATTACAAACCAAATGAAAATAAATAAAGTTCATCCTAATTTATTAAAAATATGGATCATCTTCATGCTCTTGAGATCCTTATCAGAATGCCAATTATTTATAGAATAAATTTTGTTAATAAAAATAGTGTTTTCAACAGAATCAGTAAAATTGGTTTGCAAAGGTATCATTGCACAATATGGTCCAAATAAATAAATCTTGCTGATTTCAAAAACAAAGAACTTGCACATATCACTTTATTTAATTTAACTAATTTATTTTTTTGACATGTTTTATTTTGTTATTTCATAGTTAATGTTATTAGTATTCCTTAATAAAACATACAATATTATTATTAGCATACTTGTTTTAGCATATTACATTGATTTTAAATAAATAAAGTTAAATTAATGTTTGAATCAAAGAATATTAGCTCTTATTGAATACAACTTTTCTAGACATTCCTCTATTGTTTTGTCTTCAAATACTCTTTTACATGATCATGTGCAATTGTATTCTCTATCTTTTACATATATATATATATATATGAATAAATAATCTCAATTTGTTTAACATCCAAAGACCTGAGTTATTCTAATTATAATTTAAAATTGTTATAGTGTTCATTGCATCGTAAATTTTTAAGATAGCATATACTGCATTTATATATACGTGCATACAATTTAAAATTTATATCTTAAAGAGTCTAGTTCTATTTTTTTGTAGCCAATAGCTTTGTTACTTTCCTTTCAATACGTACCATATATTGTTAGAATATTGCAATATCAAAATCATACACACACTATATTTATTTAGTAATATATAATTATGTTATTTTTCATTTATTTTAAATAAGATGTCTGTTTATATTAATATAATCATAAGCATGCGTAGTATTAAATATTTTTGGATGATATTGCAAATAGTAAACAATTTATTTATCTATTGAAGCAAGTAATTAATCTGTATTTGGTCGTTGCGTTGCGTTGATTTATTTATTTTTTTCGCGGATTATTAGAGACGAGGGTCGACGAAGACGCGACAAGTTAGCATATCAGATTCGTTGGGCGAAATCTTCAATTGAGGTAAGGGGTGAGAGGAGGTTCGACTTTATGAGTATAAATAACGTGGGATGAATGGGAATACCATAATTTCCAAATATTCATCCGGGGCTTACTACGTACGGTTGAGCCCTATTGAGTAATAATAATTAATTAATAATATATGAATGGTAATAGTGAGGACTAAAATATAATTTAGCAACCTATAGAATTGTCGTGAATTTAGTTATATCCAGATTGCATGTTGTATGATTTTATGAGATCTTCTGCTGATTGTTATTGTCTGAATGATATGTACTTGAGTGTTCTTGTTACTTGATTGAAATTGTGATATTACTTGAATGTGCCACCTAATTGATTCCTTATTATGTGATTGATGAAACTGGATTGTGTATTGTGAGTAGTGTAAACCAAATATTGGGATTTTATTGTGATTGACTAATATACATATATAATGATGAATATTGTGAAGTCAAACTGAAACTTATTGAGTTGTGATGATCGAGTAAGTCTGAGATATGTGTTGTAGATTTTGGAGTTAGGATTATTTTGTCATCATATAGGGAGGGTCTGACAAACCTAGTGATTCGGGGAAGTACAACTGAATGAGCCTGATCGTGGAGGGCTACAGTCGAACTATAAGGTAAGACTAATAGACCTTGGGGGTACATCTAGTGGGGAATTCCTAAGTGGATTAGTGGGTTATTCTCTAAGGTCGGGAGCTATCGTGCAACACAAGAGTACCTCGACCGTCGCGTATATGTGTCTCGGGTTGAGTTGAGGGGATCTATGAGGACTTGGCCGTTCATGAATTGTTCGTCCACTCTTGTAGTGACATAGTATCAGGCCTCCTAACCATGTACTTCAGAGTAGAATGGTACCAAATGATGAAGTATAGAGTATAGGACATGCATAACATTTCATCCTTGTAACTATTTTATTGTGATTGAATTAGATTAACCTTTGATATTATGTTCTTGAATGTTCTCTTTATTTGTGCTGTTTTGACTAATTGCGTGTTCTCCTCGTGTATTTTATACTGTTACATAATTTCGAAACTCACCCTTTGTTGTTTGTGTTTGGCGTTTGCGATGAACGCAGACGAGCTGCAAACTGCAGGTGATGACTAGTACCATCATGTCTTGAAGACTCTTATTATATGCATTTTGTTCACGTTATTTTGAGCGTATTTTATTTTGGGATTTCCCGCTCTGATAGTGACATCGGGTTGGAACTACATTTGCACTTAATATTAAACTTTTGTTGTCTGATATTATGATTTCGAGTTGTTAAGTTTGATGGAAAATTTGGATTTATGTGACATGTTCACGATTACGTGATATTCTTTACCTTAATAAAAATAATATGTTTGGAAGTTTATATATTTATTTTTTTGAAGGATTTCATTGTTTTAAAAATAAGAAAATTATAATTTTTTTTTTTTTTTGGTTTAGGGTGTCACATCTATCACTTGTCTATGCCCTATATGACTTTAGGGTTTCTCAGTCTAGACTTTTAAGAGTCGTTGGATGTATGTGTTGGTATTCGTGCTCAATTTTTGAATTTAGGTTATAAATAGTGGAGAGATCCTTTGTGAGTCTCTTTCTTTTTCTCTAAAATCTCCCTAAAAAATTCTCTAGTTCATTTTCGCAAGCTGCTTCATCTTTTCCTCATTCCTCAAATACTTTACTGGTTAGTTGCTTTTCTTCTCTTTCTTTTGATTTGGTTTAAATGGTGTTTTTAAATGATGTTTTTAAATGTATTTTTTGTTGTTACGATCGAGTGTTTACATGTCGTTTTCCTATCTTATAATTCTTTGATTCTTGCCACCATCTACGGTGGATCATGTGGTGGTTTTAAGAGTTTATGTCTCTTCCTTCATCGTGGATGGTGGATCTGGAAATTTCTTCTTTTCCCCTCTCTGCTGAGGACGGTGGCATTAGATCTCATCTTTGTTTCTGAGTTTATTTCTCTATTCCTCGCATTTAGTTTAGTTTTAAATTTCTCGATCTCTTTTCATCCCTTCTTCATCAAAGTGGATGAAGGATTGTTATTATTGCGTTGACTCATTCTCATCCATTTTGATCAAATAGGGTTTGAAATGGCTGATGATAAAGCATCGAATTCATACGTACAAATATTTGCTCCAGAATTCTAAGATATGAATTGGGTTACTGACAAACTTCTTGGGGCAGTTGTCGTTTTCTCGGATGAGGAAAATGATACTTCAAACACGTTCAGGAAAGGGGGTCGATGGATGACTGGACTACTAAGAGACCTGAGCGAACGAAGAGGATATGTAGTGACCTTGACAATTGCACAATTACCATGTACGAATCTATTTTTAGGCATATGGGATTCCACCTTCCCTTTAGGTCGTTTGAGATAGAGATCTTAGAACATCTCTAACTTTCCCTTTTGCATCTTCACCCGAACTATTGGGCTTACATTATGGCTTTCCAAATCACATGCCGATTTATGAAATTGGCCCCTTATGTTCCCTTCTTTTTCAATACTTTTTGGTTACTGTGGCATTAGGAGAATCCTAGATTGAAACGAGGCACATATCCTTAAAACAAACGAAAAAATGTTTTATGGCTTTCACTAACTCGTTAAAAAGGATTTAAGAGGCGGTATTATTATATTGTGGCAAGGTCAGAAGGAGCCCATATAAACTATTGTATCATTAGTCTTTTTTATTATCGGAGCAAGGAGATTGTCGTGGACGGAGATGGTGTACCAAAGACAACTTGTCGGGATCGATTTCCAAAGGTTTGGACTAGGCTCCTTTCAATCGTAGACGGGATGAGCTGATATACAAGCTTGAAGAACATAGTCCTGCCAACCTCTATAATGTTAACCATTTACGATCATTCGTCAATACTTTCTTAAGGTCGACAAGAAAGGAAATTTGGTGCTTGATGCAGAAGGAAATCTTCAATATGTTTCTCATTGCATACATATTATGGAACTTTTAGCTTGTCGTGATCAAGAAGAGGCTAACTATCTCTTAGGTAGTCACTGGAATTGTTGTTATGTTGTTAAGATGACTCTTTGTTCTTTTTCTTGATTCTAATTTTCTTCTCACTTCTTTGTTTTCAGCGAATATGACTTCCCTTTTTTTCACGAAGAAGTTCAAGCTGAAGGGTACCAGAGCATCTTCTTCAATTCCTTATCAAGTTCCCCTCAACAAACCACATCGATTTCTACTAGAAAGTCCAACCTTTATTGATCTTGGAGATGGTCATAAGAAGAAGAAAGCAAAGAAGGTATATGCTAAGACGTGTTTGGTCCCTATTCCTCATACGAATAAGGGCACAACGATGGTGGAGGAGTCCCTTACATTTCCCAGTGCCATATCTACCAAACTCCCCAAAAATCCTGTCGGATTAGGGCCATGGTTAATGAGTCTAATGTGGTGACCTTGGTTGATATCGACGCACTTGGTCATCAAAGCATCCTTGCAAACTACTTGCCGTATTTGAGTAAGGTCTTTGTAGTGTGCGCTTCTATATTGATTGCCGACCAAGAATTTTCGTTTGAGGTGGAAACTATTTGCTCTGAAATTGTTGATCTCTCTACCAAACGCCTTGACCATGAAAATACTATAATAGATCTCAAAGGCAAGTTTTCCTATGCTAAGGAGCTTCTTACTGAAGCTAACTCCAAGTTACTAAAGAATGCTGAAGACCTAGAGTCTTTACACAAAGAGAAAGAAGATCTTTCTTCTCAATTCATTGGAGTTAAAAAGAAATCCTTTGTTCTTGCTGATGCGAAGAAGGTCCTGGAGAAAACAATAACTCGGTTGGAGAAGAGTGCCAAAGAGATAGGGTCCAAGTTATTTGACTTGTCCAAGAAGTTCGATATCCTTGAAAACGATAAGAAAGACTTGGAAGATGAGAAAGTTGCTTTGGTCAATAATTTGTATGATGTGAGTATGGAATTCTTTGAAAATGCGCTTACTCAAATCCAATTGTTGAATCTCGAGATGGTCCTTACCACAAATGGAATGGATTATACTAAGGTAGTCATAAGCAATAAGATTGTTGAACTTCCGAACGATGAAGATAATGTAGAGGATAGGATGGCTAATGAACTCATACAATAGGATATTGCTTTTTAGTTTAATTGTTGAACCTTGATGTTGTATTTCACCAACTGTTGATTTTTGATGTCTTTTTTTTTTTATTGTAATGTTTGAAGCACTTTTGTCTACTTATGGCCAAGTATTTGATAATTTCGTCTTTTTTTCCTCACATGCTTTGTTGTGATTAAGTAATATTTTTCTTGTTTATCTACATAAATGTTCGAGTTTGGTCGTTATTTCTGACCTTATTTTATATTCGTTTGTATGAGATGTTCTTGGTTCACTTGAGGAAGGCTTCAACGACCAAGGGGTGTTTTCTCTCTTTCCCTTGTTAATAATTTGATCATCAATCACAAGTGAACCTTCGCTTGTTAGGCTCCTTTCTCATTTCAGTGGCTATCTGAAAAATGGGTCTCCAGAAAATTTTGCAAAATGACTTTATCGTGGTCACCTTTTGATTGTTTCAAAGTCTTGGTGGTTTTGAACCACTCTTTTGACAGTATCCTACACTTAAACACATAGCGCAAAATGAAATTTCAACTAAATAGGTATCATAGATCGAATACACCTTACAAATTGTTCAAGTTGTCTATTTTTGCAGCATTCCATGTTCTCAGGATTTTCTTTATTTTTGTTACCTTCCATGTTCTTGGGATTATCTTTCCTTCTAAAGTTTCCAAGGTGAATGCTTTTGTTCTTGTTTTAAAAGAATTTGAGATGGTCTTTCCCAGTTTGGCGTTAATTTTCCTTGCCCTGCATTCTTCAGGCCGACATCTGCTCTCCAGAGAACTAAGTCCCCTATTTTGAGTTTGCGAAGCTTCACTTTCTTGTTGTACTTTGACTGTCATTCTTTGCATGATGACAACTTCATTGAGGGTCACAATGCTCCTATCTTTGTTTAACATGTCCAGTTCTTCCCTTGTTACTTTTTCGTTTTCAGTCCTGCTTAAGGGATTGAAGGTTCTCCAACTTCAATTGAGATTACAACTTTGGATCTATAAGTAAGGCCGAAAGTAGTTTTGTTTGTGGTGTGGTCCGGTACGCCCATAGAACATATGGAAGCTCTTCGTCCTAGTTTCCTTTGGCTTCATCCAATCTTCTTCTCAACCCTTGTAATATCACCTTGTTAGCCGCTTCGGCTTGTGCTTTAGTTTTTTGATGCTCCACGAAAGTGAAAGGTTGAGTAATCTTAAGCTCGATCATTAAGGTCTAAAAGGATTTATCCGCTAATATGTTCCATTGTTAGTGATGACTACGTCGGGTATATTGAACCTCGTCAAAATATTTTTCTTGAACAAACAGAGTTTGTTACCAACAATGATCTTAGCCAAAGGTTAAGTTTCTATCCATTTGGTGAAGTAATCGACTACTACCACTAGGTACTTCACTTGCCCAGGTGCTAATGGGAATGGTCCAAGGATGTCGATTCCTGACCAAGCGAATGGACAAAGTGCATTCAACGTGTGGAGTTTCGTTGGATGTCGACATGCTTATGATATTTTTCATATTTTTGCACGAATTCTTGTGCATCTTTCTTCATTGTTGGCCATAAGTACCCAACTCTCATAAATTTCTTTGCCAATGACTTTCCCCTTATATTGGTCAGAGATTTCGTCACGAACCTCTCTCAACATAAGTTGCTTCTTCATCGTTCAGGCATTTTAGAAGTGGTGTAGATAATCCACATTTGTACAGTTGCTCTTCTATTATGGTAAATGTGTTGGCCCTTATTCTGATTTGAGAACTTAATCTTTGGTCACCTAGGAGGATTCCACTTAAGATATATTCCAATATTGGATTCATCGAACTAGTAGTAGGTGTTTGGATTGCAAGTATGGTGGTTACAAGTTCGACGCTTGGCGAGTTTAAGGTTTCTTGAATTATTGTTTTGTTTCCTCTGGGAACTCGTATACTTGCCAACTTATAAAGGACATCAATCCTACTATTTTCTTCTCTTGAAATGTGTTCTATCTCTATTATGTCAAACATGCTCATTTTTGCTTTGACTAAGGCCAAGTATTTCTGTAGCATTTGGTATTTGGCTTGATAATCTCCTTTTATTTGAGATGTTACCAACTGAGATTCCATGTTTACTTTGATGTTTCGAGCACCCATTTCTTCGACTTGGCTGAGTCCTGCCAAACAAGCTTCATATTCCTCTTGGTTGTTGGATGTCGGGAATGAGAATTTTAAGGTCATCTCTACCACAATCCCATCATTGTTTTCTAATAATAGATCTGCTCAACTTCCCTTTGAGTTCGAGGAACCGTCGATGAATACCATCCATTCTTTGGTAGGTTATTTGTTTGACATAGTCATCTCTGTTATGAAATCGACTAATGCTTGGGTTTTGAGCGCCTTCCTCGATTTAAAAGTGATATCGAACTCAGACAGTTCTATCGACCATTTGGTCATCCTCCCAAATAGGTCGGGTTGGAACAAGATCTGCTTGATATGTAAATTTGTCCTTACCATAATTGGATGGGCGAGGAAATATTGCCTTAATATCTGGACTGCCACCATTAATGCCAGTGCTACCTTTTTGATTATTTTATAACGGGTTTTCGATCCCTGTAAAGCCTTACTGAAAAAGTATACGGGTTGTTGCTCTTTGGTGGTTTCTTTAATTAGCACGACACTTACTACCTCGGTCCTGATGACTAAATATATGAACAATAATTCTTAAGAATCTGGGCGAGCCAATACGAGTGGCCATGAGAGTGGAGTTCATAATTTTTCCAAGGCGTCCTCGCATTCTGGTGTCTACTCGAATTCTATTTCTTTTTTCAGCAACTTGTAAAAAGGTAGTGCGTATCGGGCGGATCTTCCAATAAAGCAGTACATTGTTGCTAACATTTTGTTGAGCTTTTGTATATCTTTATTGAACGTCTAACTTGACATTTTAGCTATTGCTTTATACTTGTCGGGGTTCGCCTCCACTCATCTGTCAGTGAGGTAGAAACCCAAGATATATCTATCTGGTGGATCCATAGGGATTTGATTGTAACCCGAATATGCATCCATATGTTTTGGAGGGGGTAAGCATCCTTAAGACATGCTTTGTTGAGATCATTATAATCAATGCATAGACGCCACTTATTATTGCTCTTTTTGACAAGTACAGGGTTGGAGAGCCAAGTGGTATACTTGGTCTCAGTTACAAAGTTTGCTCTCACTAAATCATCAACTTCCTTCTTGGTAGCTTCTACCTTCTTCGGTGACTATTTGCGGCGATGTCGTGCAACCCAACGGTGCTTCGTCCTTCCTTCCTTCTTTCTAGTTTGTTCTCATGTTCGCCGGAATCAAATATGGCTTTATTGGCTTTCAATTGTTCCTCATAATGTATGTAATCATTTGCTCTTTCCAATAGGTTGTTGAAACTTTGGGAGTACCTTAAGCGTAATGCTTTTTGCGAAGTCACTCACATGGCTCAGCCCTTGCCTTAGGAGGCAGGTATTCATTCATTCGTTCAGATTGCTCCCAAAGTTTCAATCGATTTTGGTTGATTATGAGATGCGGCAAAGTGAACTATAAATTTCCTGCATAACTCTACACACGAATGTCTGGACCTCAGTTTTAAATTGTTGAACCAATCCATAATTTCTTAAGAGTGAGGACAAATACCTTGCATTTCACCGGACCCCTAGCATTACGGAATTCGAGGAGGGTGCCAATCCCTTGGACGTGGCCGTCTGGGTCTCCTGTTTAATTATAGTTTTCCATGAGTGGTGTTTTCTCTAATGACTTAGGAATTGGGCAGTCGTTGATCTTGTACGAGAAAGTATTCTGGTGACACCCTTCATCGTTGAAATTTTATGAGGAGCTCTCACGATAACTATGCTTTCAACGGCGGGGGGAGTAACTATGGTGTGGTGAATGACTCATCGTCCTTTTATGGGGGCGGTTGCCTTTCTAGCTCTTATTGCGGTGGTGAGATAGAGCTTTGTCCCACGGAGGCTTTTTAACATACATCACTACCGAAGGAGAATGGTGGGAAGGGCGGTGTTGATTAGTTGACACTGCATTTCCGTGAGGTGTTTTGCCTTCAAGGGTGTTTGTGACGGAGATCGAGATTTCTTAGTTAATTAGGCCATTGCCTAGAATTAGGTCCTAGTTGTGATCCAGCCTTGCTAGACGTTCATTTTGCTCGCTGACAAGATTGTTTCCAGACGGCGAAGACTAAGGTACGAAGGAGTTCTGTGGTGTCGCCTTTCGCTTTTGGTTGTGATTCGAGCATTGTTGCCAGATCGATGGATGGAGTGGTCGTGAGGCCATCAAGTTGAGCGGGCTAAGGTGGAAGGTCGATCGTCACGTTTTTCGTCCTGGTTTTAGGAGCCATAGGTCAAACTCAAGAACTCTAAAGAGTAAGGGTGGGATATGGGTAAGGAACTCCCACATACGAGACCACTATTCAACTCCTGATTAGCTATATATAGGAGCTTGACCTTGACTATATCAGTGTATAAGAAGAAATGAGAACGATGGGTTTCCTCTGTCAGCTTCTCGTCGAGTTGGGTGAACCTGCACACACTTCGATAATCAAGTAAGAATTTGTCAGAGTATGAGATGTGTTTAAGTTTGAATTTGTGTGTACCTTTATGACTTAGGGAGTTCGGTTTATATAGTGAGCCTTCTAGGGTTTCCAGAATGTTCATCAGGAGGCAATCAATGACCTTCGGAGTGTCCTCTGATGATGGACACGTGTCCATTTGCTTTTGAACATGTGGCTGCCATCTGATGCCTACGATCATGACAGGATTGTCATCAAATGGCTCAAATGAATATGCTTCAAATTAGTTATTACATCCATTGTCATTGGATCTTATCCTTGTTATCTAGTAGCCATGATTGGGGGTATAGGTGATCTAGGATAGATCATCACTTTGGATTCCATCAAGGTGCATGACTTGCCCTAGCTTCGGGAAGGTTTAGTGACACTTCTTGGTTGGGTCGGGTCGAGTTGAACTCGTATTAGGTCTGACCTTTGTAAAGGTGACTCCGACCTAGAACAAAATTGATAGCCAATACACACATTTTCCTCATCAAGACCAATCATATATTCTCTTGTCGAATTATTTCCAAAAATAAATTCTAAACCAGGATCTTTATTTAAAACATGTTAAAGAATAATGGTTTACATATAAGTCACACCAAGATCCAATCATTAAAGAATAATGGTTTACACTTAAACATCAACCAAAGTATAGATTAATCAATATATATACAAACTAAGTTGAATTCATCCAAAATTTTATATTAAAATAAACGATCATACATAAAATTTATAGAGATAAGATACGTTAGAAAGAAATTCATATTTTTAAACTAAAAATTTATTAAAAAAAAGTAAATATAATTGAGGGACATAAACTTAACTAAAGAAAAATTAAAAATTGTATTCATTTTGAGACAAATTATTTTTTAAATTGTGATATTTATAGTGAAACGGAACAAACATTTTTCTAGTAACAATGAAAACCTAATTTATTTATCTAATAATACGGAACCAAAACTACGTTGTACTTGAAGACGTAAGTATCATAGGTTGAACTTTGTTACCAAATGTCTTGTGTTCCTATTTGCGATTTCTCACTTTATTATTTGAAGATTGTGTTATGTTCTAACAAAGATATAGAATGAAATTTTGTGAGTAAAAAAGGGAAAATTCTTGATGTAACATCCTAAAATAAATAGTTCATACGAAAATAACAAATACAATTAGCAAATAAGCACATTGTGTTGCCATGTTAAAATAAGATAAAAAAAAATGTGAATGATAATTTTTTCAATATTATCATGCTATACACAATTTGAATTTATGATTCATCTAATAATACTACAACAAAAGTTGTACTATTTCACATCACAACTATGAATGCCATTTCTTCATTAGCATAAAAAATAACTTGCAAATGTCTCAATTTTCATATGATGCATACATTTTGTATCCCACAACTACAAACAACAACCATATCAATAACATATAATATGCTTAACTTAAATGATCAAATACTAAAGAAAAACTAAGATCTGGTTGACAATTTACAATTGAACGCATACCTTTTGATACTTCATCGATTTTCTTTTTTAGATTTATGGTTAATTTCGTAACAACATCTTTATGGTCTTCATTTTCATCTTCATCTAATGTTTTAAAGATTGGACCTGATTGAAAGATTGCACTCGCTCAAACAAATTAGCAAGCAATATTTTTACATAAAAAATATTATTTTTTACATTGTATAGTAGCAAGCAATGTGAAAAAACAAATACAATTTATCACAGTTAAAATATAGTTAGCTAAGGTTTTAGACAGATTTTATATTCAATTAATTTAAAATTTCTAGCATTCCATTACGTGTATCATTTATAAGCTTCAATTAATCCAGAGACTTTCAATCTTTATGGAATAGAGTTCATATTCATGTGGAAACACCACTTCTTAAAATCAATTTGGTATTTCAATTAACCGTTCAAATTAGAAAAAGATAATTTTACACAAGAAAAATAATTTGATTGAGTCAAATATAATTAAAATCATTCATCAAATATGTAGTAAACTCGAAACGCTATTTGATTGCACAAATCATATGAAATCAAAGTAAAAAGAAATTCAATAATTGGCACAATTCACAATTTTTTTATGTAAGTTTAAACAATTTTCCAACTCAACAATTCAAATCATGAAAATGTCTCAAAATAGAATTTACAATGTCGTGAATCTTTGTCATTCAAAAACTAGAAAACCAGATTTTACACCACCAATCACCAAGATACGAAACATGATAATTTACATAAAAACAAAATAGAAAAGTTAAAGTTAAGGGAAATAAAAAATATGCAACGATTTTTATACTATTTCTATTTCATCATCACATGTAGAGTTGATAGTGTTTAAACAAGTGTACTGAATCGTTGCAAGTAATAATTAAAACGGTAGTACTGAGTGTCGAACTCAAGGATTGCATTTTACTATCGATTGTGTTTAATTACTAAAATTGAACAAAAAGTTTTTGAATTGATTGAAATAATATTTGAAATTAACAAGAGTAATAGAATTGAACTTTTATAATAAGAAAAATGTCAAGGATGAGTTTCACTTCGAATCCAACCTTGATTTTTAATTTGATCCTAGTTACAAAATTCCTTTATTGAATTATTACCGAACTCTATTTATTATTCTTGCCCTAATGTCTTAGTGACAGAACCTTTAATTCCAAAGTTACCCCCTAATTCCTTAGTGGATTTAAGATTAGAATTAAGTCTTACAGTACATGAATTCTCTTATTAAACTACTGCCTTTGCAACTAATTTAATTGGTTTCATGACCTGCATCTATCCCTAGACTACAATATCATGAATTTCTCATCTCAAGCATTCGTAAAGTCCACTTCCATTTCAAAATACGAATCGTAAAAAATTTTAAAGTTGATCAAGCAATAAAAAGCATTAAGCACATAGATGAGAAAAATATTTCAATAAACACATTCATATAACAAGAAATCAAATCAGAAAAATAAGGGTTTCATCTTGTTTCACTCATCCCTAACAAATAGGGTTTAGTTACTCATGACAGGGATAGAAAAGATAGAGATTAGAGAAGAATTACATGAAAGATTCATGAATGGTTTTTTATAAAATTCCTCCAATGGTGTTAGAAACAGCTGTCTCTGAGTTTCTCTGCTAGGGCACAAGTCTTCCAACTTCCTAGTGTCCAAAAAAATACCTCATAAGTGAGAAAAACAAGTTTTAATGTATTCTGATGCGCGCCACGCGCCCCAGGCGTGCTTCAAACGCAACAGATCCAGTGGTGCAGAAATGCTCTCCAGGCGCACGTTTTGCACTTCAGGCGCAAAACCTTTTATGTCCGACGTATACTACATTTTTCTCCTCTTTTGACTCCGAATTTGGTTCCAATGTCTTCATGAAAGTTCTAGCTATGGATCTTAGATTTGATATGCACTTGGTTTGACTCCAATTGGACATCTACAACTCCAGATATGGTTGAAATACTCCACATAGGTCATGTTGATTTCTCACCAAAATTCAGCACTGCACTAAAACAAAGAAACGACGCAAAACTACGAAAAAGTATCGCTCGTCGCGCAAACCGGTTAGTCCCCCAAGGAGGATGTGACATGACTGAAGCAATCCAAGCCATGAATGCAATGGCCTCTGCAATGACCCACCAAGCTGTAGTTCAGGCTCAACGTAATGGGCGGAGGGACTTCAGGGAGGAAGCAGTTGTTGTAACGAGGGGACTGACTGAATTTCGTAGACAAGATCCGTTAAAATTTAAAGGGGAGTGTGACACTGACAAGGCTGACCTCTGGCTGCAGGAGACCGAGAAGATATTTGAGATCCTCCACTGCCCAGATGACACGAAGGTGGAGTATGTCGCATATTTGTTGATTGGGGAAGCTCGTTACTGGTGGTGACGGGCGAGACAAATGATGGAAGAAAACCATAAAGAGGTGACCTGGGAAGTTTCCAATAGAAAGTTCTTGGGAAAATATTTTTCAAAGAGTGCCAGGGTTGAGAATGAGGCCCAATTTCTGAAATTATATCAGGGAAGTCTCACAATGTCCGAGTATGCAACAAAGTTCGAGTCCCTAGCAAAACATTTTCGCTACTTTCGTAACCAATGGATGAAGAGTACATGTGTGAGAGGTTTGAAAGTGGGCTCAAGTATGAGATTAAGGAGTCTGTGGGAGCCCTAGAGATGCGTCAGTATCAAGTGTTGGTGGAGAAGTGCAAAAATCTGGAGATCATGAAACGGAGCAGCCTGAACAAAGGTTCTATTGGTGGACCAACGAGACCTCAGGGAAATGGTGACCAATAAAATAAAGGCAGACAGTTCCAACAACAAAAGTCGTATGTCCACCCATAGGGGATTGCTAGTGATCGATCGGGACCCCAAAATAGGAGAGATCAGAGGACAGAACCAAACACGTACCATTCGATGCTTTCACTATGGACAAGAGGGACATAAGAAAACTCAGTGTCCCGAAAGAACCAGGGTATGTTATGCTTGTCAGAAACCAGGCCATCTTGCAAAAGATTGTTGGGAGAAGGATATTGTCGACACTAAGGATGCTGTCAACAACAAGGATGTTGCATGCCCTACTGCTCGAGGACGTGTTTATCATATTAGTGGAGAAGAAGCACCATTTTCATCTCAACTTATTAGGGGTAAGTGTTTAATTGCTAGAAAAATACTTTCTGTGATATATGATTCTGGAGCAACACATTCGTTCATTTCATTAGATCGGGTGGATGCGCTCCAACTAGATGTCACTACCTTACCGTTTGATTTAGTGGTTACTCTACCCTCTAGTTAACCAGTAAAATGTAATTCGGCGTGTTTGCAATGTCCGGTGACTGTGTTTAAAATGAATTTTAAGACCGATTTAATTTGTATTCCTCTAAAACATCTGGGAGTAATTCTGGGAATGGATTGGTTGTCTAGCAACTACATCCTGTTAGACTGTGCTCGACGGAATGTGATATTTCCGAATCCCGAAATTTTGAAGTTCCTCTCAGCTAACAGACTGAAGTTTTCTCTAAAGGGAGGAGTTTAGAAATATGTGTTTCTCAGCTCAATCAATATGAATCCAGAGGTTGTTGTCGATGATATCCCAGTGGTGAGGGATTTCTCTGAAGTCTTCCCACCAGACGTACCAGGACTACCCCTAGTTTGCGATGTCGAATTTTCTATCGATGTTATTTCGGGTACTAGACCCATTTCTATGGCTCCTTACAGAATGGCCCCTTTAGAGCTATTAGAACTAAGGAACCAACTAGAAGACCTTTTGTCTAAGCAATTCATTCGGCCTAGTGTGTCACCATGGGGAGCCCCCGTATTATTGGTCAAGAAGAAGGATGGAAAGTTGAGATTGTGTGTTGATTACCGACAGCTCAACAAAGTCACAATAAAAAAACAGATACCCCTTACCCTACATTGATGATTTAATGGACCAATTCAGAGGGGCAGAGGTGTTTTCTAAGATTGATCTAAAGTTGGGATACCATCATATTCGAGTGAAAGAAAATGATATATCCAAGATAGTCTTTAGAACACGATATGGGCACTATGGGTACTTGGTGATGCCCTTTAGAGTGACCAATGCGCCAACTATATTCATGGATTATATGAACCATATGTTTCGTCTGTTCTTAGACAAGATTGTGGTGATCTTTATTGATGACATCTTGATCTATTCCAAAAGTCGGGAGGAACATCTGCATCAAGTTCTACAAGTATTGAAGGAGCAACAACTATATGCCAATCTAGGAAAATGTGGATTTTGGTTGAAAGAAGTGAAGTTCTTGGGACATGTAATATCTAAGGAAATGATGGTTGTCGACCCACCCAAGGTACGTGATGCCATGGAAACAACTGCAGACAGTCACAGAGATTAGAAGTTTTCTGGGTTTGGTCAGGTACTATAGGAGATTTATTGAGGGATTTGCGAAGATTGCTGCTCCATTGACAAACTTTACGAAGAAGAACCAGATTTATGCTTGGACTAAGGTGTGTGAGAAAAGTTTCCAACTAATGAAAGAGAAACTAACTACGTCTCCAGTGTTAGTGTTGCCACAACCAGAAGAGCCTTACAAAGAATACTGTGATGCTTCCTATTAAGGTTTGGGTTGTGTACTGATGCAGAACAAACAAGTAGTGGCCTATGCCTCAAGGAAATTGAAGGTGCATGAAAAGAATTATCCCACTCATGACTTGGAGTTAGCTGCAATTGTCTTCGCATTGAAAATTTGGAGACATTATCTATATGGGTGTAGTTTTGATTTATTCAGTGACCATAAGAGTTTGAAATACTTGTTTGATCAAAAGGAACTTAACATTAGGCAGAGGAGATGGATGGAGTTCATTAAAGATTATGAGTTCACGTTGCACTACCATCCAGAGAAAGCAAACATGGTGGCTGATGCCCTAAGTAGGAAGCGAGTTCATCTCTCATTTGTAACAATGAAGGTTTTAGAGTTGTTAGAGAAGTTCCGTGACTTGGATCTTAATTTGGATTCTCCATTGGGGAAAGTGCACTGTGGAATGATCATTATAGATAGTGAATTGATGAATGAGATTAAAGTTCTCCAAGTAACAGACATGTTGACTCAAGAGAAGAGGAAGTTGATCGAGGTCGGCAAGGCACCTGAATTCAAGGTGGGCCAAGACAATATTTTGAGATGTAATGGATGTGTTTGTATACACGACAATACCGAATTGAGGAGGACTATCTTGGATGAGGCCCACAAAAGAAAGCTGAGTATTTACCCTTGAACCACCAAAATGTATAAAGACCTTAAGCAGAAGTTTTGGTGGTCGGGAATGAAGAAATAAGTAGCAGAATATGTGGCTTCGTGTTTGACTTGTCAGAAAGCTAAGGTAGAGCATCAAAAGCCAGGGGGACTACTAAGGCCATTAGATATACCAGTATGGAAATAGGATAGTATATCCATGTATTTCGTGGTAGTATTGCCTAAGACTCAACGGAGATTTGACTCCATTTGGGTGATTGTCGACAGGTTGACCAAATCTGCCCATTTCATACCCGTGAGGACTACTTATGATGTGACTAAGCTTGTAGAGATCTACATTACCGAGATTGTCAGTCTACATGGGGTACCCTCCAGCATTGTGTCAGATAGAGATCCAAAGTTCATTTCTCGTTTGTGGGGAGCATTACATGAGGCGTTGGGTACTAAGTTGAGATTGAGTTTAGCCTATCACCCTCAAACCGATGGACAAACATAAAGAACTATTCAGACCTTAGAGGATTTACGGAGAGCGTGTGTGTTGGATAAAATAGGAAGTTGGGATAATATGTTGCCTCTCGTTGAGTTCACCTACGAGGCTCTGTATGGGCGTAAGTGCCAAACCCCCTTATGTTGGTATCGAGATGGTGAGAACCTAATTGTGGGGACAAAATTGGTACAACAGGCCACAAATAAGGTCCGTCTAATCCAAGAAAGGATGAAGATAGCACAAAGCAGACAAAAGAGTTATGCCCACCAACGGAGGAAACTGCTGGAGTTTTAAGAGGGTGGACATGTATTTTTTAGATTGACGCCTTCTACTGGAGTTGGTAGGCACTGAAGTCTAAGAAGATAACTCCTAAATTCATTTGCCCATACCAAATCCTCCGACGTGTGGGTCTTGTAGCTTATCAGATTGCCTTGCCTCCGAGTCTGGCCAAACTGCCCGACGTGTTCCACGTGTCACAGTTGAGGAAGTACATGGCTAATCCTTCCCATATTATAATGCCAGATGACATCCAGTTGAAAGAGAACTTTTCTTTTGCAGTTCCACCACTAAGCATTGGAGATAGGACTACTAAGCACCTACGAGGTAAGGATATCGCCTTGGTCAAGGTCTTTGGGACTAAACAACTGGAGATGCAACTTGGGAATTAGAGGAAAAAATGAGATAGCTCTACCCTAACCTTTTCATGTTTGAGTAGTTTCGTGGAAGAAACTATTTTTAAGGGGTGAGTATTCTAACATTCTCTAAATTTACTATTTAAAATAATTGGGACCTATAAATATATATTTTTCAATATTAGTTTAGGTGTGATAATTATTTGCCGTGTTTGACTTATTGTAGTTGATAAAGTTGTTAGTAAGAATTATATAAACAATGGAAGAGTTGATATATATATACGTACATTTTTTTTTTGTATATCTTTAGTGCAAGAAGAATTTTTGGGTTAAGGGTTTGTGGCTTGGTGTGACCCAACCCATATGAATGAGTAGAAATTTGGGCCAGGAGTTTGTGGCTAGGTTTTTGTGATCAAAGTTAACAAAAATAAAAAATAAATAAATAAATAAAATTTTCTCCCTTCTATTCTTTATTCATGCCCAACACTATCTACCCAATAATCTCTTTACAAACAAGATTCTTTAAACAGAAAGGAATACCAAAACCCTAGCGACCATCACCTTCACATCTCCTCTTCGTGCATCAAAAGCTTGGAATTTCTTTTTTCTTGTGAACAACTTCGTGGGGCTTAGAGCTTTGTACTAGGAAGAAAAGCGGCCAAGGTAAGGGCTTTTGCCCACACAAATTATAGTTAGACCGTTGGTTGGATGACATGAAATTAATAATTGTGATTGCTTGCTTTTTGAAAGGAATAAATGTAGACTAATGAATTAAAATAATGAAACCCCAATACTTTGCGTTGAGTTCAATATATAATATACGATTGTTAAGAAGTAAAGTATGAATTTTATGTTATATGTGATAAAGTCTTAATTTTTATGATAAATATAAAGTAAAGTAAGAATTTTTATGTTATATATGATAAAGTTTTAATTTTTATGACAAATAGGAAGTAAAGTATGAATTTTTATGTTATATGTGATAAAGTTTTAATTTTTATGATGAATATAAAGTAAAGTATGAATTTTTATGTTATACGTGATAAAGTTTAAATTTTTAAGATGAATATAACGTAAAGTATGGATTTATATGTTATATATAATAAAGTTTTAATTTTTATGACGAATATGAAGTAAAGTATGAATTTTTATGTTATACGTGATAAAGTTTTAATTTTTATGATGAATATAAAGTAAAGTATGAATTTTTATGCTATATATGATAAAGTTTTAATTTTTTACGATGAATATGAAGTAAAGTATGAATTTTTATGTTATATGTAATAAAGTTTGAATTTTTATGATGAATATGAAATAAAGGTTGAATTTGTATGTTATATGTGATAAAGTTTTAACTTTGATGATGTATATGAGTTGAAGTTTGAATTTTCTTGATATATATGTTAAAATGTTAATTTTTGTGGTGTATATGATATCAAGTTTCGATTTTATGTGTGTGGTGAAAGTTATAATTTTTATGATTATTTGTTCATGAATATGTGATATTCATGATAAGGATGTGTGGTATGTGATCTTAGTGATGTGTGAATAAGATGATGATTTTAAAAAGTGATTTTAAATGTATATGACATGATTCTTAGTGGGTTGTGTGGGAATATATCTCTTTGATAATATATCATCATATCATGGCATATGTATCTTCGTGAGAGTTGCCTTAGTAGCAGGTTTGTTTTCCCCATTGGTATGGTTGATCTTTCTGTGTGGAAGTTGCCTTAGTGGCAGGTTTATATTCGGCTCATATAGTCTTAGGAGCATGCATTATGCATATGTTTTTTATATACAATTTAGCAGTTTGCGCATTTTTTTCTTTTA
The DNA here is from genome assembly GCA_037974755.1 of Cicer yamashitae. Taxonomy (NCBI): domain Eukaryota; kingdom Viridiplantae; phylum Streptophyta; class Magnoliopsida; order Fabales; family Fabaceae; genus Cicer; species Cicer yamashitae. The sequence goes on from JBBPBQ010020322.1 coordinate 14,141,657, forward strand.
AATTGGAAGTTTTTACTTTTATATGTTTTGTGTTATTCTTCTATATGTTTAGCTTTGGTTTGATGTGGATGATGGAAAAAATTGACCCTTACAACAACATTTTAGGTACTAATGAATTCGAGTAGATTCAAGAGTAGCTAATGAGTATTAACGTGCGGCGAACGTTGGGTAAAAATGGGGTTTTCAAGACAATTTTGTAATAATAGAATTGCCGTGATATTTCTAAGTTTATTTTTAATCTTTTGTCACCAACTTTTAAAATGCACTCGAATTCTCGAATGAGTATTACTCGAATTCTAAGTTCCCTTCCGTTATGAATAATTGTTTTTTCTTTGTTTTAGCTTTGAATAAACATTTTTTTAATAACATTAAATAAACGTGATTGTTACTAATTATTTAAATGAATAAATGTTAGGTATTCTTACTAAAAAAAATTGTCATAAATTTTTCTAAGCAATAAGTATTCTTAAGTAACGCTTTGGATTAAAAATCTTGGGTGTTACATTGCTGATCAGTCCTTCTTCCATCTGAGTCAGGTCTTAGGACATAGACCTTTTTTCTTTCATAAGTTGCTAGATTCCACTTACCAAATGCCATGTTGGGTGTTTCAAATTGGTTGCTTAGAACATCTGCAACACAAACAATTTTGTCGTTTGGTACCCAAATCTGATTTGGTCCTAGTTTGTTAGTCTTGAAAGGTTTCTTGTCTTTCCTTGTATTTACGAGACAAGATAATTTAGAGTGACATTTCTTAGAACAAATAGTACAGAAAACATCAAAGTGAATAGGTTTAGGTTCAATTACTATTTCTTCAAATCCTAGACCTCTTTTACCATTTCTACTAATACCATAAATCATATATGCATACTTGCTTCTTTCCATACCATTGGCTAGAAAATCTTGGAATACTTCTTCATGGTTATCAGAATTACATGTGGTATTTTCAACATGGATATCTTTCAAGGTTTTATCTTTAAGTTCAACAATATTAGTTTTCAGATTTGCATTTTCTATTTTAAGTTCAGTAATATCAATTCTCAGAGTTGCATTTTTTATTTTCAATTCAACACTTTGATTCTTTAAAACATTAACTTTTTCAGTTACGTTTGAATTTTCTTTCCTAAGTGTTTTCAGTTTTAAAGACAATCTGTGATTCTTATTTAAAAAATCATTTCTAGCATTAATTAAATTAGATCGAGTTAAGTCAGAAAATATCTCAATTTCTTCATCTGTTGATTCACTTCCAGAGTATGAATCTATGTTGGATCCAAAGGTAGAGTTGGTATGAACCATCAGAGCCAATTCTGCGTGCTCTTCATCATTAGAGGATTCATCATAATCATCTCATGTAGCCACTATACTATTCTTCTTACGACTAGAATCATTCCTTTGATGTTTATCTTTCTCCATATTTGGACATTCTGACCCGATATATCCAGGTTCATTGCATCCATTAAGTCATATATTACTCTAGCTCTACCAAGCAAGCTTCAAGTTCTCTACAGACCGAGCTCTTACTTTTAATGTTCAATTTTTTTGATACAATACAAAATTCAACTGAATTATTCCCACAATGATTTTAATTCATCGTTACTCATATGACTAAAAATCTAATTCATATGATTTACTACTTAAATTCTTACCTCCTTATAGTTTAATATCACTGACTCGCCAATTACAACTCATGAGCTCAAATAGTTTCATTAATCCAAAAATTTCATTCTTAACACACCATTGTAAGAGGATCGTCTCTAATATACTTTTAAACCTCAATATCTTTAATTCATTACCCATAATAATCAATAATTAATCATTGCCCTTGGTATATTGAGATATTTGGTCAAGCCTGCGATTTATCGCTTCAAATCATTCCCATTCATTTAATGTACAATGCTGTCAAACATAAAACTAGAAACCTATGCTATCATATCCTACAAGTACTCACACGCTTCACAAATTTGATTTCTTGATCATAAAATACATATCTTTACTCTAGAGAATACTTTTAGGCATTAACAAATCCACACCTACTCAATCATGCAACTAGTAATAACTTTACATAAAACCAAAACTACTGAATACTATCATAATCATTCAGTCTCATGAATGTGACTATCAAGAAATTCACACTTAATGTTCTACGTGTCGAATTGAACGCGACCAAATTATCTTTATCGTTCCCTCTATGATTTTCTTCTCCCAGAGTTTTGGACCATCAACTAACTTACAATGTTAATGTTGACCTCCATATCAAAACCGCTTCAAGACCCACTAAGGTCCGCTTTCCGTCGCACCACTCTGATAAGTCGATTAAGACTAGGATCCGTGTACTTGTGCAATAAGCACACTCTTTCGGTGAGGAAATATTCTGATTAAGGTTCGAGTGGTTCACAAACTCACACACCATCTCTTGAGGACTTCTGAGACACACGACCAACACTAACAAGACTAAAATTTACTCCACTGGCCTGTAGTCCGATCTAGATCGAACTGCTCTGATGCCAAATAATTTTTACTATATTTCTATAAAAATTTGTAGCGGATAAATAAAAACTCTTTTTAAAGAAGAAAAAACTTTTATGAGTTATTTAGAATGTCACATTTCTCACAAAATAATATACTTTAGTTTAGTGACAATGTTACTAGCTTTTTAATTAAATTATTAGATGATAATTTCTATTTTAAGAAGTGTATTGGCAAAGGATTCTTTCGACAAATGTCACACTTGCCATAGTAAATACGTTATAATATTATATTGTATAGATAGACGAGTTCTTGCGATATATAATATTTGATTTTAGACCTTCAATAAATAGAAATATAAGGAATTGCATAAACTAATTTAAAAAAAAACAATTTCATAAAAACTAAAATAAAAGATTAAAAATCAAAAGCAAAATAAAAATAGTTATAAAGATAAAAATCAAACAAATTTTTTTTACAATTAATTAAAATAAAATAAAAACGCCTATGTGCATCAACCAATTATATATATAAATAAAAACCATGTTAAAAATAAAATTTAATTGTTATGTAGATATAAATTTGTTTACACTGCATCACAACTATTCATAAACATAACTTAAGAGATAATTATGGAAACATATTTAATAATTTAACGGTTGTGATTGACTAATAGTATGGGTATTGTTTACCCACAAATCTAGTCAGACAAACCAATCCAACTCGTATTTTGACTCAACTCATTCAAGTTCGGGTCTAACCCAAACCAATCAATTTAAATCCAATGATGTTCTATTTGAGTAACATATTTAATATTTTGAACCGACAAACTCGACCTATTGACATTACATATTTACTTTTTTATTTTTTTTTATTTTTAATATTGGTATATAGTTAAAATTTAAAATTTAGTTATTGAGTTATATTTAAGAATTTGTTGTTAATTTAACTTATTTAAGTGTTTTATTGTGTTTGTGAATGTATTTTAATTATTGAATAATATGTTGAGTAATTATTTCTAAAATATTTAAATATAATTATGTTTTTTAAATATATTTTCTTCAAATAAAAAATATTTTTTTTATAATCTATAATAAATCCAACTTAACCCACTTCTGGTCGAGTTAATTTGATTGGAAGAAACACGGAAAATTCAACCCAACACAAGCCATTAAATTCTTAAAAATATAGACAAATTGAATTGTACATGTGAGACCTACGCAAAACCCACCCAAAAACAAGCCCAAAGAGACAAATAGCAGGCGTACGTTAAATCCATTCTCCACTGAAACTGCAACTCCAACTCCATCGTCAACGTGCTATCGTGCGCTTCCGATCCCCCTCTTTCTCTCTCTTCTCTCTCATGAAGAACAATGTCAACCACCAGATCTCTTAAGAAGAACCACCGTCAGCCGCAACAGAAGCAAAACCCTTCCATGGCGGCACCTTCAGCTCCTCCGCGGCGGCGCAAGCCTCGCACTCTGGCTACCGTTTCCGCTCTTCTTTTCGTTTTTCTCGTAATTTCCGTCATCTCTCTCTTACTCGTTTCGTCGAACGCTTGGCGCGCGTTTCAACATGTTGTTTCTTATGATTCGATCGCTGTTGTCAATGAGTTCCCTCACGATCCTCAAGCCTTCACACAGGTCAACTTTCATTTTTCTTTTTACTTTTTCTTTTTTGTACTTTTTTTGTTATCTTGCATATTATGTATTTGCTATTTTTTTCTTTCAATTGTTCAAGTTGTTTTTTTAATGGAGTCGAAGATCAGTTTGTTTTGGTTACTGTTTGATATGGACTGGGCACCGTAGGGGCAAACCAATTATACACGGACACTTAATAAGAAGTATTGATTTTAACTACCGTCATAAAATAACTATACCATCGATGACTCGTATTGGCTGTTTGTCATCTCAATACACTAAACAATGCATACCCATTAAACTCATGGTTTTATTTATTTATTTATTTAATTTGTTGGTGTTTATGTTTCATTTTTTGAAAATAAGAGATACTAGTACATTAGAGTTTGCTAGCAATTTGGATGTAGTGCTAAGCTTGATTGTTGTTGATGATGAATAGTTCAAGACCTGGAATGCTACTAGGTAATGGTTCTATGGACTTGGATCCCCTGTAGCAGATCTACCTTACAAGTGTTACAAGTATTTCACTAGTATTACTCTAATACTGTACGGTGCAGCTGCCATAGAGGATCTAGACTCATAGTAGACTTGGATTTGGTGCAGGCAGTGAATCTGGAAGTCAATGCATTCGGTGGATTTAAGCGAATAGATAAGATAGAGATGAGATGATTCACATCATAACGTTAGCAAATAAGGAATTTAAAATATCAACCGTCCATTTTCATTTTCAATTGATGGCTGAGATAAGTGACTGCAATAACTTTTGACCGGACTAAATTTGTTTCCCTGGTGCAGTGAGCATATGAATAGCAACTTACTTGGATGCCTTAGCATAAGTAGCACACGATCCTTTTGATTATTGCAAATACTCTTTATTTATGTGCCTAATTATAAGCACCATTTGAGAAAAAAGTTTGTCCTTAAATATAATCCCCTTTTCAAATTACTAGATGCATTATTATTTTTTTCCAAACATACCAGTTATTAATACTACTAATTTATCTTGGAAGCTGAAAAGCAAAGTTGAACTCATTTATATGCAGAGGGTATTTTAGAAACATCAACACATAAAATTGATACATTAAATTGACAACCACGTTTTTTAATATTTGTGAAAAAGGCAATGAGCGCCTATACTTAGGGACGGAGGGAGTATTGAGTTTTATGCCAAGGATATATATATTTTTGAAGAGTTTACGAAATTGTTAGTTGAAGTTGCTGTTGCTTAATTTGTTACTCATGGAAGCGAAAAATTGCTTCTCTCTGCTTGTTTGCTTTCAGGGCCTTCTTTATGCTGGAAATGACACTTTATTTGAGTCAACTGGTCTTTATGGGAAGGTAATGTTATTCATTTTCTTTTCCTGTGTTGCCTTTATTATTAGCCTTTTTTCTTATATTTCCTTTCTACAGCTGGAGTGGGATGGGTAGTTTTGTGCATTCTTCTGTTGGAAATTAGTCAGCGGCATTAGTTACATGACATATCAATTTGTTCAAAGAACAATTATAAGATTTTAGTTGAGCTTTAATCTTGTACGATGTTAAAGATTGTTATCTTGTGATCTGGTAGTCATGGGTTACAGTCACAGATGAAACCACCTCTTTGCTGTTGGGATAGGGCTTAGAAAATACGATCTTCCCCAGAGCCTACAGTTGTAGGAGCCTTTTGCATTGGGCTGCCGTAATGATCGTAATATTTAGCTGGGAACAATGATGCACCGTCCATGACAGGATACCGGGCACAACATGGACACTTGGCTTATGTTAGAGTATCTTAGTTTATTTTGAAGGATTGGTTTGTATTCCTAGAGTATCTTAGGTTATCTCTTGAGATTAGTTTCTCCTAATAGAGACAAATAAATTTGCTCTAGATAAAACCTTTTGAAAATCCAAAGCTTCCTCTATGGTCTAATCTGTTGTTCTGACTGCCATTTATAACAGGATTAACACTAATGACTTGCTAAGCTATGTACAATCAACTATTCTATTTCTAGTTGGAAAACTGGACCTCTTTCTGCACTGTTCTGCAGTGAGTTTTCCTTGGAATGAGCCATTTTGGATTTTTGGAGAGTATTGGCTCTTCCCTGTGGATTTGCATCAAGTTTCACCATGTTATGTTATAGAGGGTTTGGCTCTCAAAAAAGATGCTATCTTATGGCAGTGCTAGGTCTTTGCTGCCTTCTGGTGTTGGTGCAAAGAAATGCAAAACTATTCAAAGGGCGCTCTTTCATGCCTATTGTGATAGGGTTACTTTTTAACTTCTCTCTGGTGCTGTGCTTGTGGTTTCCATATGGGGGTTTCTCTTATACATGGTTTCTTTAACATGCTTTTGTTACATGATTCAATCTCTTAGGGTTTAGTTGTTTTTGCTGTCTTCTTGCGTGGTTGTCTTATTTCCTTTCTTTGCAGTATTCCAATTATCCTTAAAAAAATAGTTTTCTATATAAAAATCAATAGTTTCTTCTGTGGCACAATAATCTTTTAGATGTTAGTTAGCAAAATCGTGTTCTGTTGGATTCCTTTCCATATAAGTCATGTGGGCCAATTATTGTTAATTGAGCTTAGATTTACATTTGAATTGAACAAAATCCTCAAAAGGTTTCTCTGCCCAGATTAATTTTTACTTGAAAATGTGAACTACTGGTGATTTACAGTATTTAAGCTGAATCAGTAACTCGGCTCACCATTTTTGGGAAATGGGAATCGTCATGATTAAGGCATTTAATTGTTATTCATTATGATTGTTTTCCTTCAATGCCCACACTGTGCTACTTATTCAACATAGTCAATTTAAGGCAAATATGTACAAATTCAAATATGAAGATGAATATGTATATGTATATGACCACTGATGGTGCTTATTTATTCAATAAGACAAAAATGTTTCTAATCTTTTATCTATTGTAAAATATTGTTAATGAAGATTAGGTTTATTTCCAATTACATTTCTAATATTTGTTTTCCCAGACATACAATTAATATTGTTTTTTATGTGTAATATTTGTTTAACATTTTGATTATTTGTTGTTTCAGTCCTCAGTCCGTAAAGTTGCTCTTCGTACCGGGAAGGTACTGATTGGTTCTTGCAATTTGGAAACTGAAAGTCAATTCAAGTTTCATATAATTTATTTATTTATTTATTTATTTATTTTTAATATATACATTTATTCTTGGTGCTACATGCAGGTTGAGAATCTTCGGAAGATGGATGATTCATTATTTGGGGAAGGTTTAACTCTCCTCAGTAATAGGTGTGCAAGGCAAATTATGTTGCATGTTTTTTATTATTATTTTTTATGTAGATTAATAAACTCTGACAAAGGTTCTACTGTAGGGAGATGGAAAGGAAAGGGAATTTGATATTTTAATATTCTTTTTTCGGAAGTCGGGACTGTCTTTAATCCTTCAACATTTCCTTTTTTCTTATTCTAATATCTTAATAAAACACAACATTACTGTCAAATTTCTTCAAATCACTTGAAAATTGAAATTTTCGAGTGATAGACTGCACAATGTTGTAGGGGCCAAATGACAGTTTCTTGTTTGCTTGTGGCTAAAATTAAAAGCTGATGGCAAGCACATTAGAATTGAGCTTTGTAGGAGAAAATGAGACTGTGGCTACGCTGCGCTTTCTTTCTTTTTCTTTTCTGAATGGCCTATGTTGTGCTTTCTTATTGTTTGGTATGTAATAATAAGTTAGAAATTAAATCTTAGAATTTGGATTGAGTCTAACTCAGCTCCACATAACCGACTTGTAAGATGAGAGTTACCTGCCACTCATAAACCCTCTTTCAGGTCACATGACATCCAATGAGGGAACTCTCAACACTCCCCCCCTCACGACAAGGATTAGGCATCTTGAGCGCGACCTTAGTGGCCCGATAACGTGTGGTCCAGCTTTGCATAAGTTATGAAACCATTTTAATTAGGAGCACTCAAGCAACTTCAAGTATATTTGTACATTTAATATCATTTTGATTTGTCTTCTAGTTTCTATTGGCTAGAAAAGTAATCAATAATACTACTAAAACGCCAACGTTTACCAATTTTGATTGCTAGTCATGAAAACTTCTGAACGGCCCTTTTATTTTGTAATATTGTTATTTAATTGCTTCTGGATGCTGTCAGGGATGGTTGCTTTACTTCAATCCCGATATAACGTGTTGTTGGCTTAGACAATTGACATTGTGTTATTCATGATTAATCATCAAGTTATTTTGACTATTACGGTTGATGTTTAAGTTTATTCTAATACATTATCTGGTGCACTTTTTGTAGGCTGATCCAAGTAACATGGTTGCAGACAAAAGGTTTCATATATGACCTCAAAAATTTAAGCAAAGTTTGTTGCTTTACCTACCTACTCATGTAATATTTTGTCTTTGTCATGGTTTGTGTAACTCAATGTTTTGATTCAATGATACTCTATCAAGAAAAGTAACAGCATTGTGAAAGTATGGTCAATGTGCAATCTGTCTTTACTTCTCTGCATGAATGTATCATGCTTAAAGTTTATACCGTGTAATCCTGCATGTTCTAATTTTAATGTTATTAATATCTTAAACTAATTTGCTTCTTTGGCTGCTTCAATTTGAAAGTTTGATTGACTCGTAGTATAAGCTATTTCAGCTAATGAATATCTGATTAAGAAATTTCTGTGGCAGAATATGTATATCTTGTAATGTTGATTTCATTAAAACATTGATATTTATACAAGCTGGATAGGTGTAATATATACTTGAGTTGTTACCTGTGGTGCGGTTTGCTTTGATTTTTCTTTTTCCTGAAATTCTCTTCAGTACTGAGGTGAATGCCTCAAAATTCCTTTTAATATTTTGTGCTAAATCTGAACGGCTTACTTTTACAATTTCTTGTAGATTGGGACATTTAATCATGACATGAAAGATGGTTGGGGTCTTGCAACTGATGGAAAAGTCTTGTTTGGAAGTGACGGCAGTTCAACATTATACCAAATTGATCCTCAAACATTAAAAGGTCAGTCTCTCTAATAAAAATTTTATTCCTTAATTTCCTTTTACCATTTTATTCAGCAAAACCTTTTTCTCTAACCCTTTTTGTTTCAAGCTTTCAAACATACAATACTTTGTTTTTATGTGTTTGTCTTTGCATTTTCATGGAACTTACACTTGCCTCTTCAATGTAGTTGTATCTAAACAAGTTGTCTACTATAAGGGTCATCAAGTACACAATCTGAATGAACTGGAATACATAAATGGTGAAGTTTGGGCAAATGTTTATATGGTATGTCTTTGCATGATCGATTATGATTGTAGTTGGAGAAAATATATATCTTTCCCTAAGGCTCTCTGTTAACCTGGTTTTATTTTTGGTTGATTTTTCTGTGTAGACTGACTGTATTGTAAGAATCTCTCCTAATGATGGTGTTGTTGTCGGATGGATTTTCCTCCCAAGTTTAAGGTGTGGCTTCTGTTTTTTTTTCTTTTAAAAAATATCTACTTAATGCTTATAATCATATCTGCAAGGATGACCAAAAAATCATATATGCATGATGACCAAAAAATTGTCATTTGAGGGATAACTATATTGATAATCCTTTGAGGACTTGAGTGGTGATTATTTACTAGAACAAGTATCTTTGTACATTTGTTGCTTACAGTTATTTTTAATCTTATCATATGCAGGAAAGAATTAATCGAAGCTGGGAATAATGTAAGGACCCTGAACCATTTGATATCTACATATAATACTTGTTGAATACGAAAACTATTGAGAGACATATTGAATAACCCGTGTGTTTCAACTACACAGCGGAAGTTCTTTTTATATAGATAAAAAGGAATACAAATAGACAATAATACTAACGGGGCAGAATACTTACAGCCCATCTAATCTAACTATTTACATTCTAATATTTTAACACTCCCCCTCAAGCTGGAGCATATAAATCAAATGCACCCAGCTTGTTACAAATATAACTAATTCTAGGACCTCGCAATGACTTTGTAAAAACATCTGCCAACTGATCATTGGAATTGACAAAGCTGGTGATGATGTCACCCGATTCGATCTTTTCTCTAATAAAATGACAGTCTATCTCAATATGCTTGGTCTTCTCATGAAATACAGGATTTGAGGCAATGTGCAGTGCAGCTTGATTATCACATATTAGTGTCATTGTGCTGGCCTCTTCAAATTGAAGTTCTTTCAGTAACTGTTTCAACCAGATGAGTTCACATGTTACTAGTGCCATGGCCCTGTATTCTGCCTCAGCGCTGGATCTTGCAACAACATTTTGTTTCTTACTCTTCCAGGATATTAAATTTCCTCCAACAAGTACACAATACCTGGAAGTGGATCGTCTATCTGTGGGTGAGCTTGCCCAATTGGCATCTGAGTAGCCAACTATCTGAGTATGTCCTCTATCTTCATAAATGAGGCCTTTTCCAGGTGCACTTTTGATGTATTTCAGAATTCGAATTACAACATCCATATGTTCTTGGCAAGGAGAATTTAAGAACTGGCTTACCACACTGACAGCGAAGGAAATGTCCGGACGAGTAACTGTGAGATAGTTTAATTTCCCAACCAATCTCCTATATCTTCCTGAATCTGATAGAGGCTCCCCCTGATTAGGTAGGAGTTTGACATTTGGATCCATAGGAGTATCAACTGGCTTGGCATTTAACAGACCTGTTTCTTCAAGAATATCCATAGCATATTTTCTTTGTGAAATTACAAGGCCATCCTTGGATTGGGCTACCTCAATACCCAAAAAATAACGGAGTTTACCAAGGTCTTTAGTCTGAAATTGATTTGAAAGATGTTGTTTCAACTGGAGTATTCCTTGCTGATCACTACCAGTTATAACAATGTCATCCACATAAACAATAAGATAGATGCACCCTTGGGCTGAGTGACGATAAAATGCAGAGTGATCGGCTTCACTACGAATCATACCAAACTCTTGTACTTCCGAGCTGAATCTGCCAAACCAAGCTCTAGGAGACTGTTTAAGACCATAAAGAGACCTGTGCAGCCGACAAACCATGGTGGAAGACTCCCCCTGAGCAACAAACCCTGGTGGTTGCTCCATATAAACTTCCTCTTCAAGATCACCGTGCAAAAAGGCATTTTTAATGTCAAGTTGATGGAGAGGCCAATGTCGAATTGCTGCAATGGAGAAAAACAGTCTGACAGATGCCATTTTGGCAACAGGTGAGAATGTATCGCTGTAATCCAACCCAAAAATCTGAGTATATCCCTTGGCTACCAACCGAGCCTTAAATCGATCAATCTTACCATCAGGGCCAACCTTCACTGTATAGAGCCAACGACACCCGACTAAAGACTTCCCATGAGGTAAAGGAACCAGTTCCCAAGTACCACTGCTTTGTAGAGCACACATCTCATCAAGCATTGCTTGCCTCCACTCAGGGTGGGATAATGCTTCACCTGTAGTTTTAGGAATAGAAACAGAAGACAAAGAGGACAATCAAGTGTAATGCAAAGGAGAAAGACGATGATAACACAAATCAATATAATGAGGAGATGGATTACGGGTTGTGCGAATATCCTTACGAAGAGCAATGGGAAGGTCATGCTCAGGTTGCAGGGCCGGATCCGGAGGTGGCGTCGGAGGAGTGTCTGGAATGGGAATAGGAACAGGCACAACAGAGGGTAGGCGACGATGCTGATATGTTTGTAGTGGTCGTGGAGGTTGGGGGGCAGACTCGACAGGTTCGATAGGAGTAAAAGTGGGTGGAATAGGGATAACTACCTGAGGAGGTTCGGGATTAATGTCCTGATGGGGCTCAGTAAGTATATGGGTAGATTTAAAATATGGTATAGACTCGAAAAAGGTAACATCGGTTGATGTAACGTAGCGGTGTAGTGTAGGAGAATAACAACGATAGCCCTTTTGGGACCGATGATAACCGAGAAAGACACACTTGAGTGATCGAGGTGACAATTTGTCCAAACCAGGAGATAAATTGTGGACAAAACACGTGGACCCAAAGACACGAGGTGGTAGTGGGTGAAGAGGGGAATGGGGAAAGAGGACCGAATGAGGGATATTGCCATCAAGGACAGAAGACGGCATACGATTGATAAGGTAGCATGCCGTTATGACTGCATCCCCCCAAAAACGGAATGGAACATTGCCATGGATAAGTAAGGTTCGTGTGGTTTCAATGAGATGCCGATTTTTGCGTTCGGCTACCCTATTTTGCTGGGGTGTATGAGGACATGATGTTTGATGTAGAATACCATTGGAAGCCATAAAACTTTGAAACTGATGGGACAAATATTCTCGAGCATTATCACTTCTTAAGGTACGAATAGAAACCCCAAATTGAGTTTTAATTTCTTGATAAAATTGCTCAAAAATGGAAAACAGTTCAGCTCTATTTTTCATTAAAAATAACCACGTACAACGAGAGTAATCATCAATAAAAGTAACAAAATACCTAGACTCTAAGGTAGACACAATACGAGAGGGACCCCAAACATCAGAGTGAACTAAAGCAAAGGGAGATGATACTCTTTTATTGACTCGATCAGGAAAATTACTACGGGTGTGTTTCCCTAACTGACACGACTCACAATGTAAAGTAGACAACTTAGACAAACTAGGCACCAGTTTTTGCAGTTTGGTAAGACTTGGGTGTCCTAGCTGAGCATGGATAGTATGAGGGGACTCTGTTGCAGAGCACGTCTTGGAAGATGTAGAAAGGTAATAGAGGCCTTGAGACTCACATCCGGCGCCAATCGTCCGTCCCGAACTCCGGTCCTGCAAGGTAACATTATCATTAGTGAAAGTAATAATACAGTCATGGGACCGAGTCAATCGACTAACTGAAAGTAAATTAAAAGGGCATCCAGGTACATAGAGAACAGATGCAACTGAAATGGAAGAGAGAATTTGGACAGTGCCAACTCCTTGAGACCGGGTTTGAGTACCATTGGCAGAAGTTATAGTAGGTAAAAAACCAGAGGTAGAGAGTGAAGAAAAGAGACCTTTATTACCAGTGACACGATCAGACGCACCAGAATCAAGAACCCAAGGGCCAAGAGAAGATGAGTGAGAGAGGTAAACAGATGAGTTACCAGTATGTGCAACCGAAGTAGGAGAACTAGAGTTCGGATGACTCTGAACCCATCGAAGGAAATCTTCATAATTTGCCGGGGAGCCTTGTGGAGATGGTGTAGTCTGAACAGTGGCAGAAGGATCAAGCTGAGTTGCATTTATCGAAGACGGAGGCTTACCATGCAACTTCCAACAACGATCAATAGTGTGTCCAAGCCGATGACAATGCTCACATTTGGGACGAGGCTTAGAGTTGGATGGTCCTCCACGAGAGCGATTCTGATTATGTCCCTGAGATGCAAGGGCAGTAGTGTCACCTGGAGCTGAAGTCATAGAATGCTCAACTGGATGCTTTGCTGGTACTCGAAGGAGGATCGCTGAGGTAGTAGACATATCCGGAACAGTAACAGACCCCAGAATTTGATCACGAGTTGCAGAGTACTCCTGGGGTAGGCCATAGAGTGCAAGGAGCATGAAGAAGGTGCTGCGTTGTTCCAACTCTTTCTTCCGTTCAACGGGATTACTTGCAGCAGGAGGGAGAAGCTCATTAAAATCATGAAGTGCACTATGAACGGTGCCTAGATATGAAGAAATCGAGCCATCTATTGTCTTCGGAGTAATGATATTCAGCAAGCGGTGACAAACTCCATAGAGACGTTGAGTGTCGTTAGTATAGAGTGCCTTTGCTTGACTCCAAACTGATTCACACGTGAGATGTGGACGGAAAATCGGTTTGACATCTGGATGAAGTGTAGACTTAATGACACTACACAGCTGAGCATCTATCTGTTTCCATTTGGATGTTTCAGTCGCAACCACCTTTTTAGGATTTTGAGTGAGATGGTCCTCGTAACCTTGACCAAGCATCCATAGTTTGATGTCGGCGGCCCAACTATCATAATTTGACCCATTCAATTTTTCGACAGAGAGAGGAGAAGTGATGTGGTTGGTGAAAATGCTCTTTGTTTCAGACTGAAACGTCATGGTCAATAAAGAGTGCCAGAAAACGCGTCGGAACCGGGAAAACAGGGGCTGTTTGAACTGGAACTCGTATATCCGTAACTCGAAACTCAAAACTGAGGGCAGATATGGAAGCAGGAGGCCGAGGCGAGTGCCACGGAAGAAGCGGCGCTGTGAACGGCTGCCGGACGCGCCGTCACGCGCGGCTGCTGTTGGCGGCGCGTGGATCTCACGCGCGTGAGGACTGGAGGCGCGTGGAGGCGCGTGAGGGCGCGTGGAGGTGTTTCTGGTGGCGCGTCTGAAGGGGTAGGCCGATCTGGGGTGTGCGACACTGCTGGCGTGGTCGTTCGTCGAAAAAAATCGTCAGAGACAGCAACAACAGTGACGGCAGTGGCGGCGGTGCGTGGACGGATGGATAACAGATCTTGGAATCAGTGTATCAAAGGCAGGGAGGAGGAAATCGGAGTTGAGAACACGGTTTGACGGAAAAAATATTCATCGGAGACAGTAGGTCCACCGGGTAGTTGACGATCAGGGTTATCTCTCAACAGACTCTAGATACCATGTTGAATACGAAAACTATTGAGAGACATATTGAATAACCCGTGTGTTTCAACTACACAGCGGAAGTTCTTTTTATATAGATAAAAAGGAATACAAATAGACAGTAATACTAACGGGCCAGAATACTTACAGCCCATCTAATCTAACTATTTACATTCTAATATTTTAACAATACTTTTGTCCTATAATTCAGTGTTACATTTTATAATGCAACTATAAGTTTAAAATAGGATAAAAATAACAAAACAAGCTGCTATTTTCTCTTATATTTTAGGGTATTGATGTTTTGAATGGGATAGCATGGGATGCTGAGCAGGAGCGAATTTTCGGTAGGGTCAAGTTTTATTAATTTATTATAAATTGTTCATTTGACCATTTTTATTTTCGCATTTCCATTCCATCCATTCAAGACTTATTTTGTTTTTTTAATCATTATTAAGCACGGCATGTGATGAAAATAAGGGTCAAATGGACGTAACCAAATTCAATATATAAAAGACTGTGTTTTACTTGAAAATGTTAAAAGTGGCATGCATAAGAATACAAGGTTCAATACATTAGGCCAGGAATTGGTAAAATGAATGTTAAGGTCATATTTCAGTTTGTTTTTCGGTTTTAATTGTTAAAATGTTTTATTTTCTGTTTGCGATGTTCTGTATACAATAAAACATGAATGCAATAAAAAGTTGTTTTTCAATATTTTTATACAAAACTTTGAAAACATAAAACAAATTGAAAACAGATGGTATTTTTCTTAAAAAAATATTTGATTTGTGAAATCTTAAAAACATTTTTAGAAAAAAAAATATTATTCTTAATCCAAAACCTGTTTGATTTGTGGAAAAAATTGTTTTTATTTCATATATTTATATTTTTTATTTTTAATTGTATAGTTGCCTCTTGTTTATATATTCAATTAAATATTTGTGTAGGAGATGGTGAAGACAATTATTTCTTTTGGTTTTTTTACTGTTTTCTGTACAAATAATTTAAATTAGAAAATATAAACAGAAACCGTATTTACAAATCATACAGGCTTAGTTTTCTTTTTTCCATCAAGTTTATGTGACTTTGTTCTTGCTTGCAGTGACTGGAAAACTGTGGCCAAAGCTGTATGAAATCAAAGTTTCACCCATAAAGAAACCAATTGAAGAAGGGATGGTTGAGCAGCTGTGCTTGCGTAGTCCTTTCAAATTTTAGCAGGTCAACCAATCTTTCTGTATTTTAGAGCTAAGGTTGTAAGTAACAGAGAAGTGCAAAACAAAAGGCTATTTATGATTTTAAAAGAATGAAAATACAGCCCCAAAATTGTAAGAATAACTAGTGTTTAAATATTGTCATGGTATGTTTCATCACAAAATAAGAATCGGTTTTCAAAGAGATTTTGAGCAGGGCCATGCCTAGAAATTTTAATAATTGTGCCATTGTTTTGCTTGAGCAAGCTGTGTGTAGAAATTTTGAGGGCTTACATGAAATTATAAAAGAGACTTGGTGTGATAAAAATTACCAATTCTCTTAATGTTTTTATACTTTTTTAAGCTGCAAAAGTGTTTTATGATTATGTAATTGTTGGTGTAAAGATATTTTACGCAACCAATCAATTATAATAAGATTTAATTGCAGTTTTAGTCATTTGTTTTTACCCATTCACGAAATTGATCTTCCTATTTTGAAATTTGACATTTTTGCTTCTTCATATTGATTTTTTTAACTAAAAATAGTTATGTGACATGTTTTAAATTGATATGATGGTGTAAAATAATTAACATCTATGAAATTAAAATACAATTTGTAAAAATTTAACTTTCAACTTCAATTTTTTGTTATTTTTGTAATTTAATTAATGACATAAATAATGAATGCATCTAGATGATTTTATATTATTAAATTCTATGAAAAATCATTTAAAATATGTCAAATTGTTATTTTTTTTTTCAAAAATTTGAAGGAGAGACTAAAAGTGTCAAACTTTTAAAATAAGACGACTAATTTTGTGAGTTGGTGAAAATAGAGAGACTACAACTAGAATTAAGTCTTATAATAATTAGATATTCATTGACACAAATTTGACATTAAAATTTTGACATCAATTTGGATAATGAAATGAATTTTGAAAACGTTTGAGTGTGTTTAGTACATGGTTAATAAATATAAATGTGTTGTAATTTATTGACCATCTAATAATCACAATGTGCTATATTTTTAAACTTTATTAATCATAATTTATTATATATTTCAACACTTGAAAATCTCAACACTTGAAAATCATTATTATAATGGTTAATTGATAAATTAATTGTTATAATTTTGTAATCATATTTCACCACCATTTTCAGGTATATGGTAAAAATTGATGCGGTAAATCGTGGAATGCTACATTATATTAAGAGTGGCAATTTAATCTATTTATCCATCACCCATCTAATAAATGCAGTTAATAATATAAATAGATCCAATCTATCTAATATTCTTTTAAAATTTAATGAATGATATTTTCTTTAATGCAATCCAATGAATATTCTTAAGAAAATATTATTATATTTATTTCAAAGATTATTTTTTTGAACAAAAAGCTGTTTCTCTACACAAAAATATTGTTTATTTATTATTTTTAAAAACAGTTTTTAAATATTATTTTAACTTTAATATTTTAAAATAATTAACTCAATAATTTTACTTATTATTTTTAATTGGTAGAAAAAATCTGTTTTTCAAAAAAGTGATTTTGAGAAAACTGATTTTAAAAAACTAATTTTAAAAATTCATATTGATTGTATGTTTAAAATAAAAATAAAAATAAAAATTTAAAATTTTAATTTATTAATTTTTGATTTAATAATAGGATTGGTTGGTTGTCATCTTTGGTATTTTAATTTTATTTATTATTTTTTAAATTAATAATAAATAAATTATCTCTTTTTAAAATATAAAAAACTGTTTTCTAAAAGTAAAAAATATATTTTTTTAAATAATTCAAAAAACATTATTTTCTTTTTAAAATAAAAAACAGTTTTATGAGTTATAAAATTATCTTAAAAAATATTTTTTTTAAATAATAAAATTTTTTATTATTGTAGATATATAATTTATTAGAGTATTAAAAAAATTATGAAGAGAATTAGATGAATATGATAATGGACTGATTTCATTTTGTTTAATGTTTAACGTGTTTAATGGGTGAATTGAATATTTTTTTACTAACTTTTAATAGATTTTAATGGATTTATGGATTGTTTCAATCCATCCAAATTCAAATTTATTCAACCAATCTATTTTGCCACCCTCAAATTTAATAATTCTGTAGCAAACAAACACACTCATTCATAAATCAAATAAACCCACTTTACTTTTCAAATTTCGTTTGAAACCATTCTACAGACAAAATGTATAAACTATATTCAGGGTGTTTTAATATTTTTTTGAAATTCTATTCGAATCTAAAAATTAGATTATAAAATTACAAAATTCTATGATTAAGATTTACGATTCTAATATTTGATAATGTGTAGTGTCGTTGATAGGCAGCAACTGCAGTCACATATACACAAAGTAGGAAAAATTGGATGTTTATTCTAAGTATAAGTTGTAAATATAAAATTTTGGAGTTACCTATATATAAAATTTAAGAATATCAATACAATTTTTCAAAAATTAAGATATATTCTACAAAATATTTGGAGCCCTCACTAACAGGAGGTTTGCACAAATCAATTGCTGAACTATATTCTTATTGTAAATCCTTTTATATTTTATCTAATTGAAAAAATTAGATACCAAAAAATTAAATTGAGTCTGTGGAACGAACTAGACATCTATAACATAGTAAATTTAAATTCAAATCCTATTTGTCTCGAATAAAATTAATATATTTTATAAATATATATATTTTATTAATATTTAATATATTTAATACGACCAATATTTTAGAGATAATTTTTTAAAAGGGTTTATTTTCGCCTACTTACTTTGCACATTGCACAGCGTAGTCTTTATCCACTCCCTCAATCTAATAATAAGTGTTACATTTGTAACATTGTCGCATATTATTTGGTAATTTCAAATACCAATAAAACATATATTTTTTTTCTCAGGGTTATCGTCATTTATCATCGAACTTGCAACTATATGGTGGGTTAATAATAAATGAGTGTACAATCGAATATTTGAATCCTGACCTATTATTTTGCATCAATAATTGGTATAAGTAGTATTTTTAAGATGTACGAGCATTAAAAGACAATTAATATAAAATGAAATTTTTTATTAAAACAAAAGCAAACATGCATTATGTGTGGAAAATAAGAGGACCCTCATTTTTATTACATCAAGAAACGAAAGCAAACAACAACACATATATTACATTAATTATTGATGTTTAGAAAGAAAACATCAACAACGATTTTTATTCTCCATCCTCTTATTTATTCTTAATTTTCATAATATCATAAAGATTCACATTATTATTTTAAAAGTTCATAACTTTGTTTTTGATCTTGTGCCCCATGATTAATTCTTCATAGGTATTATGCCATGAAGAGATGGCCAATAGTCAAGAGTTTTCTTCACACCACCCATAATGGTATCATTTGTTGATCCAGGTGTAAAATTGATACGTGCATAATATTCTCCTTTGAAAAGATAAGCTTCATTTGTCTTATGAGAAGCAAAAGTTGCATCAATTCCATTTTCAAATATTGTGCCACGTAAGCAAGGAAAACCATCAGTAAGATCTTTGACATTTTGAATGGGACGATTGGTTTCATAGTCTATACGAGCATACTTGTCTCCTTTGAATAAGTAAACTTCTTTTCCCTTAGTTGATCTAAATGCAGAGTCTATTCCATTTTCAAATACTGTTCCTTCGAAAAAAGGAAACATGTCAACGATTTTCTTAGGACCTAAGATTATTTTGTCTTTGTTGGAATGTGGAGCATAGTCTACGAGAGCACAAAATTTTTCATAAAATATGAATGCCTCATTGTTATCGGTGTCAAAGGCACAATCTATTCCATATGTTCCAAATATTGTATTAGCAAGTGATTTATATCCATCACGAACAAAACTTGGCCCATACAAAACTTTATCGTTGGTTGTTCCTGGAGCATAATCTAAAAGCACGTACTTATCATTGATGAATAAGTAAGCTTCATTGTTCCTTGATGAACGAAATGCAGCATTTATGTAACCAAAATTTGCCATCTTTGGTATTTTATGTTTCTAGGCGAGAATGAAATATTTTGGTTTTTTAAGAAAGGTTATGTTGTGAGAACATAAAGGAAAAGGAAGAAAGGTATATATAGGCACACAATTATAAAATAAAAATATCAAATTTGTGCCTTTAAAAATAGAATTAATGAAAATGTTAAAAAACTGTATTATTATATTCAAAAATATATTTTTATTAACCGATATTTCATCTTATCTTTATGAAATATAATAATTTATTTTAAATAATTTTCATCAAAGTGAAATAATAACATATTTTAAAAAATAAAAAATATTTTTACAAAATCAACAACTCTTCATACAACATAACATTAATTCAGATTGTAGATTATATCACGTGATATGACTATAATATTGAGGTCGCAATTGTGATCGCAACTACATCAGATAAAAAAAAAATCATTGCAACATGGATTTGTATTGAATGTAAAAATAAAATGTATATTTCTTTTGAAACATTGCATATAGGTATATTTCATATTAAAAATCAAGTATAATAGATTATAAGCATTATTATATTTGTTAGAAAAATAAAATAACATTTTTATTTATTAGAACTAGATTTGTACTCATTTAAGAGAATAGAACCAAGCCACTTATCAATTAATATATCCTCAGTCTTGCCAATACATTCCTTGTTGCTTTATTCTAGAACACATCATCATTAATATTTATTCCACCCATGCAACTCCACGAGGCCAAAAATACTCATCACAAGTACTACATTTCCAAACTTTAACTTATGTGTTGTCAATAAAACACTTCATTATCACTAGAAAACACTTGATAATTTCTTCTAATTTCAAGCCAAGTGCAACACAGGACCACCTAAACAAATGACAAGGGTTTTGGTCCTTCATATATTTTCTCACAATAATTTTGTTTTCCGCGTTTACAATAATTCATATATATCGTATAAATTTTTAATTAAATTTTTGCATGTATATTTAATATATTATAATAATATAGTTTATAAAAATTTAGAAATTTTAATAAAAAAATAAATTAAATATAATTTCATTTAATTAATTTTTGTTAAATTTTTTTAAAAATTTATAGAAGAGATTTATAATATTTTAAATAAACTTGTAAAAAGTCATTTAGACTTAAAAGCAGATATCAAAATTGTTGATAGAAAATATTTAAAAAATTATTATTTAAAATATTTTTTAAAAAAATTAAAAATAAAATAGTATATTTAAAAAGATCAAAAATTTATTAAACATTTTTTCTAAACTGTATATTATAGAACACATGTTTGTCAGTACAATTTTATGTTAGTTTTGTTATAAATTTCTCGTATATGACACGAGTCGCGAATGGAACCACGGTAGTTTCTAGTGTATGTGTTGTCATAAGGAAAAATAATTAAAAACACAAAATACGTAGGTGTCCTTAAACTAATATAGGAGAGTGGCTTCTAATGAAGATGAAGTAATGGTTTGTCGCCAAAAAAGATAATTTGGAGAATTGAAGGACAATCCTTTGTCATTTGTTTAGGTGGTCTTATGTAGGACTTGGCATCAATACAAATTATATAGTGACGATGAAGTTAGTGATTTATTGACAACACATACCTTAGAGATTTGAAAAATAACACTTGTGATGAGTATTGATCGACCTTATGGAGTTGCATGGGGGTGAAAAAATGTGTTTTTGCATGAAACAACAAGGAATATATTAGTAAGAATAGTAGTAGAGGAGTGCTAGTAATACATTTTAATTGATTGATCGATTAAAATTTATATAACTCTTAGGATTAAAATTTATATAACTCTTAGGTCTCTCACTAAAATATGTTGATATCATAAAAATTTAGTAGGATTATTTTTTTTAGATAAATAAAAAATTTATTAAAGAGAGTAGAAATGATACTTTAACCCTTACAACAAGAAGAGACAATCCCATACCCAACATTATAGCAGATAAATTTTTACCCATCTTTTATGCAGGGTTGCAAAACACCCGCCAAATCATATACTCGAAAGTCGAAAGTGAGAAAAAATAAACAAAGAGTCCTACCAAATAAATTGTTACACAATCAAACAAACCACAAAAATAATATATTAGAAAATATATGTTAAAGTGTGTGTTGTTAGCATTATTCATTTATTAATAAATAACTTTTTCTATTCTTTTAATTGAGTACAAATCTAACTCTACTAAACAAAATGCTATTCTATTTTTCTAACAAATATATAAAACTTATAATCTCGTAATATATATTCATATCAAACTCTGTAATATGTTTAAATTAATATGTAATTCAAACGAAGTAGATCATTACCAACAAATATTAATTACATACATTTGTTGGAATATTTTATTATATATTTTATTTAATTATTATATTTTAATATTATTTTGTGAACACATATCTTTATTTATTATATTAGCTATTTATCAATTATGAGTTTTAATTGATTAGTGATCAAATTAAGTAATAAAACTTATTTGATTTGTATTTTGATAATTAATTATTTGATTAATTGATATGAACTTAAATATAATATGAGTGAATATCACTGATAACTCATTTGAGAATAATGAGAACTCTAACTAGCCATCATCCTATATATAGGCCATGGTCCCCAAAATACCAAACACACGACATATTGTATTTTCTCCCTATCTGAAGAGTGTTTGTTTAGTGCATAAGGAATCTAGGTTGAGGAATGATGAGTTTTAGTTGAAATTGAGGAAGTTGAAATTGAGGAAGTTGAAATAGTCCTACGTTGCTTGGAATTGTAAAGGAAGAGGGAGCTAAAAATTATATATATGATTCTAGTTTTTCATTACAATTCATACTTGTCAGAAACACTTAAGCTTGTATTTAATTCTTTTCTTTTCTCTTCTACTCTTATGTTAGAGTATTGTAAGACGTAGTTTAAATATTTGTTTTGAAGAATGTTAATGTACACCATGAAGAGTTTGAAAGAAGTCTATGTGTGGTAACAATTTTCACATAATGTTGTTTTTAGGTTGTCATTTGACAACGGTAGTAGTTTTTTTATCTGATTTTTGAGTTTTCAGTGTTTGATTGTGCTATTTAAATTTCTTTGTTTGTTTATTTTTCCAACAAAGAAGAACCACAGGTCAACGAGTGCTTGTCATCTATCCATCTTTTCACTATGCTTAGAACGTTGAAACACTATCGACACATAAATCTAAGTATTTATAATATCTTTGATATATCAAACATGTTATAGATCTTAAAATATACATACTCATATGTTTATTCGATTTCCGTACTAAAATATGATTATATGTTTAATTTGACTATTGATGTCTTGATATATAAGTAAATTAATTCCATCAAGTGGTATCAAAGTGGGTCCTCATGATTGGTTTATTGGGATAATGTTATAATTTATGCATAAGATCAATTATCTAGTGTAAGGCTCCTGGGTCCTGTTTTTTATTTTTTTTATGAACCCTATATTACTAAATTAGAGATCTCAGTTTAATTTTTTGTTTATATATTGGGCTTATTTTAATTGTTACGATATGCAAAGATATTTGAGGACTTCTATAATACATTTAAAAAATAATATAATTCAATTATTTGACTACATTTTAGATTTAACACCATTAAATTTTTAAATTTTATCTTTTGAATCTATTTTAAAATGAAGTTTTTTGTTATGATTTTAATTAAAATATAAATTTTAATCTCAATTATGGAATGATTTATTTAATTATTATGATCAAAATTAAATAAATAAATATATTAAAATTCTTAATTTAGTCAATTTTAATAGACACTACATAGTGTCTACAAAAATGTATTAAGTTAAAATGTTGAGTACCCGATACACATTTTTACTTTGACAGGACAGTAGAACTTTGTCAACATATTTTTACCGAATCTTAAGTTGCTTGGTTCCAGTTTTGTTGTATATGACAATGATTTACTCATTTGATCCAATACATAACAAATTGCATTTGAATGAAATCTGGGATTAGTGAGGATTCACGATTTCAATGGTTTTTGGATGCAAAGTCAAATCATTTTTTTTTGAATGGCAGATGTAAAATAAATATGTATAGCTGGAAGTAAGAAAGCTATGAAAAATAATGTCTACATAAATGTATTAAGTTAAAATGTTGAGTACCCGATACACATTCTTACTTTGACAGGACAGTAGAACTTTGTCAACATATTTTTACCGAATCTTAAGTTGCTTGGTTCCAGTTTTGTTGTATATGACAATGATTTACTCATTTGATTCAATACATAACAAATTGCATTTGAATGAAATCTGGGATTAGTGAGGATTCACAATTTCAATGGTTTTTGGATGCAAAGTCAAATCATATTTTTTTTGAATGGCAGATGTAAAATAAATATGTATAGCTGGAAGTAAGAAAGCTATGAAAAATAAATTTTTATTGATTTATTTTCTATTTTATGGTTCACATATATATTTGTTCTTTGATATGATTTATTTATTTGTCATGATCAATATTTTTTTGTGTGACCATAATTAAGGATTATTTTCTGTTTATGATCCATACCTGCTTGTTATTTGTTTTGTTTGTGGATCATATATGTGCTATTTGATATTCAGTTGTAGTCAAATAAAATATTCGATCCTTTTATTTATTTATTTTCATTAAAGGGATTTTTAAAGAAAATAATTTCCAATTTATTTTTGGGTCCAGGGCGTAAATTTGCAAAATTAAGGATAATTATAAGGATTTAGATTTAATATGTGAGTATTATGTATTTAAGGATTCAAGATTGAAGTTATTTTTTTTTGGAACATATTTGACTATTTATGTTTCTACATGACATATAGAATCATTATCGATATTTCGAAATTATAATAGCATTAGCAGTATAAGAATCTTATAATACTAGTATAAGAATCTTTTTGATTGAGATTTAGATTCTAGGTATTATAATTGTGATGAAAAGGATATCGATTTGGTTATGATTTTCATTTTCGAAGAAAATACAGATTTGAGTTTAAATTTGAGTTTGATTTGGTTTTTAATTAAATCTCTAAATTTGTTTCTTAATTTCCATTAGTTTTCTTTCAACTAGACAACCATAATTATGTTTAGAACAATGTAATAATAATGATTTGTTTAGGATCTTTTTAAAATTCTAACAATGTACGTTGAAATAAGAACACACACTCAAATGTTTGATCCTAGAATTTATGACAAAGTAGTGTTTCTTGATAATTAAAGAGAACTTTGATAGCTTTGCATATAAGAAAGTGGAATAAGATTGATTGTAGTCTCTTAAAGATTGTAGCTTGTAGCTTGAAGCACCTTCAATTTTTAGAGTTGGGAAGGCTTATTTTTGCTATAAAGGACATTTATGACTGCTGGGTCTAAGGAAGTGGAATAAGATTGATTGTAGTCTCTTGATAATCCTGCTGTAGATTGTAGTCTCTTGAGTATATGGGTAAACATTCTCTTCTTTGAGCATGTTAATGATCATTTTCTTCTATATAGGGATACAAATTCAGCAAAGTCAAAAAAGTATATACATTCATGAAACTAAATATACAAAAGAGCTTCTCAGGAAGTTTAAGATGAGTGATTATAAACCTAGCTACACCAATGCACCCTACCTGTTCACTTGAAAAAGATGATTCAGGACAAAAAGTTGACCAGAAAATCTATAGAGGAATGATAGGATCCTTACTTTACCGTACCGCTTCCAAACCTGAAATCATGTTTAGTGTATGTGTATCTGCAAGATTTGAAGCTAACCCTAGGGACTCACATTTAACTACTATTAAGACAATCCTTAGATACCTAAAACGTGAAGGTGCGAACACGAGAAGGGGGGGTTGAATTGTGTTTGCACAAAGTTGATACCTTTATGATAATTTATATATAATTAAAAAATTAGTTTGGTTTTGGTGACTTACTTGGAGTAGAAGCAATCGAATTTAGAAGCAACAAGCAATGAAAGCATAAATAATTTGACGCGTAGAATTATCCTGGTTCACCACTAACTTGGCTACATCCAGTCCCCTCATTCAGAAGGCTTTAATCCACTAATTCAAAAACCTTGAATTACAAAGCACCTGACCCTCCAAGCCAGTCTTCCCAAACAGCCTGAAAACCCCAGACTTTTGAGGAACTAACCACCTTGACCCTACAAGCCAAGTCTTCTCCTAACAACCTGACAACCTCAGATTGAAGAAGGAACTAAACCACTATCGGGTTGGATACAAGAGATTGAAACTTGAGTAGTTGCTTCTAACAAAGCTGATAATAATAATAACTCTCACACTTTAAGAAAAGAACACTCAAAAAATATTTCTAATCTGAACAAGTGTTTCTCTCTTTGAACTCTAAGATGAATTGAGAATCTTGAGCTTGAGTTCTTATACTCTTTTCTACTTTTTGATGCTTTTCTCCTTCAGCCTTGAGTGTCTATTTATAGTGAAAATTTGGGCTTCAATTTAGTCCTTATTTAATTCTAAATTGTAACTTAGATTGAGTTTGTAAATTCTTCAAATTGATTATGTTCATATTTTGTGTAGATTGACTTTGTAAATTCTTCAGAATGATTCTGTTCCAATTTTGTGTAGATTGACTTTGTAAATTCTTCATATCAAATATTCTTCAAATCTCCATTAAATGTTGATCAAATATTTTTCAAATCTTCATTAAAATGTTGATCAAATATTCTTCAAATCATCTTCAAATCTTCATTAAATGTAGATCAAATACTCTTCAAATATTCTTCAAATCTTCTTCAAATCTTGACCATATTTTCTTTTCAACTTGATCAAAGATTTTCTTCAATTATAAATTTGAATCAAATCTTATTTTAGATTTTCATCAATTATAAATTTGAATCAAATCTTATTTTACATTTTCTTCAATTATAAATTTGAATCAAATCTTTATTTTAGATTTTCTTCAATTATAAATTGGAATCAAATCTTATTTTAGATTTTCTTCAAAAAAAAAAAAAAATAATCTTCTTTCATACTCTTTGAAGTCAAATATATTGTTTTCACAAAATACTTTTGTTAAATCAAAACTCTATATGTAAAACCAACTTGGTTCCAACAATCTCCCCCTTTTTGATGATGACAAAACCTGTATTTTTGATAACAACATTTCTTTATATTTCTTTGACTCCCCCTAACTTAGGGCTCCCCTAAGTCTTAGTATCATTTTCTCTCCACTTTATCAAATATCTTTCTCCCCCTTTTGTCATCAGACAAAAAGACTTGAATGTGAAACTTTGCCTCTTTCCCTTATTTTTTTTTTTTTTCGTTTTTCTCTTTTTTTTTTTGAATAAAATAAATATAACATAATATAAGAAAATATAATAACTATTGTAAAACTAAACTACTTTGAAGTGATCACAACATCAGTCAAGTATGAAGGTAAGGTTTAGGTTTTTCTTGATGAAGTCAAACCTATCTTTAGGTAGTGGTTTGGTGAATATGTCAGCCCATTGGTGTTCAGTGTCTACAAATTGAATGTTTAGTACCCCTTTTTGAACAAAGTCCCTAATGAAGTGGTGTTTGATCTCTATGTGTTTAGCTCTATAATGTAATATAGGGTTTTTGGCTAGACAAATGGCAGAAGTGTTATCACAATAGATGGGAATGTTGGATTCTAGAATGTTGTAGTCTTCCAGTTGATGTTTCATCCAAAGTAGTTGAGAACGGCAGCCAGCTGCTGAAATGTATTCAGCCTCTGCTGTTGACATTGCAATTGTGTTTTGTCTCTTACTTGACCAAGATATTAAGTTGTCACCTAAAAATGTGCAGTTGCCACTGGTGCTCTTTATTTCAAGTTTATCAGAATCACAGTATCCACTAAGTTTGTACTTAGGAGATTTCTTGGAGAACAAGGTAAGGTTGGTAGTGCCTTTTTGGTATCTAAGGATTCTCTTAACAGCAGTTAAATGTGATTCCCTAGGGTCAGCTTGAAATCTTGCACATACACATACACTAAACATGATGTTAGGTTTGGAAGCGGTAAGGTAAAGTAGGGTGCATTGGTGTAGCCATAGGTTTGCAATTACTCATCTTAAACTTCCTCAGAAACTCTTTTGTATATTTAGTTTAATGAATGTATATACCTTTTTGACTTGCTGAATTTGTATCCCTAAGAAGAACTTAAGTTCTCCCATCATACTCAATTGAAAGTCAAGCTGCATCAATTTAGAAAATTCTTGGCAAAGAATGCCATTAGTAGATCCAAAAATAATGTCATCAACATAAATTTGAATAATAAGAATGTCATCTAAAGAGTGTATTTTCAACTTGTCATCTTTCAAAGTTATTTTTAAGCAAGAAGTTACTAAGTCTATCATACCCTGCATTAAGTGCTTGTTTTAGACCATACAAGGATTTCGTAAGTTTAAAAACATGATTTGGAAACTCAGAACTTTCAAAACCTGGGTGTTGTTTAACATAAACTTCTTCACTTATATAATAATTTAGAAAACCACTTTTAACATCCATTTGAAATAATGTAATGTTATTATTTGCAGCAAAAGAAAGTAGGATACGAATAGCTTCTAACCTGGCCACTAGAGCAAATGTCTTAGTGTAATCAATGCCCTCTTGCTGACTGTAGCCTTGTGTGTCAAGTTTTGCCTTGTTTCTGACCACTTCACTGGTTTCTGAAAACCCAATTGGTTCCAATAATGTTCTTCTTTGGTCTAGGTACTAGATCCCAAACAGCATTCCTCTTAAATTCTTGAGAACCTGCAAAATACTTATCTAGCTTTGATTTTTATGATCAAGCTTCTTGTTATCACAGTAAACATAATATCAAACAATAATTAAATTTAAAGAAAGATATCACTTATATGTTAACAATTTCAGTTTCACTTATGAAAACCCTCTTAGTTCTTCTTTTCTGGTTTTCAGATTCTGAGTTTGTATATTCTCTGATTAGAGAGTCTGGATGAAGAGATTTGAATTCCCATCCAGGTTTGTAGTCTTCATGAATTTGATTGGAGTGTTCGAAGAGGTCTCCTGATTCTGACTTTTAATCTGCCACTTCTGTTTCTGCTGATGTATCGGGTTTCTCTGATGGTAATTCTGATTCTTATGGTAGTTCCAGTTATGTTGATATGTGTGATTTCTCTGACAGTTTTGAGTCTGTTGATACTCCAGATATTTTTGATATTTATGGTTCATCATATGGTTCTAGTTCTGATAAGTATTGTGTTGACCAGTCCTTCTTCCAACAGAATCAGTTGGCTTCTGTTTGGTAGAGCTTGGAACATAGACCTTTTTGCCTTCATATATTGCAAGCATCCATTGACCAGGCACCATGACTGGTGTTTCAATTTGATTGCTTAGAACATCTGCAACATAAACAATTTTATCTTTTGGTACCCAAATTTGGTTGGGTCCTGGTTTGTTAGATTTGAAAGGTTTCTTGTCTTTCCCTGTATTTAACATGGGACAAGATAATTTGGAGTGACCTTTCTTAGAGCAAACAACACACAAGATATCAGAAGAAGTAGGTTTAGGTTCAGTTACAGTTTTTTCAAATCCTATACCTCTTTTACCATTTCTACTAACTCCATAAATCATAGAAGCATATTTGCTTCTTTCCATACCATTAGCAAGAAAATCTTGAAATACTTCTTCATGCTTATCAGAGTTACATGTGGTATTTTCAATTGATGTTGAACTATAATTACTTTTTAGAGTTAGATTTTCAACCTTATGTTCAGCAATATCAGTTTTCAAATTTGCATTTTCTGTTTTAAGTTCAATAATATAAGTTTTCAGAGTTGCATTATCTATCTTAAGTTCAGTAATATCAGTTTTCAGATTTGTATTTTCTATTTTAAATTTAGTACTTTGATTCTTTAAAACATTAACATTTTCAATTAGATTAATATTTTCTTTCCTAAGTGTTTTCAGTTTTAAAGACAATTTGTGATTAATATTTAAAAAATCGTTTATAGCAATAATTAAATCAGATCGAGTAAATTCAGAAAATACCTTTGTTTCTTCATCTGTTGATTCACTTCCAGAGTCAGAATCTGTGTTGGATCCATAGGTAGAGTTGGTATGAGCCATCATAGCTAAATCTTCTTGTTCATCGTTAGCGGATTCCTCAAAATCTTCTCATGTAGCCATCAAACTCTTCTTCTTGGGTTTGGAATCTTTCCTTTCTACATATTTGGACATTCTGACTTGATATGTCCAGGTTCATTGCATCCATTGCATCCATAGCAGATAATTTCTTCTTTCTGTCATGCCACATCTTTCGAACTTTTCTGGTTATGAAAGCAATCTCCTCTTCCTCTGAGTTCAGATTCTGATTATCTGAATCACTATCCTCTGAATCTGATGTTGCCTTTAGAACCTTCTTCTGCATAGATTTCAAGGCCAGAGTCTTGTTCTTCTTCTTGGGCTCATCTTCTTCAAGCTCAATTTCATGTGATCTGAGAGAGCTGATTAATTCTTCTAGTTTTAGAGTATTCAGATCTTTTGCTTCCTGAATGGCAGTGATCTTAGGTCTCCACTTACTTGTCAGACTCCTAAGAATTTTCTTCACATGATCAGCAGTAGTATAACTCTTCTCAAGTACCTTTAATCCTGAGACCAGGGTCTGGAATCTGGAAAACATTGTTTCAATGTCTTCATCTTCTTCCATCTTGAACAACTCATACTTTTTGACTAGGAATTTGGCCTTTGCTTCTTGAACTTGCTTGCTTCCTTCATAGGTTAGAAATAGACTATCATAAATACTCTTTGCTGTCTCTTTGTTGGTGCACTTGTCAAACTCCTTGAAGGTGATTGCATTTATCATGAATGTTCTGGACTTATGATGCATCTTGTACATCTTCTTCTGATCAGCATTCATCTCCTTTCTTGGAATTTCAATACCATCTGTATTCTTCGGAGCAACATAACCATCTTCTACCAAGTCCCAAAGTTCAGGATCTTGTGAAATATAGAAACTTCTCAGCCTGTCTTTCAAATACTCAAAACGTTCTCCATCAAACAGAGGTGGTCTGTTGATATTTCTTCCAGCAGCTTCTTCACTGAATCCAGACATATTGAACCCTTGAATCTTTTCTCAAACACTGTAAAGTGCTCAGCCTTGAGACCGAGCTCTGATGCCAATAGAAGGTGCGAACACGAGAAGGGGGGTTGAATTGTGTTTGCACAAAGTTGATACCTTTATGATAATTTATATATAATTAAAAAATTAGTTTGGTTTTGGTCACTTACTTGGAGTAGAAGCAATCGAATTTAGAAGCAACAAGTAATGAAAGCATAAATAATTTGACGCGTAGAATTATCCTGGTTCACCACTAACTTGGCTACATCCAGTCCCCTCATTCAGAAGGCTTTAATCCACTAATTCAAAAACTTTGAATTACAAAGCACCTGACCCTCCAAGCCAGTCTTCCCAAACAGCCTAAAAACCCCAGACTTTTGAGGAACTAACCACCTTGACCCTACAAGCCAAGTCTTCTCCTAACAACCTGACAACCTCAGATTGAAGAAGGAACTAAACCACTATCGGGTTGGATACAAGAGATTGAAACTTGAGTAGTTGCTTCTAACAAAGCTGATAATAATAATAACTCTCACACTTTAAGAAAAGAACACTCAAAAAATATTTCTAACCTGAACAAGTGTTTCTCTCTTAGAACTCTAAGATGAATTGAGAATCTTGAGCTTGAGTTCTTATACTCTTTTCTACTTTTTGATGCTTTTCTCCTTCAGCCTTGAGTGTCTATTTATAGTGAAAATTTGGGCTTCAATTTAGTCCTTATTTAATTCTGAATTGTAACTTAGATTGAGTTTGTAAATTCTTCAAATTGATTATGTTCCTATTTTGTGTAGATTGACTTTGTAAATTCTTCAGAATGATTCTGTTCCAATTTTGTGTAGATTGACTTTGTAAATTCTTCATATCAAATATTCTTCAAATCTCCATTAAATGTTGATCAAATATTCTTCAAATCTTCATTAAAATGTTGATCAAATATTCTTCAAATCATCTTCAAATCTTCATTAAATGTAGATCAAATATTCTTCAAATATTCTTCAAATCTTCTTCAAATATTCTTCAAATCTTCAAATCTTGACCATATTTTCTTTTCAACTTGATCAAAGGTTTTCTTCAATTATAAATTTGAATTAAATCTTATTTTAGATTTTCATCAATTATAAATTTGAATAAAATCTTATTTTAGATTTTCTTCAATTATAAATTTGAATCAAATCTTTATTTTAGATTTTCTTCAATTATAAATTGGAATCAAATCTTATTTTAGATTTTCTTCAAAAAAAAAATTAATCTTCTTTCATACTCTTTGAAGTCAAATATATTGTTTTCACAAAATACTTTTGTTAACATCAAAACTCTATATGTAAAACCAACTTGGTTCCAACAAAAGGCACTACCAACCTTACCTTGTTCTACAAGAAAGGGAACTAGTGGCAACTGCACTTTTCTAGGTGACAACTTAATATCTTGGTCAAGTAAGAGACAAAACACCATTGCCATGTCAACAGTAGAGGCTAAGTACATTTCAGCAACTGGTTGCATTTCTAAACTACTTTGGATGACAACACTTCTGCCATTTGCCTAACCAAAAATCCTATACTTCATTCTAGAGCTAAATACATTGAAATCAAACACCACTTCATTAGGGACTTTGTTCAAAAAGGGGTGCTAAACATTCAGATTGTAGACACTGAACACCAATGGACTGACATATTCACCAAACCACTAGTTGAAGACAGGTTTGACTTCATCAAGAAAAATCTAAACCTTACCTTCATACTTGACTGATGTTGTGATAACTTCAAAGCAGTCTAGCTTTACATTAGTTTTTATATTATCTTGTAATATGTTATATTCATGTTATTAAAAAAAATTAATTTACCAAAAAAAAGCAAGTTTCACTTTCAAGTCTTTTTGTCTGATGAAAAAAGAGGGAGAAAGATATTAGATACAGTGGGGAGAAAAGAGAAAATGATACTTAGACTTAGGGGGAGCCCTAAGTTAAGGGGAGTCAAAGAAATATAAAGAAAAATTGTTATATAAAAACAAGTTTTGTCATCATCAAAAAGAAGATTTACGTTTTTGAAGAAAATCTAAAATAAGATTTGATTCATATTTATAATTGAAGAAAATTGAAAGTAAGATTTGATTCAGATTTATAATTGAAGAAAATCTAAAATAAGATTTGATTCAGATTTATAATCGAAGACATTCTTAAATAAGATTTGATTCAGATTTTATATTTATATTTATATTTGAAGAAAATCTAAAATAAGATTTGATTGAGATTTATCATTGAAGAAAATCTAAAATAAAATTTGATTAAGATTTAACATTGGAGGAAATCTAAAATAAGATTTGATTCAGATATATAATTGAAGAAAATCTAAAATAAGATTTGATTTAGAATTATAATTGAAGAAAATCTTCGGTCAAGTTGAAAAGAAGATATGGTCAAGATTTGAAGAAGATTTGATCAAAATTTATCTACAACAAAATATGAACAATATCAATTTGAAGAATATACAAACTTAATCTAAACAAAATACAATCATAATCAATCTAAATAATTTACAAACTCAATCTGAACAAAATACGAACATAATCAATATGAAGAATTTATAAATTCAATATAGGGTTGTCAGGTTGTTAGGAGAAGACTTGACTTGTAGGGTCAAAGTGGTTAGTTCCTCAAAAGTTTGGGTTTGTCAGGTTGTTTAGGAACACTGACTTGGAGGGTCAGGTGCTTTTTAATTCATGGTATTTGTATTAGTGGATTAAAGCTTTCTGAATGAAGGGACTGGATGTAGCCAAGTTAGTCGTGAACTAGAATAAATCTATGTGTCCAATTATTTATGCTTTCATTGTTTGTTGTCTTTGAACCCGATTACTTCTTATCTAAGTAATTCATAAAAACAACTAGCCTTCATCAAATAAGCCAAAAGTTATCAACTTTGTCAAACACAATTCAACCACCCTTCTCGTGTTTGCACCTTCACTTTTTTCATACTTTGTGAAGTCAAATATATTGTTCTCATAAAATACTTTTGTTAACATCAAAACTCAAAGTATATAACCAACTTGGTTCCAACATACCCAAGTTGACTCAAGGCCAATACTGGGTTATAATTCATGCAACCTCTAGTCCTCATAAGTGGCACATTGGGGAAGGTTCCACATTGCTATATTACTTATTTTACCTCTCGCCATCTCGCATACCATCAAACTGTTTTTTCATTAAGATTTTCCAATCTCTGAGCCTACTTTTGATTATTCGTTATGTTAACATAATAATTCTTAAAATTATTGATAGGGAAACGCTTTTGGCACCCACTATCAAACATATGATTCACCAACAAGATGTAAAAAATAGGTAAACAACACAAAATTCGCTTGCCTTTTATCTCTTGACAATAGTTAAGTGTATAATACACATGTTGAGGACAACTATTGTTGGATTCTCTTCTTTATTCTTTAAAGCTAGGAAGATATTGATTGTTGCTAAATATATAATTTCTTCATCACTCTGGATTAGAATAACCCCATAGATGGTGAGAGCTAATACCTCTATAAAAGCACCCCAATCTTTGCCTTTAGCTAAATGATTTGCTCTTTCCTAAAAAAAACTTCTTAGAAAACCAGAAGTCCCTTTTTTCTTTTGGTTATTCAAATCTCCCTCTTCAACCCTTAGTATCTCAACGACTCTGGATGTGGATGGATAGTTCCTCGAGTAAAGATTAGGTTTCCTTTTTTTCTCGGGGTAACCTAAAATTGGTCCGAACTCTTCAAAAGTAGGTGAAACATCTCAATTTAGTGTCGTAGAATTGAACCAAAGTAGTAATAGCCCCTACTTGTACGTTCACATCCAATAAATGAAGAATCTTTCCATATTTCTTAGTAAAGGTTAATCGAATATTAAGCTTCAACAAGCTACGGGGTCCTTTTAAACTATCAACCTTAGGCTTTTTGGCCTTCACATTCAGAGTTTTCTTTAGCATTGGGATTGTGGTTTCATTGTTGAATCCCATTTTCAATCAAAGATATCCACATCCTAGCTTAGAATTCAATGGTTCTCTAATGGACCTACATAAAAATGAATGACTATGAATATTGCATGATATGGTATTTTTGAAAATAATTTTTAGTGCATGGTACTATAAAAACATTTAATTTTTATTATTAATGATGAAAGCTATTTGCACGGATGCAACAAAGAAATATTGAGAGGTATACTAGCGTTGAAAGGTGAAAAACAATCATACGATTTGAAAGCACGAAGGCTAGGACATGACTTAGATGCGTTATATCCAAAATTGGAGAAATCATAAGGTCTATAAGCTTTTTAATTTGTGAACACTTTCTTGGGTGGGTTCTACAATCTTAAAAGTCGTTGGTATCTAGAGCCAAGTACTCGCATTGAAATATCACTATAAATAGGAAATACATCCAAAATGTAGGTATTTCTAATGGAGTCACACTCTAGACGAGATTTTTGCAATAACCAAGTAGGATGTACATCCAAAATAGTTACCATGAAACCTCTAACTAAGCCTAAGCTTCACTCAGGCCCGGGTATGGGGTATCACTCATAAGTGTGTATAAGTGAATGTGTAGTGTGTGAAGAGAATCACAATCCAATAAATGATTTAAAATATTCAACATATATAAATATCTATATAAAGATAATGACCACAAGAAAATAACTAATAAAAAATAAAGGCATAAAGTAAAGAAAATGTAAAGGAGAAATAAATATAGATGAAGTAAATAAAAAAAATGCACAATTAATTATGTTAGGTTTGACTCTCTAAGGGTCACCAATGGAGTCGCCAGCTGCTGCGACCTAAAATTTCGAGCGTTTCTTGAATTCAATTGAATCACCACCAAAGTTTATTATAAAGTAGGAAAAACATTAGGAAACCATTAAAAAACATAAAAAATGGCATTAACCAAAGTTTGGGTTTGGGAGTAGATTATGCGTAGGGAAGATATTAGCACCCTACGACATCCGTTAAAATACAATTACTTATAATTAGTTGTGCAAAATTAATGTTAACTAATATAAATTTATTTCTCTTTTTTAAAATACAAATATAATCCTTTTTATGAAATGAATCTAGAGATAAATGTGTATTTAAAATATAGATTGAAAATGATTTTTTATTTATTATTATGCTTAACAAGAGTGCGATTTTGCTCCTACATATCTCTCAGTGCGAACGAGAAATCAAAGCTACACAGTTCTTGGGTAGAAAATGTGGATGTGTTGGTTGCTTTTAAAGAAATGTGTTTTGTTGCGATAAAATGGTTTGATAAAATGTTGTTGGTCTGATGAAGGAAGAAAAAAAGGTATTGAGTACAAAAGTGCTTACGATGAGTGAGTTCGTTAGTAATTTGAATTTGATTAAGAAAGTTTAATATCACCAAGTTGTCACAACTCACGCTCCTTAAGGATAAAAGAAAAAAGGATAAAAGAAAAAGAGGTTGAAAATATAGCTGAAGAGATGATGTACTTTCTAATTGTGTGCATACATGGAAAATTTGTAGCTGTGAGAAAGGTGAAAACCAAGGAGGTTGAAAATATGGAAGAGAGTGCTAGTGTTGCCAAACAAAAAAACTAGGGGCAACTAGAACCAAAGGTAAGCACAAACTAATGGCAATCACAAACTAGAGGCAACCAGAACTAGATGCAACCAGAACCAGAGTCAACTAGAACCAAAGGCAACAAGAATTGGAGGCAACAAGAAATTGAGGCAACCACAAATCAAAGGCAACTAGAACTAGAGGCAACCAGAACCAGAGTTAACGAGAACCGAAGGCAACCAAAACTAGAAGAAAGCAGGAACTAGAGGCAACAAGAACCAGAGGCAACCTGAACTAGAGGCAACAATAACTGTGACACCCTAAACCCAAATTGAAATGGAAATTAAAATACGTTAGTTTTGAAAGAGATACGCAGTAGTTCAAAAATAGAGTATACAAATTTTATTTTAAACTATAAGGTTCAAGACGTCACACTCATACTTACACAAAATGCTTGCATTAAAGTTTTCAATTAAAAAATCCTTTAATATCGAACATAGTTGAGGTTTATTAAATAAAAATTTCTGACATAAGAACACGTTCTAAATTTAGAGACAATTAAATTCTACATCCGAATAAAAGATAAAAATAACACAATTGATCAATCGAATTTACAAAAATCTAAATTAGTTCATAACTCAACAAAATACGACAAATTACTCCCACCCAGTATCACATATCAGAGCATGGATCACCAACCGATTACCTGAAATGACTGCGCGCTCTCCCAAGCGCCAAACACAAGCAACGAGGGGTGAGCTTCGTAAACATGTAATAGTATAAAATAATTGAGAAGAACACGTAAAATATATTAAACACCGTATCATATCAAATCACAATTAACAAGAATAATCAAGGTAAAACATTGATACAATGCACAACATCAAGTAAGTAAACACACAAATCAAGTAATGTTATGCATGCTCTTATACTCTAGACTCCTCCTCTTTCTTTGGTACCATTCTAACT
Organism: Cicer yamashitae; assembly: GCA_037974755.1. Classification (NCBI taxonomy): domain Eukaryota; kingdom Viridiplantae; phylum Streptophyta; class Magnoliopsida; order Fabales; family Fabaceae; genus Cicer; species Cicer yamashitae. Next base: position 14,179,118 of record JBBPBQ010020322.1, read on the forward strand.
CTAAAGTACTTGGTTAGGAGGCCTGATACTATGCCACCACACAAGTGGACGGACAATTCAATTTGGCCATGTCCTCATAGATCCCCTCAACTCAACCTGAGACACATATACGCGATAGTCGAGGTAAACGTGTGTTGCATGGTAGCTCCCAACATTTAGAGTGCTACCTCCAAGTCACCTAGGAGTTCTCCACCCGAATACCTCCAAGGTCTAACAATCTTGCCCTAAGGCTCAACAGCAGATCGCCACGATCAGGCTCATTCAGTTGTACTTCCCCGGAATCACCAGGCTTGTCAGGCCCTACCTATATGATGACCAAATAATCTCCACTTCAAAAATTATCAACATCTATTTTCTCCCCTCGTTGGCCTAGGTTACTTACTCCATTAAGAGAACCATCATTGGCACAGGTCGAATTCATCACTATTCAATAAAACACAATATGCATTTCGTGATACTCATCAAGGTGGTAACATCATAAGTCAACAAGTAATCATCAATGCATATTTTCATAGTTATATATTACATTCAAAATTTATCATCATAATACACAAACTCCAACAATATATGATTTTCACTCACAGATAATAATACTAAATCATTCATACACACCACTTCAATTGAAATGCAAATAATAACAATTAATCACATTTTATATCATATAACAATATCAAGGTAGATATAGACAAAACACAGAATACGTCAAATAAACAATTCTATAGTAATTCCACTACCACACAATCTTCAAAATTTAAATCAAACAACACCCTATAAAAGTTTCTAACTCGTATTTTAACCTCACCAAATTCAAGTTTTCTCATTAGTCAATTATTACTCAAAGGGCTTCGGCCATACGTAGCGAGCCCCGAATGAATTATGGGAAATACGGTTTTCCCGTTCATCTCACTTAATTTAAACTCATGAATTCGAAATCTCTCTCACCCCATACCTCAATCTGACGCTTTGATAAAATATAAGGACCAGAATGATTTTCAGCAACCATGAGATGTCGACAACGTGCAACGAACAAGTCCAAAAGCATCGACGAATTTGCAGAATCATTGAAACATGGCTGACAATTTACGCGGGGCATAAAAATCAGCGTGACATAATTAATAAAAATATTAGGAGAAGAATAATATTCAAAATATCGTGAAATAGGTTATTAGAAATTGTCTCACCGACGTGCTGGAGCGCCGACAAGGTCCGACGTCAACTTCACCGAAACACGCAAATGAGTAGTGCTTCTTGAATATTTCGACGAGAGGAATCCAAAAATGCTATCAGTTTTTTAGGACGATGAACGTGCTGGCCGGAATTCGACAACACAGCCACGACGATGGTGAAAACCCATTTTTTGAAGTTTAACGATTGGTGATTCCAAGCGTAGGTAATTGAAGAGGGTGTTTCGTGGAGTCCAAATATGGTCTCGGTTTTCGTTGGGAGTAGTCGTGGTGCTCGAAATCTTGATCAAACGGTGGAGGTGTGATTTTTGACAAAGAGGAATAGGACGTTTCAATTTGCGATTCAGGTTGAGAATGAAAGAGGAGATCACAACGATCACAAATGTGGTCTCGGTTTTGCACGATACTCACTATAATGGTCATGGTCGACGAAAGAAGAAGGAGAAGAAAACGGTTATGCAGGCGGTGTGAACGAAGAAGACGATGGGAACGCTAGTTCTCTGTTCTTGTGTTTTTTTTTCTGTTTCTTTCATGATTATTATTATTATTATTATTATTATTATTATTATTATTAATTATTAATTAGATTTTACTGTTGGGGCCCAACCGATAAAACACATTTTATTCATTTCTTTTATTTTCATTATTTTTAAACACAATTTAATTACTAAAATATTACTAATATTTCAAAACTAATATTTTATAAAATAAAATAATTAAAGTAATTAATCTTTTAAATAGTCAAACACACAGAAAAATATCACATTAATTGTGTACGCGCATATCCACGTAAAATCGACTAAAATCTTATTCTTTAAAATATTACACTGAAATACTATTATTTTTAGAAAAATATATAAAATAATACAATATAATATTTGTTGTTTATATAACTCATTTAGTCAAATATGTACAAGAATAGCACATCATAGAAAACACATATATAAAGAAAATTAATCAACACATATTCTAAAATAATTTTAATACCAAATTAATTATTTAAAATCCTACTTCATTAACTAAATAGTTTATTATAAAAATTGGGGTGTTACAAGAACCAGAGGCAACCAGAACTAGAGGCGAGCAGAACTAGAGGCAATCGAAACTAGATGCAACAAAAACCAAAGGGAACTAGAACTAAAGCCAACCAGGAACCAGATGCAACCAAAACGAGAAGGAACAAGAAGCTAGAGGCAACCAGAACCAGAGGCAACAAGGAACAAGAGGCACCCAAAACCCGAAGCAACCAGAACCAGATGCAAGAAAAATCGGAGACAACTAGAACTAGATGAACAAGGAACAAGAGGCAACTAGAACTAGAGGCAACTAGAACTAGAGGCAACAAGAACTAGAGGCAGCAAGAAGTAGAGGCTACAAGAACAAGAGCCACACATAACTTGAGGCAACCAGGACCGGAGGCAACAAGAACAAGAGGCAACCAGAACTAGAGGCAGCAAGAAAACCAGAACTAGTGGCAACAAGAACTGGAGGCAACCACAAACCAATGGAGACCAAAACAGGAGGTAACAAGAACCATATGCGACCAGAACTGAAGGCAATTATAAATAGAGGCAACCAGGAAGTAGAGGCAACAACAACCAAAGGCAATAAGAACTAGAGGCGACCAGAACCAAAGGAAACCAAAATTAGACGCAATCAGGTACTAGATTCAACAAGGAACCTTTTTTTTAGGAAAATAGTAATTATGACATATATTAAAATTAAACCTATGACTTGTTTTTAGAAATTTTAATTAGCTAGAAAAATTGAGTTACGATAGTGTTTAAAGTATTATATAACCATTTAGTTTAACATGTTACTATTTAAATTTTTTATAATATGAACAATTTAAAAATAAAAAAAAAACGCTTGGAAAGACCTTTGGATAGCACCCCTCCTTTAAGAGAAAAGATGTACGATCCACCACATGGGCAGACATTAGGATAACACCCCTCCCTTAAGTGCAATGGATAGCCTAGGCCATGGACCTTCTTGATCACCCAATAACCCAATCCACACATTTCCCTTTTATATCTCTTGCTTCGCACAATTCACTACAAACATTCCGATGTGGGACTCAAATTGGTTAAAATCTTAATTTTGGTAATCTTATGGAATGTGAATACATTAATTAGTAGCATATGTTTTAGAAAAAGCTCAAACAAGTGTTATCAATAGCTTATTTAGCTTATAAAGACCTCCACCGTCTTACTAAAAAAACTATTGTAGAAATTAATGGATGAATGTATTAAATCTTTTGCTCGATGATCTTCTAATTTTCCACGGTTTTGTTTTTTATAACAGTTTATTATATGTATGACTTTTCTCTCATTATTAATTTAACTTTGGAAGAAAGCTTACATAGTAGGGGAAACCTATAAATTAGGATTTAATAAGGGAGGAGTCCTTTGTAGTACAACTTTAATGTAGTGTTGTATCTTATTGTAAGTTAACAACAAGATGGTCGAACATTCATTTACTTATTTATTTTTGTTATGGTGGGAACATTCATTTACTTATTTATTTTTGTTATGGTGGGAACGTACAGTTCCATGAGTGTTAACAGAAGAAACATATATTTGTGCTTGAAAATCATAAAATAGAAGGATTAACAAAAGACTACACAATTAAAATACACTAATTAAAAGTTAGAGACTTCTAATTCTAAAGAAAAAATGTTGAACTAAAATTGTAGGACTATACCTCTAAGGGAGTCATTATTAGAACTATATATGTTAGTTGCATCTATCCCCCAAGTTAAGATGCTTTCTTTAACCTAGAAATAATTAAACCGGAGATATAACAACATAAAGATTAAAAAAAAAATTTATTTTCACTCGCCTAAAAAATTATATGATAGAAATATGGACAAACCACGTAGTAAATATTGAAGAATTAAAAGTTTAAAACATCAACTTTTTAAAAACGTATATAAATGTTGAACTAAAATTGTAGGACTTTACCCAAAGGGAGTCGTTCTAGAAATTCTCAAAGGCTTAGGTTGAACCCAAGCCTAAAAGGGGATTTGGAAATAGTTTTCAACCAGCAATAGACGCGCCTCGGTTAGAACCTCATTAGCTACGTCATTTCCCTAAGCGCAAAGATGGTTTTCAACATAGATTTAAAAACGTTATTTATATAACTTCAAAGCACATCGTTTCATCTTACCAGCAATGTGGGAGTATGAAAATTTGCTAATAAATGTCCACTCGAAAACTCTTTGCCCAAAAAAATAATCAGTGATCCCTATTTACGATTCATAGACCGAGTAAAAAAAGACAAAATCCAATTACTTACCAAATTATTTCGCGTACAAGGAGTTTTTATCTTTAAGTTACGTACACAGATTATGTCTCAAGAGAACATTTTTATAACTACGTATGTTTCAAAGAGAAAACTTGCTTTTGTTTTTTAAATTTAAGATGCAATTAAACATATCAATAAATGAATTATTAAGCGTGTTTAAAGGATTATATCATCATTTAATTTAACAAGTTACTATTTCGATTTTATTTATAATATGAACTATTTAAAAAAAATACGTTTAGCCATCTCAAATTCAATTCTTAAACATCACAAAATAGTATCAAACTGTAATAAAATTTTAAAATAAAAGATTTGAAACTAATATTGGAAGGGTTGCGCGAATGCAGCCCCGACTACCACAAATTATGATGTAGGATCCACCACTTGAACAAACCTTAGGATAACACCCCTCCTTTAAGTGCAATGGAGGTCACTGGCCTAGGCCATGTACCTTCTTGATCACCCATTCACCCCATCCAGGTAAGTATGTTTCAATGTGACACACATTTCTCTTTTACATCTCTTGCTTCGCACTATTCACTCCAAACATCCCGATGTGGACTCTGGTTAAAATCTTAATATTTGTAATCTTATGGAATGTGAATACATTAATTAGTAGCATATGTTTTACAAAAACCTCAAACAGGTGTTATCAAGGACTAATTTAGTATATTGTAGAAATTAATGGATGAATGTATTAAATTTTTTGCTCGATGATCTTCTAATTTTCCATGGTTTTGTTTTTTATAACAGTTTATTATATGTATGACTTTTCTCTCATTATTAATTTAACTTTGAGAACAAAGCTTACATCTTTTATATAAGTCTTTATTAAGTTTCGTGGTATAGCTTACGATCGTTAATAAATAGTGGGGGAAACCTATAAGTTAGGATTTAATAAGGGAGGAGTCCCTAGTGCAACTTTAATGTAGTGTTATCTTATTGTAAGTTAACGACAAAATGGTCCAAGATTTATTTACTTATTTATTTTTGTTTTGGTGGGAACGTACAGTTCCATAAGTGTTAATAGAAGAAATGTAAGATCCTTAATTTCAAACTCTAATTTATGCAATTTTAATATATTTGGTGTTAAATTGTTGAAGCATTTAACCCAATTTTAATTCATTTTGTGAATTAAATACCCAAAGCATATTTTATTAGAGTTTGTTATATGTTCTTTATATATATATATATATATATTTAGATCCGGTTAAAATTATTCGTCGAAGAATAATTTATTTATGTTGCGAAGAATTTAATACCGGACAGTTTTAGTAAAAATATCTCTGGTTGCTGAAAATTTTACCTGTCATTTGAGTTGCAACGAGGGTAGATATTTGTTGGTTTAGTTTATATATATATATATATATATATATATAATAGTTGGTTAGTAATATATATATATATATATATATATATATATTTAGTAAGTAAATTAATGTTATTTATATATATATATGTTAAGTGAGGAAGAATAGGAAACAGAGAAGAGGAAAACGTTTCCTTCCCTACGCTCGCGAGTTCATCCACCCTCCTTCTTTCTTTTGCTGTTTTGAAAACGAAAATCGTGTTGGAGACCCTTAATTTCAAACTCTAATTTATGCAATTTTAGTATATTTGGTGTTGAATTGTTGAGGCATTTAGCCCAATTTTAATTCATTTTGTGAATTAAATACCCAAATAATATTTTATTAGAGTTTGTTATATGTTCTTTATATATATATATATATATTTAGATCCGGTTAAAATTATTCGTCGAAGAATAATTTATTTATGTTGCGAAGAATTTAATACCGGACAGTTTTGGTAAAAATATCTCTGGTTGCTGAAAATTTTACCTGTCATTTGAGTTGCAACGAGGGTAGATATTTGTTGGTTTAGTTTATATATATATATATAATAGTTGGTTAGTAATATCTATATATATATATATATTTAGTAAGTAAATTAATGTTATATATATATATATATATATATATATATACATATATATATATGTTAAGTGAGGAAGAATAGGAAACAGAGAAGAGGAAAACGTTTCCCTCCCTACGCTCGCGAGTTCATCCACCCTCCTTCTTTCTTTTGCTGTTTTGAAAACGAAAACCGTGTTGGTGGGTTTCAAAACCGCCAAACACAAAACCTCACTTCTCACCTAGATCTAAGCTCCCATTCGAGAAGTGGCAGAAGTGAAAGTTGCTCCTTGCCACGTTGCGGTGCAAATGAGCTAGTTTTCAAAGCGACGACGCGAGCAAAGTTTTTACCGGAATTAATCGCGGTGCCGTAATCGGCTGTTAAAGCTACCGTTGAGGTAAGGGCTCCTTCCAAATTTTTAGCTTGCATATAGGACTCTATATGTGTATTTGTGGAGTTTGATTTTAATGGAGTTTATGTGTGAATTTGGGAAAAAGGAATTTATTGGGATTTATGTGAGTTGTGGAAAAGAAATTTGGTAGTTTATGATTAGCAATTTGGAGTTTTGATTTGGTGTGTTACGGTTGAAAATTTTGGAAAATAAATTTGATGTGTTTGAGGTGTAGTTTTGTGGAAAATGAATTTAATGTGTTTATGGGTGAAATTGTGGAAGTTGATTTTGATGTGTTTGAGGTGTGGGTTGTGATGATTCATGTTTGGTGTGTTTGATGTGTTCATAATTAATATTATGAATTTCGAGGTGTGCTTTATTGTGTGGATTTTGTGGAAAAATGAATTGATATGATTTGGTGTGAATTGTGGAACTATGAGTTAAATATGTTTGAGTATGCTCTGTGTTGAATTTGAAAAATCATTAGTGTTAAATGAGCATTAAAAATAGGGAATCTTTTAATAGCTGCATTTACTTAATGGTTGTGGTGAAAAGAGTCAGAGTATGCTCATGTATTTCAAAGTACATGGTGACCGCGATGGTGCCATGGTGATAGTGGTGACCGTGATGGGCCACGAGATGATGCCTTGTGATATGTTGGTTCATCTTATCCTTGCGGGGATTATCGCGTCGTGCTGATCTGTGAGAGATTGCACTCTAGTTGTGCTGATCTGTGAGCGATTGCAATCTAGAAAACAGTGTAAGGCCTGTGAGAGGCGACACTTTAGTAAATCGTGCTGGTCTGTGAGCGACTGCACCTCGGTAATTAGTACTTCGACTTGTGATAGGCGGTACAATTATGATTTGCGCCCCTCCGAGGAGGGTTTTAGTGTGGAATTCCGGAATCTTGTGCATTGGCATATACGCATTGCATTAGGGTGCTTGCCACGCGAGTGATGTTTGTTATACTATGATGATTGTATATACTCGGTTGTTGTTTGTTATCGTGCCGCAATAGCTTTGAGGTGTGAATTTGTGTTGATTAAGTTTCGATGTAATTATGTGTTCATAATTGATGTTATGAATGTTTGATGTGTAATTGAGGTGTGATTTGTGTTGATTAAGTAAACCTGACCAAAGGGAAAACTAGATCAGAGTAAATCTGATCATAGAAGAACTATAACTCAATTCCTCTCTAACTAACTCTTAGTCCCCTATTCATCCCTTTTTATTGGGTTGTATTCCAGATCCAGCATCTTAACACACTCATACAAAGAGTGGATCGGACATGATCACTTACAGGTTTTATATAATCTAAGAAATCCTAGAATTTAAGTGCTTCAGCTTTTGCATCTTCAGTAGGGTGCAACAGACTGTTAAGAATTCCTTCAACCCATAGATAACCAACGTTCCAACACTCTAATAAGCCACTTAAAATTCTACCATTCCATTTATAATTTATAACAACTTGGAATTGATAAAAGCAATGCCAAGATTTTTCCAAACTTATTAGTTTTACTGCATCTAACTCTTCAGAATGAGTATTTTCCTTGTTGTCCATTAGTCATTCTAATTGCTACCCTTGCCCTTCTTAACCTTTAGGGCAATAACTCTTCATTTCTACAACTATACTAGAAATTGGTAGTTTACAAATTCACTTATTTCACCTCTATTTGTACCATAAACCCTATGAGTTTAAACCTTGTAACTTATAGCATGATATGATCTCCTACTTGGATTTCCAGGTCAGGGATACTTCATTTTTATATAATGATTCTTCATAAATATGCATAAAACATGTAATTCTGATGCATCCCAAGCTGAAGCTCACAACTTCAATTTCTTTTTATAAACATAACTGAAATCATTCTTATATAATGATTCTGAAAAACTATGCATGACCTCAAAAATCTTTTTTTCTTTGTAATCAATCAAACGTCACCCAATTATCTCAACGTGGGTCACCAAGATAATTGAGTCTTGAGCGGTAAAGGTGGTCTGGCTAAACCCCAATCAGCATCCTGATTGTTCTCCTTTAATTATCGAACCATGCCTAGAACAACTTGAACTTCCCCACCGTGATATAATGCCATGCATAAATCTGATTAATGAGAATTAACTCAACTAGAGATGTTTTGTATGCAATGTCTTTATTATGTCATGTATGCAATCCATCCTTCATCCATAACAATTATAAACAACTTAGAAATATACTAAATATATGATAATTTAATCCCAAGTCCTTAATTCAAAGTTGGAACTAAAGGCAACTTAGCCACAGACAGAACTCCGAACTAGAGGCAACACATAGTAGAGTAAACAGATCAAAGGCAACATGACCAGAGGAAAACTCTGACCAAAGGTAGCATGGTCAGAGGATACATGGACTAGAGACAGCATGGGCAGAGGTAGATGAATAGTGATAAAAGTTAGAGGCAGATGAACAGTGATCAAAGTTAGAGGCAAATGAACAGTGAACAGAGTTAGAGGCAGCGTGATCATAGGTAGATTCTGATAAGAGGATACGTGTCTAGAGGAAGAATCATATGATCATGGGTCAGAGGCAGCATGACCAGAGGCAACATGATCAGGAGAAAGACAGAAGGAAACAACAGAGGCAAAATTGAAGGAGAAAATCAAAAGCAAAGTAGAAGCATTTCACCAGAAGCAAAAATAGAAAGAGAAAATAGAGGCAAAATACTCAAGCATATAAATAACTTCAGAGAAATCATGCTCTGGAACATAATCTAACTATCAGAGGCAAATAACTCAAGGATCATCAGCAGGAAAATTAGAGGCAACAACTAAAAAGGTATCCGAGTGTGCACATTCTAATTTTGTGTGCAATTACCCCTATAAATAATCTCTAATCGCATGTGTCCTAGTTTTCTAACCAACACATCAACACAGTCATTTCATAAATATGTGTGATTGTTAAATACTTTTCTGGTGCAAATTTCTTATATACCTATATTCTTAAAAGTTCCACTTCCTCTAAATTTTTTTTTTCTAATCCCTTTATTCCAAAAAACAGTTTTAGAAGTAAAAGGAAAACTTTCAACTAACTTAACCCACAACCCCTCATGCTAAAATATTTTAATGTAAAAAACTCATTTCTTTCAAAATTCTCATCAATTGAAGAATGAGTTGTCCCAACAGTTCTGGTTCCTCTTCTAGATGTGTCCTCTATTTCAGCTCGAAATTCCTTTTTTGCTGGTTTATTCTGTTTCTACTTCCCCTATCTTGCTTGATTTTGGAAGTTGGAGAGGTTGAATCCTACAAGGAAGGTTGATGGGTAGGTCTGATGGTGTTAAGTTAACATGTTACGATTTCAATTTTTTTATTATAATATCAATTACTTAAAAAAAATACGCTTAGCCATCTCAATTCTAATTCTTAAACATAACAAAATAGTATTAAACTCTTATTTATGTAAGACAAAAAAATTTGAATTTTTAAACTAATATTGGAAGGGATCGCACGAGTGAAGGCCCCACTAGCACAAATTATGACGTAGGATCCACAACTTAGGAAGACCTTACGGTAACACCCCTCTTTTATGTGCAATGAAGGTTACTATCTTAGGCCATGGGCCTACTTGATCATCCATTCACCCTATCCAGGTAAGTATGTTGCAATGTGACACATATTTCTCTTTTATATCTCTTGCTTTGTATGATTCACTCCAAAAATCCCGATGTGGGACTAAATTGGTTAAAATCTTAATTGTTGTAATCTTATGGAATGTGAATACATTAGATGCATATATTGTAAAAAAAGCTCAAATAAGTGTTATTAATAGCTAACTTTGTATAGAAAGACCTCCACCATGTTATTAAAATACTATTCTAGAAGTCAAAGGATGAATGTATGAAATCTTTTGCTCGATGTGAAGATGCAGACACGAGAAGGGGGGGGGGGGTTGAATTGTGTTTGCCAAAGTTGATTACTTTTTGATAATTTATAAATCAATATTAAACGAGTTCGGTTTTGGTGACTTACTTGGAGTAGAAGCAATCAGATTCAGAGGTAGCAAACAATGAAAGCATAAATAATTTGACACGTAGATTTATCCTAGTTCACCATTAACTTGGCTACATCCAGTCCTCTCATTCAGAAGGCTTTAATCCACTAATTCAAATACCTTGAATTACAAAATACCTGACCCTTCAAGCCTGTCTTCCCAAACAGCCTAACAACCCCAGACTTTTGAAGAACTAACCACCTTGACCCTACAAGCCAAGTATTCTTCTAATAACCTGACAACCCCAGAGTGAAGAAGGAACTAAACTACTATCGGGTTGGATACAAAAGATTAGAACTCGAGTAGTTGCTTCTAAAAAGCTGATAATAATAATAACTCTCAAACTCTAAGAAAAGAACACTTAGAAAATATTTCTAACTTGAACAAGTGTTTCTCTCTTTGAACTCTAAGACTACTCTTTTCTACTTTTCAATGATTTTCATGCTCAACTTTGAGTGCCTATTTATAGTTAAAATTTGGGCTTCAACTTTGAGTGTCTTCAACAATTGTATTTTGTTCAGATTGCGTTTGTAAATTCTTTAAATTTATTCTGTTCCTTTTTTGTTTAGATTGAGATTGTAAATTCTTTATATTTAGTCTGTTCCTTTTTTGTTTAGATTGAGATTGTAAATTCTTCAAATTGATTTTGTTCGTATTTTGTTCAGAGTGCATTTGTAAATTCTTCAGATTGATTCTGTTCATATTTTGTTGTACATAAATCTTGATCAAATCTTGACCATATCTTCTTTCAGACTCTTTGAAGTAAAATATATTGTTCTCATAAAATACTTTTGTTATTATAAAAAATTTAAGTATAAAATGAGCTTGGTTCCAACAGGATGATCTTCTACTTTTCCACAATTTTGTTTTTTATAATTGTTTTTTATATGTATCACTTTTCTCTCATTATTAGTTTAACTTTGAAAACAAAGCTTACATATTTTATATTAGTTTCATGATATAGCTTACGATTTTAAATAAATAGTGGGGGGCGGGGGGGTGAAACCTATTAGTTTCGATTTAATAAAAGAGGAGTCCTTTGTAGTACAACTTTACTGTGTTGTATCTAATTGTAAGTCAACGACAAAATGGTCTATGATTTATTTACTTATTTATATTTGTTATGGTGGTTACGTACATTTCCATAAGAGGTAGCAAAAAAACATATATTTTCAAATGACAATCATAAAATAGAATGATTAACAAAAGACTAAACGATTAAAATACACTAATTAAAAGTTAGAGACTTCTATTTCTGAAGAAAAATTATTGGGCTGTATTCCAGATCCAGCATCTTAACACACTCATACAAAGAGTGGATCGGACATGATCACTTATAGGTTTTATATAATCTAAGAAATCCTAGAATTTAAGTGCTTATGCTTTTGCATCTTCAGTAGGGTGCAACAGACTGTTAAGAATTCCTTCAATCCATACATAACCAATGTTCCAACACTCCAATAAGCCACTTAAAATTTTACCATTCCATTTATAATTTCTAACAACTTGGAATTGATAAAAGTAATCCCTTGTTGTCCTTTACTCTTCTGACTTATTAGTTTTACTGCATCTAACTCTTCTGAATTAGTATTTCCCTTGTTGTCCTTTACTCATTCTAATTGCTACCTTTGCCCTTCTTAACCTCTAGGGCAATAACTCTTTATTTCTACAACTATACTAGAAATTGGTAGTTTACAGATTCACTTATTTCACCTCTGTTTGTACCACAAACCCTATGAGTTTAAACCTTGTAACTTATAGCATGATATGATCTCCTACTTGGATTTCCAGGTCAGGGATACTTCATTTTCTGCTAACCTTGCACTCCATATAAATCATAATTTTGTGCGCTTAACCCTGCTTTTTTACTAACCTCCTATTGTATACAATCTATTTCACTTTGCTACATATAAACCATTTGCTTCAAGGGCTAACCTCTACGGCTTCTGTGCACAAGCCTAAACTACCTACTAAAAAGTTCTGTCACTTTTCCAAATTAGATGTCACTCATCTAAAAATAATGCCTATCTCATCCTATTTTCCAAAACTTTCTGTCATAGTTCTGCAAATAAAACACAAACTTTAAGTTGATCAAACTTAATATTTTTTGAAATGATACTTAGAGCATATAGCCTAAAGAGAAGTATCCTAAATTTAACCCTCTACCTTGGATTGATCTGATCTAATACCAAAATGTAAAACTCATTATCAAATAGCTAGAATTTGGCAACATAATCCATACACCTTAATAAAATAAAAACATGTATTATAGATTTATAATAAAAGTAATCATTAAAGTAACTTGTAACTACATTTGAACAACATAGTTTACAACTCAATTTAACGAACTATTTAATTTTAAGCAGCATTGGAATTTTAAATTTGTCTCCTAATACATCAGATTACATAAATAAAAATAAAGCACTACGTCCAACTCTAGTATAGGGACTGAGCATCAATCACCTTCAGCTGCTAATGTAAAAAATATAAAAAGGGTGAGATATAAAATCTTAGTGAGTTCTAAATATAAAAGGGAGGGGTGGTTTTAAAATATTTCTTTCATAAATATGCATAAAACATGTAATTCTGATGCATCCCAAGCTGAAGCTCACAACTTCAATTTCTTTTTATAAACTTAACTGAAATCATTCTTATATAATGATTCTGAAAAACTATGCATGACCTCAAAAATCGTTTTTTCTTTGTAATCAATCAAATGTCACCCAATTATCTCAACTGGGTCACCAAGATAATTGAGTCCTGAGCGGTAAAGGTGGTCTGGCTAAACCCCAATCAACATCCTGATTTTTCTCCTTTACTTGTCGAACCATGCCTAGAACAACTTGAACTTTCCCACCGTGATATAATGCCATGCATGAATCTGATTAATGAGAATTAACTCAACTAGAGATGTTTTGTATGCAATGTCTTTATTATGTAATGTATGCAATCCATCCTTCATCCATAACAATTATAAACAACTTAGAAATATACTAAATATATGATAATTTAATCCCATGTCCCTAATTCGAAGTTGGAACTAAAGGCAACTTAACTAGAGGCAGAACTCCGAACCAGAGGCAACACATAGTAGAGTAAACAGATCAAAGTCTTCTTCTAACAACCTGACAACCCTAGATTGAAGAAGGAACTAAACCACTATCGGGTTAGATTCAAAAGATTGGAACTTGAGTAGTTGCTTCTAAAACGCTGATAATAATAATAACTCTCAAACTGTAAGAAAAGAACACTAAGAAAATATTTCAAACTTGAACAAGTGTTTCTCTCTTTGAACTCTAAGACTATTCTTTTCTGCTTTTCGATGATTTTCTTCTTCAACCTTGAGTGTCTATTTATAGTTAAAATTTGGGCTTCAATTTAGTCCTTGTTTAATTCTGAGTTGTATTTTGTTTAGATTTCGTTTGTAAGTTCTTCAAATTTATTCTGTTCCTTTTTTGTTTAGATTGAGATTGTAATTCATCAAATTGATTTTGTTCGTATTTTGTTCAGAGCGCGTTTGTAAATTCTTCAGATTGATTCTGTTCGTATTTTGTTGTACATAAATCTTGATCAAATCTTCTACAAATCTTGACCATATCTTCTTTCATACTCTTTGAAGTCAAATATATTGTTCTCATAAAATACTTTTGTTATCATAAAAACTCTAAGTGAAAAATGAGTTTCGTTCCAACACGATGATCTTCTAGTTTTCCACAATTTTGTTTTTTATATGTATAACTTTTCTCTCATTATTAGTTTAACTTTGAAAACAAAGCTTACATATTTTATATTAGTTTCATGATATAGCTTACGATTTTAAATAAATAGTTGCGGGGGGTGGAAACCTATTAGTTTCGATTTAATAAGAGATGAGTCCTTTGTAGTACAACTTTACTGTGTTGTATCTAATTGTAAGTCAACGACAAAATGGTCTATGATTTATTTACTTATTTATATTTGTTATGGTGGTTACGTACAGTTCCATAAGAGGTAACAAAAAAACTTATATTTTCAAATGACAATCATAAAATAGAATGATTACCAAAAGACTAAACGATTAAAATACACTAATTAAAAGTTAGAGACTTCTAATTCTGAAGAAATAATGTTGAACTAAAACTGTTGTATCCTAAGAGAACATTTTTATAAGTATTATATCATCATTTAGTTTAACATGTAACTATTTCAATTTTTTTATAATATACTCTATTGAAAAAAATACGTTTAGCCATCTCAAATACAATTCTTAAACATAACAAAATAGTATCAAACTCTAATAAAGTTAAGACAAAAAAGTTTGAAACTAATATTAGAAGGGGTCACGCGAACGCAGACCCCATGACCACAAATCATGATGTAGAATCCAGCACTTGGGCAAACCATAGGGTAAAACCCCTCCTTTATGTGCAATTGAGGTCACTAGCCTACGCCATGGGCCTTCTTTAACACCTTTTCACCCCATTAAGGTAAGTATGTTGCAATGTGACACACATTTCGCTTTTATATCTCTTGCCTTATACTATTCCCTCCAAACATCGCGATATGGTACTAAAATAGGTTAAAATCCTAATTTTTGTAATCTTATGAAATGTGAATACATTAGTTTCAAATATTTTAGAAAAAGCTTAAACAGGTGTTATCAATGGCTAATTTTGTATAGAAAGACCTCCATTGTCTTATTAAAAACTATTGTAGAAATCAATGCATGAATGTTTGAAATCTATAGGCGTCAGGTTGTTTTGAGAAGACTGACTTTTAGGTCAGGTGTTGTGTAATTCAAATATTTGAATTAGTGGTTAAATCTTTATAAGTGAAAGGATTGGATGTAGCTACCAAGTTGGTGGTGAATAAGGATAAATCTACTTGTGTCACTTTACTTCTGCACTCTTTACTTTACTGTTGCCTCTAATTACTTAAGCCTGATTGCTACTGCCTCAGTTTTAGTTAAAATCACAAAACCCGAACTTTTATGCTTAACCTTGAGAAATCATGTTAATTGAAGCAAACTATTTTAGTGCTTTGGAAATAAAATTATCGTTTTTTACGTAAGGTTTTCCTTCTATCTCTCTAATGGACTTTTTTACTTTTAGATGATTCTTTTTATTTTTTAAATTGTTACTAAATACTTCATACTACTGAAACTTTAATTAGAAACAATTTTCAAAAGTTATTTTAGATTGTGCCTTCTACCACATTAGATTTAGGTTAGGTTATTTTTTAGTTTCAAAAAACTATTTTGAAAAATAATTTTCAGCAAGTGTAGATATTATGGTTGAGTCACAAATTAGGTCGGTCTTTTTAAAAAATCTCGTGGCACTATTTAAAATTGAGCAAGACAGACACTCAACCACGACGATTTCCTACTGCACCGTAAAAATTCGTTCTAAAATTTATTGGGTGGACTCACTCCCCAAATGGAACCCACTAATTTTATTATTATTATTATTATTATTATTATTATTATTATTATTATTATTATTATTATTGTTAAAGAAAAGAAAGAAAGAAAAAAAAAAAAAAAGAACAATTTTGGGCTAGGCCCATGTGAAGAAGAAAAAAGGGATTTTGAAATCCCTAAGAAAAGAAAAAGAAAAACAATGCCGCACACAAAAAGATGGAGGCAACGAGGAAGAAAATGAAAATAGGGGTGGAAGAAAAAGCTTGATTTCAGTGGTAATGAATTTGTAGTAAACTTGCTCCGTTTGGTCTACAATTTTAGTATCTTAATTCTACCACTAAGGTTGTTCTTGTTTTTTTATTTTTATTTTTTTATTTTTATCTTAGAATGGATGATAAATTCTACTATAATTAACTCACATAACTGTGAGGTCCCGGGTTCGAACCCGAGACAAGACGTCCAACCTAAAAATATCAGCATTTGCCATTTGAGCTAGGGCTTAAGGATCAATTGTTTGATATACTATTAATAGTAGTTTTACGTTCCCTTAGAGTTAGTTTCGAATACGCACTTTAGTGGAAGGTTGTTTTTTATTTGTTTCGTTTCCACCTTTTTGGTGATGGCTATTGTTGATTGATGTTCCCTAGTGTTACTAGGAAGACTCTGGTGTACCTATTCATTATTATAGTGGAAGGTGTTACTGGAGTAGGTCCCGTGGTTTTTATTCTCTAATTTTGAGAGAAGCTTTCTACGTTAAAAATTGTGTTTGTCTCATATTTAATTTTCTGCCAATTGTTGTTGCTCTATGGAATTGTATTTTTCTATTTGGCCATTTATCTGCACATGTGGGAGAAAAATATAATGCATTATTGTGATAGTTATCTCTGGTTTTTTTTTCCAACAAAGTGTTATATGAGTTCGATTGATTTGGTTTATGCGTTTAAATAGAAGAGGAAAATAAAGGTCCCAATATGATTAAGCTCAACTCTTCTAATTACACACATCGGAAGACTTTCACTGAAGTCATGTTATACAATAAAGATTTGTATCACCCTATTGAGGATGACACTGCTAAACCCAAAGATAAATCTGACGCTAATTGGAAGAAGATGAATAGAAAGGTAATGGCCTTGATTAGGCAGTGGTTGGATCTGAGTGTATATCCACATGTTGAAGCTGAAATAGATGCTAACAAGAAATTAAAAGAGTTGTATGAACGAAAAAATGTGCAAAATAAAGCATTCTTATTTCAGAAGCAGGTGAATATGAAATACAAAGGTGGGGATTCAATGGCAGAGCATATAACTATTTTTTAGAATACTGTGAATCATTTGACATCGATAGATATTAAATTCGATAATAAGCTGCAAGCACTATTGTTTTGTAGTTCCTTGCCTGATAATTCAAAAGTTCTTGTTGTGACATTGACCAATTCAGCTCTAAGTGGAAAGTTGAAAATGTCAACAGTTATAGAGAGCATGTTGAATTAAGAAGCTCGAAGAAAGGAACATGGTTTGATTGGTTGTTCCTCAAAGTCAGAAGTACAACTTACAGAGTCAAGGTGGAGAAATCAATCTACATACTTCCATAGACGCGACAACTCTGAAAGTCGTAGCAAGTCAATAAGCAAGTCGAGGACTAGAAAAGAAGTGATATGCTACAATTGAGGCAAAACAGGTCACATAAAAAGAAACTGTAGGTTCCTTAAAAGAGATCAATCAAGGAAAAGTGATAAAGACAAAGAGAAGGAAAACGATATAGGATGCCTACGAAGCTATGAAAGGAAGAAGTGAATGCAATTGAAAATGCCTCTTCTAATTTATAACATATGCGCCTTGGTCACTTGAATGAGAAATGACTCAACATACTTGCGAAGAAAAGTTTTCTTCCTCTGAAAGGTACGTCTCTAAAAACTTGAAGTTATTGTTTTGCTGGAAATATTCTTTTCATTATACTAGTCCTCATAGGAAGCAAAATATTATTGATTTAGTTCATACTGATGTTTGCATGATGGATAGTAAATCTCTTAGTGGTGCATATATTTTGTTACTTTTATTGACGATCACTCTAGAAAAGTGTGGGCTTTTCCTTTGAAATCTAAAGACTAGGTACTTGGAGTTTTCAAGAATTTTCATGCAAGTGTTGAAAGAGAAAAGGGAAGGAAATTGAAATGTGTTCGATCAGATAATGGTGGTGAATACAGAGCTCCGTTTGAAGAGTTTTATAGAGAACACAAAATTAGGCTTAAGAAAACAGTTCCAAAGACACCTCAACATAATGGTGTTGTAGAGAGAATGAATCGTACGATTAATGGTAGAATCAGATGTATGCTCTCTCATGCAAAATTACTGAAATCCTTTTGGGGTGAACTAATGAAAACTGTAGTGAATTTGATCAATCTTTCTCCATCTATTCCACTTGATGGTGATGTTCCAAATAGAGTGTGGACAGATAAAGATGTCTCTTATCATCATTTGAGAGTGATTGGTTACATATGTTTTGTTCACGTTGATAACTCCATCATATGCATATTTTTCATTGTTTTTAGTCTTATTTATCATTAATCACTAGTTAATTTAAGGAGTTATTTGACATATTATGTTGATTTAATTTCTTGGATTTAATAAAATGTTTATGTTCTTATTTTCTTGGAGTTATTTTTCAGTAGTTTTGTGTTGTTTCTTTGTTTTAGTGCAGTGCTGAATTTTGGTGAGAAATCAACATGACCTATGTGGAGTATTTCAACCATATATGGAGTTTTAGATGTCCAATTGGAGTCAAACCAAGTGGAAATGAAAGCTAAAATTCATAGCTACAACTTTCATGAAGATACCAGAACCAAATTCGGACTCAAAAGAGGAGAAAAATGCAATATATGTCAGACACAAGAGGTTTTGCGCCTGAAGCGCAAAACCTGCGCCTGGGGCACATTTCTGCACCATTGACTCTGTCAAATTGCACTTGAAGCGCAAGTCCTGTGCCCAACGTGCGTTGCACGCGGCTGAATGTATAAAAATGCTTTTTCTCACCTTCTAGGGATCTTTTTGACTATTGGGAAGTTTGGATACTTGTGACCTATCGGAGAAACTCAGAGACGACAGTTTCTAACACCATTGAAGGAGTTTTATGAAGAATCATTCATGAATCTTTCTTGTATTCTTCTTTAATCTCTATCTTTTGTATCTCTTTTATGAGTAACTAAACCCTATTTGTTAGGGATGAGTGAAACAAGATGAAACCCGTATTTGTCTTATTTGATTTCTAGTTATATGAATAAGTTTATTGAATTATTTTTGTCATCTTTGTGCTTAATGCTTTTTATTGCTTGATCAACTTTAAAATGTTTTACAATTCGTATTTTGAAACGAAAGTGGACTTTACGAATGCTTAAGATGAGAAATTCATGATATTGTAGTCTAGGGATAGATGCAGGTCATGAAACCAATTTTATTATTTGTAGAGGCAATAGTTTAATAAGAGAATTCTTGTACCGTAAAGCTTAATTCTAATCTTAAATCCACTAAGGAATTAGGGGTACTTTGGAATTAAAGGTTCTGTCACTAAGACATTAGGGCAAGAATAATAAAGAGAATTTGGTAATAGTTCAATAAAGGAATTTAGTAACTAGGATCAAATTAGTAACCAAGGTTGGATTTGAAGGGAAACTCATCCCTGACATTTTTCTTATTATAAAAGTTCAATTCTATTAGTCTTGTTAGTTTCAAATATTATTTCAATCAATTCAGAAACCTTTTGTTCAATTTTAGTAGTGAAACATTATTCGATAGTAAAACATAATCCTTGAGTTCGACACTCGGTACTACCATTTTAATTATTACTTGCAACGATTCAGTACACTTGCTGAAACGCGATCACACGTTCCTAGAGATGAGATGTCCAAGTTTGATAGTAAATCCAAATAGTGTTTGTTCTTTGGTTATGGTGGTGCAAATTTGTTTATAGATTGTGGGATCAATTGAATAGGAAATTATCATAAGTCGAGATGTGATATTTGTTGAAGACCAGAGTGTTGAAGATTTTGATAAAGCTGAGAAACAAAAATCAAATTCCAGAAGTTACATTGATGTTACACCTAAGCCCCCTAGAGAAACTTTTTCTAATGGGGGAGATATACAGGTAGATGATAAGAATGTAACTGATGTTCATGTACCTCACTATGATGAGCAGGTTCCAACTGAGCCACCAAATGAGTTTGAGTTGAGAAGATCTACTAGAGAATGTCAACTTTCTCAAAGATACCCTCCACATGAGCATGTGATGATTACTGATAGTGGGGAGTCAGAGTACTACAAAGAGGCTATTACAAATGTTGATAAAGAAAAGTGGTTGAAGGCCATGCAAGAAGAGATGAATTCCTTGCATGAAAATCATACATTTGAGTTGGTAAAGTTGCCTAAGGGCAGAAAAGCACTCAAGAACAAATGGTTATACAAGATAAAGACAGAAGAGAATAGTACTCAGAGAAAAGGTATTGACTTTGAAGAATTTTTTTCACCTATGGTGAAGATGTCCTCTATCCGAGTTTTGCTTGGGTTAGCTGCTAGTTTGTACCTAGAAGTTGAAAAACTTGATGTGAAAACTGCATTCCTTCATGGCAATTTGGAGGAAGAGATCTATATGGAGCAACCAAAGGGTTTTGAAGTCAAAGGTAAAGAGTAGCTTGTGTGTAAATTGAAGAAAAGCTTGTATGAGCTCAAGCAAGCACCTTGACAATGGTACAAGAAATTTGATTCTTTCATGGAGAAACACGGTACAGTAAAACTATTTCTGACCATTGTGTATTTGTCAAGAAATTTTCTGATGGTATTTATATTATTCTCTTGTTAATGTGGATGACATGTTGATTGTTGGTTATTACACTAAGAAGATTCAATCTCTAAAGAAAGATTTGAACAAGTCTTTTGCAATGAAAGACTTTGGTCCTGCAAAACAAATTTTGGCCATGAGAATTACTCGTGATAGGAAGAATGATAAATTATGGTTGCCTCAACACAATTACATTGAGAAGGTGTTAGAGAGGTTTAACATGAGCAATTGCAAACCTGTTAGTACTCCACTTGCTACTCATTTCAAATTGAATTATGATCAATGTCCCACAAGTGAGAAAGACAAAAAAGAGATGAAGAAGGTTCCTTATGCATCTGCAGTTGGTAGTTTGTTGTATGTTATGGTATGCCCAATGCCAGATATTGGTCATGTAGTTGGAGTTATCAACCGGTTTCTCTCTAATCCTGGTAAAAATCATTGACAAGCAGTTAAGTGGATTCTCATATACCTCAAATGTACTTCCAAACTGTGTTTATGCTATGGAGGTGGTGAACCTGTGTTGGATGGCTACATAAATGCAGGTATAGCAGGTGATTTTGATTCTAGAAAATCTATTTATGGTTATATTGTGACGTTTGCAGGAGAGCCTTGGCAATCAAGGTTACAAAAGTGTGTTGTTTTATCCATTATTGAAGTTGAGTACATTGCAACAACTGAAGCTTCCAAAGAACTCTTGTGGATGAAAAAATTCCTGCCATGGGGGATATCAATCTTGGAGCAGTACTTATGTGCAGGTGTCTGCCGAGAATACCTCAGGGGTATGAGCGATGTCTGATAGGTCTCATAACCCTGGTCTATTTTCTATTTGTATACTTTGAATTATTGTCCCAAAAACTATCTTAGCTTGATTGTATATATGATGTAATTATTATAACCTTGTCGTTTTGTGTTACGATGTTTTATTTTATTAAGTTGTTGAACAAAAAAAAAATGCATTCGCACTTTTAAAAATCGGAGTGTTATAGTGACATTCGAAAATATAAAATGATGGTATTTATTTTGGTAAAGGGACAAGTAGAAATTTTTTGATAGAGTTAAAAAGGAACAAGTGAGAAAATTCTACTTTTTGTTGTTGAAGTTTTGGTGTGATTTTATATCTTAGTGGAATCTTCTATTTTTAAAGGAATTCTGACACTGATCTCATTGAAACAGATCAGTCCATTGAAAAATCGACCTGCGAAATCGGAGGGAACTAGAGGAAGACTCGTGCACGCATTTAAATTAATTTTTTTCGAGTACAGAAAAATAATACACCACCCAGCCTAAGCTAAGCTGGCAGCAACAACGCGCGTGTGGTGGTCGATTTCAGTGTGTTATCTCTCTTTCAAAAAATTAGGTACCCCTTGGGCAAACTCCAAATATCATACCTCCTCCCTATAAACACTACTAGTGTGTGATTTTCCTCCTATATAAAACTTCTTTATTTTCAATTGACAACACTAACTCTAAATTTCAACAGTTAGTGTTTAACTTTCAACAACATAAGTTCCAACACTTTCTAAATTTGCATCTGGTTCTAGTCAGAGATTTAATTGTTTCGTTTCTGATAATAGTTTAAATAAACACTAAATTATAAAAGATTAAAAACTACTTTTAAATTTATCAAAGACTAAATTCAGTCTCACTAGAGAATAAATTGCAATCATTCTAGAATTTAAATATAAAAAGTAATTAAATTATTGTGTGTGGAAGGAGGAATATATGCAAAAAGGCATGAGCATACGATTATGGAAAGTGGAATATATGCAAATGCAATGCGATATTGAATAGTTCCCTTATCAAAATCGCATTTCTATTATTGGAGGAACAAATTTGTTTTTTTTGTTAATTGATTTTTATTTTATCATTGTGTGCCTTTATATATCTTCCTTCTTTTTTTTATTTGCTCACAACATAATCTTCCTTGAAAAATAAGTATTTCCTTTTCCCCTAATAACTTCAAAATATCAAAGATGACAAAATCCGGTGACATTGATGCTGCATTTCGTTCATCTTGGAAAAATGAAGCTTACTTAATCATAACAAAAAAAAATGTTATTTTTAAATAGACTCAAGATAAAATTTAAAAATTTGATAACGTTAAATATAAAATATGGTCAAACTCATTCATAGATTACAATTATTTAATTATTAATGATTTAATTTAATAGTATCAAAACATATTAATTTTCAAATGTATTATAAAAATCCACCAAAAATATATATGCATTACAATTACTTTGGTTGTACCTAGAATTAGTTTTTGGAGATTAAGTTTAGGGTTGGATTTCTTTCCTCTAAAAAAATATACTTATTTCTAATGGGCCAAATATACCATACTACTGATAACGAAAAAATCAGCCAAATCTTCTTCTTTTTTTGCCTTTAAAGAAACCTGCAAACTACTCAATATGTTGTATGCCATCTCCTTGCAAGGTGGAACTAATATCTATCCAGTGTAATATGTATTGCCACATAGCATAAGTAACTGGGACATCTGAAAAATAGATGATTTACAGTCTCAAAGCTATCGCCGTATAGTATGATGGTGCTAGAAAACATAAGAAATGAGTGGTTTGAGTTGTGTTTACTATTTCTGAAAACTATTTGTGTTGCTAATAGAAAAGATATATTCTTTATCAAAATATTTAACATAAGATTATAAATCAGATTAAGTAAAATAAAGTTGAATCATCACTACAACATTTTATGTCTATGGCTACGTGGAAAAATCGTTGCTTATTTAAAAAAAAAAATTGTTTTCCTAAGCTAAGATAACAGTTTTAGAATTGTGGCATACCGAGACATTGCATATTCTTTACGCAATGCGTTTCGCTAAAATTGGCAACGCCTTCGTAAACTGTAGTCATAGATAGTTTAGAACGGTTGTGGTACTAAAATACAATAATTGTTGTTGACTATCTTGCTTCAATTCCATTGAAAAATCGTTCTCTTAAGATGGTTTTGGGGTGAGCTACCAACGGTTTTTCACTGTAGTTAAAAAATGTATCATAAAAAACTATTCACTTTGACACTTTTAAGAACACTTCCAAACCGTTGTCTTTATAATAATTAAAAAGGTTGATGCATTTATATTGAAATCTATTTATTGATAAACTTTCCTGACTATATACACAGTAATCACAATATAATTATTTTCTTAATCGATTACCAAACCCAAACCATTATACGGACAATAATCAACTATATTTGTACAATTATTTTCCTAACTAATAATACAAAGATCTAATAACTTTTCAAAGAACTTGAAGTTGATGTTTTTTGTCTTGACTCTCCCAAGCTCTTTATGCCCTACAAGTTTATGACCTCCAACCGTTTCCATTAAAGAAATTCGAAAAAGAACCACATGACTAAATTTCCTTAAGTGCAATAACAAAGAAGCCAATTCAAATGCATTTTGTCAAAGAAATAAAGAATATTATAACTTAATATGAATGAAGCCAATTTAGAAAATGTAGATTAATTTGATTCATTTGGAATAAAAGTACTCATGTGCATTCTCATAACCCCCGTGTTTTATCAACACCAAGCATGAAATCCAATCACTATATTTCAATTTAATAAAAACAAGCAATGAAGAAGAATTTAAGAATTATGAATAATTAACTTTGTAAACTACATAAAAGATTAAATATGTTAGCAAAGATGGAAGTAGACTAGAGCAAGAAGCATCAAAAGAATAGTTTTGACCTGAAATGAAAAATATGTTAGCAAAGAATAGCCCAATCAACTCAAGTCATATACGGGCATATGCCATACAACTTAAACCTTTAAATAAAAATATACAAGAACAAAGTGAATGATCAAAGGTCATGAAACCAACATGTGTAGTTAAATCTTCATTCTCCATTGCCTTCCTAAGATCACCCCACAATGAACCCAGATTCTTGATGTCACAAACAATCATTATTATTTTACAAAAAACCATCAAACAATTTTAATTTATTTCAAAAAACAAAATATAACATAACAAAAAATAGCAAGTTAAACATTAAGTTTAGAGTATTGCCTAGTGTATAAAAGAAACATAAAACCCCATAATTAATATACTTTTTTGTGACTTTGTGGTAGTAACGATAAGAAAAAGAAAACTCCACATATCATTTTGAAAATTGTACTCCTTGGATTCTAAAGTTTTTACTAACTTCCTTTTTATTGTGAGTATGAGTTAGGCACTCTACATAATAAACTCAATGCTAATAACAATCATAGAAAACTGTAAGAAAAAACATGTGAGACTTAATTTGTCAATACAACTAGAGATTTAATTTGTCGATTCAAAGAGACATTGATAACACATAATAACTAACAAGAATAATTTGATAAAAAATAGAATTTTTTTCTCTTTCCTTTATAGACTCTTTTTAATATGTGTAATAACTCAATTGTTGTGGGATAAAAGGAGCATAAATTATAGATATACTTTCTTTATCTCTCTTTTTTCCATTCTATTAAAATATTAGTGACAAAAAGGAAAAATAATTTCATTTAATAGAAAACAGATAGAGTGACATATTTATTACATTACATTAAGAAAAAGGAACCAAACAAACCACGCACATCTTACATTGATGTGCTAAATTCATGAACTATTTTGAGCCCATGTAACTAGAAAGAAAAAAAAAAACTAAATTCATGAACTATTTTGAGCCCATGTAACTAGAAAGAAAAAAAAAAAACTAAATTCATGAAGAAGATTTGGAAAGAAAATTCATTTTTTTGTGTCATTTATCTTTCTCACTAACTATTTTAAATAAAATAAAAATATAATATTCATAACTTCATAGTATTAAAATTCTAATTTTATTTTTATTTTTAATTTTAATTCCATTGAAAAAAAAAAACAAAACAAAAGCTTCAATAGTCCAATGCATATAAGTCACGTGAGTGGACATTCAAAAGGCTCATTTTCAGAATTTATTTTAGAGTTGGTATAGCCACTCTAAACATACCTATTACCTCACATAGTACCATGTTGATTTTCTTGAGAATGTTAGCGATTAATCTACTATATAAACATATCCAAGGTAGGGTAACTCATTGCATCTAAATACACCTTTAGATTTGGTCGGTTTAGTACTCTATTTGTCCTATAAGAACAGTACAATTGACTATATTCATTATGAGTTATAATTAATATAAGAGATTTAGTTTAAATAATTTTAAAACGACAATTTAAAAAAATGAATATTATATATTTAATATATAATATTGTTTAGGTTTTAACTTTCATGGTCTTTAAGGTTGTGCTTATTTTATGAAGATCATGAACAGATAATTAGATAGTGATTTTATAGAAAGACTCTTCCTCGGAGATTATAAGTTAACATATTTGAGGTTTTTTTGTATGTTTTAGACGAATTTTTAAATGAATTCTTTTATACATGTAAGATGATAATATAGTAATTAAAAGTCTTACAAAAATCAATGAATAACTTAGTCTTTTAGCCTTTTTACTTACATAATAATTTGGCCTTTAACACATAATGTAGCATTCTGCCATAACATGGCCAATGACACCTGAAATATTATTGGAAAGTACAAAAACAATTTGAGCGAATAATGTGCATAAAATTATTTTTATAGGTAATTAATAGCTATTTCAAATGTTATGAAATACAGACACATACAGAATCAGCAAACAAAATTCTGATACATAGACATTAATGTCAGATATCAAACACATTTTTAATCTGAAACATTGATGTCAAATATCAGACACACCTTTAATCTCATGCGTTACTAATTATTCAGTAGAGAGAAAAAAGACATTTATTGCATTGCATTTTCACAATCCAAAAGTTGTAACTTATCAAACAATCAAATAACATCATTAAATTTGAAATTTTCTTTCCTTTAAACATATCAATGTGAGAAAAAAAAAAATCAGAAATAGGATAAACGTTGATTAAGATCCTATAACTCTGGATCAAAACTAGATACATGAAGTAGTATAGAATAAACTAGATACCTACAAAAGTAACCTAAACTATGAGAGTGCAAAATGTAAGTATGTAACACTGACACTTAGAATTGAAAATATGTAATTAGTGTCTGACATGTGTCGATATGTATCAAATATCGATATGCACATTGGCCTTTAACACATAATGTAGCATTCTGCCATAACATGGCCAATGACACCTGAAATACCCTATATTATTGGAAAGTACAAAAACAATTTGAGAGAATAATGTGCATAAAATTATTTTTATAGGTAATTAATAGCTATTTCAAATGTTATGAAATACAGACACATACAGAATCAGCAAACAAAATTCTGATACATAGACATTAATGTCAAATATCAAACACATTTTTAATCTGAAACATTGATGTCAAATATCAGACACACCTTTAATCTCACGCGTTACTAATTATTCAGTAGAGAGAAAAAAGACATTTATTGCATTGCATTTTCACAATCCAAAAGTTGTAACTTATCAAACAATCAAATAACATCATTCAATTAGAAATTTTCTTTCCTTTAAACATATCAATGTGAGAAAAAAAAATCAGAAATAGGATAAACGTTGATTAAGATCCTATAACTCTGGATCAAAACTAGATACATGAAGTAGTATAGAATAAACTAGATACCTACAAAAGTAACCTAAACTATGAGAGTGCAAAATGTAAGTATGTAACACTGACACTTAGAATTGAAAATATGTAATTAGTGTCTGACATGTGTCGATATGTATCAAATATCGATATGACATTGACATATATCGTTACACTCAGTCACTTCTAATTTCTTAAATTATTTTAAGTATCTACTTGTCATTATTCGTTATCCGTGCCTTTATCATTGCTTCATAACAAAATATAATGTGAATTACATCACATAAACACTTATATATTATAAAAAATGAGAACCAAGTCACATGATATAACCGTCCCTCCTGCACTCACTCAAATTAAAATAGGCTTAATTTCAGTTAACGTTTTAGTCATTTATCTTTTTTTTTTCTTCCTGATTTGGTCCTTTATTTTAATTTTAAGTGACAATTTGATCTTTTATGTTTTATAATGTCAACAATGTTATCCTTTTTTTTACAAATATTCAAAAACTTCATCAAATTTTTCAAATAAAACCCATAAAATTAATTATATTCTTCAATATGATACAAATTTCATCAAATTCGTAACTCAAATCTCCAAATAAACTCATATTTTTATTCTTTATTTGATGTTGTTAGAGATGAAAATATGAGTTTATTTAAAGATTTAAGTTATGAATTTGATGAAATTTGCATTTATTGAAGATGATAATTAATTTTATGTGTTTTTTTTGAATTTTTTGATGAATTATTTGAATTTTTGCAAAAGAAAAATGGATAACATTGTTGACATTTTAAAACATAAAAGAATAAATTGTCACTTAAAATTAAAATAAAGGACCAAATCGGAAAAAACAAAGATAAAGGACTAAAACGTTAACTGAAATTAAGTTAAGGGACCACATGTGCAATTTAACCTTTAAAATATTACTAAAAGAGAACATTTGAATCATCAATTGCCAAAACAAAATGAAAGGAAAAATTATATAAAAATAACAAAACCACAATATATAGAAAGTTACTGAATCTGAATGTAATGAAAAAATGGAAACAAACTTAAACAAACATTCCACAAAGAGGCCACGAAACATATGATCGATTATAAAATTATGATACATAAAACTACTCAAATATAGTTATTATTAAAATACAAAAATAACTTAGAATTTTCTCAAAAAATACACATCCCAAAACTTCACATTCAAGCCACAATCACATAGAAAAACAAGATCACAATAGTAATTTCTCCATGACAGAATAACCTCATAAGCCAATAGAAATACACTAAAAAATATGCATGTTTATTACAGAATTAGAAACCTATAAATGAAATCTTGCTCACAAATGACATTGCCTTGGCTTTGTCTCGGCAAATTTATGAGATTAGCTATCTACCATTAATCAATTTAGTAAACATATTCCAAGTTATTTAATCTATTTAAATTGCTTTTGAAGGACAGAAAAACCTTGCTAAACCAATAACAAAATCATTATTAATGTAGACCAAAATTGAAATCATAGTATACAACTACCAAACCAACAAAAATAGAAAGAAATTGAAAGCAAGTGCCTTTTCTAAATTTTCTCTGGTATATCCACAAATGAAACCTAACATTGAAGCATTACCACATTGGCTATATCCACAGACAAATAAAAAAACAGAACAAATGATATATTTAATTAGGATGTGAAACAAAAAGTGATACTATTCTAAACTATAACCTTTTATTCACTTTTATAACATACACCAAGAACACTCTTTCATCACTTTCAGTCTAATTATTTCAAAGTAACTCAAATCATATAACAACAAATAAATCAATTAACTAATTGAATAACACTTATTATATATATCAAAAAAACAAAAATACCGTTATAAAATATACTATCACCCTAATAAACTAATTATTAAACTAATTAGTATTAAGCTATACATCTTCATTACAAAATCTGATCAGAAAATGACGGTAGTCTTTGATAAAAGTTAAACAAAATAGACGGAATGTCATCATGAAACCTCGGGTGTCTCATATAATAAAACCCACCCAAAAGCACAAATACTTTAAACGACACTGCATAAAACACTAACGACACAATCAAACAAATCAACGCAAATATTACAGTAGCACGTGGGTCCCTCCAACTAAACAAAGCTTCAAATCTCTCCCCATGTGCCGCCACGTCACCAAGTAAAGTTTGCACCCTTCCTACAAGCGCATGTAGCCTATCATACCTGATCCTAACCACCTCATTAGCCTCATCGTTAGAAACCCATCAAACTCTTCATCAAGTTCGTCGATGTTCACCATGTCCACATAAGACATTCTTCGATCCATATCCTGTGGGACCCTCAGTCTATTTCTAAACCTCAATAACAAAATCAAGAAAGAATACATGAAAACTATTGGAAAAATCAAGTAAGGGCAAAACACAATTGCTATGAGAAGCGCGTGAACTAAAACCGTTGTGGGTGGGTGTAGCCACATGCTAATCTCGTCCAACAAACAAAAAACCGTTGTGGCGCGTGATAAAAAACCAATTAATAGAAACCAATTTTCTTTACTTCTCCTCATGCTCCACATGTGAGTATCGGATTCAAGCATGAACTAAACCACTTCATGACCCAAAGGCGGTTCAGACCGAGCTAACCGAGTCATTACTATCTTCATAGAGGTTTGTCTTAAAACATCTTGTTGGGTTGGGCCAAATGTACAAACATAATGCATTCTTGGTAGAATTGGGCTTGCGCAGGCTTGCATTAAACTCAACCATGAAGAACATGAAAATCTCACTGCAATTTCTATCTCATCATTGTTGGAACGAAGTTGGGTTTACATTTAGAGTTTTGATGTTAACAAAAGTATTTTATGAGGACAATAAATTTGACTTCAAAGAGTATGAATGAAGATTCAAGTTTTTGAAGAAAATCTAAAAATAAGATTTGATTCAAATTTATAATTGAA
Source organism: Cicer yamashitae (assembly GCA_037974755.1). Classification (NCBI taxonomy): domain Eukaryota; kingdom Viridiplantae; phylum Streptophyta; class Magnoliopsida; order Fabales; family Fabaceae; genus Cicer; species Cicer yamashitae. The sequence goes on from JBBPBQ010020322.1 coordinate 14,209,706, forward strand.
GAAAATCTTTGACCAAGTTGAAAAGAAAATATGGTCAAGATTTGAAGAAGATTTGATCAAGATTTGAAGAATATTTGAAAAATATTTTAATGAAGATTTGAAGAATATTTGATCAACATTTAATGAAGATTTGAAAAATATTTGATCAACATTTAATGAAGATTTGAAGAAGATTTGAAGAATATTTGATCAACATTTAATGAAGATTTAAAGAATATTTGATCAACATTTAATGAAGATTTGAAGAATATTTGATTTGAAGAATTTAAAAAGTCAATCTACACAAAATAGGAACAGAATCAATCTGAAGAATTTACAAACTCAATCTACACAAAATAGGAACATAATCAATCTGAAGAATTTACAAACTCAATCTGAACAAGATACAATTCAGAATTGTACAAAGACTAAATTGAAGCCCAAATTTTCACTATAAATAGACACCAAGGCTGAAGGACAAAAGTATCAAAAAAGTAGAAAAGAGTAGAAGAACTCAAGCTCAAGATTCTTTATTCATCTTAGAGTTCAAAGAGAGAAACACTTGTTCGAATGAGAAATATTTTCTGAGTGTTCTTTTCTTAAAGTATGAGAGTTATTATTATTATTAGCTTTGTTAGAAGCAACTACTGAAGTTCCAACCCGACAGTGGTTTAGTTCCTTCTTCAATCTAGGGTTTTCAGGTTGTTAGGAGAAGACCTGGTTTGTAGGGTCAAGGTGGTTAGTTCCTCAAAAGTCTGGGGTTGTCAGGCTGTTTGGGAAGACTGACTTGGAGGGTCAGGTGCTTTGTAATTCAAGGTATTTGAATTAGTGGACTAAAGCCTTCTGAATGAAGGGACTCGATGTAGCCAAGTTAATGGTGAACCAGGATAAAGTTATGTGTCAAACTATTTATGCTTTCATTGTTTGCTGATTCTGAATTGGATTGCTTTTACTCCAAGTAAGTCACAAAAACTAAACTAGTTTTTTTAATTATTTATAAATTATCAAAAAGTTATCAACTTAATCAAACACAATTCAACCCCCCCTTCTCGTGTTTGCACCTTCATATCTCACCCATTCTCTTTGCGCCACCTGGTAGTAAAACAATCAACGTGTAGGAATTAACATAAACACGGTTGGTGTCAAGTGTAGACAACCGCACACGAATTTTCCCCATTATAACATCTCTATGACTATTATTACCATATCTTCCATTATCGAAGACTCCAATCGTTAGCATCTTGCAAGCATCGTAAACTTCCCATGTGTATTGTTCATTCCATCTCGGGTTAAATTGGTCAACAATGGTTCGAGTTCGAACCCATTTAGGTCCGTATTTAGCAACCACATAAGCATCGATAGTGCCATGTGTACCATCTTTTGTTTTCACGGAAAAAAGATGCGCCACGAATTCCAACTTCGAGTAAACTGAATGGTGGTTTTGTTAACTGCTTCACTGAGGCGCATACGTCACTAGTCACGTGAGCTGATTCATCTATCGCATGATACCCACCTTCTAAACAAACACGAATATGTATTCTACCCGTGTAAAATGAAGATGAATCGGTCTCGTTTTTTTCTTCTGTGGAAAGGTTGAACCATCTTGACTTTGCTTCCATTCGATCGTTGAGTCTCCGTTCAATGGACGATACATGGATTTTTGTTTTGCCTCTTGATTTTGAGTTTGACGCATCTTCACTGTCATAATTAAAAATGGCTCAAAAGGCTCAGAAGCTAGAAATATGAGATCTTCATTCCATGTTGGGTTAGCCGAACTAAATAAGGTACTTCTTCCTGTTCTAAAAGTCTATGTGCCAAGAAAAACAAAATAAATAAACATAAACTAAGTAACACCCCAAATTTTATAAGAAACTATTTTATTAATTAAATATTATTTTAGATAATTAATCTAGTGTTAAAATTATTTTAGATATATGTTAATTAGTTTTATGATTAATTTTCTTTATATGTGTGTTTTCTATGATGTTTTAATCTGTACCTATTTGACTAAATGAGTAATGTAAATAACAAATATTATATTTTATTATTTTATATATTTTTCCAAAAAATAATAGGATTTTAGTGTAAATATTTTAGAGAATAATATTTAAGCGATTTTATGTGTATATACGAGTTGGTAATTAATGTGATATTTTCTTGTGCAATTGACTAATATTAAATATGCACTTAATTATATTTAATTAATTCTAAATATATTTTATTTTAATTATTTATTTTATAAATAATTATCTTAGGATATTAGTAATGTTTTGAAAATTAAATGATGTTTGGAGGAGTATTAAAAATGATAAAAATGAGATTAAGTAACTATTAATTTTGTTTTAACAAAATAAAAATAATATTAGTAAAACATAAAATAAATAAGGGGATCAATGGGTTTGACCCATGTATGTGAACCCTAATAAAATAAAATAAAATAAAGGGAGCTACTTGTAGTCGCCGCCGTATAATGGAGAGGAAACACAACAACGCTATCGTTGATACACTGTTTCAAAAAACTTTTACCATTTTTGTTCAAATTTCAGTTTGTTGTTTCACTCATTTAGTTAGTCAAATAAACCCAACTTCTCAGATTTTTAACCATCCAAATTTCTCTCTAAAATACCCAACTTCTCCGTTTGTGCAATTCGTTATTTTGCACCGTTCTTCTTCACCGTAAGTCCGATTTGAGTGAAACCAACGCCAAAACGATCGTGTGAAAAGTGATTATATTATCCACTGATTGATTTTCTGATTTATGGTAAGTTTCCTTGACCGAATTTCAAAATTAGTTTTAGAGTACCTTCTCATAATTTATTTTTAACGTTTGCCCATAAACTGTGGAGTTAAATCGATTGAAGGACAAAAAGTCAATGAACAAAGGTTGTTTGCTCGTGGAATCGTATTCGTGTGTGAAAGGGTCAAAATAAGGTAAGGGGTGAGAGTGCGTTTGAATTCATGAGTATAATATATCGTGAGATGAACGGGAAAATCATATTTCCCAACGATTCATCCGGGGCTTGCTACGTACGGCAGTAGCCCTTTGAGGGATAAATTAATTAATGTGAAAATATGGAAATTGTGAGATTAAAATATAGAATAGAAATATTTTTAAGGTGTTGATTGATTTAATTTCTTTAAATGTGTGGTATTTGATATTATTGTGATATTGGGTGTCGAATGAATTTTAGTTATATGTTTGATTAGATGAGTTATGTGATGTGATAATAAAAGATGGATGCATTGTGATAATTTTATGTGATGATGATGATGATGTATGATTATTAATTGTGATGTTATAAATTTGTGATAAGTTTATGTGATGATGATGATGTGTGATTAATGATAGCGATCTTATAAATTTGTGATGAGAATATTGAAGTAACCCCATAGTTGATGAAATAATTGTGATTCCAATTTTTGTTTGAGATGACGGTCTTAACGGAGTATCATAGGCCAACGAGGGGAGAAAATAAATATTGAGAATTTGTGAAGTGGAGATTATTTTGTCATCATATAGGTAGGGCCTGACAAGCCTAGTGATTCTGAGGAACTACAACTGAATGAGCCTGATCGTGGTGGTCTACTGTTGAGCCTTAAGACAAGATTGTTAGACCTTGGAGGTATTCGGATGGGGAATTCCTAGGTGACTTGGAGGTAGCACTCCAAATGTCAGGAGCTACCATGCAACACACGTTTACATCGACTGTCGTGTATATGTGTCTCGGGTTGAGTTGAGGGGATCTATGATGACTGGGCCAATTTGAATTGTCCGTCCACCGGGATGGTGGCATAGTATCAACCCTCCTAACCAAGTACTTCAGAGTTAGAATGGTACCACATTGTGAAGTAGAGTCTAAGCTCATGCATAGCATTGCATTTTCTTGTGATTGTTTTTTTGTGATTAATGGGTATCGCATGCAATAATAATTTCTCTTAGATGATTTGATGTTATAGTGAAAGGTATTGATTTTCCTTGAGTGATTTTGACTTTTAATGTGATATTTTTGTTGGGGAATGTTTCTGTAATGATACAGTTCTATTATGATTGTTTGCGTGTTTTTCTTACCTGTATTATACTATCAACATGATTTCGAAACTCACCTCCTTCGTTGTTTGTGTTTGACTAGCTTGGCCCTGTGTTTGTGAAATCGCAGTTATTATAGGTTAATGAGTCTTGAAGTTCAAGTTTGAGGGAAACCCCACTCTGATAGGAGATACCGGGAATGAGAGTCATAAGTTGTATTTTATTTACTTAAGTAGAAACATCTTTTTGAATGAAAACCTTACTGTTTTATAAGAGTAAAAAGTTTAAAGTGTTCCTTTTGAATTTTGAGAAATGTGATATCCTAAATTTGTTATAAAGTTTTATTTCCTTGAATAAGATTTTCTTTATCTGTTGTGAATTAAAGTAAAAATTCTTGTATAAATTATTATATATTATTTTGGGGTTTAGGGTGTCACATTAGTGGTATCAGAGCAGGTCTGTCCAATCAGGCCAAGTGGGTCGAATGTCGATTCAGTGTTAGTCGAATGTCAGTCGTGTCAATTGTGTTTTCTTGTGTAATAATTATTTCCACTATGATGTTTTTCCCATTATATTATTGTGTTAAGTGTTATATGCTTTTGTATTATTATACATATTTTTTAGGTTACTAATTAACTGTTTATTATTTGCCCTGATTGTGTTATGGATTCTAAATTCCTACCTAAGTGAGTAAGTAAAACATGAAATTACTTGTTAAGGTTTGAGTTAATTTTAATTGTTGACAAGATTATGTTAGTTACTTGTTGCTTGTCTACGGAACTATGATTTTTGCTCTCTTGTTTTATGTGAATGGTTGGAAATAATAATTTTGATTGACCACATGTATGTTTCAAGTTATTTATCTCATTCACGTAAACTTAGTTATCAAATGTCAGACCTCACCAGTTAGTTGTTTTAAAGTTCCATTTTCACCCTTAATCAATTTAAAATATTTAGTCTTGATATGAATCTTTTTAAAGTGTTTGATTTATTAACTAATTGATTGAAACATTGATTTTCGTATGAATTATATGTTTAAAACTTCAAGTATTGACTTTTACTAGGTACAAATTATTATTTTTGTTGAAACTCAATTTAGAGAAAAAAAAGATGTTTCGTTCTAAACTTTGAGTTAGATAGGATATATGTCTCTTATGTTTAAAGTTTTAATTTTGACTACAAAAATTCTTATTTTGATTTTATGTTGGCTTGTCTGTAGAAAAAAATCAATTTTAAATTGTGAATGTTAACTTTAAATCACTTGAAAGTGTTGATGGTTGTATCTAGATGAGTAGAGTTTTGATATTGGTTTTGAAAACAATTTAGAATGATTGTCATGATTGTAAATAGTATGAAATTCATATTATTAGCAATAGTAATTCTTGAATATTAGAGGTTGGTAGAACTTAGAATTTTTTAAAAATGACATTTTGAAGGAGTGAAAGTTTACTTATTTTGTAAGATGAAAATAACTTTTGTTTGAATTACTCTTGATTATTTTAAAGAAATTAAATTGAGTTGAATTTTTGTTGATTTATAAAATAACAATAATTCTATACTATTGATTTTATTTAATGTTTAAAATAGCTTTAAATTTACATCATATTTTACTATGTCTTGTTTTTAAGAAAATTAAAAAGAGTTGGTGTTATGTTGGTTTAGGGGGATGGTGTGAATATTGAATCAGGTGTTGGGATATATGTTTGAAATTATTGATTTTCTGATATTATGAACTCATTAGAGTTTAACTCGATGTTAGGGTTTTAGATTTTAAGAACTCATTAGTGATTTATAATGGTACCAAAAAAAAGGGTCAAATAATAAAATGTCTACTAATTGAGAAAGAGAAAGAAAACAGAATAAAAAAACAAAGTTTTTAAAAAGAACTATCTCAATGGTGAAACTCTTTTTGAAAAGGTATCTAAATTTTGGATTCAATAATCGATGTATTTTATGAGTATAACGTTGTTTTTTTAGTAGAATTATAGTTGTTGTGTTATCATTGTTGAAATGTATATTTGAGTTTAATTTGAGTTCATGCCATCATGTGTTGAAATTTTTTTGAAGACCAACAAATTCTTTAACAATAACAACATACCAATTTTCTCCCCCTTTTGACATGATTAAAAAGAAGGAAAAACAAAATACCAAGCATAAAAGAAATATAGGGAATAAAAACAACACACAACGTAGGGAAATAAAAACATCACATAATTGAAATTAAACATGTTCAAGTTTTACATCAAGATGTAAAAACCATAGCCATAGAGATACAACCAAAAACAACATAAAGTATTTTAAAGACAAACAAACTACAACAAATTCAATTTCAGTATCGAACTACATATCATCATCCGATGGGAGGTGAAGGTGGTCAATTTTGATGGATAGGCCATTGAGTTCATGCAACAAAGTTTCATGGTTTTGGGCAATGGTGGTCTCCATGGTTTGAAATCGGTTGGTGATGGAGGTGTCCATATTCTGAAACTATGTAGTGATGAAGGTTTTGCAGAGAGTTGAGTTTGTCCATGACCATGCGATTTGAAACATGATCATCATCAGATGCTGTGTCTTCAGTGTCTTCTTCATCTTGGGCAGCAGTAGATGTTTGGCCATGATCGCCTTTATGGACATAGGCCTAAAGCTGTTCGTTACACACTATCTTCATACTTGAAAGCACGTTCAAATCAAGCAAATTGTCTTTGGACGGTTTATACATAACTTCTCTAGAAAAATCCACTTTAAAATGATCCAAAATTCTGGTGACCTCTTTTGCATAAGGTAAACCAATAGCATCTTTGGAAGAAAATAGTACAGAGCGGACAAAGTAAGACCAGTTGAGATCAATCCTTCTATCATGAAAAACATGATCTGATCTCAAATTCAGATATTTGAGTGTAATTTCCAGCCTTAGGAACCAGAATGTAGCTTAGAAAATAATTCAATAGCCTGTAGTCAACAGTTTGATTTCCTACTCCGTACCGTTGCCTAGCAAATTCGGAACCAGCTTGTGTTCTTTTACGTTCTATGGTGTCTTTGGTAAACCGAAACAATGAAACTTTAGCATCATATTTGGTAATATTTACCCATTCACACAAATTTCCGGGCCTAAGTTTCTGAACCTCAAATGGAAGCTACAATATTTCTCCAATAGTTTGAGTTTCTAACTCAATGTTTTGCCCTTTACCCGAGACACCAACTTAGACCCTTCCTTCTTAAGATTACAGTAAAATACCCTAACCAAATCAGGATAGATGGGGTCGTTGTAACCATTGAAACCTTCTAAATGTTGGGCCTTAAGTAACTCAGAAAACTTAAAAGCGGAGAAAGAATGAAGAGTACCAAACTTAGGAGTGATCAGCTTTTTGTCTAAGTAGTAGGTTTGGAACCGGTCGATTTCTTTCGGTGAGTGAAGCAATCGGGATAAGTCTGCCACATTATCAGTTCTAGCCCTCCTTTTTGAAGGACCTACTGCAACATACTTTGTTATGGAACCTCTTTTCCGAGCATCCATGGTGAAAGTGAAGGTTTTCAAATTTGGGAAAAATGGGGATTTTGGGTTTGGGAAATTTGAGTTCGAAGTGACACTCGTTAGTTTGGATTGATCTTAGATGCAATGTATGTTGGTATAGTGATTGGGTAACTGTTGCATGTAAGATGGGATGAGATTTTAGAAGAAATGGAAGTGAAGAAAATATGTATTCGGCTATTGAAACTGTGAAAAACTAGCCTAAAACATGAAAAAGCTTATATATAAGGAAAATCGTGAATCTATATTTGACTACACACTGGTTGTATTAGAAATACAGACAATGTGTATTCGGCTACGATATCAGAATTTTTGTTTTTAAGCCAAATTTTCACTAAAAAACACTATTTAGAGACTTCTATATGTAGGTATGTGATATTTCTTTTGGGAAAAGTTCTTCTTATAGTAATGATAATCTTTTTGCATAGTTATAACTTTCTCTTTGTTGGATTGATCACTTTCTTTAACAAAGATGGTTTTATTAATACTTGGTTTATCAAACTTTGAATAACCAAGATCACTCTTGTCATTGGAATATTTCTGCATACTAAGAACATTTTTCAATCCAACTTGTCCCTTTTCATATCTTTCAATGACTCTATTTAACTGGACAATTTTGAAAGAAAGAGAATCACACTTATTGCATGTAAAATTCGGTTTGAATTTTTCAGAATCTTTTTCCATAGTGTCAATTTTCTCTTTAAGAGATGAAATTTGTTTTTTTTTTTAGTTGACACTATTATGAAATTTGGTGTGATGCCATCAAAGCAACATTTGCACATTCGTCACTTTCCGAATCCGAGGATGAGCTGACTTCATTGTCCTCCCATGCTATATAGGCCTTTTTGGATTCTTTCTTCTTGTGAGCACTTTTCTTAATATTTGGGCACTCAGCTTTTATGTGTCCTTGCTTGCCACACTTAAAACAAGTGAAGTTTTGATTCGAAGTGGAGACATCCTTCTCCCTAAAAGTTTTTCTTTTCTTTCCAAATTTATAAGTTTTTTCATTTTGAATGAGCTTACCAAATCTCCTTACAAGGGAGGTGATGTTCTCATCTTCATCTGAATTCTCATCATCAATTTTCTCTTTTGACTTCTCTTTTAAGGCAATGCTCTTTGGCTTCTTTTCTTGACTTTCATTCTGTTCTAGCCTTCCAAATTCAATTTCATGTTCTTGAAGTTTTCTGAAAAGTGCAGAAAGAGACATCTTTGATAGGCTTTTCTTTTCAGAAATTGTCGTTACTTTAGGTTTCCAAGCCCTTGTTAATGATCTTAGAACTTTAAGGTTCAATTCATCATTAGTGAAGATTTTTCCAAGCGCCATCAAGTGGTTGGTCAGATGAGAAAATCTTTTCTGCAAGTCCAGAATAGATTCTCTGGCCTGCACTCGAAGCAGTTCATATTCTTGAGATAATGTATTGAGTTTAGAATGTTTTACCTCAATAGTTCCTTCATGAGTTACTTCAAGAGTATCCCAGATTTCTTTAGCAGTTTTGCAATGAGACACGCGAAAGAATTCATCCATTCCAAGTGCTGATTGTAACATGTTTTTGGCCTTTTTATCAAACAACACTTTCCTTTTGTCATCATCTGTCCATGACGCTTCTATCTTTGTTTCTTCTCTATTGTCCATGACGGTTTTTGGAACATAGGGACCATTTTCTACTGCATCCCAAATATCATCTCCTTGTGCCTCAAGATATGCCTGCATGCGTATCTTCCAGAAGTCATAGTGTTCTCCAACGAAACAAGGTGGTTTATTGCTACTACCACCATCTCTAAAAACTGGTTGTGCGGAAGCCATGAATAAGGATCGAGGAGCAAATTACCAGAACCTACTCTAATGCCAATTGTTAGAACAGAGGCGCACCTAAGAGGGGGTGAATTAGGTGTTTTGAAATTTATCTAGTTTTTAGAGACTTAGTAGATTATTTTTCTGATTAGGATAGTGTATGGTAAGAAGTAAATGGTAGAAAAATAAAGAACACAGTAATTTTATCCTAGTTCCCCTTACAACCAAGGGTACATCAAGTCCTCTTGCACACCAAAAGAGTTATTTCCACTATTGTTAGAATAAGTACAAGTCCCACCCTAGGACCTCTGTTACAAACTCCTAACAATCACCCTAAGATAGCACACCACTATCTTAGTTTACAACACTTGAAGAAAGAACACTACTTTCCTCAATTTACACAATAACTTGAATGGTTTACAATAATGACTTTGACTAAGATCAAGAATGTATAACAATTGAGTACAATGATAACAGTCTAATATGATTTCAAGTACAATAGAGAAATTTTCTTAATGATATGACAATGTAAAATCTGTACTTGAAATATGAAAGTGAGACTTTGAATAAATCAAAACATTTTAGAAAGTTTGTTCAAAGTTGTTCTAAGATTGATGTTAAGATATTGAAAAAGAGTAATTCGTTAAGTCTGAAGCTATGAAGTATTTATACTCCTTAGACATCACTTCATATCAGTGGCAATCATTCCTAGAGGTTTGATGAACATATGCAATTGCTTTGTTTCGCAGTTGTATTCGACTACAACAGGAGTGTAGTCGAATACACCTCTTTGTAACATTCAGTTTTATTTGAATTTTGAAGCTTGTATTCGAATACACATTCTTGTATTCGAATACAGATGAGTGAATTTTTCCACTGACTTGGTTTTGTATTCAGCTACACCATGTTGTAGTCGAATACAAATGTGTAGTTTTAGCTACTAACTTAGCAATTGTATTCGAATACACTGTCTCGTAGTCGAATACAAAAGTCCAGTTTTACCTACTGACTTAGCAAGTGTATTTGAATACACTGTCTCGTAGTCGAATACAGATATTCAGTTTTAGCTATTGACTTGAGTCTGTATTCGGCTACAACATGTTGTAGTCGAATACAACATTGATTTTTGTCAAAAACATGATTTTCAAACATTGTTCATGCATTTTGACACTCTGAAAATTATTTTGATGCATATGCTAAAATGAAAGGTTCTCATGTTCATTTGAAATATATTAATATTAGATTGCATCATGTACCTTACATTATAAGGCTTCTATTATATTGACCAAAGTTGACTTCGATTGTTGACTTCTTTTTGAGCTTGCAATTTGATCACTTTCCTTGGTCTTTGTCTTCATAAAAAACATAAGTATTTTACAAAACAAACCACTAGCACACAACATTAGCAAGCTCAACAAATAAAATTAAAAATAAATAAAAAAATAGGAGTTTTTTTTCTTTCTAAAAGATAAAAATAAAAGAAAACAAAAATTTTATTGCAGAGCGAAAAATTCCAAATAAGTAAATAATTTAGAACTCAATAGTGATATAGCAATCTCCCGCAACGGTGCCAAAAACTTGATAGCGTTTTAGCAAGTGTACTGAATCGTTGCAAGTAATAATAAAACGGTAAGACCGAGTGTCGAACTGAAGGATTGTGTTATACTATCCAATTATATTTAATTACTAAAATTGAATAAAAAGTATCCGAATAGATTGAAATAATTTTTGAAAGATTCATGAATGATTCTTGATAAAACTCCTTCAATGGTGTTAGATCTAGCCGTCTATGAGTTTCTCTACTAAGGCACAAGTCTCCAAACTTCAAAATAGCCAAAAAGTTACCTAGAAAGTGAGAAAAAGCATTTTTATGCATTCTGCAGGGTGTCATACGCCTCAGGCGCAAGCATTTGTGCTCTAGGCGCATCTGGGCAGAGACAGGATGTGAAAATATTGTAGAAATGCGCCCCATGCGCAAGCCTTTTTGCTTCAGGCGCACAACATCTGATGTCTGACGTTTCTTGCATGTTTCTTCTGTTTTGAGTTTGAATTTGGTGCCGGCGTCTGCATAAAAGTTGTAGATAAGGAACCTAGCTTTCATTTGCAGTTTGTTGGACTCTAATTGGCATCTACAACTCTAGATATGGCTAAAATACTCCACATAGTTTATGTTGACTTTTCACCAAAATTCAGCACTGTACTAAAACAACGAAACAATGCAAAACTACGAAAAATCTCTACTTAATCAAGAAAATAAGAACATAAACATTTCATTAAAGTCAAGAACAAAAACAACAAACTATATCAACTAAATGCCTAAATTAAGTAATAATTAAAGATAAATAACACTAAAAACAACGAAAAATATGCATATGATGCAAAGTTATCAGTTTGATCAAATTTATGATTAATTTTCTTCATACGTGTGTTTTCTATGATATGAAATTTTATACATATTGGACTAAATGAGTAATATAAATAACAAATATCATATATTTTTATTTTATATATTTTTATAAAAATAATAGTATTTTAGTGTAATATTTTAAAGAATAAGATTTTAGGCAATTTTTCATCTACGTGTGCGTTCGTAATTAATGTGATATTTTCTTATGTGTTTGACTAATGTGAAATGTGCACTTTATTATATTCAATTATTTCTGAATATGTCTTATTTTAATTATTTATTTTATAAACAATTTTATAAAATATTAGTAATATTGATATTGATTTCCTTTATTACGAGACTAGTTTATCTATGTAATTATGACCATATTTTATCTGTTTCCCTTTAGTATAGATATATAGCACACAAAGAAGAAAGTTGTGCATTCATATTTTACAAGTCTTCATTTCCCACTACTTCTAATTTTCTAAATATATTCATAATGTATATAAGTAACTATATTATTGTTTGTGTCGCATAGAAAAATACTCTCAACCATAAATTTATATGATCACAAACCGGTATTTTACTAGTTCAATATAATAAATAAATTACAATATTTGTAAAATTAATTAAATTATATGCCATAAATCAAGATTAGTTTTTTCCTAAATTGACTATTCTATATTGAGTAAAAATACAATATTTTATTTAATAAAACATTGTCTCTTTTTGAATTTACTTTGTTGAATTTCCTTGGTCAATACTTTGTTTCTTAAATATTTATACCATTGATTGAAAAATTTATTTAGTAAATAAATTGTTTGAATAAATATTTAGTCAAAATTTTATCTATTAAAAAATCATAAATATTATTAATATTTAAAATGTATTTAAATATCTAAATTATTATATAAATTAAATTTTATGAATGTGAAAATTCTACTTTTATAATGTTTAACAATATAGGTTTTACACTTAAAAAAATTTTATTTTTGCAATAAAAATATATTTACTATTTTTATACAATCTCTAGATAAAAAAAGTCTTTTTAAGAAATAAAATATTTACACCCTTCAAATGTAAAAGACAACATAAAAACAATGAGGACCGATACTATACTTGATAAATTATTTTTTGTACGTAACAAAGTGGTAAACAATAATACTACCCAAAACTTAGGGACACAACAATAAAATTTTATATTAAACTATTTTATAAATGACATAATATTTTAAATAATTAATTTGGTGTTTTATATTATTTTAGAATATATGTTTATCAATTTTATGATTAATATTCTTCATACGTGTGCTTTCTTTGATTTGCTAATTTTATACATATTGGACTAAATGAGTAATATAAATAACAAATATTATATATTTTTTTATTATATATTTTTCTCAAAATAATAGTATTTTAGTGAAATATTTTAAAGAATAAGATTTTAGCCAATTTTGCATCTACGTGTATGTTCTTAATTAATCTGATATTTTCTTATGCGTTTGACTAATGTTAAATGTGCATTTAATTGTATTTAATTATTTCTAAATAAATCTTATTTTAATTATTTATTTTATATATAATTATAATGAGATATTAGTAATATTGATATTTATTTCCTTTATTTTCATATATTTTCTCTGGCATGGTGATTTTATGCATATTTATTGTGATTTAGTAATTAATATCAAATTGTTAAAGTTATATTTATTTATTTTATCATTTTTGACTATTCTATAAAGATATTAGTATTTTTATGTGATTATTTTGTAAAATAGTATAGTAATACACCATCGCATCCATAACCTATTTCCTGTCCATCTTCTCTCTTTGACCATAACCATTATAGTGGGTGTCGTGCAAAACAAGAGACCACATTTGTGATCGTTTTGATCTTATCTTTCATTCCTAACCTGAAACGCCTACTTCCTCTTTGTCAAAAATCACACCTCCATATTTTGATCAAGGTTCCGACAACCACGACTCTCACCAATGAAAACCGAGACCATATTTGGACTCCACGAAACACTCTCTTCCATTACATATGCTTGACATCGCCAACCGTTACAATTTAAAAAATGGGTTTCCACGATTGTCGCGGTTGTTTTCTTGAATTCCGGCTAGCACGTTCATCGTCTTGAAAAACTGATATCGTTTTTGGACTCCTTTTTGCGAAACCTTCAAGGATTATTATTCATTTCCGTGTATCGGCGAAGTTGACGTCGAACCCTGTCGGCGCTCCAGCGCATCGATGAGGCATTTCCTAATAATTTATTTCACTTCGTTTTGAATATGTTTCTTCTCCTAACATTTTTATTAATTATGTAGCACCGATTTTTATGCTCCGCATAAATTGTCAGCCATATTTTATTGACTCTGCAAATTCGGCGATGCTTTTGGACTCGTTCGTCGCGCGCTATCGACATGTCATGGTTGCTAAATTTTTTTTTATTCTTATATCTTACGAAAGCATCAAACTGAGGTATGGGGTGAGAGTGAGTTCGAATTCATGAGTGTAAATTAAGTGATATGAACAGGAAAACTATATTTCCCATAATTCATCCGAGGCTCGTTACATACGGCTGAAGCCCTTTGAGAAATAATTGACTAATGAGAAAACTTGAATTTGGTGAGGTTAAAATATGAGTTAGAAACTTTTATAGGGTGTTGTTTGATTTGATTTCAAAGATCGTGTGGTAGTTGAATTATTGTAGAATTGTGTAATGGACGTATTATGTGCTTTGTTTATATCCATCCTTGTTATTGTTATATGATATAAAATGTGAGGAATTGTAATTATTGGCATTGCAATTGATGTGATATGTGTGAATGATCTAGTATTATTATCCGTGAGTGAAAATCCTTTATTGTTGGAGCTTGTGTATTATGATGATAAATTTTGAATGTAATATATGACTATGGAAATATGCAATGATGATGTGTACTTGTTGACTTATGATGTTACCACCTTGATGAATATCATGAAATGCATATTGTGATTAATTGAATAGTGATGAATTTGACTTGTGCCAATGATGGTTCTCTTAATGGAGTGCGTAGCCTAGGCCAACGAAGGGAGAATTTGGATGTTATTTGTTTGAGGTGGGGAGTATCTTGTCATCATATAGGTAGGGCCTGACAAGCCTAGTAATGTTGGGGAAGTACAACTAAATGAGCTTTATCGTGGCGGTCTACTGTTGAGCCTTAAGGTAAGATTGTCAGACCTTGGAGGTATTTGGGTTGGGATTCCTAGGTGACTTGAAGATAGCCCTCCAAATGTCGGGTGCTACCATTCAACACACGTTTATCTTGACTTTCGCGTATATGTGTTTCGGGACAATTTGAATTGTAAGTCAACTTGAGTGCCGACAGAGTATCAAGCCTCCTAACCAAGTACTTCAAAGTTAAAATGGTACCAAAGAAAGAGGATGAGTCTAGAGTATAAGAGCATGCATAACATTACTTGATTTGTGATTTGACTTACTTGACATTGTAGATTGTATCAATGTTTTACCTTGATAATTATTGTTAATTGTGATTTGATATGATATAATGTTTAACTAATGTTTTACGTGTTCTTCTCAATTATTTTATACTATTACATGTATTCGAAGCTCACCCTTCGTTGCTTGTGTTTGTCGCTTGCGAGAGCGCAGTTATTTAAGGTTATTGGATGGTGATCCATGCTTTGATAGGTGATACTGGGTGGGAGTAATTTGTTGTGTTTTGTTGAGTTATGCACTAATTTAAGTTTTGTAAACTCTATCGATTAATTGTGTTATATTTGATCTTTTATTCAGAGATAAAAATTCACAGTCTCTAAGTTTTGAACATGTTTTTATGTGAGAAATATTTGTTTAATAAACCTCAGCTATATTTGATGTTAAAGGATTTTTAATTAAGAAATTTATGCAAACGTCTTGTGTAAGAGTGAGTGTGACGTTTTGAGCCCTATATTTTAAAAGGAATTTTTTTACTCTATTTTGGAACCGTTGCGAATCTCTTTCAAAACTAGTGCATTTTACTTTTTATTTCAATTTGGGTTTAGGCTGTCACATTAGTGGTATCAGACCATGTCTCTCCAATAAGGCTGAGTGGATTATGTGTCAATCGTCTGTTAATCAATTGTCAACCTTGAGCCAATTGTGTTTACCCGTATTCCCTGTTAAATCTAAAACGCTTATCTATTATTCTTGTGCTAAGTGCTATGTATTTTTCAATTGCAATACATGATTTCTAAAAGTTGATTGTCAATTGTTAACTACCTGCTTATACTTGTTGTGTTGTGGATTCTCTTATTTTTGAAGATAACTGTTAACTGCTTGCTTTTTCTTGTTGTGTTGTGAAAATTATTATTTAAATTAAATTTTAAGTATGCGAAAATTTTATGTATGTGAAAATTTTACTTATATAATGTTTAAAAATATATGTTTACATTTAAAAAATTTTAAACTTTAGTTTGCCTTAAAATAATATTTATTATTTTTGTACAATCTTTAAATAACTTCTTTTTTGCAAAATAAAATATTTACACTCTTCAAATGTAAAAGACAACATAAAAACAATCATGGCCAATACGCAACAAAGTGGTAAACAATAATATTACCTAAAACTCACAAACATAACAATAAGATTCCTGATTCAAACTCGAAACATGATGTATAACCTAACCATATCGGTATTTACTTGTTGAGTCAGACTTTATGATAAGTTTTATTTTGGTTAATAGTTGTTATTAAAATATTTGAATAGCTTATTTTGATTGATTTGATAGGAAGATTCAAATAGCATGATTATTACTTACTGTTTTAAACAAACGGTTATTAATTATTTTATACTATATATTAGTTGTTTATCTTAATAAACATTGTACTTGAGCGTATTGAGAACTCAATGTATTCTACATCTTCATTCAATCTTCTTAATAAAATCACTCAATATATATATATATATATATATATATATATATATATAAAAGACATCTAGTGAGAATGCTCTTTTTTGGCGAAAATGGGAGGAATACTTTTCAACCTTTAGATTAAAATAGCTGGTTGAGATTAAAAACTCAATTTTAAAAACACACGTGTGTCTCTCCATTTTATTATTTCTTCTAAACCATTTACCTTTTCATCTTCTTGAATTTCAATTTAGATTGTTTATAAATATATATTAAATATTTATTTGATTTTCTAAGAAAAAAAGCACAATAGCAACATCGCCATTGTGAAACTTCTGGATCTGAGTGACATAAAACTAGAAACATTTAGGTGAAACAAATTCGATGATAGACCATAAGCAATAATGCTCAAAATCCAAAATGTTAGAAAAATGAAGGAAAAAGAGACAACAATTCTTGCATCCTAACAAAAATAATTTCATAGGATAAATGTTTGTTGTTAATTAATTAGATAAAATTAATATAATTTTGAAATCTTCTAAATAAAGTAGAAAAATTATAATTATTATAAAACCGCACACGGATCAATAATTGTCACTAAAAAACTAGTTAAAAGTATAAATTTTTTAATATCAACATAAAAATGAGAATGATTATAAGTAAAATATCAATAATTTTTTCACACTTCAAATTTTTCACATTACTTTTTTTATATTAGTCATTAAAGAAACTTTTGGAACATTCAATTCATAGAAGAAACAAATATTTTTTTTAAATAATTAGTTAAATTTATTATATTTTTTATTAATACATCCAATCAAAACTACAACATTTGTAAAACCAATTAAATTTAATGTAATAAATCAAGATTACTTTTTCCATAAATTGACTGAAACAACCCTCTCACTACCTTAAGAATATTCATAAGCTTTAAGTACTAATTAGAATTTCTGGAAATTTTTAAATTATTAATACTGTGTTTTTTTAGTAATATTAAATTAGGAGCAAGGGTAGAATAGGGAAGTAGTAGCATTAACAAGTCCAAGTGGCAAAGAGAGAGAGCTTGCCACCTTTACTTTTCTCTCTTTCTCCTTAACTCACGTGCACAAACCTACCTTCTACCATCATTTATATTCATTTTTTTTTCTAGTCAAACACATTTCAGGAAAACACCAACATTGTTATTGTTCATCGTCTTCACCAAACTTCCATTCTACCTCCTTTTCCAAATTCTACAATCACTACGCCAAAAATTGCATTTTATAGCGCGCCTTTTATAGCGCTTATTAAATAAAAGCGGTGTTATATAATATTTTAAAATTACCGGAGGATACAACAGCGCTTTTTTGACAAGCGCTTTGGAAAAAGCGTTGTTGTAGGGTCATATAGGGTCACAACACTTGCACATAATATTTACAGCGCTTTGGATAAAAGCGCTGTAAAATATAGCGCTCTCACATAATGTTTACAACGCTTTTAGAGCGCTTTATATACAAGGGCTGTAAAATATAGCGCTCCCACATTATGTTACAGCGCTTTTATAAAAAACGCTGTTAAATATAACGCTCCCACATTATGTTACAGCGCTTTTAGAGCGCTTTTTATAAAAGCGCTATAAAATATAGCGCTTTCACATAATTACTGGGTCTTTCAGAGCGCTTTTTATACAAGCGCTGTAAAATGGTGCGTATTTGATAAAAATCATTCACTTTAAATAAATAAAAACAAATTTAAAACAAATTTAATACGTTTTCCTAACCCTACAAACCGTCATCTCCTCTACTCTGCGAATCCTCCTTTCCTCTACTGTGCGCCCTCTTCTACTGCTCCTTTGTTGTCTCAGGTACTGTATTTATCAATTTGTTGTTGTCACTAAAACTGATAAATTGTTACCTAATAAATCATATAAAATCTGTTCTTTTTTGAAATCTGTTTGATCTGTTCTATTCTGAAATCAGACTTTGACCTTGGTTTCTATTTTCTAATATTAGACTATATATACTATAGATTGGTATAATGTTATCAGTAGGTTATTATTTGTGTAACACTGCATTCATATAGGTCATATAAAATGGACCGGAAATGGATGTCTGCCAATCGATTGTCAAAAGAGTATGAAAATAAAGTGAAGGAGTTTGTTGAGTTTACAGTGAAGAATGCAGAAGATCCAAATCGAATCATTTGTCCTTGTTTAAAATGTTGTTTTGGAAAATGCGTAAGAGCAGATCAATTGGAAGGACATTTAGTATGGCATGGAATTGATCAAAGCTATACATGTTGGATAAGACATGGTGAGAAAAAAAAAGGGAACACTAAATTTGAGAATGGTTCGACATATGCTTCAACTGATTTTGACACAGATACATATGACCGAGACCCAGTTGAGGAGATTGCAAAAGCAGTTGAAGAAGATCTCGGGATTGTCCTAAAATGTTTGAGAGTTTGTTGAGTGATGCAGAGAAACCATTATATAATGGTTGTACTAAATTCACAAGATTGTCGGCGATATTAAAGTTGTACAACTTAAAATCGATCAATGGATGGTATGATAAAAGCATCATAGAATTATTAACACTCTTAAAAGATATGTTGCCAGATGATAATGAACTTCGAAGTCGAACCTACGAGGCTAAACGAATTTTGTGCTCTATTGGCATGAGTTACGAAAGGATTCATGCGTGTCCTAACGATTGCATTTTATTTCGAAACGAATATGAATTACTAAAGCCGTGTCCAAAATGCAATGTCTCTCGATATAAAAGAAATAATCTACTCCAGCAAAAGTCGTGTGGTATTTTCCTAGAATACCAAGATTTAGGCGCATCTATCGCAGTGAAGAAGATTCAAAACACTTGACATGGCATGCAAATGAAAGAATTAGAGATCGAAAGTTTCGACACCCTGCAGATTCTCCACAATGGCAAAAAATTGATCACGAGTATCCTGAATTCGGGAGAGAGTCAAGAAATCTACGACTTGCACTTTCTATTGATGGAATGAATCCACATGGTCTTCAAAGCATCTCACACAGCACGTGGCCTGTGATTTTGTTGATTTATAACCTACCTCCATGGTTATGTATGAAACGTAAGTTTATGATGTTATCTCTGTTAATTTCTGGACCCAAACAACCGGGAATGATATCGACGTATACTTGACTCCTTTAATTGAAGATTTAAAAACTATGTGGGAGACAGGTGTGGAAGTTTATGATGGGTATAAGAAAGAATGTTTCAATTTGAGGGTTATGTTGTTCGACACAATTAATGATTTTCCAGCATATGGTAATTTATCAGGAAATAGCATTAAAGGTCAGTGTTCATGTCCTATATGTGAAGAGAGTACCAATTGGATGCGGTTGTAACATTGTAAGAAAAACGTATTTCTTGGACATCATAGATTTTTACCGTATAGTCATAAGTATCGTGGATGGAGAAATGCATTCAATGGAAAATCAGAGGAAGATACTGCTCCTTTAACACCGACTGGATATCAAATATTTGAAAAAGTACAACGTTTGGCAAACATTTTGCGGGAGAGCTTGTCAAAACTTGGAGGAAGAAAAAGTCAATTTTCTTTGAATTGCCATATTGGAAGTCATTGTATATAAGACATTTCCTCGATGTGATGCATATGCAAAAAAATGTATTTGATAGTGTTATTGGTACGTTACTCAACGTTCCAGGAAAGTCTAAGGATGACATCAATGCAAGATTGTACTTGGTCGATGTCGCGTCCAGTTTGTCCGCGAAAAAGGAGTCGCCACCAATTTTATTTTTTTAAAAGGGAAAATTAGATAAAACCTAAAATAAAATTCTTAAACCGAAAAAACGGATTCGGGAGTCGATTACGAATAGGGAAAATAATATTACCCACATCGTTTGTTAAAACGGTTACCCTATAATTAATTGTATACAAATTACTTATTTATTTTAACCCCCTAAAAAATAATTAAAAAAAGAAAATAAATTATTTACAATTATAAAAGAAGAAAAAATATTTGTTTATATTAATTTTGTTTGACAAGGGAAAAACCTTGCTCCTATGTATCCCCAGGTGCAATTGGGAAATCAAAACGCACGTAGTTCTTGGGCATAAAATATTTATGTGTTGTCCGATTTTTATTATTACTCTATTTTAATTATTTTTTATTATAATAATTATTATATACGTATCCAAAAAATAAAAATGTAATGATAATAATAATAATAATAATAATAATAATAATAGCGAAAAAAAAGAGGTGAGATGTTTGTTCACGGATTGTATTTTTTTATTTTTGTTTTAAAGAAAAATTAATTTTTGTTAGAAAACAACGTAACGAAAATGTAATAATAACGAAAAAAGAGGTGAGATGTCTATTCACGAATTGTATCTTTTTATTTTTGTTTTAAATTAAATAAAAACTGATTTTTGTTAGAAAACAATGTGACGCGGCAGTATGTGAACGAAACAGATGGACGCGACAATGAAGCAGCCTGTTAAAGGATTTGCTCGTGCGTTGTCAGACCTGTCGCGACACAAAGGCCACCAACAATTGGGGGTGAGTGATGTGGCGCGGCGAGCGAGGATGAATTTCATCCGACGGCAGCGACCATTAATTCTAATCCTAAAGGAAAAAACTATTTATTCGTTTTAATGATTTTTTTTTGAGTTATTTGATAAAGACGTGATACGAGTTTTCTGTTATATTACAATAGGGTGAAATTTGTTTTCTTGGTGATTGGTTTATAAACATCAATTAGTTATATTTGTTTTAGTATTTTGTGTTGCAAAGAAAACAATTTTAGGAACATACAACTTTAGAAAAATGAAAGCTTAACATTTGAGTTTATTTTTGCATAAACAGAAAAAGTTAGAAAAAAAACAAAGAACATTTTTTAAAAGGATGCAATACAAAGACTGATAAGAAGAAAATTAGAGAAACAATAAGAAAGTGATACCTTACTAATGAATTGGTTTTTAGCTAGACTAATTTTCCCAAGACCAGATTCTCAGCTCCTCTTTTGCCTATTATTCTCTCTTCTTTCTTTTTTTTGTGCTCTCAATAGTGCTCCTCTTTCTCTACTCTTGCTATCGATTATTTATAGACTTTTTGGGTGTAGGTTACAAAAGACAAGGGAATAATTGTCAATTGATCGCCATTTTTATTACTATTAATCTCTTTCTTTTCGGTTTCTTTTCATTCAAATGATCATCATTATACCGATTTTTATGACCATCAATCCATTTCTTTTCAGTTTCTTTTCATTCAATTGACCATCATTATATAGATTTTTATGACCATCAATCTATTTCTTTTCGGTTTCAAGATGCGGGTCGTTTTCTCAGCTTCGGGTGCGAGTCGTTTTCCCGGCTTCAAGATGCGGGTCGTTTTCTCGGCTTCGGGTGAGGGTCGTTTTCCCAGCTTCAACATGCGGGTCGTTTTCTCGGCTTTAAATTTATGTAATGTCATGAATGAATGAATGAATGAATATGTCAGTTTTTATTAATATTTTTATTGGACACGACCATTAAAATCATGGATGAAAAAGGCACTTATACATTTTTCTTGAACTTGATATCTTTGATCTCTCTTTTGTCTTTTTCTCTTTTTTCCTTTTTTTTTTTTCGAAGAAGAAGAAGAATTATTGTTGTAATCTTAAGCTGGATCTCATATTGTCGTCTGCCTTGTACTCTAAACAACCTCTACTATATCCGACTTTATCGTAATTCATTATATTGAGGTATGATATATGTTTTACTTTCCAGTACACGATAATTATAAAATGCATTCGTGAAAGAAGGTTAAATAAAGATGATAAAAGTATATATCAATATATTGGGGTTCAATATTCGTCGTAAAAAAAATATATATATATATATACATAAGATAAAACAAAAGGAATGGGTGGAAGACCCGACTTGGTTCCTAGTAATTCAAAGGTAGATTGTACTAACGTCTCGTGCCATAGTCCTATCGATACTGTTGGTCCTGCCTTTTGAGTATATATTCTTTGTTTTTGTTTTTGTTTTTGCTGTTGTTGTTTTTCTTCTTCTCCTAGGTTGCCTTTTCAGGTTTTCAACCCAGTAGGTATTTATTCTATTTTTTGTACCCTAATTTTTTCCTAGGTCGCCTTTTCAAGTTTTCAACCTAGCAGGTATTCTTTTTTTGTACCCTTATTTTTGCCTAGGTTGCCCCTTTCAAGTTTTCAACCTAGCGAGTATTCATTATTTAAGTATGATACTTTTTTACGGCATCTGAGTTTATAGGGAGGACTAAATCTTTTCCATCCATATTCGGGAGATTCAAAGCTCTACCTGAGAGAGCTTTCTTCACGACATATAGGCCCTCATAGTTAGGGGTCCATTTCCCACGATAATCCTTTTGAATGGGTAAGATCTTTTTTAGCACCAAGTCTCCCTCCCGGAATTCTCGAGAACGTATTTTTTTCTCGTATGCTCTTTTCAATCTTTTTTGATATAATTGCCCATGGCATAAGGCCACCAACCTTTTTTCTTCAATTAAATTCAATTGATCGAAACGAGTTTGTACCCATTCCGACTCCTCTAGTTTGGGTTCCATTAATACTCTTAGTGAGTGGATTTCTACTTCAAAGGATAACACAACCTCCATCCCATATACTAGGGAAAAAGGGGTTGCCCCAGTTGTAGTGCGTATCGAGGTACGATACCCGTGTAGTGCAAACGGCAACATCTCATGGCAATCATTGTATGATACGACCATTTTTTAATAAATTTTTTTGATGTTTTGATTTGCTGCTTCAACTGCACCATTCTTTTTTGGTCTGTACGGGGACGAGTTGTGGTATTGAATTTTAAAGGTGGCACACAATTCATCCCTCATTTTGTTATTTAGATTTGTGGCATTGTCGGTAATGATCTTGCTTGGTAGGCCATAACGACATGTTAACTCCCTTTTTATGAATTTGATTACCACATTTTTTGTTACATTGGCGTACGAAGCGACCTCTACCCATTTGGTAAAGCAATTGATTGCCACAGGATGAAGCGATGTCCATTTGATGCTTTCGTTTCAATCATTCCGATGACGTATATGCCCCACATTGAGAACGGTCAGGGCATTGAAAGGGTTTTCAGGGGCATTGGTGGGGCGTGGATATTATCAGCATATATTTGACACTTATGACATTTCTTTACATAATTAAAACAATCTTTTTCTAGGGTGAGCCAGTAATACCCGGCTCGAAGAATCTTTCTAGACATGGCGTGTCTGTTCATATGGATCCTATAAGAACCATCGTGGACATCTTGTAGAATTTCTTTCACCTCATTGACATCAATGCATCTAAGGAGTACCATATCATGATTCCTCTTATACAAAATATTTTCGTTCACGAAAAAGCTTGCAGTTAACCGTCTCAGAGTTTTTTTTTCTCATTCTCTGATATTCCGGGAGGATATTCTCTATTTATAAGATAATGTTTGATGTTGTTGTGACACCCTAAACCCCAAAATAATATATAATAATTTATAATAGAATTTTTAACTTTAATTCGCAGCGGATAAAGCAAATATGTTTTCAAGGGAATAAAAACTTTTATAACTAATTTAGGATATCACATTCTTAAAATTCAAAAGAAACACTTTAAACTTTTTCCTCCTATAAAATAGTGCAATCTCCATAAACGTTGATTTAACTAAAATTTCTTAATTTAATTCCAAAAATTTACTAGTTATAAGGCTTCATACAAAAAGTTGTTTCTAATTAAACGAATAAAAATACAACTTATGACTCTCATTCCCGGTATCACCTATCAGACCGGGGCTTCTACCAAACTTGAACTTCAAGACTCAATAACCTGTAATAACTGCGATTTCGCAAACGCAGGGCCAAGCCAGTCAAACACAAACAACGAAGGAGGTGAGTTTTGAAACCATGTTAATAGTATAATATAAGTAAGGAGAACACGCAATTAAACATAAATAAACCATATCATTAGACAAACATTCTTCAAGGAAAAACATACCATTATAAAGTAAAAACCACTCAAGGGTAATTTTTTTTATTAACATAATTAGGGTTAACATACATGGGTCAAGCCCATTGGTCACCTTATTTATTTTATGTTTTACTATTATTATATTTATTTTGCTAAAACAAAATTAATTGTTACTTAATCTCATTTTTAATACTCTTCCAAACATCATTTAATTTTCAAAACATTACTAATATTTCATAACTAATATATGATAAATTAGAGTAATTAAAATGATTAACCTTTTAAGAAAATACATATTATTAACAACCCAAACTCTCATATTCAAATTAATCACTATAATTATACTTATTTTTCAAAATACTCACGTTATAACAATACTATCATTAGAGAATAGTCAAAATTATAAAATAAATAAATATAACAACAATATTTTATGTTAATTACTAAATCATAATAAATATATATATAAAATCACAATTCCAAAATAAGTATATAAAAATAAAGAAAATCAAACATAATATTACTACTATATCAAGATAATTATTTATAAAATAAATAATTAAAATAAGATATATTTAGAAATAATTAAATATAATTAAGTGCACATACATTTAATATTAGTCAAACACACGAGAAAATATCATATTAATTACCAACTCACATATACACGTAAAATCTCCTAAATCTTATTCTTTAAAATATTTACACTAATATACTATTATTTTAGAAAAATATATAAAATAATAAAATATAACATTTATTATTCATATAACATATTTGGTCAAATATGTACAAGATTAGCATATCATAGAAAACACACCTATAAAGAAAATTAATCATAAAACTAATCAACATATATTCTAAAATAATTTTAACACCAAATTAATTATCTAAAATCCTATTTAATTAATAAAATAGTTTATTATAAAATTTGGAGTGTTACAGTTGTGATACCACGGTTTCCCGTCGGTTTCCTCTTCCATTACGTGGTAGTAGGCAGGATGATCTCGACCCTCCAATTTAATGGATCGGATTTCATTGTTTCGATTTCTTTGGAACAACGAGGATAAAGTAGCCAAAGCATCAGCCAATTGATTGTTTTCTCGAGGGACATGGTGAAAGGTGATTTTTTCAAATTGTAAAGACAATTCTTTTATGTTGGTAAAATTAGGTATTAACTTCTTATCTCGAGTTTCCCATTCTTGGTTAAGCTGATTAATGACCAGGGCTGAATCTCCATATACTTCCAGCATTTTCGCTTTTGGTACAATCAAAACACAAGCGCGCTTTGATAGGTATGAACTTGTTTTTGGGAAATATTAAGACAACTCCAATATCATGCCCCATCACATTTGAGGCCCCGTCGAACAATAGGGTCCATTTCCCAATATCACATTCTTCAAACAACACCATGATGCTTTCATTCGAGAATTCACATTGCATTGACTGATAATCATCCCTAGGTTGATTAGCCAGATAATCTGTCAAGGCACCCCCTTTGATGGCCTTCTAAGTAACATAGGTAATATCATATTCTGATAACATCAACATCCAACGAGCAATTCACCCTGTGAGAGCAGGCTTTTCGAAAATGTACTTCATTGGATCCATCTTGGATATCAAGCAGGTCGTATGGCAAACCATGTATTGCCTTAAGCGATGGGACTCTCAGGCTAAGGCACAACAAGTATGTTCTAACATCTATAAATTTTTTACTCAAATAGAAAATGATGCTCCTTCTTTCCTGTTTCATTGTGTTGCCCCAACACACATCCCATGGATTTGTCGAGGACTGTAAGATACATAATCAAGGGTCGTCTCGGAACTAGGGAGACTAGAATTGGAGGCTTCTGCTCGTACTGTCGGATCTTCTCAAATGCGTTTTGGCATTTTTCGCTCCTCACAACTATTTGATTTTTCCGTAAAAGTTTAAAGACTGGTTCACAAGTGGCGGTTAGTTGTGAACGGGAACTTCTCTTTCTGTACTTGGGGGAGGCATTTCTAAAATGGAATGAACCTTATCCGGGTCGACCTCTATTCCTTTATGACCAACCACAAAATCCCAATAATTTTCCCAACCTCACGCTGAAAGTGCACTTGGAAGGATTAAGCTTTAGCTTAAAACTTCTAAGTAATTCCAAGAGTTTCTTTAGATCAATAACATGTTTGTCCTCTGTTTGTGACTTAGAAATGATGTCATCTACATAAACTTCTACCTCTTTATGAACCATGCCATAGAATAGGGTTACCATAGCTCTTTGGTAGGTCGCCCCAGCATTCTTTAGACCAAAAGGCATTACTTTGTAACAAGATATTCCCAAAGGGGTGATGAAAGTCTTTTTTTTTTCTTCATATCTTCGGCTGCCATCTTAATTGGATTTTACCCTGAGAAAACATTCATAAAAGAGAAGAGTTAATTGTAGGCCACATTGTCAACCAGAATATTGATGTGAGGTAACGGGGAATCATCTTGGGTTTTAAATTAGAGGGTGCAGGTTAGTCATCCCGACTTTTAATTATGGTGTGCAGGACAGTAGTCCCGAATTTAAATTTATATACTATTGAAAATATGAAATGTCATGAATGCATTTGATGAATGAACATTTTCCTTCATTTTCATCTTTTTTTTTCAATTTTTTTCAATTTTTTTTATTTCTTTCACCTCCTTACGAACATGATCCTTGGATTCATGGATGAAAAATATGCACAACTTCGAATAAATAGTGGAGATTGTCCTTTTGATCTTTAAAAAGATTTTTGTTACATCTTCGACTTGATCTCTAGTTGCCACTACCTTATGTGTAAAGACATCATACTAGTTTTGGCCTCTTGACATTCACATATCTGGTGCCTCAACATGTGATTATCATAAAAATGCATTTTGACAAAAAGATTCATAACTCAAGAAATTAGTTTAGATGATGATATTTAGTGAGAAAATCTATGGTACAAAAAAAGAACGATTCATAAGAAGAGACGAAGATAAGGTGATCTCATATGGGTAAATGACCCGATTAGTAGTATTTCATAAAAGAAGTGTGCTAATAAATCATACCATAATTTCAATCGCGTTATTTACCCACTTTGGAGGATATGATTTGCCCCAATTTATCTTCACAACCTTTCTAAATATATTGCTTCGACTTTGATCTGTGTAAGCCATATTATTTGCTTATTTTCCTTTATAACTTCTTCATTCTATTTTTCTTTTGTGGCCCAAATTTTTGCTTAGATTGCCCTTTTGGGTTTTCAACCTAACGGGCTTTTTTTCTTTATAACTTTTGCATAGGCCACCCTTTTGGGTTTTCGACTTACCAGGTCTCCATTCATTTTTGCACCCTAATTTTTACCTAGGTCTCCCTTTCGGGTTTTCGACCTAACGGGTCTTTATTTCATTTTGTACCCTAATTTTTGCCTAAGTTTCCCTTTCAGGTTTTCAACCTAGCGAGTATTTATTATTATTATTTTATTTTTTTATACCCTAATTTTTTCCTAGGTCGTCCTTTTGGATTTTCAACCTAGTGGATTCTCATTTAGATGCAATACTTTTTGAAGCATCAATGTGTGAAAGTAGTGATAAGTCTTCTCGATCCATATTGGTGTGGATTAGAGCCACAGTTGAATGATTTTTTTTTTAATGGTATTGGGGCTCATATAGTTGGGAGTCCACTTGTCATGCTAGTCCTTTTAGATATGTGAAATCTTCTTGAGCGCTAATTCTTTCTTTTGAAGCTCCAAAGTTCATATGTTCTTCTTTTAAGATCTTTTGAAATAATTGTCCTTGACATGAGGTAGTCAACATTTTTCTTGAATTGAATTTAGGTCGGCCAACACAGATCATTACTCTTGATAAGGGGATTTTTTGTTTGAATGGGTCGCACTGCCTTTATTCTATATAATAAGAATAAAAGGGGTGCCCCAATTATAGTCTGATTCTCAAGGAGGGTGTTCCACTGTTACGAGATAATATTTGGTACGAGAGTTTTCTATCTAGCTTTTCTTCTACATTTGATAGTAAGCAGGATGGTTGTGACTTTCATTCTTGTAGTGACTATTCATCATCATGACTTACTTTGAACATTGAAGATAAAGCAACTAGAGTACCAGTAAATTGATTATATTGTTAAGGGACATGACTTCAAATTTTTAGACATTTGTCTAATATGTACATATAAATGATCATCTACTTATCCCAAATTTTACATTGTTGATTCAACTGGTCGATGATTAGGTCAAATCCCCATATGCTTTCGACATTTCACTTTTGATTTGTAGGCGGCTAGAATAGTCATTGTACAAACTTCAAATTCCTCCACGTGATTGGTATATTCAAAACACAATTAGATAATGATAAAGATAAAACGACCTTTCTAGGGGATTAACATGACGTTAACTACATATCCCAACGTATCGAGGTATATACAAATAAAGGATTTTATTTTTATCGTTCTCATCCCCTTTAGTGGAATTAATAGTATGACTGAAATTATGTAATGAAATCTTAGCAAACTTATTTATGAATGAACTACTTCCAAATATGTATGGTACATGGTTAGAATAAAAGAAAGACATATAATGTTGGGTAAGAAATCGTTAAATATATGAGGGGTAGAAAGGAAGAGAAAACAAAATGCATTTATTGATATTTATAATATTAAGGAAACAAGAATGTGTCAATATAATAAAGTATCATAAGACTTTATACTAAGCAATATTATCAGTGCTTTAGAATCAAATTGAGAGAACTTGATAATATCTTCATTGTTGACTTTGCCCCTTGGATAAACTCAGAAACTATATGCAACATCGTCAATGTCTTCAACATAATGTCTAGTCGAGGTTTTTTTCAATTGTCCTTAAAGGTTTATGCAAGATTTTTAGATTGATGAATTTTTCATGGCATCAAAGTAATAAGCGATAGTGATGAAAGTTCAACATAGATGACCCAACATCTAGAAGTTCACCTGCGGCGAAAAGTCAAAAAAGTATGTCCATGACCCATAAGTAGGGGGTGGAGGATGAAGATGAATCCAATTAGTATCAGGTTTAAATCTTGTGGACAAGTGACTTGTGCTAGCCCAAAAAATAGACTAAAAGGTAAAAATTGTTAGACTTATGAAATTAAGGGGTAAACATGAGTTCTTCATGATATACTTTTTTCCATGAAATATTCCCATGATTTCAAGTATTAAGGGTTTGCAAGATTTCAAAAAATTTACCCATAGGGTCTTTCAGCTGATTCAGATAATCTTTGTATGCTTCAACTCATCCATGATTTTAGCCTGAGAACATGTTCGGTAAGGGTGTCATGATACTCTTTTTTTTTGCTTTCTTTTTTTTTTTTTGCTTATTTTTTCCCATTTTTTTATTTTTTCTTGAAGGAAAATGTTATGAGAATGTAAAAAAAAGTGAATGCAATGATTATGAATTTAATTGAAACATTTTACTACCTCCTAATATGCAATTAATTTTTCTTAAAAAAATTAGGAGAAAAAGAAAAACATGTTGTAAGATGAAATAAAAGATTAAACATGAATGATTATGCAATGTATTATGATGAATATGAGATATAGATATGGTAGGTTTTTTTCACATATACACGTGTCCTGGATGGTTCTTTTTTTATTTGATGGTTTTTTTTATGTGAACCTTTATTATGGGTGGCTCTATAGTTCTAAATTGGTTCCTGGAGCACACAACTCAATTCTAAAATATTAAACCAATTAATAGGTAAACTATTAAAATGGAAATATTCTAGAAAAGGTCAACTCTAGGTGAGACTTTCATGACAACCAAACAGGATGTACATCCAGAAGATTATCATTACACAATCTCTAACTTATCTTAGATTGCACTCAGCCCGGGTATAGAGCCTACTCGTAAGCGTGTTAGTCGTGTTAGGGTAGTGTATAGAAAAAACAAAAAAAAATCGTCACAATGAAAATAAATTAACAAGACACATATAATTATATTCACAATATAACAAAACAAATAAAACAATAGGGGTAATATAAATAAAATAATAAATAATTAGATACAATTAATTAGATTGGGCTTGACTCTCAGAAGTCCCCAGTGGAGTCGCTAGCTGTCGCGTCCAGTTTGTTTGCTACCTCCAAGTCACCTAGGAATTCCCAACCCGAATACCTCTAAGGTCTAACAATCTTGCCTTAAGGCTCAATAGTAGACCGCCACGATCAGGCTCAATTCAATTGTACTTCCCTGGAATCACTAGGCTTGTCAGGCCCTACCTATATGATGACAAAATAATCTCTACTTCACAATTTTATAACAACATAAATCATACATAATCATCGTCATCATATAAACTCATCACAAATTTACAACATCACTATCATCAATCAAACATCATCAAATAAACTTACATCATACACTGCATTCATATTTTATTATCACTTCACATAAACTCATCTATTCAAACATATGCACCAAATTCATTTGAAATCAAATATTGCAATAGTATCAAATACCACACATTTAATAGAATTAAATCAATCAGCATCTTATAAATATTTTAATTCCATATTTTAATCTCACAATTTCCATATTTGCGCATTAATTAATTTATCACTCAAAGGGCTACTGCCGTACGCAGCGAGCCCCAGATGAATCGTTGGGAAATACGGTTTTCCCGTTCATCTCACAATATATTATACTCATGAATTCAAACGCTCTCTCACCCCTTACCTTATTCGACGCTTTCACACACGAATACGATTCCATGAGCAAACAACCTTTATTCTCCGACTCTTTGTCCTTCAATCGATCTAACTCGACAGTTTATGGGTAAACGTTAAAAATAAATTATGAGAAGACACTCTAAAAACTAAATTTCAAAATTCGGTCAAGGAAACTTACCATAAATCAGAAAACCAATTAGTGGATAATATAGACATTTTTCACACGATCGTTTTGGCGTTGGTTTCATTCAAATCGGAGTTACGGTGAAGAAGAACGATGCAAAATAAAGAATTTTATAAACGGAGAAATCGAGTATTTTAGAGAGAAATTGGGATGGTTAAAAATCTGAGGAAGTATGTTTATTTGACTACCTAAATGAATAAAACAACATACTAAAATTTGGACGAGAACAGAGAAAATTTTCTAGAATAGTTATCGATCACGAGTGCCAAACGATAGGTTGTTGTTGTGTTTCCTCTTTGGTTTCACGGCTGCCGTCTAACTCCCTTCCCTTTTTTTATTTTATTAACAATTAGGGTTCACACTTGGGTGAAACCCATTGCTCTTTATTTACTTTTTTTTTGTTTTATTACTATTATTTTTATTTTTCTAAAAGAAAATTAATAGTTACTTAATCTCATTTTTAATACTCTTCCAAACATCATTTAATTTTTGAAACATCACTAATATTTCATAACTAAAATATGATAGATTATTGTAATTAAAATGATTAACCTTTAAAAAAAATACATATTACTACTACTACTGAAACTCTCATATTCAAAATAGTCAGTATAATTATACTTATTTTTCAAAACACTCACATTAAAATACTATCATCATTAGAGAATAGTCAAAATCATAAAATAAATAAATATATCATCAACACTTATATAATATTAATTACTAAATCATAATAAAATTATATAAAATCACAATGCCATTACAAGTATATCAAAATAAAGGGAATCAAACACAATATTACCACTACCTCAAGATAATTATTTATAAAATATATAAATAAAAACAGACAATAGTTTAAATTAGTTAAAATATAACTATGTGCATGCTTAACATCAGTCAAACGCACATGAAAACATCACATTAATTACTCACGCGTAGATACACGTAAAATCGCCTAAAATATTTTTTTTTATAAATATTTCACTAAAATACTATTATTTTTATAAAAATATATAAGATAATAAAATACAATATTTGTTATTTATATCACTCATTTAGTCTAATATGTACAAGATTAGAATAATAGAAAGCACACATATAAAGAAAATTAATCAACATATATTCTAAAATAATTTTAAATTCAAATTAATTATTTAAAATCCTATTTCATTGATAAAATAATTTATTATAAAATTTGGGGTGTTACAAGAGCACAATCGAAGTTTTATAACATGGCTAAAAAATCACATTAACTCAGTTTGATATGGACCCCGGTTCAATTTCACAGAGATTTAGGTGGCTAGCAAATGGTCCGAGTTTACATGTGTTTTGTTACACCGGTTATGTAATTAATGGCTACACATTTTATACCAAAGAACAAGATGATCAAACCACTATGCAAAATAACGGAGTCACTCTCGTAGCTGAAGCGATGCATATCTCAAGTGCAAAAGAGAAAAACCCAATATATGCAAATCTATCATATTTTGGGGTTATCGAGCACATATGGGAGTTAGATTACACAATGTTTCGTGTTCCCATATTTTGTTGCAAGTGGGTCGA
The DNA here is from genome assembly GCA_037974755.1 of Cicer yamashitae. Classification (NCBI taxonomy): domain Eukaryota; kingdom Viridiplantae; phylum Streptophyta; class Magnoliopsida; order Fabales; family Fabaceae; genus Cicer; species Cicer yamashitae. Next base: position 14,242,731 of record JBBPBQ010020322.1, read on the forward strand.
TAATAATAATGGCATTCGGATTGATGAGTCAGGGTTCTTGCTTGTCGATTTAAATAGGGTGGGATACAAAGATGAGCCTTTTATTTTAGCATCGCAAGCTCAACAAGTGTTTTATGTCACTGATCCTGCTGATGATAAATGGTCCATTGTCCTATCAACCAATAAAATAAGTGATGATAACAATAACGATGAAGATGTTGGCAATGATCTTTTCTTTGTGACATCACAACCACGTGAAATTTATTCAACTAATGATGGTTTATATCTTAGAGATGATCATGATGAGGAAATTTGGATTAATCCATCGTTTCGTATCGTTAAGGGACAAACAAATGTGAATCCCACCAGGAAAAGAAGAAGGGCATCTTAAGGTGTTTAAGTGTTTTATATGAGCCATGTAATCTGAACCGAGTTCATGTAATTTAAGTGTTTGACCTACCAGAAATGAGCATTTTAGTATTTAGCTTGAACTGTATTTGATTTTCTGCTTATACTGATTTTCTGCTTATATTTAGCTTGAACTTAGTGTTTTATACTAAGTTCATGTAATTTAAGTGTTTGACCTGCCAGAACTGATTTTCTGCTAATATTGAACTTGAACTGAACTTGAACTTGAAAAAGCTTTGTTTGACAGGGCATTTTCCTTTAACTTCAACTGATCCCAATCTGAGCTGATCATTGGTATTTGACTAATTATTTAGCATTTTACAGAAATTGAACTGAAATTGTAATTTAGCATATTTAACTTGAACTGAAGTGAACATAAACTTGTAATTTTACAGCGCTTTTGTCCATAAGCGCTGTAAAAGGCTTTTAAAAAATAAAATAAGGAGGTCTTTTAAAGCGCTTGTTCTATAAGCGCTGTAAAAGACTTTTAAAAAATAAAATAAGGAGGTCTTTTAAAGTGCTTTTTGGACAAGCACTGTAAAAGGCTTTTAAAAAATAAAATAAGGAGGTCTTTTAAAGCGCTTTTTGGACAAGCGCTGTAAAAGGCTTTTAAAAAACAAAATAAGGAGGTCTTTTAAAGCGTTTTTTCAAAAAAGCGTTGTAATAGGGTTTTATAACTAACCTGATAATAAGAAACCACTTTAGTTTCTTCTTCATTATGTACTCTTCCCAACGAACTTTTGGCGTTGCAAAACCTCCTCCTCTTCATTTTCCTCCTCATTACGTACTCCATACGAACCCTATTGTCCCTACTAACCCTATTGCAAACCCACTCCATCTTCATTACTATCCCTACAAACCCTCACTACGTACTCCATACGAACCCTACTGTCCCTACGAACCCTCTCCATACAAACCCTCTCCATACGTATTTCTGTGCACTCTTCTCGCTGTTCCTACTTAAGCGAAGTCGTAGCCCTACAAACCCTACGTATTTCCGGCACTTGTCAGGTATTGTATTTATTAATTTGTTGTTGTCACTAAACTACATGTTGAACTTATACTGCTACTTAGACTACTACATGTTGAACTTTTGAAGTTATACTGAACTTATAATTACAATGTGTGAAATGTGTAGATAAATGGATTCCAACAATGATTTAGATCGTCAAAATGATGAAGTTGTCATAACTAAGAGTTATGAAAACGAAGTTAAACGTGGTGCAACTATTATGCAAAAGGTCATCAAAGGAAGAAGTAATGGAATTAAATTTGAGGTATACTATACTTTGTTTAGAATTTTTTTTATCTTTTTTGAAAGCATGTACTTACTCTATGAGTTTATTAGGTGGGATGGAATGAAAGTGGCCAGCAAATTGAGCCCAACAGTTCAATGATGGTAAGTTGTGTTGGTGCAGTTGTTCGTCAAAATATCCCAATAACAATTCACGATTGAAGAGATAAAGCTTTGAAGGATGCTAAAGATATATTGTGGAACGATATACGAGTAACTTTTTTACTCCACTTTTTTTTTACTTATAATTTTTTCCATTGAAATACTTTTACTCAAACTCTATCACTCTATCTTTATTTGGTTTGCAGTCGGCTTTTAATGTTGATGAGGTGAGAAAAAATTATGTGCTTAGAGTTGCCACAAAAATACACAGGGGATTTAGATCTCATTTGTCAAATTGCTACTTAAGAGATCGTGATGGAAATTTGTGTAGCTAAACGTGCAGACCCCGCTTTTGTGGTAATATTAATTTATTAGCATTTGTGTTTTATTATCTATATATGTTTTATCTATATCTTTTTTAATTTATGATAGTTTATCAGTTGTGTAAACAAAGTTGCCAACCAAATTTTTGTTGTTGTAGGCAATATTGGGTGTTGTTTGCCAACAATGCCACTGCACGGTCATTAGATCCACTGCACGGTCATTATAACAATCACTCAGATATAAAGAATATCTTCGATACGTAAGTCATATTCATTTATTTCTTACATATATAAATAGTGTGTTTGGTAATTGAATAATAATCACATTTATTTGATAGTGCTTTACAAGTTTTCCGCGCTCAAAGGGGTGCTACACTGTCGAAGCATAAGTCAAACAACATCACATAGATTCCAATAAAGGTTTGAAATTTTTGTTATAGAACTTAATTATATGCCTTTAAAATTTCATTTACAATCAATGCATAAATATTTATTGACGTATATGTTTTATTTTATAGTGCCCTCGTCAAACTAACAACATAGACTGCGGATACTATATATTGCGATTCATGAAGGAGATTGTTGATATGAATCACAATATAATTCCAGAAACGGTACGCTATTTTCATTATATTTTGATTTTCATATATAAACTATGTATATATTTGATTCCAACTTATTTATGTTAAAATGTTATATCGCACAGTACTTTGACAATTCCAATTCAACAAGCTCTGAAAGTGATCCAACTGAAATAAAGGAAAACTGGTGTCAGTATGTGATCAAACTGAAAGTTATATAATTTGTTAATAGGTGAGTTTCACATTGTAAACTTTGTGTGAACTGATCATTATTTTAGTTATAGTTTATTTTATCTTTTATTTCAATAAAATAAGAAATTGCTGAGAAATTGGCATGCTATAGGTTGTGAAATTGACATTATTGCTGGGAATTTGGCATTATTGTAAAGCTGACATATAATTCATAGTTAATTCAAAGTGTGTGTGAGGTTGAGAAAAGAAACTATTATATATTGTACATTGGGTGTTGTGAACTGATTGTTGCTATGCATATGTAATTGATATTGTGAATATATAATTGTTATGAATATGTAAAAAAATATAGTACTTGATGTGAATATGAAATTGTTGTTTAAATGAAATTGTTGTTGCTATGAAATATATGTAATTGGGTGTTGTGAACTGATTGTTGTTGTTGCTGTTTAAACAAAATTGTTGTTGCTATGAAAAATATAGTAATTGTGTCAATATGTGCTAGATGAATATGATTTTGGAAAAAAATTGAAAGACAGCGCTTTCTTAAAAAAATGCCATAAAAGAACTGTCTATGCAAACCAGCTTTTTTTTTAAAATGCCATTAAAAAATGTCAATCCGTTTTACATTGCTTTTTATTAAAACTAGTATAAAAATGCACCTATTACAGCGCTTTTTTGAAAAAGCGCTGAAAAACTAGTATAACAAGCAGCGCGTATAAGCACCTATTATAGGATGTTTGTCATAAAGCGCTGTAAAAAATGTCAATCCGTTTTACAGTTCTTTTTATTAAAACTAGTATAAAAATGCACCTATTACAGCGTTTTATTGAAAAAGCGCTGAAAAACTAGTATAACAAGCAGCGCGTATAAGCACCTATTATAGAACGTTTGTCATAAAGCGCTGTAAAACTAGTATAACAAGCTATGATAGCGCTTTTTTATGAAAAGTGCTGTAAAACTACTCTAAGAGAAATGTTGAGCGCTATATATTACAGCACTTTTTTATTTTAAATAGCGATGTTGTATCTTTTAACAGCGATAGATACTTATATATTACAGCGCTTAAAAGTGTTGTAAAGGGATTAATAAAAGCGTTATAAAATGCTATTTTTGGCATAGTAAATACAAAAAATTCACTAAAATTTCCCAAAACTTCCTAGCAACCTTGCATGCGGGAATCTGGCTCTTCATCCTTGCAAATCAACTCAAATTAGTGAAGCAAGGAAACTGTCTGCAAGAATAGCTTAGATCTGCGTCGAACTAGAATTGTCTTCTTCTTTAGAGTTGTTTCTATGAGTTCTATTACATTAACTTATTTTTAGCATGAGGGTTATGGGGGTTATTCATTAAATGCATTTCACGAGAATTAAGATCCCAAGATCCTGGGATTTCTTAAATCGCTAACACATAAATCAAGTATCAAACAAACACACCACATGCATGTCAATTCAAATCATTGGGTGCAGATTCAAAATTAGAGAACTTACCTATTGAAAGAGGTAAGGATACTCTCTCTATATATCAGCCTCTGTCTCCCAAGTTGTTTCCTCTAAAGATGATCCTCCCCAAACAACCTTCACTAAAGGAATTTCTTTGTTTCTCAATGCCTTTACACTTTTATCCATAATCTAGACTAGCTTTGGATCATAAGTGAGGTTTGACTTGAGTTCGACAGACTCATGACTCAAAATTTGATGGGGGTTAGAAATGTATTTGTTTAACTGGGAGACACGAAACACGTTGTGTAGATTGGATAATTTGGGTGGCAAAGATATTTTGTATGTAGAGGGACCTATCCTCTGCAAAATTTGAAAGGGTCCAACAAAACGAGGGTTTAACTTCTTGACCTTTAGCACTCTTCTAGTGCCAACAGTGGGGGTAACCCTAAAAAAAATATAATCCCCCTCCCCAAACTCCAAGGGACTCCTCCTGTTATCAGCATATCTCTTTTGCCTGCTTTGAGCTACCTTGATTTATCCTTCATGACCTTAATCTTCTCGTGAAAGATGCCATGCCAATGCTGGCATGGTAACTGTTGTTGTAGGCAAATTCTACCAGAGGCAAGTCTAACACCCCAAATTTTACACTAAACTATTTTATTAATTAAATATTATTTTAGATAATTAATCTGGTGTAAAAATATTTTAGATATATGTTTATTAGTTTTATGATTAATTTTCTTTATATGTGTGTTTTCTATGATGTTTTAATCTGTACCTATTTAACTAAATGAGTGATGTAAATAAAAAATATTATATTTTATTATTTTATATATTTTTCCAAAAAATAATAGGATTTTAGTGTAAATATTTTTGAGAATAAGATTTAAGCGATTTTGTGTGTATATGCAAATTGGTAATTAATGTGATAATTTCTTGTGCGATTGACTAATATTAACTATGCACTTAATTATATTTAATTAATTCTAAATATATTTTATTTTAATTATTTATTTTATATAGGATATTAGTAATGTTTTGAAAAATAAATGATGTCTGGAGGCATATTAAAAATTAGAAAAATGAGATTAAGTAACTATTAATTTTGTTTTAGCAAAATAAAAATAATAATAGTAAAACATATAATAAATAAGTGGATCAATGGGCTTGACCCATGTATGTGAACCCTAATAAAATAAAATAAAGGGGAGCTACTTGTAGCCGCCGCCGGGAGAGGAAACACAACAACGCTATCGTTGGCTGTTCTAGAAAACATTTACCATTTTTGTTCAAATTTCAGTTTGTTGTTTCACTCATTTAGTCAGTCAAATAAACCCAACTTCTCATATTTTTAAGCATCCCAATTTCTCTCTAAAATACCCAACTTCTCCGTTTGTGCAATTCGTTAGTTTGCACCGTTCTTCTTCACCGTAAGTCTGATCTGAGTGAAACTAATGCCAAAACGATCGTGCGAAAAGTGGTTATATTATCCATTGACTGGTTTTCTGATTTATGGTAAGTTTCCTTGACCGAATTTCGAAATTAGTTTTAGAGTGCCTTCTCATAATTTATTTTTAACGTTTACCCATAAACTGTGGAGTTAGATTGATTGAAGGACAAAGAGTCAATGAACAAAAGATGTTTGCTCGTGGAATCGTATTCGTGTATGAAAGCGTCGAAATAAGGTAAGCGGTAAGAGAGCGTTTGAATTCATGAGTATAATATATTGTGAGATGAACGGGAAAACCATATTTCGCAACGATTCATCCGGGGCTTGCTACGTACGGCAGTAGCCCTTTGAGGGATAAATTTATTACTGTGAAAATATGGAAATTGTGAGATTAAAATATAGAATAGAAATATTTTTAAGGTGTTGATTGGTTTAATTTCATTAAATGAGTGGTATTTGATATTATGGTGATATTGGGTGTCAAATGAATTTTAGGTATATGTTTGATTAGATGAGTTATGTGATGTGATAATAAAAGATGGATGCATTGTGATAATTTTATGTGATGATGATGATGTATGATTAATAATTTTGATGTTATAAATTTATGATAAGTTTATGTGATGAGGTATGATTGATGATAGTGATGCTATAAATTTGTGATGAGTTTATGTGATGATGATGATGTGTGATTAATGATAGCGATGTTATAAATTTGTGATGAGAATATTGAAGTAACCCCATAATTGATGAAATAATTGTGATTCTAATTTGTGTTTGAGATGACGGTCTTAATGGAGTATCATAGGGGAGAAAATAAATATTGAGAATTTGTGAAGTGGAGATTATTTTGTTATCATATAGCTAGGGCCTGACAAGCCTAGTGATTCCGGGGAAGTACAACTGAATGAGTCTGATCGTGGCGGTCTTCTGTTGAGCCTTAAGGCAAGATTGTTAGACCTTGGAGGTATTCGGGTGGGGAATTCCAAGGTGACTTAGAGGTAGCACTCCAAATGTCGGGAGCTACCATGCAACACACGTTTACCTCGACTGTCGCGTATATGTGTCTAAGGTTGAGTTGAGGGGATCTATGAGGACAGGGAAAATTTGAATTGTCCGTCCATCGACATGGTGGCATAGTATCAAGCCTCCTAACCAAGTACTTTAGAGTTAGAATGGTACCACATTGTGAAGTAGAGTCTAAGTTCATGCATAGCATTGCATTTTCTTGTGATTGTTTTGTTGTGATTAATGTGTATCGCTTGCAATAATAATTTCTCTTAGATGATTTCATGTTATAGTGAAAGGTATTGATTTTCCTTGAGTGATTTTGACTTTTAATGTGATATTTTTGTTGAGGAATGTTTGTGTAATGATACGGTTCTATTATGATTGTTTGAGTGTTCCTCAAAGATCTCCTCAACTCAATCCGAGACACATATACGCGACAGTTCAGGTAAACGTGTGTTGCATGGTAGCTCCCGACATTTGGAGTGCTATCTCCAAGTCACCTAGGAATTCCCCACCGAATACCTCCAAGGTTTAACAATCTTGCCCTACGGCTCAACAGCAGACCGCCATGATCAGGCTCATTCAGTTGTACTTCCCCAGAATCACTAGGCTTGTCAGGCCCTACCTATATGATGACAAATTAATCTCCACTTCAAAAATTCACATCAACTTCAAATATTCCCCAACATCTATTTTCTCCCTTCGTTAGTCTAGACTACTCCATTAAGAGCATCATATTTAGGACAAGTTGGAATCATCGCTATTTCATCAATTATGGGGTACTTCAATATTCTCATCACAATTTTATACCATCACTATCATCCATCATACATCATCACATAATTTATCACAAATTTATAACATCACAATTATTAATCATACATTATCATCACATAAAATTATCACAACACATCCATATTTTATTATCACATAAACTCATCTAATCAAACATATACATATAATTCATTCGACACCAAATATCACAATAATATCCAATGCCACACATTTAAAGAAATTAAATCAATTAAACACCTTACAAATATTTCTATTCCACATTTTAATCTCACAATTTCCATATTTGCACAGTAGTTAATTTATCACTCAAAGGGCTATTGCCGTACGTAGTGAGCCCTGGATGAATCATTGGGAAATAAGATTTTCCCGTTCATCTCACAATATATTATACTCATGAATTCAAACACTCTATCACCCCTTACCTTATTTCGACGCTTTCATACACGAATACGATTCCACTAGATAATAGCCTTTGTTCTTTGACTCTTTGTCCTTCAATCGATCTAAATCGACATTTTATGGGTAAACGTTAAAAATATATTATGAGAAGACACTCTAAAAACTAATTTCGAAATTCGGTCAAGGAAAGTTACCATAAACAAGAAAACCAATTAGTGGATAATATAGTCACTTTTTAGACGATTGTTTTGGCGTTGGTTTCACTCAAATCGGACTTACAATGAAGAAGAACAGTGCAAAATAACGAATTCCACATACGAAGAAGTCAGGTATTTTATAGAAAAATTGAGAAGGTTAAAAATCTAAGAAAGTGTATTTAATTGACTAGCTAAATGAGTAAAACATACTGAAATTTGGATGAAAAAGGAGAAAGTTTTCTAGAACAGTTATGGATCGCCGGTGCCGATTTTCTTGCTCCGCTCTCAAATTGGGTCTGGTAGGCTGTAGCTGCTCCTCTATCTCCCCGCTCTCTCTTTCTCATATTTTCTTGAAAATTTGACCCCGTACCCCCACAATTATCCTTGTACCCCCAAAAACGCTGTGAAAATACCATAATACCCCCGTATATAATAAAAGCTACAGTAATTTTTCATTTTCTCACTTTCACATTTCCGGTACAAAAGAAGTAAGTCAAAATTTTCCATTTTACCGGAAAACTTTTTTCAAGATTTCCGGTACAGAACACTACTCCGGAAAACTTGAAAAAAGATTTCCGGTGCAGAGCACATTACCGGAAATGTTGAAAAAAGTTTTTCCGAAGTTTCCGGAAATCTTTTTTCAAGTTCTCCGGAAAAAATGTGCTACCGAAAACCTTGTTTGTGACTTTTCCGGAAGTTTCCGGAAAACTTCACAAACAATTTTTCCGGTAATTTGGGTTTTTTTTTTAAATTAATTTTTTTTTAATTTCTTTTAATTGTTTTTTTTTATTAGGTTAGTATTTATTTAATTTATCTGATTTTGTGTATTTTTTTTTTCAGTGGGTAGGGCTAGAGGTAAACATGGTAAAGTGATTGCAAGACCACATGATTTTGAAGGTTCATCATCTATGTACGCTGGTCCTAATAGAGTTCATCCAATTGGCTCGCGTAGAAGGCGGCGATTTATGATGGAAGATGATAGTATGGAGGACCAGGCTGATATCTCTATTGCTGAGGAGGTTCAGGCGGTACATGATGCGGTACCTTAGGAGCATCAGGTGCATGAGAATGTACCTATATAGGAGGAGGATGAGGAGGAGCATGAGGAGGTACCTATACAGGATGAGGTACCTGTGCAGAAGAGGGAGGCACCTGTGCTGACTCGGTTTCCTGGAGGGCCGGATGATCTGTCGGTCCTTAGTCAATACCGGCATCATGTGTCGGCGAGACTCTGGTTTGGCGAAGTAAGTTAAATTAATTATTATTTATGTTATATTATAGTTAATTATTAATTATGTTATATATTTAATTAAATTTAAATTAATTATTATTTATGGTATATATTTAATTAAAGTTAAATTAGTATATATTTAATTAAATTTAAATTAATTATTAGTTATGGTGTATTAAAGTTATATATAGTTAATTAACGTTAAATTAATAATTATTTATGGTATATATTTAATTAAATTTAAATTAATTATTATTTATGTTATATAGTTAATTAACGTTAAATTAATAATTATTTATGTTATATATTTAATTAAATTTAAATTAATTATTAATTATGTTATATATTTAATTAACGTTAAATTAATTATTATTTATAGTGTATTAAAGTTAATTATTATTTATATTATATATTTATGGTGCATTTTAATATTATATGCAGGAGCGGCCAATGTTAAAAATTGTTGCACATGGAAAAAAATTGCAACAATTTACTCCACCCGCTCTCCCGCGAAGTATAGAGACGTGGGTAAATGTATCTGGGTTAGGACCACTCCAGTGGGGGAGTCTGAAACTGATTGACAACAGCTTGATTTCTGCTTTTGTGGAAAGATGGCACCCAGAGACATCGTCATTTCACATGCCATTTGGTGAAATGACGATAACTTTGGACGATGTTGCCAATTTGTTAGGCATTCCTATTCGGGGTGAGTTCTACACTCCACCAGCTGACATAGATAGAGTATCGGCATGTAATCTTGCCATTACTTTATTAGGTGTGCCTCCTGAAGAGATATGGGAGGAAACTAAAAAAACCAGGGGTGCACACTACAAGCTGGATTGGCTGAAAGATGTGTTCAAAAGGCAGTGTTAGGCCGAACGATTTGATTGTGCAGCTCGGGCGTATTTGCTGAATCTGGTAGGGAGTACTATCTTGGCAGATAAGAGTCATACACTGGTTGATGCGAAGTACCTTCCTATGTTCTGAGATCTAGATGGTACCAGTAGATACGCACTGGTAGTTCTTTATGAGTACCTCTCTGATGCTAGCTGTTACGACACGCAACAGTTAGGTGGATATATGTCTCTGCTGCAGGTAATAAATAATTATGATTTATTTAAATTTAATTTTATAATTAATCTATTACATAATTATTTATTTTTATGTTTATACTTAATTAATTTATATTTATTTGCAACAGTGTTGGATATACGAATATTTTCCAAATATTTGTAAAAGAGGTGATCAGGGTGCTAATGTTCAGTGCATTGCCCGAATGAATAGATGGAGCTATAAGCAAGGCAAGCACAAGACCCATGAGTATAGACGTATGATTGACGCACTAACACCTGCCAAAGTCATATGGAGACCATGGGAGAATCATAGGGATGTGGTTCCCTTTGATCATATCATGTTATACACTGGTCACCTCCGACTATGCAGCACAACAATGGCATATCAACTAGAGAGGTGTCTTAGACAGTTTGGTTATATCCAACATATTCCACCACTGCCACTTCCTGCTCTTTCTAGATTATCTGATGCAGATGTCGAATGGCTGGGATATATGCATATTGTCACTGAGCTATTTCACAGACCCCATGATGCTACATATCCATCAGAGTGTTAGGAGGGATACTTGGAGTGGTTCTATCGGATATCTCATCCACTACTAGTGCGACCATCAGGTGTGCCCCAGGTCCCAGATTATGGTGTCCCGACCACTGCTGCAGATGGTTCTACTTCACAACCGCCATCTGTTCTACAGCAGATCGCTGATCTGATACAGCAAGGGTTGAATGAAGTAGAGGCTACTCCAAATGATGAGGTGTATAAGAGTTTTACAAAGCTTTGTATTTGTCGCGCCGTCATACTAGTGAGTAGTGGTTGAGATATGATGAGTAGTGCTTTTGAACATTTATGGGTTGTTATGTAGTTTGATTTATTTTGAAAGTCTATTATAAATACATTATGTCGTTAAATTTATTTTGGTTTCATATCTATTTATTTTGGTTTCATATCTATATAAATACGTTATGTCGTTTAATTTCTATTATTTGTGATGAACTATAACGAAAATAAATAATAACAAGATGAAATAGAGCGATAGTAAACTAAAATATCAAATTAACTAATAACAAGTGAATTTGTAACAGTTTTAAAGCATTAAGCTTCATCTAATGACATTGCATCTACGGATTCTGTAGGTGGATTTTGTGGCAAATGACCTAATAAATAGCCCCAATTTTGTAGACGCCCTGTATATGCTATTGCCCAAGAAGTTGCTTCATCAGTGCGATATTTCTTCCAACCTGGTGCAATATCTGGCATCGAGAATCCATCTTTCATCTTTAACTGCAAAATAAGATCATAAAATTAATAAATAAATAAAAAATAACAAAAAATTAATTCATAAAAAAATTAGAGAAATTTACCGGCACCCAATGATTTCTATTAACAAAACCAATACATATGATACGATCATTTGTTGTCGATCCTGAATATGAACCCCTCATAGGAAAGAAAGTCATTGAAAATGTCGGACCAAACGTGACGAGAATAATATTATATGTTGTCGCTATCACGTAACGCCCGGATACTTATCCCTTAGCTCAATTGGTAGTGGGAATGTGATGAGGCGGTACTTATCGCCTAGGTACCGGGCTCGATTTCCACGGAAGGCAAAAACTCGCTAGATTTCCAAGTGGGAAAGGGGGGAGTGAGAAGATCGTGATTAACATCGCTGATATCGCTGTAGGGTCGGGGTGTTACAATTGGTAGTGGGAATGTGATGAGTCGCTAGATTTCCAAGTGGGAAAGGGGGGAGTGAGAAGATCGTGATTAACATCGCCGATATCGCTGTAGGGTCGGGTTGTTACAATTGGTAGTGGGAATGTGATGAGGCGGTACGTATCCCCTAGATACCGGGCTCGATTCCCACGGAAGGCAAAAACTCGCTAGATTTCCAAGTGAGAAAGGGGGGAGCGAGAAGATCGTGATTAACATCGCCGATATCGCTGTATAGTCGGGGTGTTACAATTAGCAGGGGTTTATCCATACCTGTAAACATTTAAAAAATTAATAAAATTAATAAAAATTAAATTTCTTTAGAAAAAAAAAGTTCTGTACCAGAAAAAAAGTTCTGTCCCGGAAAACTTGTCAATGAAGTTTTCCGGAACATAGGTTCTGTACCGGAAAAGTTGGAAAAAGTTTTCCGGAATACACTTTTTTCCTTCTGTACCGGAAATCTTTTTTTAACTTTTCCGGAAAAAAACCTTCTGTACCGGAAAACTTGCAAAAAGTTTTCCGGTAACACCCTGTGTACCGGAATTCTTGGAACAAGTTTTCCGGAACAACCTTCTGTACCAGAATTCTTCAAAAAAGTTTTTCGGAAACTACCGGAAATCTTTTTTTACGGTTGCAGAAACAGTCGAATGGTAAAAAGTGAAAGTGAAAGTGAATTTTGGAAAAAAAGTAAAAAAAAAAATTGAGGGTATTTTGGGCATTTTTGAAAAATTGTGGGGGTACAAGGATAATTGTGGGGGTACGGGGTCAATTTTTCTATTTTCTTTCCTTTCCTTTTCATTAGGTTTTACTCTTACATATGGGTCTAACTCATAAAACACATTTTATTTTTATTTTTTTTACCCAATCTCATTAATAAAATATTACTAATATTTCAAAACAAATATTTTATACAATAAAGTAATTAAAGAAATTAATCTTTTAAAATAAATTAATAACAAATACTCTCAAATTCAAAATAATAACTATAATTATTACTATAATATTTTTCAAATAATCACGTGAAAATACTTCTATCTTTACATAATAATCAAAATGATAAAATAAATAAATATAACATCAACAATTTATATTATTTACTAAATCACAATAAATACGTACAAAATCATCGTACCATAACAACAATATAAAAATAAATGAAATCAAACACAATATTACTACTATTGCAAGATAATTATTTATAAAATAAATAACTAAAATAAGAGATACTTAAAAATAATTAAAATATAAATATGCGCACACTTAACTTAGGAAAGCACATATACATGTAAAATCACATAAAATATTATTCTTTAAAATATGTACACTAAAATACTATTATTTTTAGAAAAATATATAAAATAATAAAATATAATATTTATTATTTATATCACTCATTTAGTCAGATGTACAGATTAACACATCATATAAAATACACGTATAAAGAAAATTAATCATAAAACTAATCAACATATATCTAATATAGTTTTAACACCAAATTGTTTATCTAAAATAATATTTAATTAATAAAATAGTTTATTATAAAATTTGGGGTGTTACAACAAGAACCTTCATACCTGACCACCAATAATTTGTCTTATGGTCTTGGAACATCTTGGTGGATCTAGAATGGATGGTCAGGTTACTTTTATGAGCTTCCTCTAGGATCAGTGTAAGACCCTTAGTTTTAATTTGTAATTTTTGTATTTTGGTGTTGAATTATGAGGCTTTTTAGCCAAATTTAATGGTATTTTGTGTATTAAATGCCAGAAATATCTTTTTGAGACCGTTTAAAATTAATTGGCGAGAAATAATTTATTTACGTTACGAAAAATTTATTACCGGACGATTTTACTAAAAATATCTCTGGTTGCTGAAAATTTTACCTATCAATTGAGTTGCGACGAGAGTAGATATTTTTATCAAAATAGTTTGAGATGTTAGTGAAGTGATGTTTGTATAAATATTTAAATATTTGTTGGTTTGGTTTAATTATAATATATATATATATATATTATTATGATTATAAGTAATAATATATGTATGTTAGTTAGCAGGTTAGGTTAGTATAAGTAATAATATATATATTAGGTTAGTATAAGTATATATATATATATATAGTAACACGTGAGAGGCAAGCTTAAAAAGGCAAAACAGAGAGAAAGCAAATCCAATTCCTAGGCAGCGAGAAAACTTCTTCTTCTTCTTTCTTAAGTTTAAAAAAAAAAAACCAAAACCCAAAATACAAAATACAAAACATCATTTCTCACCTAGATTCTATCTCACAAAGTGGCAGAAGGGAAAGTTGCTCTTTGCCACGCTACGATTGTTAGAGCTACCGTTGAGGTAAGGATTCCTTCCAAACTTTTAGTTTGCATTTAAGACCTTATGTGTGAATTTGTGGAAAATAAATTTGATGTGTTTGAGGTGTAGATTTGTGGAAAATAAATATAAGGTGTTTATGGGTAAACATTTGGAGATTTAAATTGGTGATTTATGGTTGAAAATTTGGAGATTTAAATTGATGATTTATGGTTGAAAATTTGGAGATTTAAATTGGTAATTTATGGTTAAAAATTTAGAGATTTAAATTGATGATTTATGGTTGAAAATTTAGAGATTTAAATTGGTAATTTATGGTTGAAAATTTGGAGATTTAAATTGGTGATTTATGGTTAAAAATTTAGAGATTTAAATTGGTGATTTATGGTTGAAAATTTGGAGATTTAAATTGGTGATTTATGGTTGAAAATTTTGGAGATTAAATTTGGTGGTTTATGTTTGGAAATGTGGAGTTTTGAATTAATGTTGATTATTTGGTTGTAAAAGTTTGGTGTGTGAAAAAGATATAATTTTGGGAATTTTGTTGTCGTTGGATAAATTTTAGTTGTGAACAAATTGTTATAAATATTTATGTTTATGTAGTTAGCTCCTTGAGTCTCGAAAAGGAATCGAGACCGTTGGCACCGAGTTAGCGGTGGGGAGAACTCTGATATATTAATGTTGTTGTGGTTGTAACACTCCAAATTTTATAATAAACTATTTTATTAATTAAATAGGATTTTAGATAATTAATTTTGTGTTAAACTATAGGTGTGTTTAATTAAACTATTTTATTTAATTAATTAGTTTATTTGTTTTATGATTAATTTTCTTTATAGGTGTGTTTTCTATGATGTGCTAATCTTGTACATATTTGACCAAATATGTTATATGAATAATAAATGTTATATTTTATTATTTTATATATTTTTCTAAAAATAATAGTATATTAGTGTAAATATTTTAAAGAACAAGATTTAGGAGATTTTATGTGTATATGTGAGTTGGTAATTAATATGATATTTTCTCGTGTGTTTGACTAATATTAAATGTATGTGCACTTAATTATAGTTAATTATTTCTAAATATATCTTATTTTAATTATTTATTTTATAAATAATTATCTTGAGATAGTAGTAATATTATGTTTGATTTTCTTTATTTTTATATACTTATTTTGGAATTGTGATTTTATATATATATTTATTATGATTTAGTAATTAATATAAAATATTGTTGTTATATTTATTTATTTTATAATTTTGACTATTCTCTAATGATAGTATTATTATAACGTGAGTATTTTGAAAAATAAGTATAATTATAGTGATTAATTTGAATATTAGAGTTTGGGTTGTTAATAATATGTATTTTTTTAAAAGGTTAATTATTTTAATTACTCTAATTTATCATATATTAGTTATGAAATATTAGTAATGTTTTGAAAATTTAATGATGTTTGGAAGAGTATTAAATATGAGATTAAGTAACAATTAATTTTGTTTTAGCAAAATAAAAATAGTTGTAGTAAAACATAAAATAAATAAGGAGACCAATGGACTTGACCCATGTGAACCCTAAAAAAATAAGAAAGGGAGCTTCGACATCCGCCACAACAACCTATCATTTGGCACCGGTGATCGATAACTGTTCCAGAAAATTTTCTCCGTTCTCGTCCAAATTTCAATATGTTGTTTTATTCATTTAGCTAGTCAAATAAACATACTTCCTGAGATTTTTAACCATCTCAATTTCTCTCTAAAATACTCGACTTCTCCGTTTATAAAATTCCTTATTTTGTATCGTCCTACTTCGCCGTAACTCCGATTTGAGTGAAACCAACGCCAAAACGACCGTGTGAAAAGTGGCTATATTATCGACTGATTGGTTTTTTGATTTATGGTAATTTTTCTTGACCGAATTTCGAATTTAGTTTTTAGAGTAGTTTCTCATAATTTATTTTTGACGTTTACCCATAAACTGTCGAGTTAGATCGATTGAAGGACAAAGAGTCGAAGAACAAAGACTGTTTGCTCGTGGAATCTTATTCTTGTGTAAAAGCGTTGAAATAAGGTAAGGGATCAGAGAGCGTTTGAATTCATGGGTGTAATATATTGTGAGATGAACAGAAAAACCGTATTTCCCAACGATTCATCCGGGGTTTGCTACGTACGGTAGTAGCCCTTTGAGGGATAAATTAATTAATGCGCAAATATGGAAATTGTGAGATTAAAATATAGAATAGAAATATTGGTAAGGTGTTGATTGATTTAATTTCTTTAAATGTGTGGTATTTGATGTTATTTGTGATATTGAGTGTCGAATTAATTTTATGTATATGTTTGATTAGATGAGTTTATGTGATATGATACTAAAAGATGGATGTGTTTTGATAATTTTATGTGATGATGATGATGTATGAATAATAATTGTGATTTCATAAATTTGTGATAAGTTTAAGTGATGGGGTACGATTGATGATAGTGATACTCTAAATTTGTGATGAGTTATGTAATGATGATGATGTGTGATTTATAATAGTGATGTTATGAATTGGTGATGAAAAGATTGAAGTAACCTCTAATGAAATAATTGTGATTCCAATTTGTGTTTGAGATGACGGTCTTAATGGAGTATCATAGGCCAACGAGGGGAGAAAATAAATATTGAGAATTTGTGAAGTGGAGATTATTTTGTCATCATATAGGTAGGGCCTGACAAGCCTAGCGATTCTAGGGAAGTACAACTGAATTGAGCCTGATCGTGGCGGTCTACTGTTGATCCTTAAGGCAAGATTGTTAGACCTTGGAGGTATTCGGCTGGGGAATTCCTAGGTGACTTGGAGGTAGCACTCCAAATATCGGGAGCTATCATGCAACACACGTTTACCTCGACTGTCGCGTATTTGTGTCTCGGGTTGAGTTGAGGGGATCTATGAGGACAGGGCCAATTTGAATTGTCCGTCCATCGGGATGGTGGCATAGTATCAGACCTCCTAACCAAGTACTTCAGAGTTAGAATGGTACCATATTGTGAAGTAGAGTCTAAGCTCATGCATAGCATTGCATTTTCTTGTGATTGTTTTGGTTTGATTAATATGTGTCGTGTGCGATAATAATTCTTCTTAGATGAATTGATGTTATAGTGAAATGTATTGACTTTCCTTGAGTGGTTTTGACTTTATAATGTTATGTTTTTCTTTGAAGAATGTTTGTCTAATGATACGGTTTATTTAGAATTAATTGCGTGTTCTCCTTACTTATATTATACTATTAAGATGATTTCAAAAACTCACCTCCTTCGTTGTTTGTGTTTGACTGGCTTGGCCCTGTAACATCCTCTAAATTATTATTTAAAAATAATTAGAACCTATCAATATTATTCAATATTAAATTATGTGTGATAATTATTTGCCTTGTTCGATTTTTGTAGTTGATAAAGTTATTAGTAAGAATTATTTAATCAATGGGGAGTTTAAATATAATATATATATATATATTTAAGTAGAGATATATTATATGTAGATGTGTTTTCCTAGTGCAAGAAGAATTTGGGCTAAGGGTTTGAGGTTTAGTGTGACCCAACCCACTTGAATGAGTATAAATTTGGGCTACGTGTTTGTGGCTTGGTTTTATGATCATGGTTAAAAAAAAAAGTGACATTTTATCCCTCTTATTCTTCATTTAGGCCCAACATTATCTAACCAACAATTTCCACTTTAAATTTCCCGAAGTCCACAATTTCTGTATACTCACTAATAACAAACAAAAAAGAATTCCGAAACCCTAGCCACCATCACCTTCACACCTCATTTTCTTCATGTATCCAAGCTTGAAACTTTGGGGGGCTTAAAGCTTTGTACTAGGAAGAAAAGCGGCCAAGGTAAGGGCTTTTCCCCACACAAATTAGAGTTAGGCCGTTGGTTGGATGACATGAAATAAATCATCGTGAATTACTTCTATTTTAAAATGAATAAATGTAGACTAATGGATTAAAATAATAAAACCCGAATTTTTGTTGACATTGAATTGTAATATATGACTTCTATGGAGTAAAGTATGAAATTTTATGTTATGTGTGATAAAATTGTAGTTTTACGATGAATATGAAATAAAGTTTGAATTTTTACCTTATATGTGATAAAGTTTTAACTTTTATTATGTATATGAATTGGAGTTTGAATTTTCTTGTCATATATGTTAAAGTGTTAATTTTTATGGCCTATATGATATAAAGTTTCTATTTTTATGTGTATGTGGTGAAAGTCATAATTTTTATGATTTTTTGTCTATGATTATGTGATACTCATGATAAGGATGTGTTGTATGTGTTCTTAGTGATATGTGAATAAGAGATGATTTTGAAAAGTAATTTTGAATGCATATGACATGATTCTTAGTGGGCTGTGTGGGAATATGTATGTTTGATACTATATCATCATGTCATGGCATATGCATCTTCGTGGGAGTTGCCTTAGTGGTAGGTTTGATTTCCCCATTGGTATGGGTGACCTTTCTGTGTGGAAGTTGCCTTAGTGGCAGGTTTATATCCGGATCATATAGTTTTAGGAGCATCCATTATGCATATGTTTTGATATACAATTTACCGGTGTGCGCATTTTTTCTTTTAAATTGGAAGTTTTTACTTTTATATGTTTTGTATTATTCTTCTATATGTTTAGCTTTGGTTTGATGTGGATGATGGAAAAAACTGACCCTTACAACAACATTTTAGGTACTAATGAGTTCAAGAAGATTCAAGATTAGTTAATGAGTATTGACGTGTGGCGAACGTGGGGTAAACATGGGTTTTTCAAGACAATTTTGTAATAATAGAATTGTCTAATATTTCTAAGTTCTTTTTAATCGTTTGTCACAAACTTTTAATATGTACTAGAATTGTAGAAATACGGAAGTGGTTCCCTTTCGTTAGGAATAATTGCCTTTACTTTGTTTTAAATTTTGAATAAATATTTTCTTAATGATATTAAATAACATGGTTGTTACTAATTATTTAAATGAATAACTGCTAAGTATTCAAAAAAAAAAATTCGTAAACTTTTCTAAACAATAAGTATTTTTTTTAAGTAACGTTTTGGATTGAAAATCCGGGGCGTTACATTATCTCAATTGGTAGTGGGATTGTGTGGAGGCATTACTTATCCCCCAGGTACCGGGCTCGAATCCCACGGAAGGCAAAAACTCGTTATTTCCACTGGGTGGTTAGGGGGGACGAGAAGGTCGTGAGGTAGCATCGCCGGTAACGGTAATGACCGGGGTGTTACAGGCCCTGCGTTTGCGAAATCGCATTACAGGTTAATGAGTCTTGAAGTTCAAGTTTAGGAGGAATGACCGGGGTGTTACAGGCCCTGCATTTGCGAAATCGCATTATAGGTTAATGTGTCTTGAAGTTCAAGTTTAGGAGGAACCCCGCTCTGATAGGTTATACCAAGAATTAAGAGTTGTAATGTGTATTTTACTTATGTAATTACAAATGACTTTTTATATGAAAACCTCACTACGAGTAAGTCTTGGGAATTAAATCAAGAAATTCTAGTTAAATCAAGTTCATTGAATTTTAATTGAGGAACAAAGTTGAATTGTTACATCTGTATTTAGAGAAGCGTGATATCCTAAAATAGATATAAAAGTTTTTATTTTCTTGAACAGATTTTCTTCATCCGCTGCGAGTTTTCTTCAAATAATTTAGTATAAATTATTATAAATGTTATTTTGGGGTTTAGGGTGTCACAGTGGTGATTCATGTTTGGTGTGATTGATGTTTAAATTGGTGATTTATGGTTGAAATTTTGGAGATTTAAATTGGTGATTTATGGTTGAAAATTCTGGAGATTAAATTTGGTGGTTTATGTTTGGAAATGTGGAGTTTTGAATTAATGTTGATTATTTGTTTGTAAAAGTTTGGTGTGTG
Source organism: Cicer yamashitae (assembly GCA_037974755.1). Lineage (NCBI taxonomy): Eukaryota > Viridiplantae > Streptophyta > Magnoliopsida > Fabales > Fabaceae > Cicer > Cicer yamashitae. The sequence goes on from JBBPBQ010020322.1 coordinate 14,263,172, forward strand.
AAAAAGATATAATTTTGGGAATTTTGTTGTCGTTGGATAAATTTTAGTTGTGAACAAATTGTTATAAATATTTATGTTTATGTAGTTAGCTCCTTGAGCCACCGAGTTAGCGGCGGAGAGAACTCTGATATATTAATGTTGTTGTGGTGATTCATGTTTGGTGTGATTGATGTGTTCATAATTAATATTATGAATTTTGAAATGTATTTCATGTGTAGATTGGAGGAAAATGAATTTAATGTGTTTATGGGTGAAATTGTGGAAGTTGAATTTAATGTGTATGAGATGTGGGTTGTGGTGATTCAAGTTTGGTGTGGTTTATGTGTTCATAATTAATATTATGAGTTTTTGAGATGTGATTTATGTGTGGATTATGGTTGAAAATTTTGGAGATTAAATTTGGTGATTTATGGTTGAAAATTTTGGAGATTAAATTTGGTGGTTTATGTTTGAAAATGTGGAGTTGTGAATACGGGTGATTCATGATTAAATTTGGTGTGAAATTTTGGAATTCGAATTGATTGAATTTGTTGTGTTTGAGATGTGGATGTGTGGTGAATGTGCGATTGATGTATCCATAATTGATGGCGTATCCGTTATCAATTTTATGGATGAATATATGTTTGAGTATGCTCAATGAAAAGATTGAAAAATCATTAGTGTTAAATGAGTATTAAAAAAGAGGAATCTTTTAATAGCTGCATTTACTTAATGGTTGTGGTGAAAAGAGTCAGAGTATGCTCATACATTTTCAGAGTACATGGTGACTGCGATGGGCCATGGTGATAGTGGTGACCGGATGGGCCACGGGATGATGCCATGTGAATTGTTGGTTCATCTTATCCTTACGAGGGTTATCGTATCGTGCTGATCTGTGAGAGATTGCACTCTAGAATTTGATGATATGTGAGCGATTGCACTCTAGAAAACAGTGTAAGGCCTGTGAGAGGCGACACTTTAGTAAATCGTGCTGATCTATGAGAGATTGCACCTCGGTAATTAGTACTGGCCTGTGAGAGACCGTACAATTATGATTTACGCCGTTCAAGGAGGGTTTTGGTTTGGAATTCCGGAATCATGTGCATTGGCATATACGCATTGCATTAGGGTGCTTGGCACGCGAGTCATGTTTGATATACTGTGATGGTTGTATATACATACTCGGTTGTTGTTTGTAATTGTGTCGTAATTGATGAGTGTGATTGGTTGATTTTATGTGGTAAGCGTTGAATGATTTCGAAACGTTTTCAAAACTGAAATTATGCTATTTTCACAGTTGTATTCGGATACAAGGATGCTGTATTCGAATACGGCTGCTGTATTCGAATATGATAGTGCAATTTTGTTAAAAACTTCATTTTTCAACTTTGATTATGCATGTTTGGCATATGAAAACCCTTTCTAGATGTAAGCTAAGTTGAAAGGTTATTTTGTGCATTTAAAATTTAAATGCTATGTGATATTTTTTAATTTCAGTTGGTGACCTTTACAATTATTGTGGAAACCCGGGCTTTGCCCTCATATGAGAATCAGGATCGTCCTACCGGTTAGTACCCTGGAGATGGGAACGGAGTTAGACTTACCTGACCACTGCCGTGTCAGAAGGATTTCTGCGGGGCGCGTGGAGATCACCCGGATTATAGTTTTTTTGTAGCATGATCAGATTAGATGGTTGTATAGGAGCTAGATGTCTATCTGTTGTGGTTGTATTTATTTCATTTTGGAAGGCTGTACCTATACCATATATTGTCAGCTTGACTTTTATTTTGATGGGTCCTTGTACCACTTTTTGATGTGACGTGGAGAAGTTAACATTCTTGGGGCAGTGCTTTTGTACAGGTGTCTGCCGAGAATACCGCAGGGGTATGAGCTACGTTGGATAGGTCTCATAGCCCCGGTGTATTTTTCTGGTTTAAATACTTTGGATTTTCATTTCAAAACCGTTTCTGCGGTTTGTAATTATTGTTGACTTTTTTCGTTGTGATACGACTTAAATATTTTATCCAAAGGTATTTCGTTCTTTATTATGAATTTGAACTTTTTTTTTAAAAAAAAAAATCGGGCTGTTACAATCAGTCTCTTTAATTCTGAATCCTTAGGTACACAAATTTTGCCCTAAAATAGAATTGTCCCATCTCTTGCCATTGTTAATTTTTCTTGGTCTTTTCTAAGTTGCAACTTCGCATGCAACCCTTGAGATTGCCTAATTTGGTCTCTAAGGTCACTAGTTATTTCTAGTTTATTTAAAAGAATTGCCCCTTGGAGGATTGTCATCTTCAAGTTTGAGTCCATAAGGTTTTCCAACAATGCAAGTTCTTAGACCATCAGATGAGACATATGTAGGGACTTTCTGCTCAATGCATCAGCCACTACATTGGCCTTGCCAGTGGTGGTATTTTAGTTCAAATTCATCATCCTTTAAAAACTCTACCCACCTTCTTTGCCTCATGTTCAGTTCCATCTGGTCAAAGAGGTAATTTAGGCTCTTGTGATCACTGAAAACATAAAAATGTGCTTCATACAAATGATGCCTCTAGATCTTCAAGGCCAACACTATGGTAGCCAATTCAAGGTCATGAGTGGGATAGTTCCCCTCATGAGGCTTCAGTTTCTTTGAAGCATAAGCCATTACTTGGTTATTTTGCATCAATACACACCTATATCTTTCAGGGATGCAACACAATACACTTCAAAACTTAAGGTTGGGTTCGGTATGGCTAGTATAGGGGCATTGGTTAACTTTGTCGTAAGAGTCTAAAAACTCTTTTCACATTCCTGATCCCACACAAAGGGCTGGTCCTTCCTAGTTAGTATTGTCAGAGGTAGAGCAATTTGGGAGAATTTCCTAGGATGTTCCCACTCCAACGCTGCTCTACTTTGGAGGGATCCACTGCCACTCCTTCCTTACTAATCACATGGCCTAGAAAATTTTCTTTTGACATCCAAAACTCGCATTTGCTTGGTTTGGCATAAAGATGACTTGCATGTTCCTCTGGAATTTTAGAGTATATTAGTATGTGATCTATATATACAACCACAAATTTATCTAAGTATGACCTAAAAATCCAATTCATCTAATCCATGACACACAACTGGGGCATTGGTTACACCAAAACGCATAACCAAAAATTCATATTGCCTATATTAAGTTCTAAAGGTTGTTTTTGGTACATCCTCTGATTTTATTCTAATTTGGTGGTACCCTGATCTCAAGTGAAGTTTGGAGAACACAATGGCTCCTCCTAATTGGTCTAAAAGGTCATCAATTCAGGGCAGATGGTACTTATTATTGATTGTCACGTTATTCAATTTTCTATAATCTTTACATAACCTCATACTGTCGTCCTTTGTTATTACTAAGAGCACAGGGGCTCCCAAAAGGGACACACTTGGTCTGGAAAACTGCTTGGTTATCATATCCTCTAATTGGTTTTTCAACTCCTTTAATTATAATGGGGACATCCTGTAAAATGCAATAGAGATTGGCCCTACTCTAGTGACCAAGTCTATTGAGAAATCTATTTCTCTTTTAGGAGGCAAGGATGTCACATCCTCTGCAAAAGTTTCAACGGATTAATATTTTAGGTCATTTTGGTCTTTACTAGTTTTATTCTAGTCTATTTTTGTTCTATGTCAATGTAGTTCGTCTAATAAGTGCACTAGTTTGAATGGATTAAGATGTTAGATCATTTTGGTTTTTAATAGGTTTATTCTAATCCATTCCAATTCTAAGGCAATGTAGTTCGTACAATAAGTGCATAACTCTCAATGGATTAAAATATTAGGCCATTTTTGTCTTTAATATGTTTAATCTAATCCATTTGGATTCTTAGGCAATGCAGTTTGTCCAATAATTGCATAAGTCTCAATGGATTAAGAATTTAGGTTACTTTCGTGTTTAATAGGTTTATTCCAATCCATTTTGTTTCTTAGGAAATATAGTTTGTCCAATAATTGCATAAGTCTAAATGGATTAAGAATATAGTTCATTTTAGTCTTTAATAGGTTTATTCTAATCCATTTGGTTCTTAGGCAATGTAGTTCGTCAAATAAGAGCATAATTTTCAATGGATTAAGATTTTGGTAATTTTAGTTCCCTCGTATTATACTAGTCCATTTTGGTTGCTAGTCAATGTATTTCGTCGAATAAGTGCAACAGTTTCAATTGATTAAGATTTTAAGTCATTTTGGTCTTTACTAGGTTTATTCTTTTCCATTTTAGTTCTTAATCGATGTAGTTCATCTAAAAAGTGCATTAGTCTCATTGGATTGAGATTTTGGTCATGTTGTCTTCAATAGGTTTATTCTAGTGTATTTTGGTTCTAAAGCAATGTAGTTCTTCCAATAAGTGCATAAGTCTCAACGTATTTAAATTTTAAGTCATTTTCGTTTTTACTAGGTTTATTCTAGTCCATTTAGGTTCATAGTCAATATAGTTCGTCTAATAAGTGCACTAGTTTTAATGGATTAATAATTTACTTTATTTTCGTCTTTAATAGGTTTTCTTCTAATCCATTTTGATTCTTATGCAATGCAGTTTCCCCAATAAGTGCATTATTCTCAATGGATTAAGAATTTCTATCATTTTTGTCTTTAAGATTTATTCTAATCCATTTTATTTCTTAGGCAATGTACTTCGTTCAATAGTCTCAAAAGATTAAGAATTTAGGTGATTTCGGTCTTTAAAAGATTTCTTGTAATCCATTTTCGTTCTTAGGCAATGTAGTTCATCCAATAAGTGCATAAGTTTTGATGCATTAAGATTTTTGTATATTTAGTCTTCACTCGGCTTATTCTAGTCCATTTTGGTTGTTAGTCAATGTAGTTCGTCTAATAAGTGCAATAGTTTCAATGTAAAGATTTTAAGTCATTTTGTCATTACTAGGTTTATTATTGTCCATTTTAGTTTTTAGTGAATGTAGTTCGTCTTGTAAGTTCATTAGTCTCAATGGAATAGGATTTTAATCTTCAATAAATTTATTCTAATCCATTTTGTTTCTTTGTGAATGTAGATAGTCCAATAAGAGCATAAGTCTCAACAGGTTAATATTTTTGGTCATTTTGGTCTTTACTATGTTTATTCTAGTCCATTTTGGTTCTTAGTCATTGTAGTTCGTCTAATAAGTGAACTTGTTTGAATAGATTTAAATTTAAACCATTTTGATTTTTAATAGGTTTTTCTAATCCATTTTGATTCCTAAGTAATGTAGTTCATCCAATAAATGCATAAGCCTCAATGGATTAAGATATTAGGTCATTTTTGTCTTTAATATCTTTATTCTAATCCATTTTGATTCTTAGGTAATGTAGTTTTCCCAATAAGTGCATAAGTCTCGATGGATTAAAAATTTAGGTTACTTTCGTCTTTAATAGGTTTATTCTAATCCATTTTGTTTCTTAGGCAATGTAGTTTGTCCTATAAGTGCATAAGTCTTAATGGATTAAGAATTTAGTTCATTTTGGTCTTTGATAGGTTTATTCTAATCCATTTTGGTTCTTAGGCAGTGTAGTTTGTCAAATAAGTGCATAATTTTCAATGGATTAAGATTTTGGTAATTTTAGTCTCCACTCGTATTATTCTAGTCCATTTTGGTTAGTGCATAATTTTCAATGGATTAAGATTTTGGTAATTTTAGTCTCCACTCGTATTATTCTAGTCCATTTTGGTTGCTAGTTGTAACACCACGGCCATTACCGTTACCAGCGATGCTACCTCACGACCTTCTCACCCTCCCTAACCACCTAGTGGAAATAACGAGTTTTTGCCTTCCGTGGGATTCGAGCCCGGTACCTGGGGGATAAGTACCGCCTCCACACAGTCCCACTACCAATTGAGCCACTAGCTCAATTGGTAGTGGGACTGTGTGGAGACGGTACTTATCCCCCAAGTACCGGACTCGAATCCCACAGAAGGCAAAAACTCGCTTTGTAACACCCCGACCATTACCGTTACCGGCAATGCTACCTCACGACCTTCTCGCCCCCCCTAACCACCCGGTGGAAATTGGCTCAATTGGTAGTGGGACTGTGTGGAGGCGGTACTTATCCCCAGGTACCGGGCTCGAATCCCACGGAAGGCAAAAACTCGCTATTTCCACCAGGTGGTTAGGGGGGCGAGAAGGTCGTGAGGTAGCATCGCCGGTAACGGTAATGGCCGGGGTGTTACAAAAAAAGGCGTCTTTTTTTGTAACACCCCGGTGGAAATTGGGTCAATTGGTAGTGGGACTGTGTGGAGGCGGTACTTATCTCCCAGGTACTGGGCTGAAATCCCACGGAAGGCAAAAACTCGTTATTTCCACTGGGTGGTTAGGGGGGGCGTGAAGGTCATGAGGTAGCATCGCCAGTAACAGTAATGGTCGGGGTGTTACACTCGACTTATTCTAATCCACTTTGGTTCTAATCCAATTAGTACTTTTTTGTACTTGGATTAACATTTAAGTCATTTTCGTCAACCCTTGACTAATTTTAATCCATTTTGGTTCATAACCAATCTTGTGCATCCAATAAGAGCGTTTGTGCCATTGGATTAATATTTAGGTCATTTTCGTCATCCCTTGGCTTGTTGTAATCCATTTTGGTTTTTAACTAATCTTGTGCACACCATAAGTGCGTTTGTGTCGTTTACCTAACATTTAGGTTATTTTTGTCATCCTTCAGCTTATTCGAATCCATTTTGGTTTCTGAACCGATCTTATGCATCCAATAAGTGCTTTTTTGATCTTGGAGTAACATTTAGGTCATTTTCGTCATCCCTCAGCTTATTGTAATCCATTTTGGTTCTTAACCAATCTTGTGCATCCCTTTAGTGCGTTTGTGTCATTGGATTCATATTTAGGTCATTTTCACCAAGCCTCATTAAGGTCATTTTCGCCATTTTTGTTCTTAACCAATCTTGTGCATCCAATAAGTGCGTTTGTGTCATTGGATTAACAATTAGGTCTTTTTTGTCCCCCTTTGGCTTATTCTAATCAATTTTAGTTTGTTAACCAATCTTGTGGATCCAATAAGTGCGATTGTGCCATTGGATTCATATTTAGGTCATTTTCATCATCCTTCGGCTTAGATTAATCCATTTTGGTTCTTAACCAATCTTGTGCACTCCTTAAGTGTGTTTGTGTTGTTTAACTAACAATTAGGTCATTTTTGTCATCTTTCATCTTATTCGAATCCATTTTGGTTATTAACCGATCTTGTGCATCCAATAAGTGCGTTTTTGTCGTTGGAGTTACATTTAGGTCATATTTGTAATCCCTCGGCTTATTGTAATCCATTTTGGTTCTTAACCAATCTAATGTATCATTTAAGTGCGTTTGTGTCATTAGATTAACATTTAGGTCATTTTCATCATCACACGACTTATTGTAATCAATTTTGTTTCCTAACCAAACTTGTGCATCCATTCAGTGCGTTTGTATCATTTGACTAACATTTATTTCATTTTCGTCATCCTTTGGCTTATTTTAATCAATTTTTTTTCTAAACCAATCTTGTGCATCCAATAAATGTGTTTGTGTCATTTGATTGACAGTTAGGTCTTTTTCCTCATCATTTGGCTTATTCTATTTTATTTTAGTTTGTTAACCAATGTTGTGCATCCAAGAAGTGTGTTTGTGTCATTGGAATAACATTTTGGTCATTTTCGTTCTCCATCTGCTTATTCTAATACACTTGTGTTATTATCCATTGTAGTTCGTCCAATAAGTGCGTTTGTGTCCATGGAATAACAATTTGGTTATTTTTCCATCCCTCGGCTTATTCCAATCCACTTTGGTTCTTAATCAATCATGTGCATTCAATAAGTAGGTTTTTGTCCTTGGATTATCATTTAGGTCAATTTTCATCATCCATAGGCGAATTATAATTCAATTTGGTTGTTAACCAATCTTGTGCCTCCAATAAGTGCGTTGGTATCATTGGATTAATATTTAAGTAATTTTTACCATCCTCTAGCTTATGCTACTCCATTTAGGTTCTTAACCAATCTTGTGCATCCAAATAGTGAGTTTGTGTCACTAGATTAAAGATTAGGTCATTTTCATTCTCCCTCGGCTTATTCTAATCCTTTTGTGTTATTACCCATTGTAGTTCGTCCAATAAGTGCGTTTGCTTGGAATAACAATTTGGTAATTTTGTCATCCCTCAGGTTATTCTAATCCACTTTGGTTCTTAAATAAACATGTGCATTCAATTAATGTGTTTTTGTCCTTGGATTATCATTTAGGTCATTTTTCATCATCCATAGGTGAATTCTAATCTAGTTTGGTTCTTAACCAATCTTGTGCCTTCAATAAGTGCGTTGGTATCATTGGATTAACATTTAAGTAATTTGTACCATCCTCTGGCTTATTCTACTCTATTTAGGTTCTTAACCAATCTTGTGCATCCAATAAGTTCGTTTGTGTCACTTGATTAAAGATTAGGTCATATTCATCCTCCCTCGGCTTATTCTAATCCTTTTGTGTTCTTAGCCATTGTAATTCGTCCAATAACTGTCTTTGTGACCTTGGAAAAACAATTAGGTAATTTTCATCATACATCGGCTGACTATAATCCATTTTGGTACGTAACCAAACTTGTGCATCCAATTAGTACCTTTTTGTACTTTGATTAACAATTAGGTCATTTTCGGCAACCCTCGACTAATTTTAATCCATTTTGATTCATAACCAATCTTGTGCATCCAATCAGAGCGTTTGTGCCATTGGATTATAATTTAGGTCATTTTCGTCATCCCTCGGTTATTGTAATCCATTTGGTTCTTAACTAATCTTGTACACCCCTTAAGTGCATTTGTGTCGTTTAACTAACATTTAGGTCATTTTTGTCATCCTTCAGCTTATTCGAATCCATTTTGGTTCTGAACCGATCTTATGCATCCAATAAGTGCGTTTTCGATCTTGGAGTAACATTTAGGTCATTTTCGTCATCCCTCAGCTTATTGTAATCCATTTTGGTTCTGAACCGATCTTATGCATCCATTCACTGCATTTTGTGTCATTTGACTAACATTTAGCTCATTTTCGTCATCCTTTGGCTTATTCTAATCCATTTTTGTTCTAAACCAATCTTGTGCATCCAATAAGTGCGTTTGTGTCATTGGTTTAAGAATTAGGTCGTTTTCATCATCCTTTGGCTTATTATAATCAATTTTAGTTTGTTAACCAATCTTGTGCATCCAATAAGTGCAAATGTGCCATTGGAATAATATTTAGGTCATTTTCGTAATCCCTCGACTTATTGTAATCCATTTTGGTTCTTAACCAATCTTGTTCGTCGCTTAAGTGCGTTTGTGTCATTGGATTAAGATTTAGGTCATTTGACTAACATTTAGCTAATTTTCATCATCCTTTGACTTATTCTAATCCATTTTTGTTCTAAACAAATATTGTGCATCCAATAAGTGCGTTTGTGTCATTGGATTAACAATTAGGTCTTTTTCGTCATCCTTTGACTTATTTTAATCAATTTTAGTTTGTTAACCAATCTTGTGCATCCAAGAAGTGAGTTTGTGTCATTGGAATAACATTTTGGTCATTTTCGTTCTCCATCGCCATATTTTATGCACTTGTGTTATTAGCCATTGTAGTTCGTCCAATAAGTGCACTTGTGTCATTTGACTAACATTTAGCTCGTTTTCGTCTTCCTTTGGCTTATTCTAATATATTTTTGTTCTAAACCAATCTTGTGCATCCAATAAGTGCGTTTGTATCATTTGTTTAACAATTAGGTATTTTTCGTCATCCTTTGGTTTATTCTAATCAATTTTAGTTTGTTAACCATTCTTGTTCATCCAATAAGTGTGTTTGTGCCATTGGAATAATGTTTAGGTCATTTTCGTCATCCCTCGCTTATTGTAATCCATTTTGGTTCTTAACAAATCTTGTGCACCCCTTAAGTGCGTAGGTCATTTTTGTCATCCTTCAACTTATTCGAATCCATTTTTGTTCTTAACCGATCTTGTGCATCCAATAAGTGCGTTTTTGTCCTTGGATTAACATTTAGGTCATTTTTGTCATCCGTCGCCTTATTGTAATCCATTTTGGTTCTTAACCAAACTTGTGCATCCAATAAGTGTGTTTGTGTCATTTGACTAACATTTAGCACATTTTCGTCATCCTTTGGCTTATTCTAATCCTTTTTTGTTCTAAACAAATCTTGTGCATCAAATAAGTGCGTTTATGTCATCGGATTAACAATTAGGTCTTTTTCGTCATCCTTTGGCTTATTCTGATCAATTTTTGTTTGTTAAACAATCTTGTGCATCCAAGAAGTGCGTTTGTGTCATTGGAATAACATTTTGGTCATTTTTCGTCATCCATAGGCGAATTCTAATCCATTTTAATTCTTAACCAATCTTGTGCATCCATTCAGTGCGTTTGTGTCATTTGACTAATAATTTAGGTCGTTTTCGTCAACCCTCGGCTTATTGTAATCCATTTTTGTTTTTAACCATTATTGTAATCCTTTGGCTTATTCTACTACATTTAAGTTCTGAACCAATATTGTGCATCCAATAAGTGTGTTTGTGTCACTAGATTAAAGATTAGGTCATTTTCATCTTTCCTCGGCTTATTCTAAACCTTTTGTGTTCTTAGCCATTGTAGTTCGTCCAATAAGTGTGTTTGTGACCTTGGAAAAACAATTAGGTCTTTTTCGTCATACATCCGCTTATTCTAATCCATTTTGTTACTTAACCAAACTTGTCCATCCAATAAGTAATTTTTTTTACTTGGATTAACATTTAGGTCATTTTCGTTATCCGATAAGTTCATTTCTGTCGTTTAACTAACATTTAGGTCATTTTTGTCATCCTTCAATTTATTCGAATCCATTTTGGTTCTTAACCAATCTTGTGCATCCAATAAGTGCGTTTTTGTCCTTGGATTAACATTTATGTCATTTTCGTCATCCATCGGTTAATTCTAATCCATTTTGGTTCTTAACCAATCTTGAGTATCCAGTAAGTGTGTTTGTGTCATTGGATTAACATTTAGGTGATTTTCGTCATCCTTTGGCTTATTCTAATCCCTTTTGGTTCTTTATCGATCTTATGCATCCAATAAGTGCATTTGCGTCATTGGATTAACAATTAGGTCTTTCTCAACATCCCTCAGCTTGTTGTAATCCATTTAGGTTCTTAACCAATCTTGTGCATCCAGTAAGTTACTTTGTGTAACTATATTAAAAATTAGGTCATTTTCATCCTCCATCGGCTTATTCTAATCCATTTGTGCTCTTAGCTATTGTAGTTGTCCAATAAGTGTGTTTCTGTCATTGGAAAAAGAACTAGGTCATTTTTATCATACTTGTGCATCCAATCAGTGCGTTTGTGTCCTTGGAATAACAATTTGGTCATTTTCGTCCTCCCTCGGCTTATTCTAATCCACTTTGGTTCCTTGGATTATCATTTAGGTAATTTTTCGTCATCCATAGGCGAATTCTAATCCATTTTAATTCTTAACCAATCTTGTGCATCCATTAAGTGCGTTTGTGTCATTTGACTAACAATTTAGGTTGTTTTCGTCAACCCTCGACTTATTGTAATCCAATTTTGTCAACCCTCCGCACAACCAGTTTTTAGAGATGGTGGTAGTAGCAATAAACCACCTTGCTTCGTTGGTGAACACTATGACATTTTGAAGATACGCATGCAAGCATATCTCGAGGCACAAGGAGACGACATTTGGGATGCAGTAGAGAATGGTCCCTATATTCCAAAAACAGTCATCAACAATAAAGAAGAAACAAAGATAAAAGCCTCATGGACAGACCATGATAAAAGAAAAGTGTTGTTTGATAAGAAGGCCAAAAACATGCTACAATCAGCACTTGGAATGGATGAATTCTTTCGTGTATCTCACTGCAAAACGACTAAAGAAATATGGATACTCTTGAAGTAACTCATGAAGGGACTATTGAGGTAAAACACTCTTAACTTAATACATTATCTCAAGAATATGAATTATTTTGAATGCAGCCCGGAGAGTATATCCTAGACTTACAAAAAAGATTCTCTCATCTAACCAACCACTTGTCGGCACTTGGGAAAATCTTCACTAATGATGAATTAAATCTAAAAGTGTTAAGATCATTAACAAGGGCCTGGCAACCAAAAGTGACGGCAATTTCTGAAAAGAGAAGTCTATCCAAGATGTCTCTTCCTACACTGTTCGGAAAACTTCAAGAACATGAAATCGAACTTGGAAGGTTAGAAAAGAATGAAAGTTAAGAAAAGAAGACCAAAAACATTGCCTTAAAAGCCGAATCAAAAGAACAAATCAATGATGAGAATTCAGAGGGAGATGAAAACATCACCTTCCTCGTTAAGAAATTTGGTAAGTTCCTTACAAACGATAAAACTTTTAAAAAGAAAAGTTTCATAATGAAGGATATTTCCACTTCAAGCCAAAACTTCACTTGCTTTGAGTGTGGTAAGCAAGTACACATAAAGGCAGAGTGTCCAAATGTTATCAAGAAAAATGCCCTAAAATAGAAAGACTTCAAAAAGGCCTACATAGCATGGGAGGACAATGAAGTGAGTTCATCTTCGGAATCGGAAAGTGACGAATGTGCGAATGTTGCATTAATGGCATCACACCAATCCGACAAAGAAGAAGAGGTTAGTAATAAAGACTCTCCTCATCATAATAAGACTAATAGTGAATTAATTATCGAATATAATGATGCTCAAAATGCAATTAAAGAACTACTTATGGAATGTAAAAATCTGTTCAAAATAGTGTCAACCCAATAGAAACAAATTTCAACACTTCAAAAAAAAATTGACACTATGGAAAAAGATGCTGAAAAATTAAAACAGAATTTTACATGCAATAAGTGTGATTCTCTTTCTTTCAAAATTGTCCAATTAAATAGAGTAATTGAACGATACGAAAATGGACAAGTTGGATTAGAAAATATTTTAAATATGCAAAGATACTCAAATGACAAGAGTGGTCTTGGTTACTCAAAATTTGATAAACCAAGTTTAAATAAAACCATTTTTGTTAAAGCGAGTAACCAATCCAACAAAGAAAAGGTTATAATTATGCAAAAAGATCATCATTATAAGGAGACAATTATTCGAAAGAAACCTCATATACATACATTTAGAAGTAAATTTACTCCTACATGTTTCTATTGCGGTCTTAATGGTCACACACCTAATGCTTGTCACTTTAGAAACTTTGGTGTTCCAAAAGGGCATTATGTGTGGGTCAAGAAAGGTATTAATCCTCAAGGACCCAAAGCACCTTGGGTACCTAAAAAAACATGATCTTATTTTATAGGTATGCACGCAAAGTACCTCAAATATGTGGTACTTGGATAGTGGATGTTCTAAACATATGACCAGTGATAAAACAAAATTTTCAGCTCTAACACTTGAATCAAAAGGCTATGTGATCTAAGGAGACAACAACAAAGGAAAAATTTTGGGCATTGGAAAGGTTGGTACTACCCCATCTCCTTCAATTGAAGATGTTCTATATGTTGAAGGTTTAAAAAACAATCTCATAAGCATTAGCCAGCTTTGCAACAAAGGATACAAAATAGCTTTCAACAAAGATGAATGCATCATCCAAAATGAAGTTTCAAATCAAATTCAGTTTGTTGCTAAGCGCTTCAAAAACATCTTTATACTTAATCTTGATGATTTATCCTTAAAAATGAAATGTCTTTTGGTGAGTGACAACAATGATGCATGGCTATGGCATAAAAGATCTGCACATATTCATATGGATCATTTAAACAAGTTAGTCAAGCATGACCTTGTTGTAGGCTTACCAAAGATGAAATTTATAAAGGATAAATTGTGTGATGCTTGTCAAAAGGATAAGCAAACGAAGATTTCTTTTAAACCCAAGAATATTATATCAACCTCAAGACCACTTCACTTAATACATATCGACTTGTTTGGTCCGTCAAGAACCAAAAGTCTTGGTGGAAATTCATATGGACTAGTAATTGTTCATGATTACTCAAGGTTCACTTGGACCTTATTTTTGGCAAATAAAAATGAAGCTTTCAAAGCATTTAAAAACTATGCCAAACTAGTCCAAAATGAACAAGCAGCCGAAACTGTATCAATTAGAAGTGATCATAGAAAGGGCAAAGTTGATAAGACATTATTTATTAAAAGAAATAATGATCACACTTTATTGGTTCAAATCTTTGTTGATGATATCATATTTGGATCCACAAACAATGACATATGTGAAGAATTCTCATTAATGATGCAAGGAGAATTTGAAATGTCTATGATGGGAAAGTTAAATTATTTTCTTGGACTCCACATCAAGCAACTCAAGAATGGCATCTTCATAAATCAAGCAAAGTATTGCAAGGAATTGTTAAAAAGGTTTGAGATGGAAAACATCAAAGAAAGTGCAACTCCTATGGGATCCGAAACCTATGTAGATAAAGATGAATCCGGTATTTTAATACACATATCAAAATATCGAGGTATGATTGGATCTCTATTATATGGAACGGCCAGCCGGACAGATATTATGTTTAGTGTCTGTTTGTGTGCAAGATTTCAGGCAGATCCTAAAGAATCGCATCTTGTACCATTAAAAAGAATTATGAAATATTTGAAAGGAACAACCAATGTAGGCCTATGGTATCCAAAGGGTAGCATATGTAGTCTCGTTGGCTATTTTGATTCTGATTATGCAGGATGATTGACCATAGTTGACTTTGGTAATTTGACTTCTTTTTGAGCTTGCAACTTTGATCACATTCCTTGGTCTTTCTATTCGTATCTTGTAAAATGATTCTTTAGGTAAAGGCTTTGTGAAGATGTCTACTAATTGATTATGTGTATCCACAAAAGTTACTTCAACATTGCCTTTGAGCACATGATCTCGCATAAAGTGATGACGTATATCAATGTGTTTAGTCCGAGAGTGCATGATTGGATTCTTTGATATATTTATTGCACTAGTGTTTTCACATCTTAGTGGGATGCATCTGAGATCAAGTCCATAGTCATATAATTTTTGTTTGAGCCATAGAATCTGTGCACAACAACTTCCTACTACTATGTATTCGGCTTCAGCAGTGCTTAGGGCAACACAAGCTTGCTTTTTACAAGACCATGATACTAATGCATAACCTAAGATATGGCAAGTGCCGCTGGTGCTTTTACGATCCGTTTTGCATCCTGCATAATCAAAATCAGAATAGCCAAGGAGACAACATATGCTACCCTTTGGGTACCATAGGCCTACATTGGTTGTTCCTTTCAAATATATCATAATTCTTTTTACTACTACAAGATGCGATTCTTTAGGATCTGCCTGAAATCTTGCACACAAACAAACACTAGGGCTACTTGTTTTTAAGCCCAAAAAGCCCGAGAACTATATATTTGGGATTTCTTTCCTTTCTTGTATCGGATTATTTTCGGACAGAATCAGAATATACACGTATTTTTATTTTCAATCCCATGGAAGGCTAATTTCATCAGATTAATCCACGAATTCAGAGTTTCATCACACCTGGAGGTTCAGGTTATACTGTCGATTTTTGATTCATGATTCTATTTTCGTTCATCTGATTATATTGATTTTCTGATTGCTTAAACTGAATTTCAATAAGATCGATTAATTTTATTTGACAGAATTCGATTTCAAGCTATAATTTAATTGAATTATAATTCTGCGACGCTTGATCGTTAATTGTAATATTTTAATGATTGTGATGGTTAATCCAGTCAATGAAACCGAATGTAGGATTGATTGTACGCTTGTTTGATCAATTCTGTAGTCAAATAAGAATAGAATCACGAATTAGAAATTAATTAAAATTCATTGATAGAATCTGTGATAGGTCCGAAACTCGAATAAGTGGATTAATCGTTTTGCTTATCTGTCCAAACCAAATCATTATAAAAAACCCCCCAATTTTGAATTTCAACTCGGTTAAAATCATTATATCAGGAGTCTTGCGAAACGACTTGGGTTATTACCCTTTTCTGCACTTATTTTAAATCGTATTTGATCCGTGTGCGACAGCGGATCAAATTGGCGCGTTGCCGGGGACTATCTGATAATAATATTAACCAGTTTTAGAGTATTACTAACTATTCTAACAATTGTTTCGCTGTGCTTTGTTGTTCTACAGGTCAGATAGGGTTGTGCTAGCTCGTAGGCACGTTGCTAGTCCAAAAAAATCCGGTTTTCAGGCGACTGTGGCGGATTGCTCCGAATTTTCGCCAAAAAATCAGAAAAAAATCAAGGATTAGGACTCCCTTATAACAGACTTATTATGGGATTTGACGCTCAAATTCCCAAATTCCTTCATCTGGACCAATTTTTTAATTTTTTTAATTTTCGATATTTTCAAAAAAATCCAAAAAAATTTGCGTGACCTTTATTTGATTTTTAGAGATTTTTGGTGGTATTTTTATATTTTTTGGATTTTATTTGATAGTGTTTTCGATTTTTCATTTCAATTTTAGCAATAGGGACATTGTTGAAATTTTCAGAATTGTGATTTTGCATTGTATTGTTATGATGATGCATGACTAGGGCTAGTTCTGTAAATCTGCACCCCCTTGACCCTGAGATAGATAGGACCTTCCATTTACGGCGTAGACTTAATAGAGCTGCTACTAGTGCTAACGTGTCAGATAGAGAGTCAGATAGTGATAGTGAAAAAAGTGACATTTTGCTACACAATATGGCTGATATGAATAATAGAACTTTGAGACAACTTGTTGCACCTGATGTTACCTATAATGCTTTGTGTATTAAATATCCTGAAGTTACTGTACCATTTGAACTTAAATCTGGTTTAATACACTTGCTTCTAAAGTTTAATGGTCTTGCAGGTGAGGATCCCCACAAACACTTGAAGGAGTTCCATGTGGTGTGTTCCACCATGAAACCTCAAGGAGTCACAGAAGATCATATCAAGCTGAGAGCCTTTCCATTCTCACTTCAAGATGCTGCTAAGGATTGGTTATACTACCTTCAGCCAGGTTCTGTTACAAGTTGGAATGAATTGAAGAAATTGTTTCTAGAAAAATTCTTCCCTGCCTCAAGAGCTGCTTCAATCAGAAAAGAGATATGTGGCATTACACAGATTGACAGGGAATCACTACATGAGTATTGGGAGAGATTCAAGAAATTGGTGTCTAGCTGTCCTTACCACCAGATTTCTGAACAATTGCTCATCCAGTATTTTTATGAAGGCTTGCTACCTATGGATAGAAGTATTTTGGATGCTGCTAGTGGGGGAGCACTTGTCGATAAGACCCCAGAAGCGGCAAAAACTCTGATTGAGAACATGTCCATTAATTCCCAACAGTTTACAACTAGAAGCAATTCAGCCGTTTTGACAAAAGGAGTGAATGAGATTCAAGCTTCTTCCCACAAGAATCTAGAAAGCAGACTTGATGAGCTTACATCTTTAGTGAAGAAATTGGCAGTAGGTAAAGCCCAAGCAGTGGTATGTGGTATTTTCACTTCTCTAGAACATCCTACAGATTCATGTCCTACTTTGCAAGACGATCCAGTTGCTGATGCTCCTCAAGCATATGCAGCAAACATATTCAACCCTCAAGCCAATTATGATTTGTCGTCTAACAGGTACAATCCCGGTTGGAGGAACCATCCCAACCTGAGATGGGGGAATTCATCTGCACAACAGAAACCTAGGCAACAAAACAGTCCGCATCAGCAGAACATTCCACATCAGCAGCAAAGCAATACACCTTCATTAGAGGATCTTGTCAAGCAAATGGCTGTCCAAAATCTTCAATTTCAACAAAGAACAGATTCTACAATACAGAATTTGGAGACAAAGATTGGCCAACTGGCTACTTCAATAAATCAGATGCAGACTCAGGGATCAAACCAACTATCTTCCCAGTCAGTAGTAAATCCAAATGCCCCTAATGTTAGTGCAATTACATTGAGGTCTGGGAAAGATGTTGAAACACCAAAGGTACCTAAAACTGTTGTGAAAAATAACAAGGTTGCTGAAGAAATTTTGATACCTGAAACTATTGATGTTGAGCAAAATATACCACTTCCTTTTCCTCAAAGGGCAGTGAAGACTAAGAAAATGGACGAGACAGATAGGGACAAGGAGATCTTGGATACATTTGGGAAGGTGGAAGTGAACATTCCCCTCCTTGAAGCAATTAAACAGATTCTGAGATATGCCAAATTTCTAAAAGAGTTGTGCACACACAAGAGAAGGTTAAAAGGTAATGAAAGAGTAAAAATGGGGCGTAATGTTTCAGCCCTCATTCAGCCCATGCCCCAGAAATGCAAAGATCCAGGAACTTTTTCCATTTCATGTACCATAGGCAATAGTCAATTTGAAAATGCCATGTTAGATTTAGGAGCTTCTATTAATGTTATGCCTACATCTATTTTTAACTCTCTTGCTCTTGGACCTTTACAGAGTACAGGTGTTACCATTCAACTGGCGAACAGAAGCAATGCTCGCCCTGCTGGACTTGTGGAAGATGTACTTGTTCGAGTAAATGAATTAATATTTCCTGCAGATTTTTACATTCTGGACATGGAGGGGGAGAATAATTCCAATAGGGCGCCTATCATTTTAGGAAGACCATTTTTGAAAACTGCTCGAACAAAAATTGATGTACATGCTGGAACTCTATCCATGGAATTTGGTGATAGCATTGTAAAATTTAACATCTTCGATGCTATGAAACACCCCATGGAAGAGCATTCTGTTTTTCAAATTGAATTACTTGCTGATTTGGTTGATGACACTTACCCTGATATGTTTACTGCTGATTTTCCTTCACTGTCTGATTTTGATGATACTTATATTTGTGAATTTTGCATAGATAATCAGTTGTGCTCTGTGTGTGCTGAGATTGAAGCTGCTTTACAGGTTGATCATTATGCTGATGTTGATACTTCTACTAACATAATTGATTTTGCAGACTTAGCTTCAGCCACTGGTATCATACCCTCCATTGAGCAGCCACCGACTATAGAGCTTAAACCACTTCCTGAAAATTTGAAATATGCATATTTAGATGGAAGTGGCAAATTACCTGTGATTATTTCAGCCAAACTTGAAGATGAACAGGAAGAGAAGCTGTTGCAAATTTTGAGAAAACACAAGAAGGCAATCAAATGGACCTTGGCTGATATTCCTGGTATTAGCCCATCCATGTGCATGCATAGGATACTATTAGATGATGGAGCAAAATCACTGAGGCAGCCCCAAAGGCGACTTAACCCATGAATTCTGGATGTTGTGAAAAAGGAAGTGACCAAGCTCTTGCAAGCAGGCATTATATACCCCATTTCTGATAGTCAATGGGTGAGTCCGGTGCAGGTAGTCCTTAAGAAAACTGGACTCACAGTGGTTAAAAATGAAAATAATGAACTTATCCCCACACGAGTGCAGAACAGCTGGAGGGTATGCATCGATTACAGGAGACTAAACCAGGCAACCAGAAAGGATCATTTTCCTTTACCATTCATTGATCAGATGCTTGAACGGTTGGCTGGTAAGTCACATTATTGTTTTCTTGATGGTTTTTCTGGTTATTTTCAGATCCATATCGCACCGGAGGACCAAGAAAAGACCACGTTCACTTGCCCTTTCGGCACATTTGCCTATAGGAGGATGCCCTTTGGCCTATGCAATGCTCCTGAAACTTTCCAACGCTGCATGATTAGTATTTTTGCTGATTTGATAGAAATAGAAGTTTTCATGGATGATTTTACTGTGTATGGTTCCTCATTTGATGTATGCTTGAACAATTTAGATAGAGTTTTGCATAGATGTATTGAAACTAACCTTGTGCTGAATTATGAAAAATGTCATTTTATGGTTGAACAAGGCATAGTTTTGGGACATGTGATCTCTAAGAACGGGATGGCAGTCGATCCTGCCAAGATTGATGTGATTTCTAATTTGCCTTACCCATCTTGCATCCGCGAGATTCGTTCTTTTCTTGGCCATGCTGGTTTTTACAGGCGTTTTATCAAGGATTTCAACAAGATAGCTCTTCCGCTGTCCAATTTGCTGCAAAAAGATGTTAGTTTTACCTTTGATGACAAATGCAGGAAGGCTTTTGATTGCTTGAAGGCAGCACTGACCTCTACTCCCATCATTCAGCCACCCAATTGGACCCTCCCTTTTGAAATTATGTGTGATGCATCTAACTATGCAGTGGGAGCGGTCCTTGCACAAAGGGTTGGTAGGGCTGCCCATGTTATTTATTATGCTTCTAGGACTTTAGATTCTGCACAGGCTAATTACACTACCACTGAAAAAGAACTATTGGCTATTGTTTTTGCTCTTGATAAGTTTAGATCATACTTGCTAGGTTCGAAGGTAGTTGTTTTTACTGACCATGCAACTTTGAAGTTCTTGCTGAAGAAACCAGAAGCAAAACCGAGATTGATCCGGTGGATGTTGTTACTCCAAGAATTCGATTTAGAGATTAAAGATAAGAGTGGAGCTGAAAATCTGGTGGCAGATCATTTGAGCAGAATAGAACTAGATGAGAACCCCATCCCCATCCAAGATGACTTCCCTGATGAACAACTGCTACAGTTGCGTGAGGTAATTCCTTGGTTTGTTGATTTAGTTAATTATCTAGTTGCTGGAGTCTTTCCCGCAGATGCATCCAGAACACAAATACACAAACTTAAAAGTGATGCCAAATACTATGTGTGGGATGATCCATATCTATGGAAATTCTGTAGTGACCAGGTGATTAGGCGATGTATTCCCCACCATGAGGCTCAATCTATTCTTCATTTCTGTCATGCCTCTCAAGCTGGGGGACATTTTGGTCCTCAACGAACAGCCAGAAAAGTCTTAGACTCGGGTTCCTTTTGGCCCACTTTGTTTAACGATGCTTTTGAGACTTACAAAACTTGTGAACAGTGTCAAATAGCAGGAACAACAATCACTCGTAGAAGTGAGATGCCTCAACAGCCTATGCTTTTCTGTGAAGTATTTGATGTGTGGGGCATTGACTTTATGGGCCCTTTTCCTGTGTCTTTTGGTTTTGTCGACATTTTACTTGTTGTTGATTATGTTTTGAAGTGGGTGGAAGCAATACCCACTAGGACTAATGATTCTAAAGTTGTTGCAGGTTCTATCAGATCAAATATTTTTTGCAGGTTTGGAATACCCCGGGCCATCATAAGTGATCAAGGCACTCATTTTTGCAACCGCACCATGGACGCTTTGCTTCGGAAGTATGGGGTTGTGCACAGAGTCGAGTCTCTACACCTTATCATCCCCAGACTAATGGGCAAGCTGAAATCTCAAACAGGGAAATCAAACAGATCTTAGAAAAGATGGTGCAGCCAAACAGGAAGGACTGGAGCCGTCGACTGGAAGATGCTCTTTGGGCTCACAGAACAGCTTACAAAACACCAATAGGAATGTCCCCTTATCGACTTGTGTTTGGTAAGGCATGCCACCTCCCAGTGGAAATAGAGCACCGTGCTTATTGGGCTGTCAAGAGTTGCAACCTTGAAATGAAGAAAGCAGGTTTGGAGAGAAAGCTTCAATTGCAGCAACTTGAAGAGCTTAGACTAGAAGCCTATGAGAACTCCCAGATCTATAAAGAGAAAACTAATTCTGCGACGCTTGATCGTTAATTGTAATTCAATTAAATTTTAGATTGAAACCGAATTCTGTCAAATAAAATTAATCGATCTTATTGAAATTCAGTTTAAGCAATCAGAAAATCAATATAATCAGATGAACGAAAATAGAATCATGAATCAAAAATCGACAGTATAACCTGAACCTCTAGGTGTGATGAAACTCTGAATTCGTGGATTAATCTGATGAAATTAGCCTTCCATGGGATTAAAAATAAAAATACGTGTATATTCTGATTCTGTCCGAAAACAATCCGATACAAGAAAGGAAAGAAATCCCAAATATATAGTACTCGGGCTTTTTGGGCTTAAAAACAAGTAGCCCGCTATTTAAATTATTACAAAGGTCCAAATTACGAAATATGTAATTTAGGCTCAGTAGAATTCGGAATTCAGATTTTTTTTCCAACACAAAAGTTGTAGCTCTGAAATTTAGCTTTCCAACGACTGCTCGCATGCCTCAATCGGATATCCAGAGCTCAAGTTATGACCTACAAAGCGAGCAGGGGTTAAAATGCAAATAATAAAATTGTAATTCAATTTCAACCCAAAGTTTAGAAACAAGCTAAAAAATTAATCTAAGCTATAAAGTGATTTTAAAAAATACCAAAATAAAAGGATAGAAACATGTGCCCAAGTGCTATGATCAATACCATAGGCCTATATTGGTTGTTCCTTTCAAATATATCATAATTCTTTTTACTGCTACAAGATGCGATTCTTTAGGATCTGCCTGAAATCTTGCACACAAACAAACACTAAACATAATATCTGGTCGGCTGGCCGTTAGATATAATAGAGATCCAATCATACCTCGATATTTTGATATGTGTATTGAAATACCGGATTCATCTTTATCTACATAGGTTCCGGAGCCCATAGAAGTTGCACTTTCTTTGCTCTGATACCAGTTGTTTTGTGAATGTTTAAAAAAATCTCCCCCCCCCCCCCCCCCCCC
>JBBPBQ010020322.1:14286000-14380121 GCA_037974755.1 Cicer yamashitae
CCCCCCCGTAATTCATGCGTACTCCCCCGTTGGACTTTAGTTCTTGCCATCATATTGTAAAGATTTTGAAGACCTACAAAAGGTTTTAGCAACAACAACATACCAAATTTTCTCCCCCTTTTGACATGATTAAAAAGAAGGAAAAATAACAAATAATAGACCAAGCATATATAGGGAATAAAACATTATACTAGTGAAACAAAAAATATCACATAATTAAAATGGAACCATGTTCAAATATTACATCGCAATGTAAATAAAATTTTACCAAAATACTTGAAAGCAATTGAAAAACAAACGAACGACATCAAATACAATTTCAGTATGGAACTACATATCCGGTGGAAGGTGATGGTGGTCAATTTTGTCGGATAAGCCATTAATTTCATGCAACATGGTTTCATGGTTGTGGGCAATGGTGGTTTCTATAGTTTGAAAGCGAGTATTGATGGAGGTGTTCATGTGCTGAAATTGGGTGGTGATGAATGTTTGTAAAAAGTTGAGTTTATCCATGACCATGCGATTTGAAACATGATCGTCATCTGATGCTATTTCCTCTGCGTCGTCTTCCTCTTGGGGAGCAGTATCTTCTTGGGTAGCAGTAGAAGTTTGGCCAAGATCACCTTTATGAACATAGGTCTAAAGCTGTTCATTCCATATTATTTTCATACTGGGAAGCACACTCAAATCAAGCAGATTGTCCTTAGATGGTGTATACATTACTTTTCCAGAGAAGTCCACTTTTAAAGTGATCCAAGATCCTAGTGACTTCCTTTGCATAAGGTAACCCAATAGCCTCCTTTGAAGCAAATAGGACAGATCGAACAAATTAAGCCTAGTTGAGTGGACATCCTTCGAACATGAAGTACATAATCTGAAGCTCAAATTCAGATATTTGAGAGTAATTTCCAGCCTTAGGAACAAGAATGTAACTCAGAAAATAATGCAAGAGTTGGTAGTCAACGGTTAGATTTCCAACTCCGTACCGTTGCCTAGCAAATTCTGAACCAGCTTGTGTCCTTTTTCGTTCCATGGTGTTTTTGTCAAACCGACAAGGAAACATAAGCATCATATTTGGTGATATTTATCCATTCACACAATTTGTCGGGCCTAAGTTTCTGACCCTCAAAAGGAATCTGCAAGATTTCTCCAATAGTTTGAGTTTTTAACTCAATGTGTTTGCCTTTTACCCGAGATAATAACTTAGTCCCGTCTTTTGTGAGATTACAGAAAAATACCCTAACTTAATCAGGATAAATAGGACCGTTATAACCGATGAATTCCTCTGAATGTTGGGCCTTAAGTAATTCAGGAAACTTAAAAGTGGAAAAGGAATCAAGAGTACCAAACTTAGTAGCGATGATCCTTTTGTCGGAGTATTTTGTGGGGAACCGGTCGATTTCTTCTGGTGAGTGAAGCAGGCGAGATAAATCTGCTACATTATCATTTTTAGTCCTCCTCTTTGAAGGACCCACTGCAGCATGTTTGGTTCTTGGTCCTCTTTTGCGAGCATCCATGGTGATAGTGAGGTTTTTCGAATTTGGGAAAAGTGGGGTTTTTGGGTTTGAGAAGTTTGATTTTCAAATGGTAGTTGTGAGTTAAGAGTGATCTTAGATGCAGTGTATGTTGGTATAGATGTTGGGTAACTTGTTGCAAGTAAGAGGGGATGAGATTTTTGGAAGGGATAATAAAGGAGTCGGCTGTATTCGAATACTGAAAATGCAGAACGTAACCTAAAAACGTGAAAAAAAAACTTATATATTAAGGAAAAATGCAAATCTGTATATGACTACACACTTGTTGGTGTAGCCGAATACAAGTGTTAAGTCAGTAGCTAAGACTGCACATTTGTATTCGACTACAACCTTGTGTAGTCGAATACAACAACGAGTTAGTGGCAAAATTCTCTTGGTTGTATTCGAATACAAGGTTTCTTATTCGAATATGGCAAAATTCACTTGGTTGTATTCGAATACAAGGTTTCGTATTCGAATACGATGTTGAAATTTTAAATAAAAAATGAACGTTGCACTTGTGTTATTAGACATTGTAAATCATCCAATAAGTGTGTTTGGGTCATTGGAATAACAATTTGGTCATTTTCGTCATCCCTCATCTTATTCTAATCCACTTTGGTTCTTAACCAATCTTATGCATCCATTTTTGTCACTTAGGTCATTTTACGTCATCCATAGGCGAATTCTAATCCATTTTGGTTCTTAACCAATCTTGAGCCTCCATTAAGTGCGTTGGTATTATTTCATTAACATTTAGGTAATTTTCATCATCCATTTGCTTATTCTACTCCAATAAGTTCCTTTATGTCACTAGATTTAAGATTAGCTCATTTTCAACCTCCCTCGGCTTATTCTAGTCATCCTTTGGCTTATTCTAATCAATTTTTGTTTGTTAACCAATCTTGTGCATGCAAGAAGTGCGATTGACTCATTGGAATAACATTAAGACATTTAGCTCATTTTCGTCCTCCCTCGGCTTATTCTAATCCAATTGTATTCTAAGACGTTGTAGTTTGTCCAATAAGTGTGTTCGTGTCCTTGGAATAACAATTAGGTCATTTTCGTCATCCCTTGGCTTATTCTAATCCACTTTGCTTCTTAACTAGTCTTGTGCATCCAATAAGTGCATGTTTGTACTTAGATTAATATTTAGGCCATTTTCGTCATCCCTAGGCTAATACTAATACATTTTGGTTCTTAACCAATCTTTTGCATCCAATAAGAGCGTTTGTGTCATTGGATTAACATTTACGTCATTTTCGTCATTCTTTGGCTTATTCTAATCCATTTTGGTTATTAACAATTCTTGTGCATTGAATAAGTGCGTTTGTGTCATTGGATTAACATTTTTGGGACTTAAGCAATCTTGTGCCTCCAATAAGTGCGTTTGTGTCATTGGATTAACATTTAGTTCATTTTTGTCATCCTTCGGCTTATTCTAATCCATTTAGGTTCTTAACCAATCTTGTTCATCCAATAAGTGTGTTTGTGTCACTAGATTAAAATTTAGGTCATTTTCACCTCCCTCGGCTTATTCTAATCCATTTCTGTTCTTAGCCATTATAGTTCGTCCAATAAGTGTGTTTGTCTTCTTTGATTAACAATTACGTCACTTTCTTCATCCCTCGGCTTACTATAATCTGTGTTGGTACTAAACCAATCATCTAAATCCAATAAGTGCGTTTTTATTCTTAGATTAACATTTAGGTCATTTTCGTCATCCCTCAGCTAATTCTAAATCATTTTGGTTCTTAACAAATCTTGTGCATCCAATAAGTGCGTTTGTGTTATTTGATTAGCATTTAGGTCATTTTTCGTCATCCCTCGGCTGATTGTAATCCATTTTGTTTCTTAACCAATCTTATGCCTCCAATAAGTGCGTTTGTGTCATTGTATTAACAATTAGGTCATTTTCGTCATCCCTCGGCTTATTGTAATCTATTTTGGTTCTGAACCAATCTTGTGCATCGAATAAATGTGTTTGTGTCATTTGACTAACATTTAGATCAGCTTATTCGAATCCATTTTGGCTCTTAACCAAATTTTGTTCATTCAATAAGTGCATTTTTGTCATTGGATTAGCTTTTAGGTCATTTTCTTCATCCTTTGGCTTATTCTAATCCATTTTGGTTCTTTACTCATTTGACTAACATTTAGGTCATTTCATCATCCTTTAGTTTATTCCAATAGATTTTGGTTCTTAATAAATCTTGTGCATTGAATAAGTATGTTTGTGTCATTGGATTAACGTATAGGTCATTTTCGTCACCCTTTAGCTTATTCTAATCCATTTAGGTTCTTAACTAATCTGGTTCATCCAATAAGTGTGTTTGTGTCACTAGATTAAAATTTAGGTCATTTTCACCTCCCTCGGCTTATTCTAATCCATTTGTGTTCTTAGCCATTGTAGTTCGTCTAATAAGTGTGTTTCTCTCCTTTGATTAACAATTACGTCACTTTCGTCATCCCTCGGCTTATTATAATCCGTTTTGGTACTAAACCAATCATGTAAATGCAATAAGTGCATTTTTATTCTTGGATTAACATATAGGTCCATTTTTATTCTTGGATTATTTTCGTCACCCTTTAGCTTATTCTAATCCATTTTGGTTCTTAACTAATCTTTTGCTTCCAATAAGTCCGTTTGTGTCATTGGATTAACATTTAGGTCATTTTTGCATCCTTTGGCTTATTCCAATCCATTTTGGTTCTTAACCAATCTAGTGCATCCAAAAAGTACGTTTTTGTCCTTGGATTAACATTTAGGTAATTTTCGTCATCCTTTGGCTTACTCTAGTCAATTTTAGTTTGTTAACCAATCTTGTGCATCCAAGAAGTGCGTTTGTTTCAATGGAATAACATTTAGGTCATTTTCGTCCTCCCTCGATTTATTCTAATCCACTTGTATTTTTAGCCATTGTAGTTCGTCCAATAAGTGTGTTTGTGTCCTTGGAATAACAATTAGGTAATTTTCGTCATCCCTTGGCTTATTTAATTCACTTTGGTTCTTAACCTATCTTGTGCATCCAATAAGTGCGTTTTTGTAATTGGATTAACATTTAGGTCATTTTCATCGTCCATCGGCTAATTTTACTCCATTTTGGGTCTTAACCAATCTTGTGCATCCAATGAGTGCGTTTGTGTCATTGGATTAACACTTAGTTCATTTTCGTCATCCTTTGGCTTATTCTAATCCATTTAGGTTCTTAACCAATCTTGTGCATCCAATAAGTGCGTTTGTGTGACTAGATTAAAATTTAGGTCATTTTCATCCTCCCTCTGTTTAATCTAATCAATTTGTGTTTGTAAGACCCGTAGTTTTAATTTGTATTTAGATATAACATATTATAACATATTATAATATATATACATATATATAATATTTTGATTGTAAGTAATATATATATATATATATATATATATATATTTTTTAGTATAAGTAATAATATATATATATATATATGTTAGCAAGTTAGTATAAGTAGGTTATATATATATATATACACGTGGTGGCAGGCAAGGCGTGAGAAAAACAAGCAGAGAGAAAGCTGTTTTTCTAAAACCATCCCCAGGCGAGAACTTCTTCTTCTTCCTTTCTTCAGCTTTCAAAAAAAAAAAAAACCAAAACCGTAAAACACAAAACCTCATTTCTCACCTAGATCTAAGCTCCATCTCGGGAAATGGCAGAAGGGAAAGTTGCTCCTTGCCATGCTTCGGTGCTAGTGAACAAACTTTGGAAGCGACATCGCGAACAAAGTTTTTACCGGAAATAATTGCGGTGCCGTATCGGTTGTTAGAGCTACCGTTGAGGTAAGGGCTCCTTCCAATCTTTTAGTTTGCATTTAGGACCTTATGCGTGAATTTGTGGAAAATAAATTTGATGTGTTTGAGGTGTAGATTTGTGGAAATTGAATTTAAGGTGTTTATGGGTAAAAATTTAGAGATTTAAATTGGTTATTTATGGTTAAAAATTTGGAGATTTAAATTGGTGATTTATGGTTGAAAATTTGGAGATTTAAATTGGTGATTTATGGTTAAAAATTTGGAGTTTTAAATTGGTGATTTATGGTTGAAGATTTGGATATTTAATTTGATGGTTTATGTTTGGAAATGTGGGGTTTTGAATTAATGTTTGAATTTATGGTTGTAAAAGTTTGGTGTGTGAAAAAGATATAATTTTTGGGAATTTTGTTGTGGTTGGATAAATTTTAGTTTTGAATAAATTGTTATAAATATTTATGCTTATTTAGTTAGCTCCTTGAGTCTTGAAAAGGAATCGAGACCGTTGGCACCGAGTTAGCGGTTGGGAGATATCTGATATATTAATGTTGTTGTGGTGATTCAAATTTGGTGTGGTTTATGTGCTCATAATTAATATTATGAATTTTTGAGATGTGATTTATGTGTGGATTTTGTGGAAAATGAACTGATGAAATTGGTAGTTTATGTTTGAGAATGTGGAGTTTTAAATTTGGTGATTTATGGTTGAAAATTATGGAGATTAAATTTGGTGATTGATGTGTTCATAATTACTATTATGAATTTTTAAGATGTGTTTTATGTGTGGATTGTGTGGAAAAATGAATTGATGTGGTTTGTTGTGAATTGCGGGATTATGAGTAAATATGTTTGAGTATGCGCTGTGTTGAATTTGAAAAATCATTAGTGTTAAATGAGTATTAAAAATGGGGAATCTTTTAATTGCTGCATTTACTTAATGGTTGTGGTGAAAATAGTCAGAGTGTGCTCATTCATTTCCATAGTACGTGGTGACCGCGATGGTCCATGGTGAGAGTGGTGACCGGATGGGCCACAGGATGATGCCATGTGAATTGTTTGTTCATCTTATCCTTACGAGGGTTATCGTATCGTGCTGATCTGTGAGAGATTGCACCCTATAATGTGCTGATCTGTGAGCGATTGCACTCTAGAAAACAGTGTAGGGCCTGTGATAGGCTACACTTTAGTAAATCGTGCTAGCCTGTGAGAGACTGCACCTCGGTAGTTAGTACTGGCGTGTGAGAGACTGTACAATTATGATTTACGCCCATTCGAGGAGGGTTTTGGTTTGGAATTCCGGAATCATGTGCATTGGCATATACGCATTGCATTAGGGTGCTTGGCACGCGAGTCATGTTTGATATACTGTGATGGTTGTGTATACATACTCGGTTGTTGTTTGTAATTGTACCGTAATTGATGAGTGTCATTGATTGATTTTGTGTGTTAAGTGTTGAATGATTGCTGTAACACCCCGATTTTTAATAAGTGCGAGTGTATTTTTTTTCCAAAATAAATCGATAAGAATCCCAAGTTAAATCCATAGATAAAGAAAATACTTTTGGATAAACTATTTAATGTCGTAACACCACGACAAAGGTTATCATTAATTACAACAGCGGAAATGGTTTTCAGCAAAAATCCAATGTAAAATATACACTGACTAAAATGCTTTGTTTCGAATACACAAGTTCCCTTTTTACAACAACAACTTTGAAATAGGAAACGGAAAATAAATAAAATTCTTGATTACATCCCTAAGCTGATCATTAATCTATCTGAGGGTGACTGGGTACTGAGAATCCACGAGCGGCATCAAGCCCCCTGCTTTCGGTCACAAACCAACCCATCGCCACGTCACGCCTTAGAACGACCCTGGTTCTCATCTGAGGGCAAAGCCCAGATTTCCACAAATTGTAAAGGGTCACCAATCCGAAATTAACAAATACCACATAGCATTCAATTTTAATTGCACAAAATCACCTTTCAACTTAGCATGCATCTAGAAAGGGTTTGCATATGTTAAACATGCATAAACAAGGTTGAAAAATGAAGTTTTTGACCAAACTGCAATGTTGTATTCGAATACACCCTCTGTGTATTCGAATACACTTGCGAAAACAGCAGAAAAACAACACTGACAGCACTACTGTATTCGAATACAGCATTCCATTCAACTGTATTCGACTACAGCACCTTGTGTAGTCGAATATACTTCAAAAAATCAAGTCAGTAGCTAAAATCAATCATCTGTATTCGACTACAACACAGGTGTAGTCTAATACACCTGTCAAAACAGCAGATTTTCAATTTTTAAACATTTCAAAACCATTCCAACACTTTCCAAATCATTCTAACACTTTCCAAATCATCCTATCACTTTCCAAATCATTCTAATACTTTCCAAATCATTCAATCAATCACAAACGCCAACACGGCACAATTCACACATCACAATCAAGTGCACATATACAACCGTCACAGTATGTATATACAATCATCATAACACGTCAAACATGACTTGCGTGCCAAGCACCCTAATGCAATGCGTATATGCCAATGCACATGATTCCGAAATATCATCAAAACCCTCCTCGAAGGGGCGTAAATCATAATTGCACAGCCTCTCACAGACTAGTACTAATTACCGAGGTGTAGTCTCTCACAGGCTAGCACGATTTACTAAAGTGCAATCTCTCACAGATTAGCACGACGCGATAATCCCTGTAAGGGTAAGATGAACCAACAATTCACATGGAATAATCCCCCGTACGGATAAGATGAACCAACAATTCACATGGAATCATCCCGTGGCCCATCCGGTCACCACTATCACCGACGCGATAATCCCCGCAAGGATAAGATGAACCAACAATTCACATGGAATCATCCCTTGGCTCATCCGGTCACCACTATCACTACTATGAAATGCATGAGCATACTCTGACTCTCGACACCACAATCATTAAGTAAATGCAGCTATTAAAAGATTCCCCATTTTTAATGCTCATTTAACACTAATGATTCTGAAATTTAACACAGAGCATACTCAACGCATACAATCCTCAAATTACATGAAATTGAATTCACAAATCATATTGAATTCATATCACCACATACACAATCTCATCAATTCATTTCACACCAAATCAAAATTCACACATAAATTGCATTTATTCAAAACCCCACATCTTCAAACATCAAGCATATCTCGACGTTCATAAAATTACCCATAAACATACCAACCACACCAAGTAGAAATCACCACAACCCACACCTTCAAAACTCATTAAATTCAATTTCACCATTTCACTCATAAAATGCATTAAATTCATTTCCCACAACATTACACCTTAAAACCCACAAAATTTATTTTCCCAAAATTTTCAACCATAACACACCAAATCAAAACTCAAATTCTTTAAACATAAACCACCAAATTTCTTTTCCACAACTCACATAAAACCCATTAAATTTCTTTTCCCCAAATTCACACATAAACCCCATCAAAATCAAACCCCACAAATACACATATAGAGTCCTATATGCAAGCTAAAAATTTGGAAGGAGCCCTTACCTTGACGGTAGCTTGAACGGCCGATTACGGCACTGCGATAAAATTCCGGTAAAATTCCCACTTCGCACAGAGCTGCAAAAATTAGTTCCCAAGCACCGCAACGTGATCACGATCAACTTTCTCTTCAGTCGCGTCGCGAGATAAAGCTTAGATCTAGGTGATATGTGAGGTTTTATGTTTGGGGTTTTTGAAATAAAAACAAAGAAAGAGAGGAAGACGGAGTAGTGTACGCGGAACAAAAGAAATGTTTTTCTCTTTCTGCCTTTCCTTCCTTTTCTTTCATATATATATATACTACTCATAATATATATATATATATACATATATATATATATATATATATATATATATATATATATATATATATATATATATATATATATATATATATATATATATAAATGTATAAATATCCCAAACCAACCAATTTCAAACATTCTCACACACCCCAACAATTTTGATAAAAATATCTATTCTCATTGCAACTCAATTGACAGGTAAATTTTTTTAGCAACTATAGATATTTTTAACAAAATAGTCTGGTAGTAAATTTTCCGCAACGTAATTAAATTATTTCTCGCCAAATAATTTAAAACGGGACCCACAAAAATATTTATGGCATTTCACATCCAAAATACCCATAAAACTGGCTAAAAAGCCTCGTAATTCAACATACAAGCACCCGAAAATACAAAAAGTACATTTTAAAATTAAGGGTATTACAATTGCGAGTCTTTTTCGAAACTGAAATCTGCAAGTTTTAGCAGTTGTATTCGACTACAAGCAGTGTGTAGTCGAATACAGATATTCAATTTTGCTACTGACTTGTGAAATAGCACTATATTCGAATACAAGGATGTTGTATTCGAATACGATAGTGCAGTTTGTTAAAAACTTCATTTTTCAACTTTGATTATGCATGTGTGGCATATGAAATCCCTTTCTAGATGTATGCTAAGTTGAAAGGTTATTTTGTGCATTTAAAATTTAAATGCTATGTGATATTTGTTAATTTCGGTTGGTGACCTTTACAATTATTGTGGAAACCTGGGGTTTGCCCTCATATGAGAATCAGGATCGTCCTACTAGTTAGTACCCTAGAGATGGGAACAGAGTTAGACTTACCTGACCACTGCTGTGTCAGAAGGATTTCTGTGGGGTGCGTGGAGATCACCTGGGTTATAGTTTTTTTTTGTAGCATGATCAGATTAGATGACTGTATAGGGTCTAGATGTCTTTTTGTTGTGGTTGTATTTATTTCATTCTAGAAGACTGTACCTATACCATATATTGTCAGCTTGACTTTTATTTTGATGGGTCCTTGTACCACTTTTTGATGTGACGTGGGGAAGTCAAAATTCTTGGGGCTGTGCTTTTGTACAGGTGTCTGCCGAGAATACCCCAGGGGTATGAGCTACGTTGGATAGGTCTCATATCCCCGATGTATTTTTCTGTTTTAAATACTTTGGATTTTCATTTCAAAACCGTTTCTGCTACTTGTAGTTATTGTTGACTTTTGTCGTTGTGATACGACTTAAATATTTTATCCAAATGTATTTATCTCTTTATTATGAATTTTAATTTGTTTTAAAAAAAAATCGGGCTGTTAAAATTGTTGTATCAGAGCTTATGGTTATAGATTATAGGTTAACCTGTAGGTTGGGGGTTATCATCTGATCATGCTTCGGGGTGATTTGTCCGAGTGTCGGGTTCGGTGTAGTGTTGAGTTGTTGAGGTTGAAAGATGTCTTTTGGAATTCTTCTAAAGTGTGTTAAAATTTCTTATTCATATTGGTTTTATAAGAAACAATGCCTCCAAGAAGGAACGACGCTGCAAGAGTCAACATCAACAGGGATGATCAAATGGCTGAAGCAATGAATAACATGGCTGCTTCTGTTGCTGCACAGACAACTGCAAAGACTCTGCGGGATCTGGGTAAGAGGGAAAGAGAGATCTGTGTTGCTGAGTCAAGGGGATTAAAGGACTTTCGTCGTTACAATCCTCCCAAGTTTAGGGGTGATGAGAATTCAGAGAAAGCGGATCAGTAGATCCAAAAAGTGGAAAATATCTTTGAGATGATTAACTGTCAGGAGGGAGTGAAGGTCAACTATGCCACTTATCTACTGTTGGGGGATGCTGAGTATTGGTGGAGGAGTACAAGGTTGTTGATGGGACCAGCTCATGAGGAGGTGAACTGGGAGTCGTTCAAAAGGAAGTTTTTAGACAAATACTTCCCGATGAGTACCTGGACTAAGCTGGGTGATGATTTTCTAAAACTTCATCAGTGTAATATGACCGTGGGCGAATATGCCGCTAAGTTTGAATCGTTATCGAGGCATTTCAGGTTTTTCCGTGAAGAGGTTGATGAACCATTCATGTGTCATCGTTTCCAAGCCGGATTGAAGTATGAGATTCAGGATTCTGTCTTACCCTTGGGAATTCAACGTTTCCAAGTTCTTTTGGAAAAATGTAGAGAAGTTGAAGATATGAAGAATAAGAGAGCTAGTCGAGGAGGGAACTTTAGTTTAGGGGGGCCTAGTCTTAAGTTATCAGGGCAACAAAGGAAAACAAGTTGGGAAGACCTATAACCGACCGCAGAACAACAACAGGGGTCAGAATCACCGGGGGAACCAGAACCTTGGAAGACAAGTGGGGCAAGCGACTCGATGTTTCCGATGTAGGGAAGAGGGGCATTATGCTAATGCTTGTACTTCTAAGAGTCTTACTTGCTTCAATTGCCAAAAACCAGGGCACATTGCAAAGGATTGAAGAGCTCCGAAGGTGGAACCAGTTGTGAATGCAACTAGGTCTACTCGTCCTACTGCTAGAGGATGCGTTTATTATGTGAGTGCTAAAGCTGGAAATCCATCTAGCAATCTGATTCAACGTGACTGTGAGATTGCAAGTAACACTCTGACGTTGACAGTAAATATTGCATGTTTACAGTGTCAAGTGACTATTCAGAATAGGGATTTCTTGATTAATTTGATTTGTTTACCTCTACAATCACTCGAGGTCATTCTTAGTATGGATTGGATGTCGTATCATTATGTGATCTTGGATTGTGCTCGCAAACTGGTTCTTTTTCCCAAACCAGAAGTTGTTAAGTATCTAGCTGCTAACAAACTCAGAGTGTCACTAAGAGAAGGAACTCATGAGTTTTTGTCTTTGGCTAACGTGGGGGCAAAGATAACTGTGATAATAGAAGACGTGGTGCTTGTCCAGGAGTACCCGGACGTATTTCCAACAGAAATTCCAAGATTACAACCGGTAAGAGAAGTGGAGTTTTTCATTGATTTGCATCCAGGAACCGGACAAATTTCGATTGCACCGTATCTAATGTCGCCATTGGAATTAAATGAGCTCAAAGGCAAAATTAAAGATTTGTTGGAGTAGAAATTTATTAGACCAAGTGTATCACCATGGGGAGCTTTGGTATTGCTAGTTAAGAAGAAGGATGGAAGCTCACGCTTATGTGTGGATTATCGGCAACTTAATAAAGCGACAATTAAGAATCGTTATCCTTTGCCGCATATTGATGATTTGATGGATCAGTTGAGATGAGTCGTGGTGTTTTCAAAGATTGACTTGAAGTCGGGTTACCATCAGATCCGAGTAAGAGAAGGAGATATTCAGAAAACTGCTTTCAGAACTCATTATGGGCATTATGAATATCTGGTTATGCCATTTGGAGTTACCAATGCACCAATAATTTTTATGGATTACATGAACAAAATCTTTAGTCCATTTCTAGATAAATTGGTTGTGGTATTCATTGATGATATATTGATTTATTCAAGGACTGAGGAAGAACATGAAGAGCATTTGCGCCAAATTCTTGAGATATTACGCGAGAAGCAATTGTATGCCAATTTGTCGAAGTGTGAGTTTTGGCTGGAAGAAGTGAATTTCTTAGGTCATGTGACAACTAAGAAAGGAATCGTTGTGGATCTGGCAAAGATTGAGTTAGTTCTTGCTTGGAAACAGACTCAGACTGTCACTGACATACGAAGTTTTGTAGGGCTAGCAAGTTACTACTGGAGGTTTATTGAAGGTTTTGCGAAGATTGTAGCTCCATTGACGCAACTTACTAGAAAATATCAACCGTTTGCATGGACGGAGAAGTGTGAGGAGAATTTTCAGTTACTAAAGAAAAAGTTGACGACCTCACCAGTTTTGATCTTACCGCAACCAGAAGAACCGTATGAGGTTTACTGCGATGCGTCTCACAAGGTTTGGGATGTGTTCTGATGCAACACAAGAAAGCTATAGCTTATGTCTCAAGAGAATTGAAGATTCATGAAAGGAACTATCATACTCATGATTTAGAGTTTGCTGCTGTAGTTTTCGCATTGAAGATCTGGAGGCACTACTTATATGGATGCACGTTCACAATGTTCAGTGACCATTAAAGTTTGAAATATCTGTTTGATCAGAAGGAATTGAACATGCGTCAAAGAAGATGGAAGGAGACTCTCAAGGATTTTGATTTCACATTGCAGTACCACCCTGGGAAGGCCAATGTAGTGGCTGATGCATTGAGTAGACGGAGTGTATCAGTGTCTTCAACAGTGATGGCTAGACAACAAGAGTTATGGGAAGCATTCAGAGACCTACACTTGAACGTAGAGTTTGCACCGGGAATTTTGAAATTTGGAATGATTAAGATTTCGAGTGGAGTACTTGAAGACATTGCGAATTTTCAAAATGACACTTTAATTCAAAAGAAGAGGAACCTAATAGTGCAGGGAAAACGACTGAGTTCAAGATTGGGCCGGATCATATTTTGAGATGTAATGGGAGAATTTGTGTACCAAAAGTTGCAGATATGAGGAAAACAATTTTAGAAGAGACTCATAAGAATAAATTGAGTATTCATCCTAGAGCAACAAAGATGTATTAGGATTTGAGGCAGAATTATTGGTGGCCAGGAATGAAGAGGCATGTAGCGGAGTATGTGTCAACTTGTCTAACTTGCCAGAAAGCGAAAGTGGAACATCAGCGACCTGCTAGAATGTTGCAACCTTTAGATATACCTGAGTGGAAGTGGGACAGCATCTCCATAGACTTTACAACTAGATTGCCAAAAACAAGGAGAAAGAATGATTCTATATGGGTGATAGTGGATCGATTGACTAAATCCGCACACTTTTTACCAGTGAAGACCACCTATAAGGTAGATAAGCTAACGGAGATCTACATTGCTGAGATTGTGAGATTACACGGAGTACCATCGAGTATTGTATCAGATCGTGATCCGAAATTCATGTCGCACTTTTGGGGAGCATTGCATGACGAGTTATGAACGAAACTAAGGTTGAGTTCAGCTTACCATCCGCAAACTGACGGACAGACTAAGAGAAAAAATCAGTCCTTGGAAGATCTTTTGAGAGCTTGTGTACTAGATGATAGAGGAAGTTGGGATGATGTAATACCGTTGGTTGAGTTTACCTACAACAATAGTTTTCACACAAGTATAGGAATGACACCATTTGAGGCTTTATATGGGGGCAAGTATCAAACGCCTTTGTGTTGGTATAAGGACGGTGAAAGTATGATTATAGGACCTGAGATGGTGCAACAGACTATAGATAAGGTAAAGAAGATAAAGGAGAAAATGAAGATTTCACAAGATCGTCAAAAGAGTTATGCGGACAAGCTTCACAGACTTCTAGAATTCGAGCAGGGTGACCATGTGTTTCTGAGAGTCACGCCTACGACTGGAGTTGGTAGACCATTGAAATCAAAGAAATTGACTCCTAAATTTATTGGACCATATCAGATTTCTGCACGAATTGGACCGGTAGCTTATCAGATTGCTTGCCTCCGATACTGTCCAATATTCACGACGTGATTCATGTGTCGCAATTAAGGAAATACCTTGCAGATCCGTCGCATGTGATTGAACCGGACAAAATACAACTAAAGGAGAATTTGTCATTCGAAGTACTACCTGTGAGAATTGATGACATGAAGACTAAGCGATTAAGGAACAAGGATGTTTCGTTGGTCAAAGTGATTTGGAACCCAACTACCGGAGATGCGACTTGGGAATTGGAGAGCAAGATGAGGGAACAACACCCGGAGTTGTTTATCGACGCGTAGTTTCCAGGACAAAACTAATTTTAGGGGGGTAGAATGTAAGACCCGTAGTTTTTATTTGTATTTTTTGTTTTTGATGTGTTTTTATGTTGAATTCTAAGGCTTTTGAGCCAATTTTATTGGTATTTTGAATGTTAAATGCCAATTGTATTTTTATGAGACCCGTTTAAAAATATTTGACGAGAAATAATTTAATTACGTTGTGGAAAATTTATTACCAGACTATTTTGTTAAAAATATCTATAGTTGCAAAAAAATATACCTGTCAATTGAGTTGCAATGAGAATAGATATTTTTATCAAAATAGTTTGAGATGTGAGGGAAGTGATGTGTGTAAGAATATTTAGATATTTGTTGATTTGGTTTAATTATAATATATATATATATATATAATATATATATATATATATATATATAATATTATGATTGTAAGTAATATATATATATATATATATATATATGTTAGCAAGTCAGTATAAGTAGGTTATATATATATACACACGTGGTGGGAGGCAAGGCGTGAGAAAAACAAGCAGAGAGAAAGTTGTTTCTCTGAAACCATTCCCAGGCGAGAACTTCTTCTTCTTCCTTTCTTTAGTTTTCAAAAAAAAAAACCGTAAAACAAAAACCTCATTTCTCACCTAGATCTAAGCTCTATCTCGCGAAGTGGCAGAAGGGAAAGTTGCTCTTTGCCACGCTACGGTGCTAGTGAACAAACTTTGGAAGCGACGTCGCGAACAAAATTTTTACCAAAAATAATCGCGGTGCCGAAATCGGTTGTTAGACCTACCGTTGAGCTAAGGGCTCCTTCCAAACTTTTAATTTGCATTTAGAACCTTATGTGTGAATTTGTGGAAAATAAATTTGATGTGTTTGAGGTGTAGATTTCTGGAAAATGAATTTAAGGTGTTTATGGGTAAAAATTTAGAGATTTAAATTGGTGATATATGGTTAAAAATTTGGAGATTTAAATTGGTGATTTATGCTTGAAAATTTGGAGATTTAAATTGGTGATTTATGATTGAAAATTTGGAGATTTAATTTGGTGGTTTATGTTTGGAAATGTGGAGTTTTGAATTAAATGTAGATTATTTGGTTGTAGAAGTTTGGTGTGTGAAAAAGATTATTTAGTTTGGTTGTAGCGGTGGGGAGATCTCTGATATATTAATGTTGTTGTGGTGATTCAAGTTTGGTGTGGTTTATCTGTTAATAATTAATATTATGAATTTTTGAGATGTGATTTATGTGTTGATTTTGTGGAAAATGAATTAATGAAATTGGTAGTTTATGTTTCAGAATGTGGAGTTTTAAATTTGGTGATTGATGTGTTCAAAATTAATATTATGAATTTTTGAGATGTGTTTTATGTGTGGATTGTGTGGAAAAATGAATTGATGTGGTTTGTTGTGAATTGCGGGATTATGAGTAAATATGTTTGAGTATGCTCTGTGTTGAATTTGAAAAATCATTAGTGTTAAATGAGTATTAAAAATGGGGAATCTTTTAATAGTTGCATTTACTTAATGGTTGTGGTGAAAAGATTCAGACTATGCTCATGCATTTTCATAGTACATGGTGACCGCGATGGGCCATGGTAATAGTGGTGACCAGATGGGCCACGCGATGATGCCATGTGAATTGTTGGTTCACGCGATGATGCCATGTGAACTGTGAGAGATTGCACTCTAGAATGTGTTGATCTGTGAGTGATTGCACTCTAGAAAACAGTGTAGGGCCTGTGATAGGCTACACTTTAGTAAATCGTGCTAGCTTGTGAGAGACTGCACCTCGGTAGTTAGTACTGGTCTGTGACAGACCGTACAATTATGATTTACGCCCCTTCAAGGAGGGTTTTGGTTTGGAATTCCGAAATCATGTGCATTGGCATATACGCATTGCATTAAGGTGCTTGGCACGCGAGTCATGTTTGATATACTGTGATGGTTGTATATACATACTCGGTTGTTGTTTGTAATTGTGCTGTAATTGATGAGTGTGATGGATTGATTTTGTGTGGTAAGTGTTGAATGATTGTGAAACGTTTCCTATAAGACCCTTAATTTTAAACTCTAATTTATGCAATTTTAGTATATTTGGTGTTAAATTACTGAGGCATTTAGCCCAATTTTAATTCATTTTGTGAATTAAATACCAAAAGCATATTTTATTAGAGTTTGCTTTATGTTCTTTATATATATATATATATATATATATTTAGAGCCGGTTAAAATTATTCGTCGAAGAATAATTGATTTATGTTGCGAAGAATTTATTACCGGTCAATTTTGTTAAATATATCTCTGGTTGCTGAAAATTTTATCTGTCAATTGAGTTGCGATGAGAATAAATATTTTTATCAAAATAGTTTGGGTTGTGAGTGAAGTGATGTGTGTAAGAGTTTTAATTATTGTTGGTTTGATATATATATATATATATATATATATGGTTAAGTGAAGGCAAGGCTAGGAATTAGAAAAGGAAACAGAGAAGCAAAATGTTCCTCCCAACCTCACGATTCTTTTCTTGTTCTTCCTCTGTTCATTCGAAACCAAGTGTTGGTGGGTTTCAAAACCGCCAGCACAAACCCTCACTTCTCACCTAGATCTAAGCTTCCTCTAGCGAAGTGACAGAAGGGAAAGTTGCTCACCTCCACACTACGGTGCTAGTGAACCAACTTTAGAACCGACGTAGCGAACGAAGTTTTCACTAGAATTAATTGCGGTGCCGTAATCGGTTATTCAATCTACCGTTGACGTAAGGGCTCCTTCCAAACTTTTAGCTTGCATTTAGGATTTTATATGTGAATTTGTGGAAAACCAATTTGATGTGTTTGAGGTGTAGATTTGTGGAAAATGAATTTAATGTCTTATGGGTGAAATTGTGGAAGTTGAATTCAATGGGATTTATGTTTAGATATGTAGAGTTTTGAATTAAAATTATGGAGATTTAATATAGGTGGTTTATGTTTGAAAATGTAGAGTATTCAATTAATGTGATTTATGGGTGGTTTTTGTGGAAAATGAATTGATGAAATTTGGTATTTATTGTGAATTGAATTTAATGTGATTTGTGGATTAAATTTGATTGGGGTATGAGGAAAATCTGTTTTGAGAGTACTTTGTGAAATGTTTGAAAAACCATTATTGTTAAATGGGTATTAAAAAAAGGGAATCTTTTAATAGCTGCATTTACGTAATGGTTGTGGTCATTCATGTTTGGTGTGATTGATGTGTTCATGATTAATATTATGAATTTTGAGATGTTTTTTATGTATGGATTTTGTGGAAAAATGAATTGATATGATCTGGTGTGAAATGTGGGACTATGAGTTAAATATGTTTGAGTATGCTCTGTGTTGAATTTGAAAAAAATTGTTAGTATTAAATGAGCATTAAAAATAGAGTTTGCACCGGGAATTTTGAAATTTTGAATGATTAAGATTTCGAGAGGACTACTGGAAGACATTGCAAATTTTCAAAATGATGCTTTGATTCAAGATAAGAGGAATCTAATAGTGCAAGAGAGAACGACTGAGTTTAAGATTGGGCCAGATAATATTTTGAGATGTAATGGGAGAATTTGTGTACCAAAAATTGCAGATCTGAGGAAAACAATTTTAGACGAGGCTCATAAGAGTAAATTGAGTATTCATCCTGGAGCGACAAAGATGTATCAGGATTTGAGACAGAATTATTGGTGGCCCGGAATGAAAAGGCATGTGGCGGAGTATGTGGCAACTTGTTTAACTTGTCAGAAAGCGAAGGTGAAACACCAACGGCCTGCTGGAATGTTGCGACCTTCAGATATACCTGAGTGGAAGTGGGACAACATTTCCATGGACTTTATTACTGGGTTGCTGAAGACAAGGAGAAAGAATGATTCCATATGGGTGATAGTAGATCGGTTGACTAAATCCGCACACTTTTTACCAGTGAAGACCACTTATAAGGTAGATAAGCTAACAGAGATCTACATTGCTGAGATTGTGAGATTACACGGAGTACCATCGAGTATTGTGTCAGACCGTGATCCGAAATTTAAGTCGCACTTTTGGGGAGCATTGCATGATGCGTTGGGAACGAAACTAAGGTTGAGTTCAGCTTACCATCCACAAACTAACGGACAGACTGAGAGAACCTTTCAGTCATTGGAAGATCTTTTGAGAACTTGTGTATTGGATGATAGAGGAAGTTGGGATGATGTGCTTCCATTGGTTGAATTTACTTATAACAATAGTTTTCATGCGAGTATTGGTATGGCACCATATGAGGCTTTATATGGGCGCAAGTGTCAAACGCCTTTGTGTTGGTATAAGGACGGTGAAAGCATGATTGTAGGACCTGAAATGGTGCAACAGACTACAGATAAGGTGAAGAAGATAAAGGAGAAAATGAAGACTTCACAAGATCGTCAGAAGAGTTATGCGGACAAGCGTCGTAGACCTCTAGAATTTGAGCAGGGTGATCATGTGTTTCTGAGAGTCACGCCTAAGACGGGAGTTGGTAGATCCTTGAAATCGAAGAAGTTGACTCCTAAATTTATTGGGCCATATCAGATTTCTGCACGAATCAGACCGGTAGCTTATCGGATTGCTTTGCCTCCGATACTATCTAATATTCACGGTGTGTTTCATGTGTCGCAATTAAGGAAATACATTTCAGATCCGTCGCATGTGATCGAACCGGACACAATTCAGCTGAAGGATAACTTGTCATTCGAAGTACCACCTGTGAGAATTGATGACAGGAAGATTAAGCGATTAAGGAACAAAGATGTTTCGTTGGTCAAAGTGATTTGGAACCCAACTACTGGAGATGCGACTTGCGAATTGGAGAGCAAGATGAGGGAACAGCACCCTGAGTTGTTTGTCGACGCGTAGTTTCGGGGACAAAACTATTTTTAGGGGAGAAGAATGTAATACCCTTAATTTTAAAATGTACCTTTTGTATTTTTGATGTGTTTATGTTGAATTCTAAGGCTTTTTAGCCAGTTTTATTGGTATTTTGAATGTTTAAATGCCATAAAAAATTTGTGGGTTCCATTATAAATTATTTGGCAGGAAATAATTTATTTACGTTGCGGAGGATTTATTACCGAACTGTTTTGTTAAGAATATCTATAGTTGCTAAAAATTTTACCTGTCATATAAGTTGCAATCAGAATAGATATTTTTATCAAAATTGTGGGGGTGCGTGTGAGAGTGTTTGAAATATGGTTGGTTTGGGATAAATATATATATATATATATATATATATATATATATATATATATATATATATTATTTTATGAGTAGTATATATATATAAGAAAAGGAAAGAAAGAAAACATTTTCCTCTATTCGCGTACCCTACTCCATCTTCCTCTCTTTCCTTTGTTTGTGTTCAAAAAACCCCAAACTTAAAACCTCACATATCACCTAGATTTAAGTTTCATCTCGCGAGGTGATTGAAGAGAAAGTTGCTCGTCGTCACGTTGCGGTGCTAGTGAACTAATTTTCGAAGCGTCGTGCGAAGCGAACTTTTACCGGAATTTAATCGCGGTGCCGTAATCGGCCGTTCAAGTTACCGTCCAGGTAAGGGCTCCTTCCAAACTTTTAGTTTGCATTTAGGACCTTATTTGTGAGCTTGGGGAAAATAAATTTGGTAGGTTTGAGGTGTAATGTTGTGAGAAATGAAATTAATGTTTTGTGGGTGAAATGGTGAATTTGGATTCAAAGAGTTTTGAGGTGTGGGTGATTTTTGGTTGATATGTTTATGGGTAATATTATGAATGTTGAGATATGCTTGATGTTTGAAGATGTGGGGTTTTGAATAAATGCAATTTATGTGTGAATTTTGATTTTGTGTGAAATGAATTGATGAGATTTTGTATGTGGTGATTTTAATTCAATATGATTTGTGAATTCAATTTCATGTGATTTGAGGATTGTATGCGTTGAGTATGCTCTGTGTTCAATTTTTGAATCATTAGTTTTAAATGATCATTAAAAATGAGGAATCTTTTAATAGCTACATTTACTTAGTGATTGTGGTGTCGAGTGTCAGAGTATGATCATGCATTTCATAGTACATGGTGACCACGATGGTTCCATGGTGAATGTGGTGACCGAATGGGACACGGGATGATTCCATGTGAATTGTTGGTTCATCTTATCCTTGCGAGGATTATCG
This sequence comes from Cicer yamashitae, assembly GCA_037974755.1. Taxonomy (NCBI): domain Eukaryota; kingdom Viridiplantae; phylum Streptophyta; class Magnoliopsida; order Fabales; family Fabaceae; genus Cicer; species Cicer yamashitae. The sequence goes on from JBBPBQ010020322.1 coordinate 14,307,147, forward strand.
CGTCGGTGATAGTGGTGACCGGATGGGCCATGGGATGATTCCATGTGAATTGTTGGTTCATCTTATCCGTACGGGGGATGATTCCATGTGAATTGTTGGTTCATCTTACCCTTACAGGGATTATCGCGTCATGCTAATCTGTGAGAGATTGCACTTTAGTAAATCGTGCTAGCCTGTGAGAGACTGCACCTCGGTAATTAGTACTGGCCTGTGAGAGACCGTATAATTATGATTTACGCCCCTTCGAAGAGGGTTTTGATGATATTCCGGACTCATGTGCATTGGCATATACGCATTGCATTAGGGTGCTTGGCATGCGAGTCATGCCTGATACACTGTGATGGTTGTTATACGTACTTGATTGTGGTGTGTGATTGGGTTGTATTTGATGATGGTGATTAATTGATTGAGTGTTGAAAGTGTTAGAATGATTTTGAAATGTTTCAAAACTGAAAAATCTGTCATTTTTACAGTTGTATTCGAATACAACAAGGTTGTAGTCGAATACAGTTGAATGGTTTTTGCCTCTGACTTGCATTTTTGAAAGTGTAGTCGACTACACAGAGGTTGTAGTCGAATACAGTTGAATGGATTTTGTTACTGACTTCGCAATTGTATTCGAATACAAGAGGGTTGTAATCAAATACAAAATCTGCAGGATGTTTCACTGTTTTCGCATTTGTATTCGACTACATGGAGGCTGTAGTCGAATACAGTTGTGTTGTTTGTGTTGTTTTTGCTGTTTTTCTGCTGTTTTCGCATCTGAATTCGACTACAGTTATGCTGTATTCGAATACAACAGTGCAGATTTGTCCGAAACTTCATTTTTCAACCTTGTTTATGCATGTTTAGCATATGCAAACCCTTTCTAGATGCATGCTAAGTTGAAGGATGATTTTATGCATTTAAAATTTAAATGCTACGTGGTAATTGTTAATTTCGGTTGGTGACCCTTTACAACTTTTGTGGAAATCTGGGCTTTGCCCTCAGATGAGATTCAGGATCGTCCTACCGGTTAGTACCCTGGAGAGGGGAAGGTATTCAGTTATGCCTGATCGGAGCTGGGTCAGGAGTTTTGTGCTGGGCCCGTGGAGATCACTCGGGCTGTATAGCTTTTTGTAGCATGATCAGATTAGGCGACTGTATAGGAACTAGAAGCCTTTCTTTGTAGTTGTAATTATTTATTTTGGGAAGACTGTGCCTATATTGTCAGCCTGACTTTTATTTTGATGGGTCCGTGTAATTTTTGATGTAAGTTGGAGAAGTTAAAATGTTTGTACAGGTGCCGGCAGAGGATACCCCAGGGATATGAGCTATGTCTGATAAGTCTCATAGCCCCGGTGTATTTTTCTGTTTAAATACTTTGGACTTGTAATTTCAAAAACTATTTCCGCTGTTGTAAATTTTGGGGCTTTTATCGACGTGTTACGACTTAAATATTTCATCCAAAAGCATTAATTAATTTATTTTTTTAAAAAAAAATACACTCGCACTTTGTGAAAAATCGGGCTGTTACAGAACTATCATAGACATGATAAGTTCTCACTAATAAAAAATCAAACTCATTATCATACACGAGACTAGTTTATCTATGTAATTATGACCATGCTTTATATGTTTTCCTTTAGTTTAGATATATAGCACACAAAGAAGAAAGTTGTGCGTTCATATTTTACAAGTCTTCATCTCCCACTACTTCTAATTTTCTAAACATATTCATAATTTATATAAATATATATATTATTGTTTGTGTCACATAGAGAAATACGCTGAACCTTAGATTTATATGATCACAAACCGGTATTTTACTAATTCAATATAATAAATAAATTAGCTCTTCTTAACTTTTTTGTTGTCAATATCTCTAGTTAAACTACAATATTTGTAAAATTAATTAAATTAAATGCCATAAATCAAGATTAGTTTTTCCCTAAATTGACTATTCTATATTGACTAAAAACACAATATTCTATTAAATCAAACATTGTCTCTCTTTGAATTTACTTTGTTGAATTTTCTCGGTCAATACTTTGTTTCATAAATATTTATATCATTAATTGAAAAATTTATTTATTCAATTAATTGTTTGAATAAATGTTTAGTCAAAACTTTATCTATTAAAAAATCATAAATATTAATAATATTTAAAATGTATTTAAATATCCAAATTATTATATAAATTAAATTTTATAAATGTGAAAATTCTACTTTTATAATGTTTAACAATATAGGTTTTACACTTAAAAAATTTTAATTTTTAGTTTGCTATAAAAATATATTTACTATTTTTATACCATCTCCAAGGAAATAAAAATTTTTGTAACTACTTTAGGATATCACGTTTCTCAAAGTACACATGAACTTTATTCCTCAATTAAAACAGTTTAATCTCAATAAACTTGATTTAACTATAATTTCTTAATTTAATTCCAAAAACTTACTATTACTAAGGTTTCCATATAAAAAGTTGTTTGAAATCAAATAATGAAAATATAAATTACAACTCTTAATTCCCAGTATCACCAATCAGAGCGGGGTTTCTCCCGAACTTGAACTTCAAGACTCATTAACCTGTAATAACTGCGATTTCGCAAACGCATGGCCAAGCCAGTCAAACACCAACAACAAATGAGGTGAGTTTTAAAATCATGTTGATAGTATACTATAAGTAAGAAGAACACGCAGTTAATCATAAATAAACTGTATCATTACACAAAAATTCTTCAAAGGAAAATCAATACATCGTTATATCTTCACATCATCCAAGAGAAATTATCACACACAATACATATTGACCACAACAAAACAATCACAAAAAATGCAATGTTATGCATGAGCTTAGAAATTATCTACTTGGTACCATTCTAACTCTAAAGTACTTGGTTAGGTGGCTTGATATTATGCCACCATCCCGGTGGACAGACAATTCAAATTGGCCATGTCCTCATAGATCCCTTCAACTCAACCCGAGACACATATACGCGACAGTCGAGGTAAACATGTGTTGCATGGTAGCTCCCAATATTTGGAGTGCTACCTCCAAGTCACCCAGGAATTCCCCACCCGACTACCTCCAAGGTCTAACAATCTTCCCTTAAGGCTCAACAGCAGACCGCCACGATCAGACTCATTCAGTTGTACTTCCCCGGAATCACTAGGTATGTCAGGCCCTACCCACTATGATGAACATCATGAATTTGCTACTTGTTTGAAGGTCTTAAAGACATTATCTGATCATTGTATCCTCTAATTTCCCGCATTCATACCAAGGTACGCTGAATTAATTACAAATATCTGTTATGAAAAGTTTCTATGGAAAATCAATCATAAAAGATATGATATGAAACTTCATGATTTATGCTGATTTCTTGCAATCAGGACAACGACCAAAAACACTAATTTGTCGTTTTACTAAAGTGCTAAGAAAAGTTTCTTAAAGAACAAATTTGTAAACACACTCCTGTGAGAGCTATCTTTGAAAAACCTAATCCTATTCTCTTGTAACCTAGCCCAATAGTGGCTGCCTTCCTCAACGACTTGATCGTACTAAGCTAGAAGGTTGAAAAGACTTGAAGACAGTCACGTTGGCTAGTAGGTGTTCAGTGTTAGTGTTATTATTTGGTGAACTAGTGGATTAAATCCTTCAGGTTGAAGGGACTAAACGTAGGTACCGTATTGGTGATGAATCCGGATAAATTGTTTATGTTTTTTTTGTTATATTCTTGTTCATCTGTTCTGCTTTCTTTACTATAACATAGTCACATTAAATGTTTTTAAAAAGAAACACAATTCAAATCTCCTTTTTCTTGTGTTTCCCGTTCTACAATTGGCATCAGAGTTCGGTCTTAAAGTTGAGCACTTTACCGTGTTCGAGTAAAGATCTGTTATTATGACTAACTATGGTGAAGAAGTTAAAAGTGGAAACGTTAACAGGACTCCCCTGTTTGATGGAGAAAGATTTGAGTACTGGAAAGACATACTCAGAAACTTCAACATCTCTCACGATCAAAAGGAACAATACAAAATGCATCATTAAGCCAGAACCTTCATGATGAATGATATCACCTTCAAAGAGTTTGAAAAATGCAGCAACAAAGAAACAACTAAGGAAACAAGCAAGTACAAGAAGCCAAAACAAATCTACTCATCAGAAAGTATGAACTCTTTCAGATGGAAGAAGATGAACACATTGAAAAAATGTTTTCTAAATTCCAAACTCTAGTTTCTAGACCGAAGGTTCTCCAAAAGATCTACACTACTGCCGACTACGTCAAGAAGATCCTCAAAAGTCTTCCCAGCAAGTGGAGACCATATGTAACAGTTATTCAAGAAACTAAGGATCTAAACAAACTGCCTCGGCAAGAGTTGATGAGTTTACTTAGATCCGATACATCATTCCTTTTGAATTGATCTAACTCTTTTTGCATAGCCAATATCCATCCATCATTTGATAAGGCTTTATCCTATAGTTGTAGGTTAATTTTCAGATAGCAATCAAACATAGACGTTTCCTTTAGAGCATATTCTTAATAGAGGGATGAGAACTATTACCTACTTTGTTGTGCTCAATGATCTTTCCCTTTTGATTGCCTCCAAAGCCTATGAATCCTCCGTTCTTGAAGGTCAGGTCTTGGAACATAGACTTTTCTCCCTTCATGTGTCATGAGCACCAATTGTCCAGGTACCATGACTAGTGTTTTAACTTTGTTGCTAAGGACATCTGCAAGATAAAAAATATTTATTCTTAGGTAGCCTAATTTGGTTCAGTCCTGGTTTGTTAGTTTTGAAAGGTATCTTGTCTTTCAATGTTTTCTGCATATGACAAGTTATTCTATTGTGATATTTCTTATGGCAGTATGCGCAAACAATATCAGGCTAAGTAAATCTAGGATTTTATTTTGTTTCTTCAAAGCCTATGCCACATTTATTGTTTCTGCTAAGATCATAGATCATATAAGCTTGTTTACTTATGTCTATGTTGTTTGCAAGAAATTCTTGAAAGGTTATTTCATACTTAACATAATTGCAAACTTTATCCTTTGAAGTTTTTGAAACATTTTCTTTCAAAGTTAAATTTTTCCCTTTGTAGGTTTTCAAACTCTTTTTCAACGGAACTACATTTGTTATTTAAGATGTTATGAGCTTTACTGAGAGACTTAAGTTTAGAAGAAACATTATGATTCTTGTTGAGAAACTCATTTAACATATCTACGAGTTCACTACGAGATAGGTAAGAGAATACCTCAATTTCTTCATCAGTAGATTCAGAGTAAAAGTCAGAGTCAAAGTGAGTATCAGCCATAAGAGCCATGTTTGCATGTTTTCATCTTCATCAGATGATTCATCATAGTCATCGCAAGCAGCCATAAAACCTTTCTTCTTTGTCTTGAAGTCTTTCCTCCGAGATTTGGCTTTCTAAAGTTTAGGAAATTTTGATTTGAAATGATTTGGTTCCTTGCACTCATAGCAGTGAGCTTCTTCTTGTCTATCTTTTCACTTCCTTTTCTGCTATTTTGGGACCGTTTGAAATTTCTTTTGGGAAAAGATTTCATTCTGTTGTTCCACATTTGTTGTATTTTTCTTGAGATAAAGGACAACCCTTCATCATCTGAGTATTCCCATTCGGCTTCCTCTAAGTCTTCAGTTGCTTGACTCGTGCATGGTGGAAGATTATAATGATGGGACCAGAGTTGGGGTGAGCATTAACATAATTGAGGAATTGTGTACCATAAGCCTCCCATGGGGAGCAAGTAAGGATGTTTCCGGGGATCAAATGAATAATATCATTTGAAACATGATTTGTATAGTATATTAATTAAAAGTAAATATTGTTGTTACCTGAGATATTTGATTTTGACGGTGACACAAGTTTTTTTGGTTGATGATGTTGAAGTTGAAGAAATGACCACATCCACTACCACAATAATATCTATAAATAAAAAAGATAAGTTATCCATTGAAACACGAAAAATATAAAATACATATATATTATTCAATTAAAAAAATGAAAAAAAAAATAATGATAGTATTACCAATTAAATTATCAAAATTTTCGAAAATGTTAAAAATTCTGGAAAATTACGTTTCGAAACTTTCAGATTGATCAAAAGTTTCGAAAATGTAAAACAAAAAACTCACTTTTTTATATTTCAAAAGTAAAATAAATTTTGTAATTTTCGAAAAGGGGGAGGGGAATAATGAAGTGGTAATTTTTTTTGAGGGTTTTATACACGGTAAAAAAGGGCAAAATGGTATTTTCAATAGGGATGGAGGAGTGGGAAGTGAAGGTGGGGGTGCATGGTACATTTCTCTAGTATTGGGTGTGTATAGTATTAAGATTGATAGGGTCATCACTTTGAATTCTATTTTCCTAACAAATCATTGTAAAAATACAAAGATCTATATTAACTAATGTCCGACGACATGAAGATTTTTAAAAAGCTATGAATCCCAACGGTGGTCTAGGATCTTTATGTATGGCTCCCCTTTCTTATTATTTCTTTGAAACCTCTTCATCATCTTAAAATCCACTGTTGGTTTATTTTCACTATCAACAATATGCGAGACACAAATAACTGGTTATATGAGTTTCACAATGTCAACAAATGGAGTCCAAAACTGAGAGTCTAAGACTTATTCCACAAATTGTTTGGCTTCGATATCTATGACATAAGTCGAGTTTGTCCATTCTTTCGATGTTACTGTTGTTTTTGAGTTTCGAAAAATTGTTTCAAAATAAATTTATGTCACCGAAATATTATTGGAATGTCACTCTCTTTAAGACGTTTCACAACATTGCCTAAATTGTGCAAGGCAAACTATCAACCACGACGTCCCCAGGATAAACTGTATCGGAGTTCTACTGCACCGTAGAAAACTGACAGTACAAAAACCGCTCTAAAAATCGAAAGGACTATTGTACAAAAACCGCTCTCAAATAACGAAGGGTCTACGATATAAACCGTGCTCTAAAACGATAGTGGCATTAGAACCACTCAAAAATTGAAGACACAGAAATAAAGGGGAGAAATGCCTCGAAAATATATCGAGAAGAATAGAAAAGAGAAGTTGGGAAATGCATCCAACTTTGGTATATTTTTCACAACAGTTTGAAACTCATTTATATAGTGATGGAAGCAAACTCACCTATGTTTTCTATAAAATGAGAGACTTTAGAATTTATAAAGTTGAAAACTACTCAATATATGAGATTTTTCTAATGTGGGACTTCAACAATTTTTAAATTCTCACACTAACATATTCTATGTTCCAACAGTTACCATGGCTCTAATTCCATCTTTTTGAACCAAAATACTTTGCAAAGCAATGAAGTTTGTAGCAAAGCGGGTTGGCATTGGACGGAGTATTCATCTTCCACCGATATGTTTAGACACCGGAGTACAATCATTTTTACTTTTTTAGTAATTTATATCTTAAATAAATATATAAAATTATATAATTATGTATATATATATATACATTCAAATGAATTTTTTTGTTAAAAAAAATCTTCATTAGTTATAAAAAGTTCAAGCATCTAATAAAATTTAAAACTGTATTAAATCAAATATTCAATTAACTTATACAACAGCCACAAATCTTAAATAACAACCTCAAAAAATGAAATTAAGTATATTCAATGGTATTAAGTCATTAGAACACCCATAATTAGTTGTGCTAAAATCCCTCAGGGTATCTTGAGCGGTGGATCTTGGATAATATTGTTGAAGAGATCAACTGTTTAACAAATATCTATAATACTATTTTACAAATCTTAACAAATGATTTACTCCTTTGATGGCAATTTTAGCTTTAGTTCTATATTAGTTATAAAAAGTTCAAGCATCTTATAAAATTTAAAACTGTATTAAATGAAATATTCAATTAACTATTATGAAATATACAACAACAATCAACCTTAAATAACAACCTCAAAAAATGAAATTTAGTATATTCAATAGTATTACGTCATTAGAACACCCCTAATTGGTTGTGCTAAAGTCCTTTACGCAACCACTCCACCAGGTCAAATTTTAGATGGTATTGCGAACCATATTTTATAGATACAACTATACTAGTTATAATGTGTATTTAGTATACCTACCTCCTATGGGCTCCAAAGAAGATTCCCTCTAAGTTTGTTGCCCTTTTTGCTTGTTTGGTGATGCCGCTGCCTATTCCAGAGTTTGAAGATAATAGGAAAGTTACTACCATGTTTCAAACAAATGTTTCAGCAATCAAACCGTAAAATTGATCATAACAAAATGAATGACATTTTACTTGAAGTTATTCAAAAATCAGGATGGAATGGATTAAAATCAAATCCAATACACTTTTATGATAAAAAAAGTAATAACATTATATTAGTTCGAACTCTCCCACAAATTCAAAAGGAAATAAAAGAAAAGCCCCACTATACAGGTCATTTAACACCCTAATTTGCAAATAAAACCTACATATGAAGGACAGATCAAAGAAATAGTCTTAGGATGGTAAAAATAATATTAGAAAGGTGTATATAATGAACTTATAGCAATAATGGTAAAAGCTCTGTAATCAAAATCAAAGCTTGTACTAAATTGTCGACTATACAATGATTTTGACTGATAGTTGATCTGAATGAATTAAATGATGTTTAGATGAAATGGTTGTGAATCAAAATAGCAAGGAAAGGTTCTAGACATGATTCAACCGAGTTTCATCATGGTAAGAAGTAGTGATATGGTGAAAAATTGAAAGAATAAGGACTTATTTATAGTTGTTTAAACAAATATTTCTTTGGTCAAGGCTATCATCGTCCCCACCTCTTAAACTATTCAATTAAAATGAGCCACATTAAAAAGTGTTATCGTTACATTTCTCGCATAGAAAAATTAACTTGTTCCCTCACATATTTTTCTTTAGGATGAAGCAAGGCTCACTCTCGTCTACCAAATTTAGATTTGTTTAATTAGTGAGTTCACTAGCTCCAAAAATCTTCTCCAAACTTTATCACTAGAAAACCTAGGATAGTTCTACATTTTGAAGGAATTGAACGTAATTACCGTGATGAAGGGATTTGACGTAACTACCTTGATAAAGGGATTTGTTGTTTTTGAGTTTTGAAAAACTGTTTAAAAAATCACAATTTATGTCACCGAAGATATTACTGGGTTAAGTCGCCGAATAAGTCGCTCTCTTTAAAATGTTTCGCGGCACTGCCCAAATAGTGCAAAAATTGTGATATCAGACTAAACTTTTGTAATATCTCTATCCAAAACACCCCTCATAATCCCCTTTTGTAATATCAGGCTACAATTTAATTATTTCTAAAAAACCAACTCCAACCCTTTTTAAAATACATACTCCAAGTAAGTTATCTCAAACTTTTAAGAGATCAAATCTATTTAAAATTCACCACTAATTAAATCATCAAAACTCATTTAAAATCCACTGCAAAATTATGATTAAGTCTTTGAAATTTCTTTAAAAACTTTATAAACACTTTTAACGTCATAAGCAATATTTTGAAGATCAAGATCTTGTGAAGCCTTTCCTTTTTTTCAAAAACTCTAAAAATTAAGTATTTAACTTAGTCTCCAATCAACTCAAAACAAGTCACCACACAAAACTTTGGACTTCCCCACTACACTCATAACACAACCTACGACGATTTTTTTCAAAATCTATTCACCACAAATTTTCAATTCCAATTATAATTAAACACTTGAATAATTACGATTTTTAATAAATCCATTATATGATCAAGACTAATAAACTTTTGCAAAAATCAAATTCTATCACTTTTGAATTTAGTTATAAAACTTCAAAATATTATGGATCTCTAAATCCGTTATCCTTAGTTTTACAACCAAAAATTCTACTAAAGAGTCAATATGTCATCAAAGCTTCAAAATCAATACTTTTCTAACAAAAACAAGCTTCACAAATCAAAACTTTGTTTAGTGAAAATGAACACTTTCTCTTTAAAACATTTTGATCAACAACCTTGAAATTTCAAACCATTAACTTGAAATCTCTCATAGAGTTATAAAGTTTAAAACTTATTCCTTAAACATGAATCTCTCCATAAAAATTGGAACTTTAATATCAAAAGCTACAAAATTGAAACTTTTCTACAAAATTGCAACTTAACATACTACTTGAAGCTTTAATTCACAAAACATGAAAGTTAGTTAAAACTTGGGACTTTACTAGAATAGTTTAAGAAAATTTCCTCCAAATAGTTTTTGATCTTTCAAAGTATACCGACAATATAACAATTAAAAATGCATCCTTTAAATAACCAAAATTAAACATTAAAACTTAGAGTATATTTATTTCAATCTTTCAACAACTCCAACATCAACAATAGACATTAAAACTTTTAAACTTGATAAAACCCAAAATTCTTGAATGAAACTATTTTGTTTTCTTATCAAAGTTTTAAGGCAACATCACCCTTCATTTTAAATCAAGATGTTAGTGCAAAACTAATTTTAGCTAGGTGACCCATCTAGCAACACTAAACACATGCTCTGTGTTAACTATCCATCCATTTTCTAGTCAAGTGCAGTCCATTGCACTTGTAACACTTGAAAAGTGGCGATCTTAGTCCTTGTTCTTTACCAACATATGGTGTTTTTATTAAATGGGATTGATGGATCCTCCTCTATGAAAACCTCCTTATCTGATGTATCCTCCAGACCCAATAAAGTACTTCGATGGTCGATGCTCTCTAAATCTAAACATTGCTCAGTCATCTCAATAAAGCTTTTATGCACAATGAATCGCAACCTGCTGCAACTCGAACCTCAAATTGTCTTGAAACTTCTCGCACATCCACTTCTTTAAGTATTGTATTATATTTTTGGGTTGCAATGCACGAGCATTACAAGAACATAAATTTATTGGTTTTGAAATGACCGAAGTCCTAATCAATAATACCCAAATCAGTACTCTTGCCAAAAATATGAACTTTTTAAATTACCATAATTTTAATCCATTGAGATTTATGTACTTATTGGAGGATTTACATTCAAGAATCACTACAATTAGAACAAATTACCATAAATACACATAATTAATACTTAAATTACCATAAATAAATAAAAATAAGAGAATCACCAGAATTAGAACAATTACCATAAATACATATAATTAAACACAAATTAGCATAAATATATAAATTATTAGCAATAAACAAAAGAATTACCACAGTTATATACATCATAAAAATATAACAAAATAATAAATAAACAAAAAACAAGAGGGGTAATATAAAAAAAAAATTAAATACAAGTAATTAAGTTGAGCTTGACTCTCAAACATCCCTAGTGGAATCACCACCTATCGCGTCTGGTTTGTTAAAGAAAAAATTAGATAAAACCCAAAAATGATAATCTTGAACCAAAAATTCGGATTCGGGAGTCGATTACGAGCAAGGAAAGTATTACTATCATACAGAGAAAAAGATAACAATATGTTGTTTTCATTTTGATCCTTTTATTTATCTTATTTTTCTAAGTATTTTTAAGTTTACTTGAATAAATAGAACCATAAATGAGTGTTTGTGTAACGTTTGCGATTTTTCATATAACACCTATTGTTGAAGAACGCGGTATATCAATTCAATATTTAATTTTATATTTAGAATATGAAAATGAATTTTGTTTAAATGATAACATCATATATATACAAAATGACAAACATGACAGTATTAAAAAAAATATTGTAAATAGTCTTGCTATATGAACAAAGTTAACATGAAAATAATAAATAAAAACTAAGACATTAGTTCGTAAAAAAAGATACATGAAAAGCAACAAAGATCATAACCAAAACAAAATTATTATACTAGTTTGTTTTAGAGAAACGAAATGTACATAACGAATTTGCAAGATTATTTTTCCTTTGTTTTTACTCTGCCTCCGATTAATCTTTTTTTTTTTTTTTTTAAATTGGTGATTATGGAAAAGGTTGGTAAGAATGGCATAACAGGAAACCAATAGTGGCTTTCTGATAGGTGGATTCAAGCACCTAAAATCGATCTCTATTTTCTAATCTCCTCTCTGTTCCTCCTCCTTTGTAAAAGTCTCATAACACTCTTACCATGTTATTATTAGAACGAAAAAATAGTAACTAAAAATAAATAAAAAGCCTAATATATATCTCTTTTCATTAACAAATGAATATCATACGAAAAATTAAATAAAAGTTATATGTTGATATAAAAAAATTGAAAGTTAGGGTAAAAAGTTCAAAATACCATTTTTATTAATTTTTTTTTGTGAATATTATGAAAAGGCGGACAAAATTAGGTGTCGACAGCAATGCATAATGGACAACATGTATGCAATGCACAACGTATATCATGGATGCAATGCACAATGTATATCATGGATGCAATGCACATTTCATCATTTGTCAAATGGAAGTTTTCTCTGTATAACAACATAATTTTGTAACTGAACTTATAACTAGAATTCTGATCATTCATTAGAGGAAGTCTTAATTAAGTGATCGTTTAATTGGAAGTAATTATTAGTTTATGCAATATGATCAGGGAAACCTGGATCAGAGGCAGCGTGACCAGAGGCAAACTCTAATTAGAGGCAGCATGATCAGAGGATACTTGGATCAGAGACAACATGACTAGAGGCAAACTCTTATCAGAGGCAGCATGATGAGAGGAAATTTGGATCAGAGGCAGCATGATGAGAGGAAATTTGGATCAGAGGCCGACTCTGATCAGAGGTAACATGATCATAAGAATGAAGTTTCATTAATAACAAAAGAAGGGGGTTTGAGTTATGTTATGGTTTGTTAAAACTGTTTATGAAATTTAATTGTGTCTTGATGATCAAAGAAAATCAGCAAGTAAAAGCAGAGTGAAGAAGAAGAATCATACATGGATTTTTAGACTGGTTCACCATCAATTTTGCTTGCTACATCTAGTACCTTCACCTGAAGGATTTCTTCCAGTAATTCAACCTGAATTACAAAAAAACTTAACATCACCTAGTTAAGTCTACTCAACCTTCTGGTTGCACCTGCAACACATTGAGGGAAAATCAAAAGCCACTAGTGGGCCAATTTAGAAGTGTTTGTTTGGTTTGTGTTTGAATCTCAATGAGAGGATATGTATGTGTCTAACACTATCTAGCACTTAGATAAATATGTGTTTGTACAAGTGCTCAATATTCAAACAATAATTATGTTTGAATTTATTCTAAGTATTTGATGTTAATGAATCTGTTTAGATGTTCAATATAGGATTAACCTTGTTGTTTTAGTCAGAGTTCTTTAATTTGATTAAAAGTTCCAAGTTCATAATTTCTTCAAAGTACTTGATGTTGTTGTCAATTTTCAAGGTTGTTGATCAATTGTTGTTATTCAATCTTATATTGATCAAAGCTTGTTGTATATTTTGTTCTTGATCAAAGTATTTGTTGTATCAATATGTTCTTGGTCAAACTTAATCGTGTGAAGGAGTTGTTCAATGGTTTTATTCCAAATAAAGTTTGGTGGAAGTTCTACATCCAGATTTGTTCCATTTGGTGTAAGTTATGTATGGAATTCTAGTCTTGTTGGTCTTTTTGATCTAGTCGGGTTGATCTTAGTTTTTCCATGTGAAGAGTTCCTTTTATAATTGCAGATTTGGAACTATCCGTTCTTTCATTAAACTACTGCCTTGTTCCAGTTTTAAATAATTGTATCATTCCAAACATTCTTCAATTAAATGCATCGTTTCAACCAAATTCACTCGAATCAGTTTTGTATCATTCTGAACATTTAATTTTGAATCGGTGTATTGTTCTAGTTGTGGATCGTTGCTTGTGAACCATTCCCATGAATCGGTGTTTCAATTCTAACTGTTTCTGTAGATTCAAAAACTAAATATCAGAGGCATAGTTAGAATCTGCTTGTGTTTAATTGCTTTCAAAAGCAGAGGCAAATATCAAAAGCATGTTGAATATTAGAGTTAGAGCAGGTTTATCAGACTGAGCGCTTCAGAGCTAGCAAAGAGCGTAAATCCTCTAATCTTGTCGTTTCCTCTGATCATTGCATTTTCATCTAATCTGTGCATTTCCTCTGATCATTGCATATCCTATAATCTTTGCATTTCCTTTGATTCTGTTGTATCCTCTAATTCTCTTGTTTCCTCTAATTCTATTGTATCCTCTGATTCTGTTGTATCCTTTAATTTTGTTGTTTCCTCTAATTCTATTGTATCATCTAATTCTGTTGTATCCTCTGATTTTACTTGTTTCCTCTGATTTGTTCCTAGGTCTAACATGTACTTGTCTGTTTTATTTTTCTACACACTTAATTTAGAACATTAGTACATTAAATTGTTCTCACAAACTTCTTTTTGTTATCAACAAAAACTAGTAAGGAATTGTTCTTCAAAACTATCTTGGTTCCAATAAATAAAACTTGGATTAGAAGCAGCTCGGTCAATGGAATGCTTGGACCAGAGGCAATTCAGTCAGAGGAAAGCTTGGACTAGAGGCAGCTTAGTGAGAGGAAGACTTGGACTAGAGGTAACTTGGTCAGAGGAAGACTTGGACGAGAGGCATCATTTATCAGTTATCTAAGAATCCCATCATTTCAACCCAGAAATCAATTCCAATTAGTAAAGATAAAACCAGAAAGGAACCCAGAAAACCCAGATGCAAGATGTGAAACAGTTATAGGAAAAGAACTCATAGTTTGCCAAGAAGAAATTTCTTTGATTCGAGTTGGTTATGGGATTTGTTTTCTTTCTCATCTATTAGCTATCCTGCCTTTTTTGCACTGGTTCAAATTTAAGACTCTTCAATCTGCTCCATATCCTTTATAGTGATACTTTGGGCAATTATTGGATTTTGAGAGGATGAAATAGACATGCAAAGAGTTCTAAATGAACTAGAGTACTTCAGAGGCTGTTTGTCTTTGGAAATATTTAGAAAGGAAGGGAAAAATGAGAAATGGAGAAAATGATGAACAGTAACTGGTTATTAGGTGTGTTGGAGTGTTTTTTAGAAATGGTTGTAGCTAAAAAATGAAGGAGAGGAGCTGAAGAAGGAGTCATTACCTGTAAGTGAGGAAGAATGAGAGAACGAAAAGTGGCATGGTCTCCTTTTGACACTTGGACCTTATTAATACTACTACTTTCCTATTTCTACTTTAACTTAAGTCAACTATTACTAAAAATAGAGTATTACAAATAAATAATTTTTCTAAAAATAAATTTATTAATTTAAGTTTAGAAATACTTTCTAAAGTATTATGAGGGTAGTTACATTTATTCTCCCTTAGAAAATTTTGTCCTCGAAATTTGAGAATTCACCTATTGGAAAGAGATAAGGATGCTTCTTCATCATATGAGCTTTAGTTTCCCAGGTTGCTTCCTCTAGTGATGATCCTTCCCACACAACCTTTACTAAGGGAATGGTTTATTTCTTAATTTCTTCATGCTTCTATCAAAACCTGAGTTGGTACTGGATTGTAAGTAAGGTTGGGCTTCAATTGAAGAGATTCATGACTCAAAATTTGATAAGGGTATGAGATATATTTCTTTAGTTGAGAGACCTGAAAAACATCATGTAAACCTGACAAACAGGTTGGTAAGGCTAATTTGTAGGTTGATGGACCTATCTTCTATATGATTTGAAAGTGTCCAACAAAACGAGGGTTGAGTTTCATGACTTTCAACACCCTTCCAATGGCAACAGTGGGGGTAACTCTAATGAATACATGGTCACCTTCATCAAATTCTAAGGGTCTTCTTATATGATCAGCATAACTTTTTTGTCTACTCTGAGCTATTCTCAATTTGTCACAAATGATTTTGATCTTTTTAGTGGTTTCTTAAATAAGCTCATGTCCTTGAATTCACTTGTCCCCTATCTCTGGCCAACATAAAGGAATGTTACACTTGCGTCAATACAATGCCTCATATGGAGCCATACCCATGTTAAAGCTTCAACTAAGCCTTGATGAACCGGGGGAACTTTTATTTTGATTCGCCAAATGCTGAAGTCATTCTTGCCATTGAACTCCTCTATATCAAATTTTGAGTCATGAGTCTCTGAAATTGAAACCAAACCTCAAATACAATCCTATGCCAATTCAGATTATTGATAGAAGCATAAAAGTATTGAGGAACAAGGCCATTCCCTTGGAAAAGGTTGTTTAGGGAGGATCATCGCCAGAGGATGCAACCTGGGAACTAGAAGCTGATATGAAGAAGGAGTATCCTTATCTCGTTCAATAGATACATTTTTCACTCGCCTAAAAAAATCATATAATCGAAATTCTCAAAGGCTTGGGTTAAAGCTAAGCCTAAGAGGGGGTTTGGGAATGATTTTCAACTAGTAATAGATGCGACTCAGTTAGAACCTCACTAGCTGTGTCATTGCCCCAAGCGCAAAGATGATTTTAAACATAGATTAAGAAACATTTTTATATAATTGCAAACATCATCGTTTCATCTTACCAGCAATGTGGGACTAAGAAAATTTTCTAATAAATGTCCACTCACAAATTCTTTTTCCTTAAAAAGTGATCAATGGTCCCTATAAGACCCATTATCAATCATTTAGAATTTGGAACCTAAATCCATACACCTCAATAAAATAGAAACAAGTATTATAGTCATTAAAGTAACTTGTAACTACATTTGAACAACATATTTTGCAACTCAATTTAATGAACTATTTAATTAAATTACAGCAGAAGTATTGGAATTATAAACATGTCTCCTAATGAACTATTTATTTAAATTACATGTAATTCTGATGCATCTCAAGTTGAAGCTCTCAACTCCAATTTCTTTTTATAAACTTAACTGAATCTGTCTTTATTAATGATTCTGAAAAACTACGCATGACCTCAAAAATCTTTTTTTCTTTGTAATCAAACAAAAGTCGCCCAATTATTTTAACGTGGGTCACCAAGATAAATGAGTCTTGAGCGGCAAAGGTGGTTTGGTCAAACCCCAATCAGCGTCCTAATTGTACTACTTTACTTGTTGAATCATGCTTGGAACAACTTAAACTTCCCCTTCGTGATATAAGGCCATGCATGAATCTGATTAATGAGAATGTATTGAACTTGACATTTTTGTATCCAATGTCTTTATTATGTCATGTATGCAATGCATCCTTCATCCACAACAATTATAAACAACTTAGTGACATACTAAATCTTTGGTAATTTAATCCCAATACCAAAGGCAGCATGGTCAGAAGATACATGGACTAGAGACAACATGGTTAGAGGTACATGAACTATGATTAGAGTCAGAGGTAGTTGAACAATGATTAGAGTTAGAGGCAGATGAACAATGATCAAAGTCAGAGGCAAATGAACAGTGATCATAGGATACGTGAATTAGAGGCATCGTGATAATAGGGAGATTATGATAAGAGGATATGTGTCTTGAGGAAGAATAAAAGGATAGTATCCAGAGGAAGAATCAGAGGGTACGTGGCCAATGGAAGAATTGGAGGATATGTGTCAAGAGGAAGAATCAGAAGATAATTGACCAGAGGAAGAATCAGAGGATATGTGTCAAAAGGAAGAATCATAGGATCATGCGTCAGAGGCAGCATGACCAAAGGCAAACTCTAGTCAGAGGCAGCATGATTAGAGGAACATGGATCAAAGGTAGCATAACTAGAGGCAAACCTCTAATTAGAGGCAACATAATCAGAGGAACATGGATCAGAGGCAGCATGGTCAGGAAAAAGATAAAGGGGAAACAGTAGAGGCAAAATGGAAGGAGAAAATCAAAAGCAAAGTAGAAGAAGAAAAATCAGAGGCAGCGACTAAGAAGGTATCTAAGGCAACGTGTGCACATTTTAATTCTTAGTGCAATGACAACTCTAAATAATCTCTAATCGCATAAAAGGAAAACTTTCAACTAACTTAACCCAAAACCCCCTCATGCTAAAATGTTTTATTGTAAAGAACTCATAACTTTCAAAAATCTCATCAATAAGAAGGAGTTGTCCCAACAGTTTTGGTTCCTCTACTTTAGCTCGAAATTCTTCTTTTTGTTGGTTTATTCCTTTTCTACTTCCCCTATGTTGTTTGATTCTCAAAGCTGGAGAGGTTGAATCCCACATGCAAGGTTGCTAAGTAGGTCTGATGGTGTTAAGTAAACTGATGATTTTGGAGATTTTGAAAAAGAAGGAGAAATTGAGGAGTTGATGGATATGATGAACAACAACAATGGGGTTTTCTCCATAATGCTTTTAGAGTGTGTGACTGGAAAAAAATTAAATAAATAAGGTGGAAGATGGATTAGTACACGTGAGTGAAGGAGAAATAAAGAGAAGTATAGGTGGCATGCTCTCTCTTTGCCACTTGGACTTGTTAATACTATTACTTTCCTATTCTACCCTTGATCCTAAATTAATTTTACGAGAAACACAACATTAATAATTACTAAAATTCTATAAATTAGAACTATTTCTTAAATCTTATGTCAAACTACAAAAGGACAATTCACAACTTGTCAACATTGCACCCATTCTGAAATATAGTTTCGAGGATTTTTGAAGACAAACACAATGTAACCAAAGGCACCTTCAGGCCTATTTAAGGTACTAAGAAAATGCAACACCACAAGGGTCATGTTGCAGATTAAGACACATGTTTTAAATGTCTACTAGACTTTATTGATGACTAAGATGTAAAACAAAAAAGAAGAGTGTGTTGTCAAACTCAAGTATGCCTACAAAGATTTGGGTTGAAGTTGCTCAAAGAACCTACTATCACATCAATATGAGCCCATCAACAATCATAATCTGGAAATTTCCCCAAAACATTGGAGTAGTAGAGTTCCAGACTATAATCACCTTAAGGTTTTTGAGTATATTGCTTTTATCATAAAAATAATGGAAGAAGGGACCTGAACAAAAGAGGGGATATTTTGTTGGATGTTCTAATGAAGTGAAAGAATACATAATATAATGCATTGAAATAAAAGGTGCATTATATGTAGGGTGTCAAAGTTCATGGAGAAGAACTCTATAAGTTACTAGATACAGTGGGGACTTGATTCATCTTCAAAATATATTAGATAATCCTGGGCAGAATCAACTTACAACACATGTAGTAGCTAAGTTAAATGATACAATCATGATGATACAGACGGGTATTTTCTATAAAGGAGTAGAGTTAGAAAATAGATAACTACATTTCAAGGGTATGGGGCCCTTAATTGATGTGATCAGTTATGCCTTTCACACTGCTGAAGATTTGAATGGTGAGAAACTAAAGAATATTGTTGTGTTTTTAAATAAAAGAATAATCAAAACAGTCTTCCTTCAGGGAAATTTGAAGCAGACTATTCTTATGAGACAACATAGTGGTTTTGAATTTAAAGGATATGAATTGGGTGTATCATTTTTGAGATCACTCTATAAACTAAGGTAATCACATAAATAGTGGTATTTGAGGCTTGACTCCTGCATATGGAAGTACAAAACTATTAGAAACAAGGATGATTGTTGTGTCTACTTAAGAGATTTGGATGTAATACTAATATTTCCCTTCTTCAAATTCACATTTTTACTCACAACAATTTTGTTATAAATTGGGTCAAAAGAAGTCTAATGAGAGGAAGTCTGATTAGTGGGAGAACTATATAAGAGGAAAAGTTGATCTTAGATAATCTGATTAGAAGTAGAAAAACTACCTCAAAGTGAAATCTGATAAGAGGAAGCTTTATCTGAGAAAGTCTTTTGAAGAAATATGGATAAAAGAAATCTGGATTGAGGGAAATTCATACCAGAGGAAGTCTGACTAGATAAGGTCTGGTTGGAGGGAGTTAGAGTCGGATATATAAAGGTCAAAGGAATTCGACATCAAAGGAAATCTGATTAGAGGAAGTCTGATCAGATAAAGTCTGATTAGAGGAAATCTAAATGAAATGTAATCTGGTCAAAGGATTTTAATATCAGAGGAAATCTAATTAGAGGAATTCTGATTAGAGGAAGTCTGATAAGATGTAATCTTGTCAAAGGGTTTAAATATCAAAGGAAACCCAATCATAGGAATTTTGATTAGAGGAAGTCTGGATCAAATGTAATCCGATAAGAGTAATTCTATATCAAATGAAGTCTAATAAGATGAATTCTGATTAGGGAAACTCTGGATCTGATTAGACGGATTATATATCAAAAGGAGTCTGATCAGAGGAAGTTTGATTGGATGAAGTTTGGTTAAAAGAAAAATTTGTATCCTATGAAAATCTGATCAGAGGTATTCTGATCAATGGGAAAATCTTATATTAGAGGAAGTCTAATTAGAGAATATGAGGTTTGATGAAGAACTAAATCAGAGTAAACTTGATTAGAGGGAAAACTAGATCAGAGTAAATTTGATCATAAAAGAATTGGATCAGAGTAGATCTAACAAGAGGAAACTATAACTCTCTTAATTCATCTCTAATCAACTCTTAGATCCCTATTCATCCCTTTTTATTGGGTTGAATTCCAGATCCAGCATCTTAACACACTCATACAAATAGTGGATCAGACATGTCCACTTACAGGTTTTATATAATCTATCAAATCCTATAATTTAAGTGGTTCAACTTCTACGTCTTCAGTAAGGTACAAGAGGCTGTCAAGCATTCCTTCAATCCATAGATAACCAATGTTCCTACACTCTAATAAGCCACTTATAATTCTACCATTCCAAAACCTAAGGGAACCAAAATTATCAAACTGTCTCAATTACTAAAAGAAACTTTACTAATTTCTAACAACTTGGAATTGATAAAAGTACTGCCAAGATTTTGCCAAACTTATTAGTTTTACTGCTTCTAACTCTTCTGAATGAGTTTTTACGTTGTTGTCCGTTACTCATTTTAATTGCTACCCTTGCCCTTCTTAACCTCTAGGGCAATAACTCTTCATTTCTACAACTATACTAGAAATTGGTAGTTTACACATTCACTTATTTCACCTCTGTTTGTACCATAAATCATAAGAGTTAAAACCTTGTATGTTATAGCATGATATGATCTCCTACTTGGATTTCCAGGCCAGGGATACTTCATTTTCTGCTAACCTTGCACTCTGTATAAATCATAATTTTGTGTGCTTAACCTTGCTTTTTTATTAACCTCCTATTTTATACAATCTATTTCACTTTGCTACACATAAACCATTTGCTTCAAGGGCTAACCTCTAGAGCTTCTATGCACAAGCCTAAACTGCCTACTTAAAAGATACGTCAAATTTCCAAATTAGATGTCACTCATCTAATAATAATGCCTATCTCATCCTATTATCCAAGTCTTTCTATCATAGTTCTGCAAATCAAAGACAAAATTTTAATTTGATCAAACTTAATATTTTTCGAAATGATACTTAGAACATATAAACAAAAAAGAAGTATCCTAAATTTAAACCTCTACCTACAGTCCAATTGGATCGACCTGCTTTGATACCAAAATGTAAGACTCATTACCAATTATCTAGAATTTAGCAACTTAATCCATACACCTCAATAAAATAGAAACAAGTATTATAGATTAATAATAATAATAATAATAATAATAATAATAATAATAATAATAATAATAATAATAATAATAATAATAATAATAATAATCATTAAAGTAACTTGTAACTACATTTGAACAATATAGTTTACAACTCAATTTAATGAACTATTTAATTTTCAGCAGCACTGGAATTATAAATTTGTCTTCTAATACATCAGATTACATAAATAAAAGTAAAGCATTAAGTCCAAAACATGGCTTGCAGATCATCGTCTGGTACAGGGACTGAGCATCAATCACCTTTAGCTCCTAATGTCAAAAATATGAAAAGGGTGGGATATAAAATCTTAGTGAGTTCAAAATATAAAATGGAGGGGTCGTTTTAATATATTTCTTTCATAAATATGCATAAAACATGTAATTCTGATGCATCCCAAGCTGAAGCTCGCCACTTCAATTTCTTTTTATAAACTTAACCGAAATCATTCTTATATAATGATTCTGAAAAACTATGCATGACCTCAAAATTCTTTTTTCTTTGTAAACAAACAAAAGTCGCCCAATTATCTCAACTTGGGTCACCAAGAAATTGAGTCCTAAGTGGTAAAGGTGGTCTCGCTAAACCCCAATCAGCAACTTGATTGTTCTCCTTTACCTATTGAACCATGCCTAGAATAACCTGAACTTCCCCACCGTGATATAAGGCCATGTATGAATCTGATTAATGAGAATGTACTGAACTTGAGATGTCTTGTATGCAATGTCTTTATTATGTCATGTATGCAATGCATCCTTCATCCATAAACAAATTAGAAAAATACTAAATCTGTGATAATTTAATCCCAAGTCCTTAATTCGAAGTTGGAACAAGAGGCAACTTAGCTAGAGGCAGAACTCTGAACCAGAGGCAACACAGTGTAGAGTAAACAGATCAAAGGCAGCATCACTAGAGACAAACTCTGACCAAAGGTAGCGTGGTCAGAGGATACATGGACTATAGACAACATGGACAGAGGTAGATGAATAGTGATCAGAGTTAGAGGTAGATGAACAATCATCAGAGTCAAAGCCAAATGAACAGTGATCAAAGTCAGAGGCAAACAAACAGTGATCATAGTTAGAGGCAGATGAACAATGATCAAAGGATACGTGAATCAGAGGCATGTGATCATAGGTAGATTCTGATCAGAGGACACGTGTCTAGAGGAAGAATCAGATGATCATGGATCAGAGGCAGCATGACCAGAGGTAAACTCTGATCAAAGGGCAACACGATCAGGAGAAAGACAGAAGGAAACAACAGAGGCAAAATGGAAGGAGAAAATCAGAAGCAAAGTAGAAGAAGAAAAATCAGAGGCAAAGTAGAAGAATATTACCAGAGGCAAAATAGAAGCATTTCACCAAAAGCAAAAATAGAAATTGAAAATCAGAGGCAAAATACTCAAACATAAAAATAACGTTAGAGAAATCATGCTCAGAAACATAATCTAACTATTAGAGGCAAATAACTCAAGGATCATCAGCAGGAAAATTAGAGGCAACAAGTAAGAAGGTACCCGTGGCAAAAAGAAAGAAGGTAGCGAGTGTGCACAGTCTAATTTTGTGTGCAATTACCTCTCTAAATAATCTTTAATCGCATGTGTCCTAGTTTTATAACCAACACATCAACACAATCATTTCATCATCAAATTAACAACATGTATGATTGTTAAATACTTTTTTGGTGCAGATTTCTTAAATACCTATATTCTTAAAAGTTCCACTTCCTCTAATTTTTTTTTTCTAATCCCTTTATTCCCAAAAGTAGTTTTAGAAGTAAAAGGAAAGCTCTCAAATAACATAACCCACAACCCCTCATGCTAAAACATTTTAATGTAAAGAACTCATAGCTTTCAGAATTCTCATCAATTGAAGAATCAGTTGTCCCAACAGTTCTGGTTCCTCTTCAAGACGTGTCCTCTACTTCAGCTCGAAATTCCCCTTTTTGCTGGTTTATTCCT
This sequence comes from Cicer yamashitae, assembly GCA_037974755.1. Lineage (NCBI taxonomy): Eukaryota > Viridiplantae > Streptophyta > Magnoliopsida > Fabales > Fabaceae > Cicer > Cicer yamashitae. The sequence continues at coordinate 14,330,637 of JBBPBQ010020322.1, forward strand.
TTTCTACTTCCCCTATCTTGCTTGATTCTCGAAGATGGAGAGGTTGAATCCTACAAGCAAGGTTGATGGGTAGGTATGATGGTGTTAAGTAAACTGATCATTTTGGAGATTTTGAAAAAGAATGAGAAATTGAGGATTTAGTGAAGATGATGAACAGTAACAATGGGGTTTTCTCTATAATGGTTTGAGAGTGTGTGACTGGACTTGTTACTACTATTAATTTCTTATTCTACCATTGATCCTAAATAATATTACTAAAAACACATCATTAACAATTACTAAAATTCTAGAAATTCTATCTAATACTTAAATCTTATAAATATTTCTTAGGTAGTGAGAAGGCTATTTAGTATTCATAGACCAAGCAAAAAAAGTAAAAATCCAATTATTTACCACATTAATTCGCGTACAAGGAGTTTTTCTCTAAATAACAAACACAGACTAAAATACAAAAGAGCTTAGTGAAAATTAAAAAATATAAAGAGAAATTGCGGGTATATAGAATTAATATCAGATACAGTTTTATCCCAAGAGAACATTTGTACTACCACGTTTGTTTAGAGAAGAAAACTTGCTTTTCTTTTTTAAATTAAAGAAGCTATTAAACAATTTTATCAATGAATTATTCAGTGTGTTTGAAGTATTATATCATCATTTAGTTTAACATGTTACGATTTCAATTATTTTTTATAATATGATTTACTTAAAAAAAAATCGTTTAGCCATCTCAAATCCAATTCTTAAGCATAACAAAATAGTATTAAACTCTTATAAAGTTAAGACAAAGAAGTTTGAATTTTGAAACTAATATTGAAAGGGATCACACAAATGAAGGTCCCACTACCACAAATTATGATGTAGGATGCACCACTTAGGCAGACCTTAAGGAAACAGCCCTCCTTTATGTGCCATGGAGGTCATTAGCCTAGGCCATGGGCCTTCTTGATCACCCATTCACCCTATCCAGGTAAGTATGTTGCAATGTGACACATATTTCTCTTTTATATTTCTTGCTTTGTATGATTCACTCCAAATATCCTGGTGTAGGACTAAATTGGTTAAAATCTTAATTGTTGTAATATTATGGAATGTGAATACATTAGATGCATAAATTGGAAAAAAAGCTCAGACAGGTGTTATCAATGGCTAATTTTGTATAGAAAGACCTCCACCGTCTTATCAAAATACTATTCTACAAGTCAAAGGATGAATGTATGAAACCTTTTGTTCGATGATCTTCTACTTTTCTGTACAATTTTGTTTTTTATAACTGTTTTTTAACTTTGAAAACAAAGCTTACATATTTTATATTAGTTTCATGATATAGCTTACGATCTTTAATAAATAGTGGGGGATCTATTAGTTTTGATTTAATAAAAGAGGCGTCCTTTGTAGTAAAACTTTACTGTGTTGTATCTAATTGTAAGTCAACGACAAAATGGTCTATGATTTATTTACTTATTTATATTTGTTATGGTGGTTACATCCAGTTCCATAAGAGGTAACAAAAGAACATATATTTTCACATGACAATCATAAAATAGAATGATTAACAAAAGACTAAATGATTAAAATACACTAATTAAAAGTTAGAGACTTCTAATTCTGAAGAAAAAATGTTGAACTAAAATTGTTGTATCCTAAGATAACATTTGTACAACCTGAAGTAGCAATGTCAATTTACAAGGAAGGGGGTTTGAATTGTAAATATGCCTATTTAGAGTTTCCTGTTAAAATCTTAAGAAAACAACTCAAAAATGATCTTGGTTATGAAAATAGAAAACGGAGAACGTTCTTGGTTCTGGAAACAGAAAATGAAGAATGTTCTTGGTTAGTTAAAATCACAATTTTAGCTTCTCTATTTAACTTGATAATTAAAATGACTGAATGTAAATAGAGATAAGGAAGAGATACCACACAATGATATATCCTGATTCATCCAACTCGGGATACGTCCAGTCCTCACAACTGTGAGATTTTCACTAAGTGTTCAAACGGAGAACGATCTTTGTTTTACACAGTTTAAGATCAACCTTGATCTATAACAACAATTCCTTTCCACCCAAAAAGGATTCAATCAAGTCACCTAACAATTCTGAGAGGATTTTACAGTTCTCCTTTTAATCATAAAAGATCTTTTACAAAGCTACTTAAACTATAAACATTCCTTATAGTTTTGAGTTTACACAACAATAATGATTTAAGGAGATTGGTTAAATCTGATTATACTCAACCCGTGTTTGAGAATAGATTCTAGGTTAAAAGAACTCAGTAAAAGCGCGAGTGTATTTTTTTCAAAATAAAGTGATAAAAATCCCAAGTTAAATCCATAAGTAAAGAAAATACTCTTGGATAAAATATTTGAGTCATAACACCACGACAAAGGTTATCATTAATTACAACAGCGGAAATGGTTTTGAGCAAAAATCCAAAGTAAAATATACACCGACTAAAATGCTTTGTTTCGAATACACAAGTTCCCTTTTTACAACAACAACTTTGAAATAGGAAAGGGAAAATAAAAAAAATTCTTGATTACAACCCTAAGCTGATCATTAATCTATCTGAGGGTGACTAGGTACTGAGAATCCACGAGTGGCAACAAGCCCCACTACTTCCGGTTACAAAACCAACCCATCGCTGTGCCACGCCTTAGATCGACCCTGTTTCTCATCTGAGGGCAAATCCCAGATTTCCACAAAAGTTGTAAAGGGTCACCAACCGAAATTAACAAATACCACATAACATTCAATTTTAAATGCCCAAAATCACCTTTCAACTTAACGTGCATCTAGAAAGGGTTTGCATATGCTAAACATGCTTAAACAAGGTTGAAAAATGAAGTTTTTGACCAAACTGCAATGTTGTATTCGAATACACCCTCTGTGTAGTCGAATACACTTGCGAAAATAGCAGAAAAACAGCAAAAATAGCACTAACAGCACTACTGTATTCGAATACAGCATTCCATTCAACCGTATTCGAATACAGCACCTTGTGTAGTCGAATACACTTCAAAAAAATCAAGTCAGTAGCTAATTTAATCATCTGTATTTGACTACAACACAGGTGTAGTCGAATACACCTGGCAAAACAGCAGAAAATCAGTTTTTAACCCTTTCAAAAACATTCCAACACTTCCAAATTCATTCCAACACTTTCAACACCAATTCAACCAATCACAAACACCAACACAACACAAACCACTCATCACAATCAAGTACGCATATACAAACATCATAACATGTCAAACATGACTCGCGTGCCAAGCACCCTAATGCAATGCGTATATGCCAATGCACATGATTCCGGAATATCAACAAAACCCTCCTCGAAGGGGCGTAAATCATAATTGTACAGCCTCTCACAGACTAGTACTAATTACCAAGGTGCAGTCTCTCACAGGCTAGCACGATTTACTAATGTGCAACCTCTCACAGGTTAGCACGACGCGATAATCCATGTAAGGGTAAGATGAACCATCCAATCACGTGGAATCATCCCCTATACGGATAAGATGAACCATCCAATCACGTGGAATCATCTCGTGGCACATCCGGTCACCACTATCACCGACGCGATAATCCCCGTAAGGATAAGATGAACCATCCAATCACGTGGAATCATCTCGTGGCCCATCCGGTCACCATTATCACCAACGCGATAATCCCCGTAAGGATAAGATGAACCATCCAATCACGTGGAATCATCTCGTGGCCCATTCGGTCACCACTATCACCGACGCGATAATCCCCGTAAGGATAAGATGAACCATCCAATCACGTGGAATCATCTCGTGGCCCATCCGGTCACCACTATCACCACTATGAAATGCATGAGCATACTCTGACTCTCGACACCATAATCATTAAGTAAATGCAGCTATTAAAAGATTCCCCATTTTTAATGCTCATTTAACACTAATGATTCTCAAATTTAACACAGAGCATACTCAATGCATACAATCCTCACATCACATGAAATTGAATTCACAAATCATATTGAATTCAAATCACCACATACACAATCTCATCAATTCATACCAAATCAAAATACACACATAATTTGCATTTATTCAAATTCCCACATCTTGAAACATAAAGCAAATATCCACATTCATAAAGTTACCCATAAACACATCAACCATACCAAGTAAAAATCACCATCACCCACACCTCAAAACTCATTAAATTCAATTTCACCATTTACCCACAAAGTGCATTAACTTCATTTCTCACAACAATACACCTTAACCCATCAAATTTATTTTCCAAAATTTTCAATCATAACACTCCAAATCAAAACTCAAAATTGTTAAACATAAACCACCAAATTTCTTTTCCACAACTCACATAAATCCCATTAAATTCCTTTTCCCCAAATTCACACATAACCTCCATCAAATCAAACCCCACAAATACACATATAGAGTCCTATATGCAAGCTAAAAATTGGAAGGAGCCCTTACCTCGATGGTAGCTCGAACGGCCGATTATGGCACCGCGATAAAATTCCGGTAAAATTCCCGCTTCGCACAGAGCTGCGAAAATTAGTTCCCAAGCACCGCAACGTGATCACGATCAATTTTCTCTTCAGTCGCGTTGCGAGATAAAGCTTGGATCTAGGTGATATGTGAGGTTTTATGTTTGGGGTTTTTTGAAAAAACGAAGGAAAGAGAGGAAGAAGAAGAAGGCGTCCGGGTAACAGAGGAAAAATGTTTTGCTTCCTTTCTTTCTAATCCTCCTCTCACATTCACTTAACATATATATATATATATATATATATATATATATATATATTTAAACCAAACCAACAAATAATTACAACTCTTACACACATTACTCACATCTCTAATTATTTTGATAAAAATATCTATTCCCGTTGCAGCTCAATTGACAGGAAAATTTTTCAGCAACCAAAGATATTTTTAACAAAACTGTCTGGTATTAAATTCTCTGTACCGTAAATAAATTGTTCTTCGACGAATAACTTTAACCGGATCTTTAAAATATATATATATATATAAAAATATATATATATAAAAAAATATATATAATAAACATATGAAAAACTCTAATAAAGTATGCTTTTGGTATTTTAATTCACAAAATGAATTAAAATTGGGCTAAATGCCTCAGCAATTTAACACCAAATATAATAAAATTGCATAAATTAGAGTTTAAAATTAAGGGTCTTACACCTTTCTTTTTAAATTAAAGAAGCTAGTAAACATTTTTATAATTATATCATCATTTAGTTTAATATATAACTATTTCAATTTTTTTATAATATGAACTATTTAAAATAAATATGCTTAGCCATCTCAAATCCAATTCTTAAACATAACAAAATAGTATCAAACTCTAATAAAGATAAGACAAAAAGTTTGCAACTAATATTGAAAGTGGTCGCGCGAACGCAGACCTCCATTACCAATGATTATGATGTAGAATCCACCACTTGAGCAGACTTTAGGGTAAAACTTCTTTTACTCCCATTCACTCGATCCATGTAAGTATGTTGCAATGTGACACACATTTCTCTTTTATATCTCTTGCTTTGTACTATTCATTCCAACCATCGCAATGTGGGACTAAAATTGGATAAAATCTTAATTTTTGTAATTTTATGAAATGTGAATACATTAGTTGCGTATATTTTAAAAAAACCTAAGACATGTGTTATCAATAGCTAATTTTGTATAGAAAGACCTCCATCGTCTTATTAACAATCTATAGTAGAAATCTATGAATGTTTGAAATATTTTGCTTGATGATCTTATACTTTTCCACAGTTTTGTTTTTTATAAAAGTTTTTTATATGTATAACTTTTATCTCATTATTAATTTAACTTTGAAAATAAAGCTTACATCTTTTATATCAATTTTTAATCAGTTTCATGATATAGCTTAGATCTTGAATAAATAGTAGGGAGAAACTTATAAGTTTGGATTTAAGAAGGGAGGAGTCCTTTGTAGTACCACTTTAATGTGGATTTAAGAAGGGAGGAGTCCTTTGTAGTACCACTTTAATGTGGGGTTGTGTATAATTGTAAGTTAACGACAAAATGGTCTAACATTTATGTACTTATTTATTTTTGTTATGGTGGGAACGTAAAGTTCCATAAGAGTTTACTAAAGAACATATATTTTCGTCTGACAATCATTAAATACAATGTTAACCAAAGACTAAACAAATAAATTACATTAATTAAAAGTTAGAAACTTCTAATTATGAAGATAAAATGTTGAACTAAAACTGTTGGACCATATCTCTAAGGGAGTCCTTATTAGAACCACGTTATTTGCATCAATCCCCCAACATTAAGATGCTTTAAGCTATAAATAATTAAACTGCAGATAAAACATCATAAAGTTTTAAAAAAATACATTTTCACTCGCTTAAAAAAATCATATAATCGAAATATGGACAAACCACGTACTTAATATTCAAGAATTAAAAGTTCCAAACATAAAATGTTTTGCAAATAGTTTTCAACCAGCAATAGACGCGACTCATTTAGAACCTCCCTAGTTGCGTCACGGTCCGAAACGCAAAGATGGTTTTTAAAATAGATTAAGAAACATTTTAATATAACTTCAAAGCACATTGTTTCATCTTACTAGCAATGTGAGACTAAGAAACTTTGCTAATAAATGTCCACTCAAACTCTTTGCCTTAAAAAATAATCAGTGATCCCTATTTACCATTCAAAAACTGAACAAAAAAAAAAAAAACAAAATCCAATTAGTTACCACATTATTTCGCGTACAAAGAGTTTTTCTCTAAGTAACATAGACATATTCAAATAGAAAAGAGTCTAGTGAAAATGAGAAAAAAAATAGTAGAGAGAAATTGCAGGTATATAGAATTCATATCATATACATTTACATCCCAAGAGAACATTTGTACAACCACGTATGTTTGGAGGAGAAAACTTGCTTTTTTTTTTAAATTAAAGAAATTATTAAACATTTTTATAAATGAATTATTAAGTGTGTTTAAAGTATTATATCATCATTTACTTTAACATATTACTATTTTAAGTTTTCTATAATATGAACTATTTAAAAAATAACAATAAGCTTGGCCATGTCAAATCCAATTCTTAAACATAATAGTATCAAACTATTATAAAGATTTAAGACAAAAAAGTTTAAAGTTTGAAACTAACATTGGAAAGGGTTGTGCAAACATAGGCCTCTTCTACCACAAATAATGATGTAGAAGCCATCACTTGGGAAGACCTTAGGATAATACCCCTCCTCCTTGATGTTCAATGGAGGTCACTAGCCTAGGCTATGCTCCTTCTTGATCATCCATTCAATCCAAGTAAGTATATTGCAATGTGACACACATTTCTCTTTTATATCTCTTGCTTCATACTATTCACTCCAAACATTCCAATGTGGGACTAAAATTGATTAAAATTTTAATTTTTGTAATCTTATGGAATGTGAATACATTAGATATATATATTTTAGGATAAAAAAAAAATTCAAATTAGAGTTATCAATTGATAATTTTGTATAGAAAGACATTCACGGTCTTCCTAAAAAACTTTTGTAGAAATCAGATAATGAATATATAAAATCTTTTGCTCCATGATCTTTTCATCTTCAAAATGCAAAATCAGTGTGTATGTATTTAAGGTGAATGTATCTAAGGTGATATTAAATTTTGCAATTCTTTATTTTTTTTTCAAGAAATAAATTAAAAATCTCAAAAAAAGGCGCCAAAAACCTAGGGAGGTACTTATCCCCCTAGCTCAATTGGTAGTGGGACTGTGTGGAGGCAGTACTTATCCCTCAGGTATCGGGCTCGAATCCTACGGAAGGCAAAAACTCGTTATTTCCACTGGGTGGTTAGGGGGACCAAAAACTCGTTATTTACACTGGGTGGTTTAAGAGGGACGAGAAGGTCGTGAGGTAACATCGCGGGTAACGGTAATGGCCGGAGTGTTACAAACTGCACGAAGCTAACCTCTAAACTAATTTCGATTTCATTACACTCTTTATATAAATAATTTTTAATTTCCATGCATGTTTAGTTTATATCCATTTGACCCCTCTATTGTCCCTCCCCTCTTATAGATCTAAAATCTTTTTTAAACACCACTATCTCAAGCCATTTCCTCTCTATAGCCACAAAGTACCTTATGTTGCTTCTTTATAAATAGGGATTAAAAGTGGGTGTTTGAGAAAACGGCCATTGAGAGATTGAAAGAGTTGTTAGACAAAGTAGAAGCCATTATTGTAGTTGGCTATTTTTGAAGAAAACCAAGTATATTTTAATAAATATAAGATTAGATCATAGTTTAGGTTGAGGAAAAGAAGGGAATGCATGAAACACAAACTAATATAACAAGGAAAAAAATAAAATTTAAGAAATGGTAGTGGAGTTAATAAGAGAATTAACAAAGAAGAGAAAATATGTGGTGTTTGAATTTTTTTTAATGAAAATTTAGTTCGAGAAAATGGTGCCCCAATTAGATTTAATGTCTGTCTTTTTACCATTAGACCAAATCATTAGAATTATAAATTTTATTCTTTTTCTTGGTTTAAATATAATTTTTATCATTTGTTTTTTTACTAAATATCCTTTTTGGTCATTTATTTATTTTTTTAATTTATTTTCACCATTTATCTTTTATAAATGATTAATGTTAGTTATTTTCATCATAACCAATTAAAATTGTTGTATGATTATTGTCATGAACGGTTGAGGTCTAGTCTTGGATCAGTTGAGATAAAGATTATACATAGAATTATGATAAGTGTCATTCATTTCAAATAATTTACATGTATTTTAAAATATAGAAGGGGAGTTTTTTTAAGTGCAAACATTATTATTTAGTTAAATAGATGTTTTACTCGAATGAATATTAAAGCAAACAATTATTAGCAATTGTTAGAAGGAATTTCAATGACCAAATGTTTTTATAAAAAGATAAAAAAAAAATTATTTTATTTCTTAACTCAAAGTCAAAAACGAATATTAAATAAAAGACAAATAAATAAAATTATATTTAAGTTTTTTTAAGAAGTCAAACATATTAAAGGGTCTTAAAATGGCATAAGGCATGCCAAGCAATATGCAACCAATTAATGCTAGTAGTTACAAGTGATTTACAAAGTGAATTACTGAAAAATTATCTTAAAAGATATATGTCAATTTAAAATTAAATGTTATTTAAAAATCTGACCACATTAAGATAACCATTGCATTGCATTATTGGGTTCCAGTTAGATTCAAGAGACAATAAATGAGAAGGTTGGAGCATAAGATCCTTCTCTTTGCTTATCAAAATTGAGTAGATTCCATTGTCTTTGCATATCATATAATATTCTTGTCAAAATCGAACTTCTAATGGTGGAGTACACGTGCCCACAAGATAATAATTAATCCTTGAGGATTGATTCTAGATATATGTTGTAAGAAAAGTAGTGTATTTCTGAATATTTTAATGAGAGAATTATTTATAGCTTTGTATTTAAGAAAATTGAATATTTTTTTTATAGATAAATGTTGTTTTTGATACCGTACCATTCAAAAATGTGAAATATAAAGAATTTGAGACCCAAGAAAAAAAAGGAAAAAACAGACAATTCGAAAAGTTTGGAGTTTTTATGTGTTTTTTAATTGAGAGGATTCTCTATTTGTAGGGGAATTCTGCAACATATAGGATCAGAAGAACACATAAGTATAGGCGTCTACCTCTGAATATATGCCTCTGAAAGCAATGTGCCTCTGAAGGTTACAAAGATTGTCTCAATGTTTGACTCTAAAGTTTGGGTCTGAAGACTACCTCTGATAACTGGGGTTGAAGAATGGCTCTGAAGATTAGGAATGAAGACTGCCTCTGAAGACTGAAATTGAAGCATGTCAATAAAGCCCTTGTGTGTCTCTGATGTGCACAAACTCAGCATGCCTCTGAACATTTTATATCAAGCTACCATTATCTCTGAAGAGATTGTTCAAGCTATGCATTCAAACCTCTTATTCGCTAATCCAAAGTTGCAACACACTCAAAATGTTGCCTCTGATATGCAACCTCTAATGTTGCACTAACTCTAATGATTCAACAATGTGATTGGTTCAAAGCCTCTAATTCTAAGTCACGCAAATTTGCCTCTGCCTTTTATTATCCAAAAAATACAACATCTCACTCCAATAAAAAAAGTCAATGGCTCTTATGGAAAGTCAACGACTTGGATTGAAAGAATTCATTTTGAAGAAAGGACTTAGCCAAATCAGAATTTCTAAATATTCAAAAACAAGCCCGAATCCATTCCCACTCTAATCAATCAAGAGTATGAAGGAAGATTCGCGTGACTAAGTTTTTGAACACAATCTGAAATTAGATACGATTCAAAATTATAATTGAAGGAAATCTTGTTCACAAGAAGATATGGTCAAAATATTGTTCACAAGAAGATATAGTCAAAATATTGTTCAGAAGAAGATATGCTCAGAATTTGTTCATTAGAAAATACACTCAGAATTATTCCCAAGAAGATACACTACAATTATTCACTAGAAGATACACTCATAATTTGTTCATAAAAAGATGTATTTATAATTTGCTCACAAGAAAGATATGATCCAGATTTAACAAGGACAAAAGTGAAACCCCAATCTATTCTATAAATAGATACTCAAGACTGAAGAAGACATCATGAACTTATAAACTCATAAGTCCATAAAGTTCAGAAAAACTTTTGAGAGCTCAAATTTTCCAAGTGCTCAAAGATATATTTTTTAATTGTTTTAGTGTGAGAAATCAATTGTAACAATCTGCTGAGTAGAAGCAAAACATAATATGTCTCAAACTTGTGTAACCAAGTCCGATAGTGGCTTTAGTGATCATCAAGCAATCTGAGATTTGAAAGTTGTGTTGAGAAGACTTGACTTGTAGGGTCAAAGCGTAGTTGCCATCAACAATTTGTGGTTTTCAAGTTGTGTGGAGAAGACTTGACTTGTAGGGTCAAGGTGTTTGTTTTTTCTCAAAAAGTCTATAGGTGTCAGGTTGTTTTGAGAAGACTAACTTTTTGGTCAGGTGTTGTGTAATTCAAAGATTTGAATTAGGGGTTAAATTCTTCTAAGTGAAGGGACTAGATGTAATTACCAAGTTGGCGGTGAATCAGGATGAATCTGCTTGTTTCACTTTACTTCTACACTCTTTACTTTACTATTGCCTCTAATTAGTTAAACCTGATTGCTACTGCCTCAATTTTAGTTAAAATCACAAAACCCGAAATTTTATGCTTAACCTTGAGAAATCAAGTTAATTGAGGCAAACTATTTTTAGTGCTTTGGAAATAGATTATCGATTTTTACATAAGGTTTTCCTTTTATCTCTCTAATGGACATTTTTACTTCTAGATGATTCTTTTAAATTTTTACTAAATACTTCATACTACTGAAACTTTAATTAAAAACAAGTTTCAAAAGTTATTTTAGATTGTGCCCTCTACCACAGTAGAATTAAGTTAAGTTATTTTTTAGTTTCGAAAAATTATTTTGAAAAATAATTTTCAGCAACTGAAGATATTATTGGGTAGCGAATTAGGTCGGTCTTTTTAAAATATCTCATGGCACTGTCTAAAATTAAGCAAGACAGACACTCAACCACGACGATTTTCCACTGCACCGTAGAAAACCGTTCTAAAATTTATTGGGTGGACTCACTTCACAAGTGGAACCCACTAACTTTATTATTATTATAACTATTATTATTATATATTATTATGATTATTATTATTATTATATTTTATTATGATTATTATTATTATTACTACTACTATTACTATTATTATTATTATTATTATTACTATTACTATTATTACTATTATTATTATTATTATTATTATTATTATTAAAGAAAAGAAAGAAAGAAAGAAAGAAAGAAGAAAAAAACAGAACAATTTTGGGCTAGGCCCATATGAAGAAGAAAAAGGAAAACAATGCCGCACACAAAAAGAAGGAGACAGCGAGGAAGAAAATGAAAACAAGGGTGGAAGAAAAAGCTTGATTTCGGTGGTAATGATTTTGTACCAAACTTGCTCCGTTTGGTCCACAATTTTAGTATGTTATTTCTACCACTGAGGTTGTTCTTTTTTTTATTTATCTTAGAAGAGATGGTAAATTCCACCATAATTAACTCACACAACTATGAGGTCCTGGGTTCGAACCCGAGACAAGATGTCCAACCTAAAAATATCGGCATTCGCCATTTGAACTAGGGCTTCAGGATTGTTCTTTTGATATACATTGATAGTAGTTTTACGTTCTTTGAGAGTTAGTTTAGAATACCCACATTAGTGGATGGTTGTTTGTTATTTGTTTCATTTCCACCTTTTTGGTGATGGCTATTGTTGATCGATGTTCCCTAGTGTTACTAGGAAGACTCTGGTGTACCCGTTTATTATTATAGTGGAAGGTTTTACTAGAGTAGGTTCCGTGGTTTATATTCTCTCATTTTGAGAGATGTTTTCTACGTTAAAAATTGTGTTTATCTCATATTTAATTTTCTGCCAATTTTTGTTGTTAAATTGTGTTTTTAAATTGTGTTTAAAAATTGCATTTTTCTGTTTGGCTATTTATGTACATAGATGTGAGAAAAATATTCTGCATTATTAAGATAGTTATCTTTGGTTTTTTCCCAACAAAGTGGTATACGAGTCCGATTGGTTTGGTTTGTGCATTTAAATGGAGGAGTATAATAAAGATCCGAATATGATTAAACTCAACTTTTCTAATTACACACTTTGGAAAACTCTCATGGAAGAAATGCTATACAGTAAAGATTTGTATGACCCTATTGGGGATGACACTGCTAAACCCAAAGATAAATCTAACGCTGACTAGAAGAAGATGAATAGAAAGGTAGTGGCCTTGATCACGCAGTGGTTGGATCTGAGTGTATATCCACATGTTGAAACTGGAATAAATGCTAACAAGATGTGGGAGAAATTAATAGAGTTGTATGAACGAAAAAATGTGCAAAATAAAGCATTCTTGTTTCGGAAGCAGGTGAATATGAAATACAAAGATAGGGATTCAATGGCAGAGCATATGAGTATTTTTCATAATACAGTGGATCAGTTGACATCGGTAGATATTAAATTAGATAATAAGCTACAAGTATTGCTATTTTTGAGTTCCTTGCTTGATAATTCGGAAGTCCTTGTTGTGACATTGACCAATTCAGCTCCTAGTGTAAAGTTGAAAATGTCAACAGTTAAAGAGAACATGTTGAATTAAAAAGCTCAAAGAAAAAAATGTGGTTTGATATGTTCTTCCTCAAACCCAAAAGTACAAGTTACAAAGTCACAGAGGAGACGTCAATCTAGACACTTCCATAGACGCGACAACTTTGAAATTCGTAGCAAGTCAAGAAGCAAGTCGAGGACTATAAAAGAAGTGATATGCTACAATTGAGGAAAAATAGGTCACATAAAAAGAAAATGTAGGTTCCTTAAGAGTGATCAATCAAGGGAAAGAGATGAAGACAAAGAGAAGCAAATGATAAAGATATAGCAGCAGTTACATCTGATAGTGATGTCTACATTGTTTGTGATGATAATCCCATAAACCTTGCATGTTAGGATTCAACTTGGATTATTGATTCACATGCTTCATATCATGTTACTCCTAGGTGTGATTTCTTCTCATCTTACAATGTTGGTGATTTTGGCACGATAAAAATGGGAGATGAAGGAGTATGTAAAATTATCGGTATGAGAGATGTTTGGGTTGAAATTGGGATTGGTTGCAAGTTTCAATTGAAGAATATTATACATGTTCCTGATATTCGTCTCAATTTGATTTCGTTGAAAGCCTTGGATATTGAGGGTTATCAAACTTACTTTGGTGGTGGCGGTATATGTAAAATCACCAAAGGGTCTCTTGCGGTTGCAAAGGAGCAAAATTTTACTTCTCTATATGATGCCTACTAAGCTATGCAAGGAAGAAGTGAATGCAATTGAAGATGCCTCTTTTGATTTATGACAAATGCGCCTTGGTCACTTGAATGAGAAAGGAGTCAACATACTTGCAAAGAAAAGTTTTCTTCTTGTGAAAGGTACATCTCTAAAAACTTGCAATCATTGTTTTGTTGGAAACCAACATAGAGTTTCTTTTCATTGTACTAGTCCTCGTAGGAAGAAAAATATTATTGACTTAGTTCATATTGATGTTTACATGATGGATAGTAAATCTCTTGGTGGTGCATATATTTTGTTACTTTAATTGACGATCACTCTAGGAAGTGTGGGCTTTTCCTTTGATATCAAAAGACTAGGTACTTAGAGTCTTCAAGCATTTTCATGCAAGTGTTGAAAGAGAAAAAGGAAGGAAATGTTAGAACCAAGTTGGTTTTACATTTAGAGTTTTGATGTTAACAAAAGTATTTTATGAGAACAATATATTTGACTTCAAAGAGTATGAAAGAAGATTCATGTTTTTGAAGAAAATCTAAAATATGATTTGATTAAAATTTGTAATTGAAGAAAATCTAAAATAAGATTTGATTCAAAATTATAATTGATGAAAATCTAAAATAAGATTTGATTCAAATTTATAATTGAAGAAAATCTTTGACCAAGTTGAAAAGAAAATACGGTCAAGATTTGAAGAAGATTTAATTAAGATTTAAAGAAGATTTGATCAAGATTTGAGGAAAATTTGATCAAAATTTGAAGAAGATTTGATTAAGCTTTGAAGAAGATTTGATCAAAATTTGAAGAAGATTTGTAAAAGATTTGATCAAGATTTATCTACAAAAAAATAAGAACAAAATCAATTCGAAAAATTTACAAATGCAATCTGAATAAAAATAAAACAGAATCATTTTGAAGAGTTTACAAACACAATCTAAACAAAATAGAAATAGAAACAATTTGAAGAATTTACAAACTCAATCTGAACAAGACACAATTTAGAATTAAACAAGGACTAAATTGAAACCCAAATTTTCACTATAAATAGACACTCAAGGCTGAAATACTTGTTCAAATAGAGAAATACTTGTTCAAGTTAGAAATATTTTGTGAGTGTTCTTTTCTTAGAGTGTGAGAGTTATTATTATTGTTATTAGCTTTGTTAGAAGCAACTACTCAAGTTCCAATCTTTTGTATCCAACCCGATAGTGGTTTAGTTCCTTCTTCAATCTGGGGTTGTCAGGTCGTTAGGAGAAGACTTGGCTTACAGGGTCAAGGTGGTTAGTTCCTTCTTCAATTTGGGGTTGTTAGGTTGTTAGGAGAAGACTTGACTTGTAGGGTGAAAATGGTTAGTTCCTTAAAATTTTTTGGTTGTTAGGCTGTTTGGGAAAACTGGCTTAGAAGGTCAGGTGCTTTGTAATTCAAGAAATTTGAATTAGTGGATTAAAGCGTTCTGAATAAGGGGACCGGATGTAGCCTAGTTAGTGGTGAACGAGGATAAATATATGTGTCAAATTATTTATGCTTTCATAGTTTGCTGCTTCTGAATCCAATTGCTTCTTATATAAGTAATTCATGAAAATCAACCAACCTTCATCAAATTAGCAAAAAGTTATCAACTTTGGCAAACACAATTCAACCCCCCTTCTCGTGTTTGCACCTTCAATTGGCATCAGAGCTCGGTCTCAAGGCTGATGATAGCGTTTCAGCAAGTGTACTGAATCATTGCAAGTAATAATAAAACGGTAGTACCGAGTGTCGAACTCAAGGATTGCGTTTTACTATTGAGTTGTATTTAATTACTAAATTGAACAAAAAGTTTCTAAATTGATTGAAAAAATATTTAAAATTAACAACAGTAATAAAATTGATCCTTTATAATAAGAAAGATGTCAGGGATGAGTTTCACTTCGAATCCAACCTTGGTGTCTAATTTGATCCTAGTTACTGAATTCCATTATTGAATTATTACCGAATTCTCTTTATTATTCTTGCCCTAATGTCTCAGTGACAGAACCTTTAATTCCAAAGTAACCCTAATTCCTTAGTGGATTTAAGATTAGAATTAAGCCATATCGTACAGGAATTCTCTTGTTAAACTATTGTCCTTGCAACTAATTTAATTAGTTTCATGACCTGCATCTATCCCTAGACTACAAATTAATGAATTTCTCATCTCAAGCATTCGTAAAGTCCACTTCCATTTCAAAATAAGAATCGTAGAACATTTTAATGTTGATCAAGCAATAAAAATCATTAAGCATAGAGATGACAATTCAATAAACTCATTCATATAACTAGAAATCAAATCAGAAAAATGAGGGTTTCATATAGTTACACTCATCCCTAACAAATAGGTTTTATTTACTCATGAAAGAGATAAAAAAGATAGAGATTAGAGAAGAATTACAAGAAAGATTCATGAATGATTCTTGATAAAACTACTCCAATGGTGTTAGCAACGGTCGTCTATGAGTTTCTCTACTAGGGCACAAGTCTCTAAGCTTCCCAATAGTCAAAAAGATAGGTAAAACGTGAGAAAAACCGAGTTTTAATATGTCTTCTGCGCTTTAGGCACGCTTCAGGCGTGAAATGTCAGTGGCCTCAGCGCGAAATGCGATTCGGGGCGCTTTGGGCGCGCAGCATCTTCTGCCTGACATTTAGTGCATTTTTCTCCTATTTTGAGTTCTAATTTTGTTTTGATGTCTCATGAAAATTGTAGCTATGGATCTTAGCTTTCATTTGCACTTTGTTTGACTCCAATTGGACATCTACAACTCCAGATATGGCTGAAATACTCCACATAGGTCATGTTGATTTCTCACCAAAACTCCGCACTGCACTAAAACAAAACAAAGTAAGAACATAAAACTACGAAAAATCTCTACTTAATCAAGGAAATAAGAACATAAACATTTCATTAAATCAACTAACTAAAATTAACAAAATATATTAAATAACTCTTTAAATTACTAATGAATAAAAGATAACTAAGACTAAAAACAATGAAAAATATGCATATGATGAAGAGTCATCAGCTGAGCGCTTTACAGTGTTTGAGGATAGATCCAAGGGTTCAACATGTCTAGCTATAGTGAATCAACAGATGAAAAAATTGAGGTATTTTCTAAATTTACTCGATCTAATTTAATTACTACTATAAATGATTTTTTAAATAACAATCACAAATTGACTTTAAAATTGAAAACACTTATGAAAGAAAATACAAATCTAACTAAAAAAGTTAATGTTTTAAAGAATCAAAGTGCTGAATTTAGAACAGAAAATGCAAATCTAAAAAACTAATATTACCGAGCATAAAAACATCAAAATTGAATTAAAAAATCTGGAGTATCAAGAGAATCAAAACTGGCAGAGAAATCACACATATCAACAAAATCAAATCTGACAAAGAAATCACACATATCAACAGAACTGAAACTACCAGAAGAATCAAAATTACCATCAGTTCCAAAATTACTAGAGGAACCCGATACATCAGCAGAAATAGAAGTGTCAGATGAGCAATCAGAATCACGAGACTTCTTTGAACACTCCAATCAAATTCATCAAGACTACAAACCTGGATGGGAATCCAAATCCCTTCATCCAGACCCTCTAATTAGAGAATATGCAAACATAGAATCTGAAAACGAGAAAAGAAGAACTAAGAGGGTTTTCAGAGTGAAATTGAAACTGTGAACATATAGGTGATATTTTTCTTTAAATTTAATTAGTGTCTTATATTATGTTTACTGTGATAACAAGAATCTTGATCTTAAATATCAAAGCTAGATAATTATTTTGTAGGTTCTCAAAAATTTAGAGGAACAAGGAGATCCACATAATCTGAACACTTCAGCAGAAGTAGCATACAAGTTTGGTTTTCATAAACAAGTAGAAACCACGAGAAACAACAATGATGTTTTGGCTGTATTGATTTCATTCTTCAATTATCTGATTTATATTGCGTCATATGACAAACAACTTGACCTTAAAAAGTCAAAGCAAGTTGAGGATTTGCAGGTTTACCAGAACCAAAGGAAGCAAATGCAGACAAATTAGAAGATGACAAATCTTCAGAGGATGAATCTGATCAAGTTAGAATCAGTCAAGATAAGTCAGAAGGAAGATCTGGATGGAAGTACAGGACATCTCATCTCATTGGAAGTTCAAGCGATCCTTTGAGGATCAGATCATCATTAAAAGATACCACTTTGTTTGGCTCACTCTCGTCAATTGAGCCTATCACTGTTGATGAAGCATTTGCGGATGATGGATAGATTCTTGCAATGCAAGAAGAGTTAAATGAATTTAATTGGAATGATGTTTGGGATCTAGTACCTAGACCAAAGAAGAACATTATTGGAACCAAATGGGTTTTCAGAAACCCGTTAAATGAAAAAGGTGAAGTGGTCAGAAAGAGGGATTTGATTACACTGAGATATTTACTCCAATGGTCAGGTTAGAAGCTATTCGTATTCTACTTTGTTTTGTTGCAAATAATAACATTACATTATTTCAAATGGATGTTAAAAGTGTTTTTCTAAATGGTTATATAAGTGAAGAAGTCTATGTTAAAAAACCCTCAGGTTTTGAAAGTTCTGAATTTCCAAATCATGTTTTTAAACTTAGGAAATCACTGTATGGCTTAAAACAACAACCTAGGACATGGTATGATACACTTTTTAGAAAATCAATAAGAGGTGACATCCTTATTATTCATATTTATGTTGATGACATTATTTTTGGATCTACTAATGGCACTCTTTGCCAAGAATTTTCTAAATTGATGCAGCTTGAATTTCAAATGAGTATGATGAGAGAACTTAAGTTCTTCTTAGGGATACAAATTCAGCAAAGTCAACAAGGTATATACATTCATCAAACTAAATATATAAAAGAGCTTCTTAGGAAGTTTAAGATGAGTGATTGCAAACCTATGGCTACACCAATACACCCTACTTGTTCACTTGAAAAAGATGATTCAGGCAAAAAAGTTGACAAAAAAAAAACCTATAGAGGAATGATAGGATCCCTACTTTACCTTATCGCTTCCAGACCTGACATCATATTTAGTGTATGTGTATTTGCAAGATTTCAAGCTAACCCTAGGGAATTACATTTAACTGCTGTTAAGAGAATCCTTAGATACCTAAAAGGCACTACCAACGTTACGTTGTTCTACAAGAAATCTCCTAAGTACAAACTTAGTGGATATTGTGATTCTGATTATGCGGGAGATAAACTTGAGAGAAAGAGCACTAGTGGCCATTGCACATTTTTAGGTAACAACTTAATATCATGATCAAGTTAAAGACAAAACACCATTGCAATGTGAACAACAGTGGTTGAGTACGTTTCAGCAGCTGGCTGTAGTTCTCAATTACTTTGGATAAAGCATCATCTTGAAGACTACAAAATCCTAGATTGATCCTGGTTCACCACTAACTTGGCTACATCCAGTCCCCTCATTCATAAGGCTTTAATCCACTAATTGAAAAACCTTGAATTACAAAGCACATGACCCTCCAAGCCAGTCTTCCCAAACAACCTAACAACCCCATACTTTTGAGGAACTAACCACCTTGACCCTACAAGGCAAGTCTTCTCCTAACAACCTGACAACCCAGATTGAAGAAGGAACTAAACCACTATCGGGTTGGATACAAAAGATTGGAACTTGAGTAGTTACTTATAACAAAACTGATAATAATAATAACTCTCACACTCTAAGAAAAGAATACTCAGAAAATATTTCTACCTTGAACAAGTGTTTCTCTCTTTGAACTCTAAGACTACTCTTTTCTGCTTTAGGATTATTTTCTTCTTCAGCCTTGAGTGTCTATTTGTAGTAAAAATTTGGGCTTCAATTTAGTCCTTGTTTAATTCTGAATTGTATCTTGTTCTTATTGAGTTTGTAAATTCTTCAAATTGATTCTATTTCTATTTTGTGTAGATTGAGTTTGTAAATTCTTCAGATTGATTCTGTTTCTATTTTGTGTAGATTGAGTTTGTAAATTCTTCAAATAAACTCTTCTTCAAATCATGATCAAATCTTCATTAAATCTTCTTCAAATGTTGATCAAATATTCTTCAAATCTTGACCATATCCTCTTTTCAACTTAGTCAAAGATTTTCTTCAATTATAAATATGAATCAAATCTTATTTTAGATTTTCATCAATTATAAATTTGAATCACAGTATCCACTAAGTTTGTACTTAGGAGATTTCTTTTAGAACAAGGTAAGATTGGTAGTGCCTTTTAGGTATCTAAGGATTCTCTTAACAGCAGTTAAATGTGATTCCCTAGGGTCAGCTTGAAATCTTGCACATACATATACATTAAACATGATGTCAGGTCTCGAAGCGGTAAGGTAAAGTAGGGATCCTATCATTCCTCTATAGGTTTTTAGAACAACTTTTTCGCCTGAATCATCTTCTTCAAGTGAACAAGTAGGGTGCCTTGGTGTAGGTTTAAGACCCTGAATTTTCTAAACTCTAATTTATGCAATTTTATTGTATTTTGTGGTGAATTGCTTAGGCCTTTAGCCCAATTTTTAGTTTGTGAATTAAGTACCAAAAATACATTTTGTTAGAGTTAGTAATATGTTTGATATATATATATGTGTATATATATATATATATATATATATATATATATATATATATATATATATATTTGGAGGACCAATTAAAATTCTTTGTTAGAGTATAATTTAATTAAGTTACAAAAAAATTTATTACCGCTCAAAATTTTAAAATGTCACTAATAAATTTACAAACTCACCTGTCAATTGAGTTGAAACGAGAGTAGATATTTTTATTAAATTAGATTGAGAGATGTGATATGTGGAAGAGTGATTAGATATTATAATGATGATTTTAATAATATACATAAATATTCAATTATAATATATATATATATATATATATATATATGTATATATTGTTTTGATTAAGTAATTAAATAAAAAAAAAAAAAGAACTCAGCCCTTATTTAGAAAGCAGCGAACCCGTCATTTTTCATTCCCTTCCATCTTGCTTTCTCTCTCTCCATTCTCCATTTTTCTTTCTGTTTCAAAAACAAAGAAGTTGTTTTGGTTTTAGAAAAACAAAAACCTCCATTTTCTATTAGATCTAAGCTTCCATTCAAGAAGTGTTAGGAAGGAAAGTTGCTCCTCTCTACAAGGTGGTGCTTGTGAGCTAATTTATTTGAGGTGAGACACTTACTTCCTCCACCTTTTTCCTAAATTCGTAAACTTTATACGGTGGTGGGGATGAGTGAAATTTTTGAGTTCTTAACAAATCCTTGTTGTTGTGTTGTTGTTGTGGTTGTTGTTGTTGTTGTTGATTTTGTTAGTAATGGTTAAAAAAAAAGAAATTGATTTTTGTTGCGTTTGAGTTAGGTAATGAGTTATTTTCAAATAAATGAGTTTGAACAGAAGTTGAAATTTTACAAAAAACAATTAGAGTTGTTAAAGTTGTGAAAAAGTTCAAATTTTAACTAAGTGAAAGAGTTTGAGCAAAAAAGTTAGATTGAAATTAAAACGGTTAGAGTTAAAAATGTTACTCTTTTAATTACTTTTGGACTTAGTTTAAAAAGAAAAAGTTTAGAGTACTTTATTAACTCAAACTTGTTGTGCTTTAATAATCGAGTGTGTGTATGTTTGATTTGGAAAATATTTGTTTTATTTAGTTTTAACTAAATAATGTAGATTATTTGGTTTTAAAATTTTGGTGTGTGAAAAAGATATAATTTTGGAATTTTGTTGTGGTTGGATAAATTTTAGTTGTGAACAAATTGTTATAAATATTTATGTTTATGTAATTAGCTCGTTGAGTCTCGAATAGGAATTGAGACCGTTGGTATCGAGTTAGCGGTGGGGAGAACTCTGATATATTAATGTTGTCATGGTGATTAAAGAAAAATGATTTTTCTTAGTTTATGCATTTTCAAGAATAATGGTTATGATTGATGATTAAGAATGTATACACATGATTAACAAATTTTTGAACTTGTGATTAAAGGAAAATTAGTGAAATGTGGTTTAAAGCTTGTATATGTATACTTTCAATTTTTAGAAAAATTTGCATCATTTTAATTAAAGTTTCAAGTTTATTAAATAAAGGTTAAAGTCTTGAGTAAGAAATTTTTTTTTAAAAGAGTCAAAGTTTCATGAATTAAAATACAAACTTTGTTGAAAAATATACATTTTGAAAAAGTATGAAAACATTTCAAAGAGTTAGAACTTTGAAACTAGAAAAAAAAAATATTTATTGATATCTTTTGTTTGGTTATGTAGTTATTTGGAACAAAAAAAAAATGAGTTATGGCAAATTTGAAAAAATTTGTGGTTGTGTGAAAAAATTTGAGAAAAATAATTTAAAACGTTTCGAAAAATTGTTAGTGAATTCAGTGAAAAATTAAAGGATGATAATTTTTAAAAATATGTTTTATATGTTGAAAGTGTGTTGTGGTTAATAGTACTATTAGTCCTTACTCATTGTAAACTCTTTTAGTAAAATATACTCTAAGGGGGTTAGGAGTAAGAATGGATTTGTAAGGTAGTTAAAGTTTAAGGGATTAATTTGACTAAGTCAAACACTATTTGATTCAAGGTGTCGGCACAAACAAGATTTTTTGCAGTGTTTGATTGTGGTAGTGATAACCGTTGGAAAAGCTATAATTAAGGTAATGGCTCCTTCCAAATTTTTAGTTGCACATAGGGAGCTTATATGTGTGAATATGTGATGATTAATATTGATGTGATGATGCATTCTTGAGTCATAATACGTGTTGCTACATGTTATGAATGTTATGGAGGATAATTAAAAGTATGAAAAATTATTAGTGTGTAATGAGTATTAATAGGGGAGTCTTTTAATAGCTACATTTACATAATGATTGTTATGAAAGAGTTAGAGTATGCTCATGCATTTCATAATTAGTGGTGACCGTGATGGGCCACAGTGTTAGTGGTGACCGTGATGGGCCACGAAGTTAGTGGTGACCGTGATGGGCCACAGGATGGTTCCATGAGTTGATTGGTCCATCTTATCCTTACGAGGATTTATTTGTCGTGTAGGTCTGTGATAGACTACACTCTAGTAAATCGTGCTGATCTGTGATAGGTGGCACCTCAGTAATTAGTACTGGTCTGTGAGAGGCGGTGCATTTATGATTTACGCCCCTCGAAGAGGGTTTGGAAATTCCGGAATCATGTGCATTGGCATATAAGCATTGCATTAGGGTGCTTGGCATGCGAGTCATGTTTGTTATAATATGATAATTGTATATACATACTCTGTTATTGTTTGTTATCATGCCGTAATTGCTAAGTGTTATTACTTGTCTTTATGACGTAAGTGTTAAATGTTATTTGTTAATTTCGGTTGGTGACCCTTTACATTATTGTGGAAATTGGGCTTTGCCCTCAGATGATGCCCGAGTTCATTCCACCGACTACCTTGACGACGGAAACATCGTTAGACTTCCCTAATCGACATTCGCCGACTGCTTGGGTATACGACCATATCTCAAGTAGGGCTACTTATACGGGGAGGGTAGTGAGGACAAGTAGGAGAGCTGCGACAATATATCTCGTGGAGCTCACTCACGAGAGGATCGACTATCCGGTACCCTCAGGATTGGTGCTCGAGATGAATGGAGCATGGGAAGATGCAGAGGATTCCTCAGTTAGAGTTGAGGCAAAGGCCACCGTAGGAGCTGGGGATACAGTGGTTGGGCCAAGGACTGGCGGGAAGGATAAGGGGCCGATGCCAGTAGGAAGAGATATTGCAGGACCGTCTAGGCGAGTCGAGCCAGAGCTTCCACTTTCGGTGAATGATCCCTTACCGACTGTCACTGAAGTAGTGGACTATTTAAAGATTCCAGTGCCACCGAAGCCACCTATCTCGTGGGTGGATCTGACTTCTGAGGAGACTGATCCTTCTATGGATGATGATGAGGAGGAAGTTACTTCGAGGAGAGATACTGCGTCAGAAGGAACTTGCGGAGTGTGTGGAGGTCACCCTTGTTATTGTAGTTGCTAGTGGATGATGAGATTTATTTTTGTTGTATAGGGACATAGTGTCTTTCTTTTGGTGGTTGTACTTATTTTGTTTTGGGATGACTGTATCTATAACATAAATTGACAGTCGACTTTTGTTTGGTGGCTCCATGTTCCTTTTTTTGACATGACCATGGGGGGGATAGCATTCTTGGAGCAGTACTTTTGTGCAGGTGTCTGCCGAGAATACCCCGGGGCTATGAGCGATGTCTAATAGGTCTCATAGCCCTGGTGTATTTCCTATTCGTGTACTGTAGACTATTGGCCCAAAAACTATTTTAGTTTGTTTGTATATATGATGTAATTATTTATGACTCTTGTCGTTTGTGTTATGACATATTATTTTATTAATTTGTTTATTTTTTTTTTAAAAGTGCACTCGTGCTGTTAAAAATTGGGGTGTTACAGTAGCCATAGGTTTGCAATCACTCATCTTAAACTTCCTAAGAAGCTCTTTTGTATATTTAGTTTGATTAATGTATATACCTTTTTGACTTTGCTGAATTTGTATCCCTAAGAAGAACTTAAGTTCTCCCATCATACTCATTTGAAATTCATGCTGCATCAAGTTAGAAAATTCTTGACAAAGAGTGTCATTAGTAGATCCAAAAATAATGTGATCAACATAAATTTGAATAATAAGAATGTTATCTCCTATTGATTTTCTAAAAAGTGTATTATCTATTTGTCATGTTTCAAAGTTACTATTAACCAAGAAGTTATCTCCTATTCCGAACTTTCAAAACCTGGGGGTTGTTTAACATAGACTTCTTCACTTATATAACCATTTAGAAAAGTACTTTTAACATCCATTTAAAATAATGCAATGTTATTATTTGCAGCAAAAGAAAGTAGAATATGAATAGCTTCTAACCTGGCCATTGGAGCAAATGTCTCACTGTAATCAATGCCCTCTTGCTGATTGTAGCCTTGTGCGACATGTCTTGCCTTATTTCTGACCACTTTACCTTTTTCATTTAGCTTGTTTCTGAAAACCCACTTGGTTCCAATAAAGTTCTTCTCTGGTCTAGGTACTAGATCCCAAACATTATTCCTCTCAAATTCATTTAACTCTTCTTGCATTGCAATAATTTGTCCATCATCTGCCAATGCTTCATCAACAGTGGTATGCTCAATTGACGAGAGTGAGGCAAACAAAGTTGGTATTATTTAATGATGATATGATCCTCAAATGATCACTTGAACTTCCAATGATATGTCTTGTACTTCAATCCAGATCTTCCTTTTGACTTATCTTGATTGATAACCAGATTCATCTTTTGATTTTTCTACATCTGCTTCCTCTGGTTCCGGTAAACTTGCACTATCCTCTACTTGTTTTGACTTTTTAAGGTCAAGCTATTTGTCATATAAAATACTGTAATTCAGATAATTGAAGAATGAAATCAATACAGCCAAAACATCAGTTTTGTTTCTTGTGGTTTTCGCTTGTTTCGAAAAGCCAAACTTGTATGCTACTTCTGTTGAAGTGTTCAGATTCTGTGGATCTCCTTGTTCCTGTAAATTTTTGTGAACCCGCAAAGTACTTATCTAGCTATGATTTTTAAGATCAAGCTTCTTGTTATCACAATAAACATAATATTAAACAATAATTAAATTTAAAGAAAGATATAACCTATATGTCAACAGTTTTAGTTTCACTCTGAATGCCCTCTTAGTTCTTCTTTTTTGGTTTTTAGATTCTGAGTTTGCATATTCTCTGATTAGGGAGTCTGAATTCCCATCCAGGTTTGTAGTCTTGATGAATTTGATTGGAGTGTTCAAAGAAGTCTCTTGATTCTGATTGTTCATTTGACACTTCTGTTTCTGCTGATGTATCGGGTTCCTCTGGTAATTTTGGAACTTATGGTAATTATGATTCTTCTGGTAGTTCTAGTTTTGTTGATATGTGTAATTTCTTTGCCAGTTTTGATTCTGTTGATACTCCATATTTTTTTGGTTCTGGTTCATCATATGGTTCTGGTTCTGATAGGTATTGTGTTGACTAGTCCTTCTTCCACCAGGGTCAGGTCTTGGAACATAGACTTTTCTCCCTTCATGTGTCATGAGCACCAATTGTCCAGGTACCATGACTGGTGTTTCAATTTGGTTGCTTAGAACATCTGCAACATAAACAATTTTATCGTTTGGTACCCAAATTTGGTTGGATCCTGGTTTGTTAGTTCTTAAAGGTTTCTAGTCTCTCCATGTGGTTAGCATAGGACAAGATTTTTTAGTGTGACATTTCTTATAGCAAATAGTACATAAATCATCAGAGGGAACAAACATAGGTTCAGTTACTTTATCCTGAAATCCTATTCCTCTTTTATCATTCCTACTAACACCATAAATCATAGATGCATACTTGCTTCTTTCCATACCATTATCAAGAAAATCATGAAATATTTCTTCATGCTTATTAGAGTTATATGTGGTATATTCAATTGATGTTAAATGATAATTACTTTCAGAGTTAGATTTACAACCTTAAGTTCATCAATATCAGTTTTCAGATTTGCATTCTCTGTTTTAAGTTCAGTAATATCAGTTTTCAGAGTTGCATTATATGTCTTAAGTTCAGTAATATTAGTTTTTAGAGTTGCATTTTCTGTTTTAAAGTCAGGACTTTGATTCTTTAAAACATTAACTTTTTTAGTTAGATTTGTATTTTCTTTCCTAATTGTTTTCAGTTTTAAAGACAATTTGTGATTCATTTTTAAAAAATCATTTATAGGAGTAACTCGCTTCCAGAGTCTGCCGATTCACTTCCAGAGTCAGAATCTGTGTTGGATCAAGAGGCAGAGTTGGTATGAGCCGTCATAGCCATATATGCTTGTTCATCGTCAGAGGATTCCTTAGAATCATCCCATGTAGCCATCATACTCTTCTTCTTGGGTCTGGAATCTTTCCTCTGGTGTTTCCCTTTCTCCATATTTGAACATTTTGACTAGATATGTCCAGGTTCATTGCATCCATAGCAGATGATGTTTTTCTTGTCATATTTATCATCATTCCCTCTTTGGATTGCTTGGAATATCTTTGGGGAAATTTCTTCTTTTTGTTGTGCCACATCTTTCGAATTTTTCTGGTTATGAAAGCAATCTCCTCTTCCTCTGAGTTCAGATTCTGATCATCTAAATCACTATCCTCTAATTCTGATGTTGCCTTTAGAACCTTCTTCTACTTAGATTTCAAGGCCAGAGTCTTGTTCTTCTTCTTGGGCTCATCTTCTTTAAGCTCAATTTCATGTAATCTGAGAAAGCTGATTAATTCTTCCAGCTTTAGAGTGTTTAGATCCTTTGCTTCCTAAATGGCTTTGATCTTAGGTCTCCTCTTTCTTGTCAGACTCCTAAGAATTTTCTTCATATGATCAGCAGTAGTATAACTCTTCTCAAGTACCTTTAATCCTGAGACCAGGGTCTGGAATCTTGAAAACATTGCTTCAATGTCTTCATCTTCTTCCATCTTCAACAACTCATACTTTTGGACTAAGAGGTTGGCCTTTGCTTCTTGAACTTTCTTGCTTCCTTCATAGGTTCGAATCAGACTATCATAAATACTTTTTGATGTCTCTTTGTTGGTGCACTTGTCAAACTCCTTGAAGGTGATTACATTTATCATAAATGTTCTGGACATATGATACATCTTGTACATCTTCTTCTGATCAGCATTCATCTCCTTTCTTGGAATTTCAATACCATCGGTATTTTTCGGAGCAATATAACCATCTTCCACCAAGTCCCAAAGTTCAGGATCTTGTGAAATATACAAACTTCTCAGCCTGTCTTTCCAATACTCAAATACTCAAAACGTTCTCCATCAAACAGAGGTGGTATGTTGATGTTTCCTCCAGCAGCTTCTTCACTGAATCCAGACATATTGAAGCCTAGGATCTTTTCTCAAACATTGTAAAGTGCTCAGCCTTGAGACCGAGCTCTGATGCCAATTGAAGGTGCAAACACGAGAAGGGGGGTTGAATTGTGTTTACCAAAGTTGATAACTTTTTGACAATTTATAAATAATTAAAAATTAGTTTGGTTTTGGTAACTTACTTGGAGTAAAAGCACTCAGATTCAGAAGCAGCAAGGAATGAAAGCATAAATAATTTGACACGTAGATTTATCCTGGTTCACCACTAACTTGGCTACATCCAGTCCCCTCATTCAGAAGTCTTTAATCCACTAATTCAAAAACCTTGAATTACAAAGCACCTGACCTTTAGAGCCAGTCTTCCCAAACAACCTAACAACCCTAGGCTTTTGAGGAACTAACCACCTTGACCCTACAAGCCAAGTCTTCTCCTAACAATCTGACAACCCTAGATTGAAGAAGGAACTAAACCACTATCGGGTTGGATACAAAAGATTGGAAGTTGAGTAGTTGCTTCTAACAAAGCTGATAAAAATAATAACTCCCACACTCTAAGAAAAAGAACACTAAGCAAATATTTCTAACCTGAACAACTGTTTCTCTCTTTGAACTCTAAGATGAATTCAGAACGTTGAACTTTAGTTCTTCTACTCTTTTCTACTTTTCAATGCTTTTCTCCTTCAGCCTTGAGTGTCTATTTATAGTGAAAATTTGGGCTTCAATTGATTGCTTGTTTAATTCTGAATTGTATCTTGTTCAGATTGAGTTTGTAAATTCTTCAAATTGATTCTATTTCTATTTTGTGTAGATTGAGTTTGTAAATTCTTCAAATTTATTCTGTTACTATTTTGTGTAGATTGAGTTTGTAAATTCTTCAAATAAACTCTTCTTCAAATCATGATCAAATCTTCCTCAAATCTTAATTAAATCTTCTTCAAATGTTGATCAAATATTCTTCAAATCTTCAACTATTCTTCAAATATTCTTCAAATCATGACCATATCTTCTTTTCAACTTGGTCAAAGATTTTTTCAATTATAAATATGAATCAAATCTTATTTTAGATTTTCATCAATTATAAATTTGAATTAAATCTTATTTTAGATTTTCTTCAATTATAAATTTGAATTAAATCTTATTTTAGATTTTCTTCAATTATAAATTTGAATCAAATCTTCTTTTAGATTTTCATCAATTAGAATTTTGAATCAAATCTTATTTTAGATTTTCTTCAATTATAAATTTGAATCAAACCTTATTATAGATTTTCTTCAAAAACATAAATCTTCTTTCATACTATTTGAAGTCAAATATATTGTTCTCATAAAATACTTTTGTTAACACAAAACTCTAAATGTAAAACCAACTTGGTTCCAACACAACATTCCTATCTATTGCGATAACATTTCTGCCATTTGTCTAACCAAAAACCCTATCCTACATTCTAGAGCTAAACACATAGAGATCAAACACCACTTCAATAGGGACTTTCCACAAAAAGGGGGTAATAACATTCAATTTGTAGAGACTGAACACCAATAGGCTTACATATTCACCAAACCACTGCCTGAAGATAGGCTTGACTTTATCAAAAAAAACCTAAACTTCATACCTGACTGATGTTGTGATAACTTCAAAGTAATTTAGTTTTAAATTAGTTTTTATATTTTCTTGTATTATGTTATTTTCATTTTATTCAAAAGAAAAATGAAAAAGAAAAAGAAAAACGAAAAAGAAAAAAAAAATGAAAAAAAAAAGTTTCATTTTCAAATCTTTTTGTCTGATGACAAAAGGTGGAGAAATACATATAATAATGTGGGGAGAAAAGGTTACTAAGACTTAGGGGGAGCCCTAAGTTAGGGGGAGTCAAAGAAATAGAAAGAAAAATTGTTATCAAAAATACATGTTTTGTTAGAACCAAGTTGGTTTTACATTTATAGTTTTGATGTTAACAAAAGTATTTTATGAGAACAATATATTTGACTTCAAAGAGTATGAAAGAAGATTCATGTTTTTGAAAAAAATCTAAAATAAGATTTGATAAAAATTTGTAATTGAAGAAAATCTAAAATAAGATTTGATTCAAAATTATAATTGATGAAAATCTAAAATAAGATTTGATTCAAATTTATAATTGAAGAAAATCTAAAATAAGATTTGAAGAAGATTTAATTAAGATTTAAATAAGATTTGAAGAAGATTTAATTAAGATTTAAAGAAGAAGATTTAATTAAGATTTGATTGATATTTGAAGAAGATTTGATCAAAATTTGAAGAAGATTTGTAAAAGATTTGATCAAGATTTATCTACAACAAAATATGAACAAAATCAATTTGAAGAATTTACAAACGCAATCTGAATAAAAATAAAATTGAATCAATCTGAAGAGTTTACAAACTCAATCTAAACAAAATAGAAATAGAATCAATTTGAAGAATTTACAAACTCAATCTAAACAAGAAACAATTCAGAATTAAACAAGGACTAAATTGAAGCCCAAATTTTCACTATAAATAGACACTCAAGGCTGAAGGAGAAAAGCATCGAAAAGCATAAAAGAGTAGAAGAACTCACAAGCTCAAAATGACAAATTCATCTTGGAGTTCAAAGAGAGAAATACTTGTTCAAGTTAGAAAAATTTTATGAGTGTTCTTTTCTTAGAGTCTGAGAGTTATTATTATTATTATCAACTTTGCTAGAAGCAACTACTCAAGTTCCAATCTGGTGTATCCAACCCGATATTGGTTTAGTTCCTTCTTCAATATGGGGTTGTCAGGTTATTAGGAGAAGACTTGGCTTGTAGGGTCAAGGTGGTTAGTTCCTTCTTCAATCTAGGGTTGTCAGGTTATTAGGAGAAGACTTGGCTTGTAGGGTCAAGGTGGTTAGTTCCTTCTTCAATCTAGGGTTGTCAGGTTATTAGGAGAAGATTTGGCTTGTAGGGTCAAGGTGGTTAGTTCCTAAAAAGTCTGGGGTTGTCAGGCAGTTTGGGAAGACTGGCTTGGAGGGTGAGGTGCTTTGTAATTCAAGGTATTTGAATTAGTAGATTAAAGCCTTCTGAATGAGGGGACTAGAAGTAGCTAAGTTAGTGGTGAACCAGGATAAATATATATGTCAAATTATTTATGCTTTCATAGTTTGCAGCTTCTGAATCCAATTTCTTCTTATTTAAGTAATTCATACAAATCAACCAACCTTCATCAAATTAGCAAAAAGTTATCAACTTTGGCAAACATAATTCAACCCCCCCTCCCTTGTCGTGTTTGCACCTTTCAAGAAATTGAAATGTTTTCGCTTAGATAACGGTGGTTAATACAAAGGTTCGTTTGAAGAGTATTGTAGAGAATATGGAATTAGGCTTGAGAAAACAATTCCAAAGATACCTCAACATAATGGTGTTGCAGAGAGAATGAATCGCACGATTAATGAAAGAATCAAATGTATGCTCTCTCATGCAAAATTACCGAAATCCTTTTGGGGTGAAGCAATGAAAACTGCAGTGGATTTGATCAATTTTTCTCCTTCTATTCCACTTGATGGTGATGTTCCAAATAGAGTGTGGACAGAGCAAAAGGTATATTTTCATCATTTGAGAGTGATTGGTTGCATTTGTTTTTTTCATGTTCCAAGAGATGAGATGTTCAAGCTTAATAGTAAATCCAATTATTGTTTTTTCGTTGGTTATGGTGGTGAAGAATTTGGTTATATATGGTGGGATTCGATTGACATGAAAATTATCACAAGTCAAAATGTGATATTTGTTGAAGACCAGATTTTGATAAAGCTGAGAAACAAAAATCAAATTCTAGAAGTTACATTGATGTAACGCCTAAGCCCCCAAGAGAAACTTTTGTTGATGGGGGAGATATACAGGTAGATGATGAGAATGTAACTGATATTCATGTACCTCACTGTGATGAGCAGGTTTCAACTAAGCCACCAAATGAGTTTGAGTTGAAAAGATCTACTAGAGAACGTCAACCTTCTCAAAGATACCCTCCATATGAGCATGTGATGATCACTGAAAGTGAAGAGTTAGAGTACTACCAAGAGGTTATTACAAATGTTGATAAATATAATTGGTTGAAGTCATGCAAGAAGAGATGAATTCCTTGCATGAAAATCACACATTTGAGTTGGTAATGTTGCTTAAGGGTAGAAAAGCACTCAAGAACAAATGGGTATACAAGATAAAGGTATAAGAGAATATTTCTCAACCAAGATACAAAGAAGGATTGGTTGTAAAAGGTTTTAATCAGAGAAAAGGAATTGACTTTGAAGAATTTTTTCACCTATGGTGAAGATGTTCTCTATCTGAGTTGTGCTTGGATTAACAGCTAGTTTGAACCTAGAAGTTGAAAAACTTGATGTGAAAACTACATTCCTTCATGGCGATTTGGAGGAAGAGATTTTATATGGAGTAACCAAAGAGTTTTGAAGTCAAAGGTAAATAGTAGCTTATGTGTAAATTGAAGAAAAGCTTGTATGAGCTCAAGCAAGCACCTTGACAATGGTACAAGAAATTTGATTTTTTCATGGAGAAACGTGGTACGGTAAAACTACTTCTGACCATTGTGTGTTTGTCAAGCAATTTTATGATGGTGATTATATTATTCTCTTGTTAATGTGGATGACGTGTTGGTTATGACACTAAGAAGATTCAATCTCTAAAGAAAGATTTGAACAAGTCTTTTGCAATGAAAGACTTGCGTCTTGTAAAGCAATTTTTGGGCATGAGAATTACTCGTGACAAGAAGAATGATAAATTGTGGTTGTCTCGACACAAATACATTGAGAAGGTGTTTGGGAAGTTTAACATGCGCAATTGCAAACCTATTAGTACTCCACTTGCTACTCATTACAAATCGAATTATGATCAATGTCCTACAAGTGAGAAAGGCAAAGAAGAGATGAAGAAGGTTCCTTGTGCATCCACAGTTGGTAGTTTGATGTATGTTATGGTATGTCCAAGGCCAAATATTGCTCATGTAGTTGGAGTTATCAATCGATTTCTCTCTAATCCTCGTAAAATTCATTGGCAAGCAATTAAGTGGATTCTCAGATACCTTAGAGGTAATTCCAAAGTATGTTTATGCTATGGAGGTGGTGAACCTGTGTTGGATGGCTACACAAATGCAAATATGGCAGATGATTTTGTTTCTAGAAAATCTATTTCTGGTTATATGATGACGTTTGTAAGGGAGTCTTGGCAATCAAGGTTACAAAAGTGTGTTGATTTATCCACTATTGGAGCTGAGTATATTGCAACAACTGAAGCTTTCAAAGAACTCTTATGGATGAACAAATTCATACATAGGTAGGCCTAAAGCAAGACAAGTTTATGTTATTTTGTGACAGTTGTAGCGCGATCCATGTTAGCAAGAATCTGACTTTTCATGCAAAGACAAAACATATTGAGGTGTGGTATCATTAGATAAGAGATGCATTGGAAATGAAGTCATTCTCAATTGAAAATATTCATACCGATGAGAATGGATCAGATATGATGACGAAGATCTTGCTTGTATCGAAAATGATATGTTGTAGAAAGAAGGTCGGCATGGTTGACCAATACCTTCCCACTTGAGTCGCAACGGAGCGATTTATTGGATAGGCTCACTCTCCAAGAGGAATCCACCAATTTTATTATTATTATTACTATTATTATTATTATTATTATTACTAAATAAAAGAAAGAATGAAAAAAAAAGGAAAAAGAACAATTTTGGACTAGGCCAAAAGGATTTTGAAATCCCTAAGAAAAGAAAAAGAAAAAGGAAAACAATGGTACACACAAAAAGAAGGAGGCAGCGATGAAGAAAATGAAAACATGGAAAGGAAGAAAAAACTTGGCTTTGGTAGTAATGGGTTTGTCGCAACTTGTTCTGTTTGGTCTACAATTTTAGTATGTTGTTTCTACTACTGAGTTTGTTCTTTTGATATACATTGTTTCTATCGACTGTTCTTGCTCTAATTCTTCTGAATGTAGTTTACAAAAATTAGTCTTAGGTTATCGTTCCTCTGAAGTCTTCACCTATTTTTTAAAGGGCCTCAATGACAATTTTAATACGGTAAAACCCAGATTTTGATGATGGATCCTCAACCTGATATAACCATAGCATTTTCTTTCATTTTGCAGCAAGAACGACACATTATTGGTCCTTATGTTGATGCCAAGGTTCTAATGAACTCTTCCATCAATGGTACTTCTAATGCTAATCCTAGAAATGGTTCAGGTCATGGTAAGGGCTGCGGATCTGGTCGGGGAAGAGGCAGAGGTCCTCAATGACAATGTACTTTTTGCAACAGGATAGGACACACTATTGATCATTGCTATTTTAAACGTGGTTTTCCGCCTAGATATTCTCCTGGATACAAGAACACCAAATCTATTAATTCTTCAATTATTGATGATGACTCTGGGACTACTCCTAACGATCATAGTTCTCCTAAATTCAATCCAGCTGATGGTAATGTCCCTCAATTCACTATTGACCAAATTAATCAACTCAAACATTTTTTTCAACAATTTGCTTCCTCTTTTGGAAATCAATCTCAACCTACAAATCAAATTTCTCAAATTGCTAGATTTTCCTCTAGTCAACAAAATTTTGTTTTAGGTAATATCTCTTCAAACTATTAGATTCTTGACACTGGTGCTACTGACTATGTTACTTGTAATTCCAAAAAATTTATTACTTTTCATGAAATTAAACCAATTCATGTTACATTTCCAAATGGAAATACTGTTATGGCTACACATTTAGGAACTGTATATATTACAAATGAATTTAAACTTTTCAATGTTTTATACATTCTTGATTTTACCTTGAACATTATTTCCGTTCAACAATTAATTACTTCTTTGAATTGTAAATTAACTTTTATTAACTTTTGTTAACTCTTACCAAGATGATTGGGCATGCTAAGCTTTTGAATTGTTTATATCATTTGCAACAACCTATTAATGATGTCAAACATTATGTGTTGTATTCTTTAAATTCTAGAACATCATATGCTACTTTTCATCTCTGGCATCTTAGATTAGGACACCCTTCTAATAATGTTCTTACTAATATTTGTAAACATTTTCCGTATGTTAGTTTCAATTCAAATAAAATTTGTGATTCTTGCTATCTTGCCAAACAATCTAAATTACCCTTACATGCTAGTAATACTATTTCTGATAACGCTTTTGATTTGATTCAGATGGATATTTGGGGACCCTTGTCCCATTCTTCTAT
This sequence comes from Cicer yamashitae, assembly GCA_037974755.1. Taxonomy (NCBI): domain Eukaryota; kingdom Viridiplantae; phylum Streptophyta; class Magnoliopsida; order Fabales; family Fabaceae; genus Cicer; species Cicer yamashitae. Next base: position 14,365,766 of record JBBPBQ010020322.1, read on the forward strand.
TCATGGTCATAAATATTTTCTAACTATTGTTGATGATTATACTAGACACACTTGGATTTATCTTATGAGAGCTAAATTTGAAACTCGAAAGTTAATGCATGATTTTGTTGTTTTAATTAAAAAATAGTTTGACAAAGTTATCAAAGTTTTTAGGACTGAGAATGGTGTTGAGTTCTTGTATCCTGAATTTTATGCAAAATTTGGAATTCTACATCAAACATCATGTGTTGAAACTCCATAACAAAACTTTGTTGTGGAAAGAAAACTTAGACATATTTTAAATGTTACTAGATGCTTGCTTTTTCATGTTAATCTTCCAAAAATATTTTGGTCTTTTGCTGTCAAACATGTCATTATCTGATTAATAGATTACCATTAGCATCCATTGATAATCACAGCCCTTATGAGTTGTTATATAAACACCTCCCTGATCTTAATGAATTGAAAAGTTTTTGGATCTCTTTGCTTTGTTTCTACTCTGCAACAACATATGACTGAATTAGATCCTAGATCTGTGACACCCTAAACCCCAAATAAAAAAATTTTAATTTTTTTATTTTTAAAACAATGAAATTCTTCAAATAAACAACTATATAAAATTCCAAACATTTTTTTTTATTAAGGCAAAGAGCATCACGTAATCGTAGCAGTAATTAACAAAATCCCTTTGGAAACACACACACACAAGTTTAATGATAATTGTAAATAGATGTCACTATCAGAGCAGGAATTCCCAAAATAAACCAAGTTCAAAAATGACGTTAACAAAAAGGTAGAAAATAGAAGTCTTCGGGGTAATACGGCTTCCTACACTTCAAGAGCATTAATCTTCACCTGCAGCTTGCGGCTCGTCTGCGTCCATCACAAACGCCAAACACAAACATCGAGGGGTGAGTTTCGAAATTATGTAACAATATAAAATACACGAGAAGAACACGCAATCAGTCAAACAGTACAAATAAGGAGAACATTCAATAATATAATATCTAAGGTTATTCTAATTCAATCACAATAAACAGTTACAAGGATAAAATGCTATGCATGTCCTATCCTCTATACTTCATCACTTGGTACCATTCTACTATGAAGTACTTGGTTAGGAGGCCTGATACTATGCCACTACAAGAGTGGACGGACAATTCATGAATGGCCAAGTCCTCATAGATCCCCTCAACTCAACCCGAAACACATATACGTGACAGTCGGGGTACTCTTGTGTTGCACGGTAGTTCCCGGCCTTAGGGAATAACCCCGTAATACACTTAGGAATTCCCCACTAGATGGACCCCCAAGGTCTATCAGTCTTACCTTACAGTTCGACTGTAGCCCTCCACGATCAGGCTCATTCAGTTGTACTTCCCCGAATCACTAGGTTTGTCAGACCCTCCCTATATGATGACAAAATAATCCTAACTCCAACATCTACAACACATCTCAGACTTACTCGATCATCACAACTCAATAAATTTCAGTTTGACTTCACAATTTTTCATCATTGTATATATATATATCAGTCAATCACAATACAATCCCAATATTTGGTTTACACTACTCACAATGCACAATCCAATCTTAGCAATCGCAGTAAAAAAATCAACAGGTAGCACATTCAAATAATTTCCCGATTTCAAATCAAATAGCAAGAACACCCCAATATATATTATTCATACAGTAATAATCAGCATCACATTTCATAAAATCATTCAACGTGCAATGTTGCTATAAATAAATTCACCACAATTATATAGGTTGCTAAATTATATTTTAGTCCTCACTGTTACCATTCATATATTATTAATTAATTATTATTGCTCAATAGGGCTCGACCGTACGTAGTGAGCCCCGGACGAATATCTGAGAATTTCAGTATTCCCGTTCATCTCACGTTATTTTATATTCATAAAATCGAACCTCATCTCACCCTTTACCTTAACTGAATATTCCTCCTAACGAAGCTGATCCGCTGATTTAATGTGTCGCGTCTTCGCCAACCACTGTCTCTAATAATCCGTGAGAGAATTATAACAACACAACAACCAAACACAAATAAACTACTTTCTAAAAATAAATAAATAAATTATCTGTTATTTGTAATATAACCCAAAAATACATTTAATATCGTCAAAACATACATATTAATATAATCAGATTTTATTTCACATATCGGTTAACGAAGTCAAAGTTTTTGTTTTTAAGAACCCTTCAAACAACCAATAAAAACCATTGAAAATTTCCAGCCATTCTAGTGTGTTTCAAATTTATATAAAAATAAAAATAAAAACATACGTAAAAACAATGCATTAGGCAAACACCATCACGAGGAAGTCGACAACAAATTGAGAGAAATTCATATTAATTTCAGCCTAATGTAGCAAGTCTGCTACTTTAAAAAAATGCAGAGAATAATACTTGATAAAAACATACTTATAAATATAATAACATAAAATAATGTATAATTTTAATTAAGATAAGGCAGAATCGCATAGCATATATATATAATGAAATTGATAGTATTTATTTAAATTGATGTGTACGACAAATCACTTTTAATTATAGATAAAATAAAATGAATTCTTTAGATGCAGATTAATTTCAGAATATATGTCTAGTAATATAATTCAATCATATGCCCAAGTCTACTGTTACTAAAATTGAAATAAAATAATATATACTTAGGCTTGAATACACGATAAAGTATTACAAAAATCGAAATACTGTTTGCTATTGCCGCTAAATTTGTGAAGTCATTGCTTCGGGGATATAATTTAAATGGAAGGAAATTGTTATTATAATTGAAAGGAAATGTTTAGATTACCCCAAAAAACAATCTGCCCATCACTACTATTATGCTTTGATCAAGGTACATATAACGAATCTGTTTTTCACTAAAAAAAATGAATCTTTTTAAATTGAAATTTTCATTACAGTAAAAACTATATATATAAGGCACAACAAATGAATATGTTCAAATAGAAAAATATAAAACTGCACTTCAAATATAAATTGCAAATTAAAAAGTATAAAATAAACCACCAAAAATTAAAAAAAAACATAAGATAAAAGGAAGAAATTAAGTAAGGATGTAAAGTATGTGAACCATAGTATCAAATTACCAAGAAAATAATCTTTGTTTTCAACCACATGCATCGCTCAGTTTTTGGATTAATTCTGGAAGGCTACTCAATTGCTAATTTCAACTATTATTATAATTGCCTAAACATGTAGAGGAGAGGAAGATTGAAGAATGGCATACCTTGGAATTGAAATTTGGATTTCGAAATTGGAATTGGGAATTGGGATTGAAGTTTGGAATGCGGCTCCCAGTAGCTATATATGCGCTAACAGCTTTTTTTTTTCTGCCGGCTTCTAATAGCGTGATTGGTTGTTGTTGTTGTTGTTGTTGTTGTTGTTGTTGTTGTTGTTGTTGTTGTTGTTGTTGTTGTTGTTGTTGCTGTTGTTGTTGTTGTTGCTGTTGTTGTTGTTGTTGCTGTTGTTGCTGTTGTTGTTGTTGTTGCTGTTGTTGCTGTTGTTGTTGTTGTTGTTGTTGTTGTTGTTGTACTCATTCTACTAGTGCTAAAGGTAACAATTAGTGTACCAACACAAATTCACTCTTTGTATTGATTTATTTAAATATATATATATATATACACATATTTTATTTTATTTTAATTTTTGTAAGTTAGTTATAGTTAATATTAATGATTTAAATTAACTAATAAGGCAAACATACAAGACACACATAAAGAAATTAGAACACATAATAACACTCATATAAAAATAGTAGCGTAACATAATACTATTAAATAAGATAATGAGAAATTGGGGTGTTACATTTCTCCCCCTGTTGAAGAAATTTCGTCCTCGAAATTTACCTGACGGAAACAGCTCTGGATAAGAATCACGCATTTGACTTTCGACTTCCCTCGTAGCACTTTCACCAGTAGCACCTCCCCAGACAACCTTAACCAATGAAATCGTCTTACCCCTTAATTCTTTGATTTTTTGGTCCTCAATCCGTAGCGGTAAGGTCTCAAAAGTTAGATTCTCTTTTATTTGAACCTTGTCTGACTCAATCACATGTGAAGGATCAAAAATGTACTTGCGAAGTTGAGACACGTGAAAGACACAATGAAGATTAGAAAGAGATGGAGGCAACGCGATCTGATATGCTACGTTACCAACGCGTTTAAGGATTTGGTAAGGTCTTATAAATCGAGTAAGCTTTCGCATTTTTAATGCCCGACCAACCCCAGTCGTTGGAGTAACTCTTAGAAATACATGATCACCTTCTTGAAATTCGATATTTTTCTTTCTTTTATCATGGTAACTCTTTTGCCTACTCTGAGACGCTCTCATCTTTTCCTGAATCATTTTTACTTTATCAGTAGTGTGTTGAATAATCTCAGGTCCTAACACAAGGTTATCGTTGTTGAGACAAAATCTCTCTCAATTGATTTTAATGATAACAAAATTACTTAAGAGATTATGATTGTGATTAAGGACTAATTTGTGCTCTTGAGTGGATTTATAGTAGAGAACAGGTTATTAATCATAAAGACAAAATGGATGAACATATGACTCAAAACCATCATATTTGCAAGCTAGAGGATGGGCTGAACCTACGTGAGGATGGCCTCGTAAAAGTAGAGTATACATCCAGAACCGTAACCATAATTCTTAATCAGGTTAAGATGTCAAAATTGTAACCAAGAATGACCCAATAATGCATATTATCTAAAGAGGTCAGAAAGCACATTTGGACTAGTACGAGGATAGGCTGTTCTAGGTAGAGGACGGCTAGTACTAGGTAAAAGGTTGAACAATTTGTCACATCATTCTTCAAAAGTTGAATCCAAACCTGGTACTACACGAATTCAGACGGCTGTAGCTCACATAGTCAAAGAAATAGCCTTTTCATGTCTTGGAGAAAGAAAAAGAAAAAGGCTACAAAGGACCAAGTACCTAGGAGGTTTGAACCTCAAGGCTGAGGATGAACTGAAACTGTTCAAGACAGCTGGATGGCAGTTTTGTAATTTCAGCTCAAAGACCATTGGACTCTTTGATGTAACCTCCTCAACGGTCATGAAGTGTTTAACACATGGAAGAGCTGTACAAGAACTCTATAAAAGGCAGCAAGCTCTTCATAATCAAAAAACACAACAATATTGCAGAAAAAGATCAAGAATGTTAAGTTTATCATACGCAATATTCATCCTCTTTATACTTTCTACAATCATACACTAGATCTTTGAAATATCTTTTTAGAAAGTGTTTAAGTAAAGAGAAAGCAATCATACTCATATCACTCTGTAATTTTCAAGTAAGTTGTACTTGAAAATATTTGAAACTTGATTGTAAGCTTGGTGAAGCTTGAGAATACACAAAGTGTAATCATCTTGGGTGAGAGGTTGATCTGATTGATCTTTAGTGAAATCTCACAAGAGTGTGAGGACTGGACGTAGCCATCTTTGGGTGAACCAGTATAAAAGTTGTGTGTCTATCTCTTTATATTCTTCCTGCATTTATTCTGTTCTTGATTAAAAGTTTGAATTTCCATCATCCAGCTCGCATCCTCTCAGAAAGGACAGAAATTCATAAACTCGTTAAAATATTTTTAAAATGCCAAAATCCCTATTCAACCCCCCTTCTAGTGATATTTAGCTCCATCAATTGGCATCAGAGCAAGGTTCTCTAGAAATATTACATCTAACAGTGTAAGAGAAAAAGATCCAAAGAAAAAATGTCAAAAGCTAAGTATATTCCTGAAGGAGGATCCTCCACCAGACCTCCCTACTTTGATGGTACAAATTACTACCACTGGAAAGGTAAGATGAGATTGTTTCTCATATCACAAGATAACAACATGTGGTCTGTAGTTGAGAATGGGGATCATATCATCAGAATCAACAACACAGATGCAACCTCCTACGAGAAACCTCAAGCACAGTGGACGGCTTATGAAAATGCTAAGGTACTCCTAAACTCTAAAGCTCATTTATTTCTAACGTGTCCTCTGAGCAGGGAAGAATACGATAGAGTTGAAGAATGCAAAAATGCCAAGGAACTTTGGGACACTCTAAAGATTCATCATGAAGGATCAAGCCACGTAAAGGAAGCAAGGATTCACATAGGAGTAAGAGAATTCGAGTTATTTGAGATGAAGGAGGATGAAACGATTGATGAAATGTTCTCAAGGCTGAAAATTATACTTAACAACTTGAGATCTCTTGGAAAGGTTTATTCTGTTCAAGAGAGGATAAGAAAAATCTTAAGGAGTTTACCAAAAGAATGGAGGCCAATGGTGACTACCATCACAGAAGCAAGAGACTTGGCCAACATGAAATTAGAGGACCTGATTGGAACTCTAAGAGCTCATGAACCTCTGTTGCTGGCTGACAAACCAAGCAAAAAGGGAAAAATGATAGTTTTAAAATCAAGCCAAACAAAAAGCTCAACTTCCAAAAGAGCTGAAGAAGCCACAAAGAAAGAAAGTACAGACTATCCTCTATCTGAGGAAGAGGATGAACTTGCTCTAATTTCCAGAAGAATCCAGAGGATGATAAATCGTAGAGGACAGGAAAAAAGATCTCCTCAAAAAGAAAAAACTGACAAAAGTCAGATTACTTGCTTTGGATGCAACAAGCTGGGTCACTACAAAACTGAGTGTCCTCTGAACAAAAAGAACTCAAGAAGATTCCCCTACAAAAACAAATCTATGATGATCACGTGGGATGATAGTGATGACTCATCCTCGGAGCAAGAAAAGGAAGAAGAGGCCAACCTCTGTCTCATGACGAACCCAGAAACTGAAAAGGTAATCATATCTGAACTTTGTCCAAATTGTGAACAATTAGAAATAGAATTTGACAATCTTTTGAATGACTCAAACACTTTGTCTCATAAATGTCGCTTTCTTAAAAACCAACTTTATGAAATAAAGAAGTTAAATGAGGAACTTCAAGCTAAGAATAAAAAATATGAACAAACCATTCTAGACTTGCAGTTATCTCATGAGAAGTTGTCTGAACAACTATCTATTGTAAACAAAAGAAATGTCAAAGCTCATCCTCCAGAAGAGGATGCAGAAAAGGAAATTTTGAAAATAGAGGTTGAAGAACTCAAAAATGATCTTACCAATTTTGTTAAATCCACTGATACTTTTCAAAAGATTATGGGATCACAATCTGGAATCTTTGACAAAGATGGTATTGGATTTAAAAGCTCTCAAAAAGAAAAACTCTATGAAAATTTTTTTATTACAAAGAAACAAGAGGATAGGCCAAGATGCACCTTTTGCAAAAAACTTGGACATACTTTCAAAAGATGTTATGCAAAGAAAAGGGCAGATAACATTAAGAAAGGATGTTCATTCTGTGGTAAACATGGGCATCACGATTCTATTTGTTATCACAAAAGAAAATTCCTCACAAGAGGACGAACTAACCAACAAGGACCCACTTCTATATGGGTACCTAAGTCACTATTAAACTCAAACACAGGTACATCCTCTGATCAACAAAAGAAAGCCTTGGTTCTTGGACAGTGGCTGCTCAAGGCATATGACAGGGGATAGGCATTGCTTTATTTCATTGGAAATAAAGGATGGAGGACCGGTCACATTCGGAAATAATGATAAAGCTCAAATAAAAGGTACTGGTATCATTGGTAATAAAAATTCTGCCAAAATTGAAAATGTTCAATATGTAGATGGTTTAAAACATAACTTGCTTAGCATTAGCCAACTTTGTGATAGTGGTTTTGAAGTTATTTTTAAACCCAATCTATGCGAGGTTAAACACTCATCCTAGGGTAGAGTTTTCTTTTCCGGTTTTAGAAAAAAGAATTTATATGAGCTATATCTTGATGATTTGCCTACTGAATCTTGTTTTGTATCCATTGAAAAGGATAAATGGGTATGGCACAAACGAGCTGGTCATACAAGTTTAAACACTATTTCTAAATTGTCTAAATTAGAATTAGTCAAAGTCCTTCCAAAAATTAATTTTGAAAAGGACAAAATTTGTGAAGCTTGTGCCAAAGGAAAACAAGTTAAAAGTAGCTTTCATTCTAAAAATGTTGTTTCCACAAACCATCCTCTTGAGCTACTTCATATTCATCTTTTTGGTCCTATTAAAACTCCTAGCCTTAGTGGTAAAAGTACAGATTTGTAATTGTTGATGACTTTTCACGTTTTACATGGGTCTTATTTTTAAAACATAAAAATGATGCCTTTGAGGCTTTTCATTATTTTTGTAAAAAAATCCAAAAGGGATCAAAAATTATTTCCGTAAGAAGTGATCATGGAGGTGAATTTGAAAATGAATCTTTCAAAAATATTTTCGATGAAAATGGTATTTCACACAATTTTTCTTGCCCAAGAACCCCTCAACAAAATGGAGTTGTTGAGAGGAAAAATAGAACTTTGCAAGAAATGGCTAGAACTATCTTGAATGAAGCCAACATTGAAAAATATTTTTGGGCTGAAGCAATTAATACCGCTTGTTATGTTTTAAATCGTGTATCCATTAGAAAGATTTTAAACAAAACTCCATATGAATTATGGAAAGGAAGAAAACCAAACATCTCATATTTTCACATATTTTGGTGTTATTGTTACATCCTAAATAATAAAGAAAATTTGGGAAAGTTTGATTCAAAATCTGACAAAGGATTGTTTTTAGATACTCCACTTCGACTAAAGGTTATAGAATATATAATCTTAGGACTCAAACTGTGGAGGAATCCATGCATGTTATTTTTGATGAGTTTGATGACTTATGCTTAGAAAAAATTGATAAATCTGAGGAAGATGAACCTTCATCCTCCAACGCACCCAGTCCAAACGAAGAGGATGAATCTGATCCATCTTCTCAGCAACCTCCACGAGGATGGAAGACAGTCACTTATCATCCTCCAGATCTGATTATTGGAGACACGGCTGATGGTGTAAGAACAAGACAGTCTCTACGAGGAAATGCAGCTAACATGGCCATGATTTCACAAATTGAACCCAAAAATATTGATCAAGCTATTTGTGACAAATCATGGGTTGAAGCCATGATTGAAGAACTCTCACAGTTTGAAAGAAACAAGGTATGGAACCTTGTACCTCTTCCACTTGAAAAATCCATCATAGGAACAAAATGGATTTTCAGAAACAAACTGAATGAGGATGGAGAGGTAATAAGAAACAAAGCAAGGCTAGTTGCTCAAGGCTACAATCAACAAGAGGGAATTGACTACGATGAAACATTTGCACCGGTTGCTAGACTTGAAGCTATATGAATCCTCCTAGCATATGCCACCCATAAAGGTATCAAACTATACCAAATGGATGTCAAAAGTTCTTTTTTAAATGGTTTTCTAAATGAGGAGGTATATGTTAAACAACCTCCTGGATTTGTGGATGAAAAGAAGCCCAATCATGTTTATAAACTCTCAAAAGCTCTTTACGGTTTAAAGCAAGCTCCTCGAGCTTGGTATGAGAGGTTAAGCTCATTTTTAAAAGACAATGGTTTCTTAAGAGGACAGATAGATACAACACTCTTCAAGAAAACTATTGAAAAGGATTTATTAATTGTGCAAATTTATGTTGATGATATAATCTTTGGGTCTACAAACGAAAAGATGTGTGAAGATTTTGCCAACCTCATGCAAAGTGAATTCGAATTGAGCATGATGGGAGAATTAAAATTCTTTCTTGGACTACAAATCAAGCAATTGAAAAACGGCATCTTCATCTCACAAGAAAAATACACTAAAGATCTTCTCAACAAATACAACATGAGTTCAGCTAAGAGTATGGGAACTCCTATGCACCCATCCTCCATGATTCACAAAGATGATGAAGGAACTCCAATTTCTGAGAAAGAATATAGAGGGATGACTGGATCCTTATTATACTTGACAGCAAGTAGACCGGACATAGTCTTTGCTGTAGGTCTTTGTGCAAGATTTCAATCGTCTCCCAAAGAATCTCATCTTACTGCAGTAAAGAGGATTTTAAGATATCTTGTTGGCACAATTAATCTGGGAATCTGGTATGAGAAATGTTCACATCTTGACCTCATTGCTTATTGTGATGCTGACTATGCGGGAGACAAAGTTGAAAGAAAGAGCACAAGTGGAGGTTGCCAATTTCTTGGTAAATCTCTAATAAGTTGGTCATGCAAAAAACAATGTACCATTGCTCTATCAACTACAGAGGCTGAATATGTATCTGCTGCACAATGCTGTTCACAATTGCTATGGATAAAGAATCAACTAGAGGATTACTCTCTAAGGTATGCAAAAATTCCCATCCTCTGTGATAAAACAAGTGCTATAAATCTTTCAAAAAATCCAATTCAGCATTCTAGATCTAATCACATTGAAATTAAACATCATTTTATAAGAGATCATGTTCAAAAAGGAGATATAGAATTGATTTTCATTGACACTGAAAATCAGTTGGCAGATATTTTTACCAAACCTCTCCAGGAGGATAGGTTCAAAAATATTTTGGAAAAGCTCTCCATCGTTAATTTTTCTAAAATTAATTGATTAATTGTTTTATCCATTGTACCATTACTGCTTTTCTCTTATTTTGCTTGTTTAATTATTTTTTGTCAAATCCCTGAAAGATCAAATCTGATCTTTGAAAATAAGGCTAGAGTTTAGAGGATAGCAAGAAACCAGAGGACACAGTGTCCATTTTGGTGTATCTCCCATTTAATTGCCTCATACTTTGCGTGCACGCGCCTCCTTTCTCATTGGGCTGTCCATGTGGCGCCGTCCCCTTGTTCCACGTGAGCATTTAATGCTACAACGGCTGAAACTGCCGTTTCCCAACACGCGTGCTTCACACGCCAACCTGCACGCCTCTGTCTCATCAATCATCAGTTCATCCTCCTAGGCAGAACTCAATCAGCGCTTCTTTCTCCAACGAATATTCCCCTTCCACCTTCAACCTTCCATCTTCCATCCTCCTTACTTAACTCTCACTACTCTCATTGTTATTCATCTCACTCTCAACCCATAATCATTTTTTCAAATCTTCCATTAACAAAAATCATGGCTCGTACTAAGTTTGCTGCCAAACGAAAAATCCTCTCTCAAGCCTCTGAAGATGTTGAAGATCACTACTCCAGCACGGAGTCTGATCAACATGAAGAAGAATCACTCAACACCACGCTAAATCAACAGCCTTCATCAGAAACCAGTCTCTTCGAACCTTCTGAAACAACCTCCACTCCTTCTATTTCACCTAAGTCCTCCAAACCTCTATCCTCCTCCACATCCTCAGCCCCCACTAGGAGATCCTCCAGAATTCTTTCTGGAATTCTATTTTCAAACAAACCCGTAACTCAAGACTCCACTGTTCATCTGGTTGAATCAGATGATTCAGAACAAACATTATCCACTGAGCCAACACCTCATTCACCACCCGTCAAGATTCCTACCAAAACCACCACCTCAAAAAAATCCAAACCCACTCTCAAAAAACCACTGTCCTCACCTTCGCAAAAATCTACCAAGAACTCCCTGTTTAATTCTGCTGATCAAGAAACGACCTACATATCTAAATGGCTGAATAAATATGTGGTCAACGGGAAAATTATTGATCTTGCTGACTTAAAAGAAGGAGGCTTCAATATTGAAGATATTTTTGATCAACTGGGTTGGACGTCCTTTCTCAAGATCAATGAGCCCCAATACCCAAGACTGGTTAGGGCTTTCTATGCTGCCTCTAACAATTGCAAAGGGCTTTCTGGATTCAACATTGTGCTCAAAGGTGTTCTAATGGAAATCAATCCAACATCATTATGTCATATACTTGATGTTCGCGATGAAGGGGCCTATTTCTTTTCAGAAAATTGGTATTCTCAATGCCAAATCACTCGCTCATCTGTTCTGAAAAACATCCTTATCTCACCATCTAAGCTGCATGTTGCTTCCAACCTACTCCCTCTATGCCGTATCCTACACAATATCTGTGTTCACTGCATTGTACCACGAGCTGGAAGTTTCGAGAAACTGACTGAATTGGATGTTCTTCTCATCCATCACTTAATAACTGGAACACCTCTGCATTTGGACAATATCATCTTCAACTTTATGTTAAATGCAGCTGTTTTGGGTCGGTCAGCACCATACGGTATGATCCTGACCAAAATCTTTAAGTTCTTTAAGGTTCCTTTGGAGGATGAACCTTCTCTGCATTTTAATAATACATTCTCCATGAAGAATGTTAAACAAATGCGTCTTCAGCCATCTACAACACCTACCTCTACCACATCAAAGAAAAGGAAAACCCGAAGCTCTTCATCTGCTGCTTCTCCACCAGAACAACCATCAGATCAACCTCCATCTAAGGATACTCCCACTCCAACTTGATCCGCTGTCGCACACGGTTCAAATACAATTTAAAATAAGTGCAGAAAAGGGTAATAACCCGAGTCGTTTCGCAAGGACTCCTGATGTAACGATATTAACCGAGTTGAAATTCGAAATTGGGAGTTTTGATAATGATTTATCGAAATTAGAAATAGTTTGGACAGATGAGCAAAACGATTAATCCACTCATTTGAGCTTCGGACCTATCACAGATTCTATAATTTCTAATTTATGATTCTATTATTATTTGACTATAGAATTGATCAAACAAGCGTACGATCAACCCTATGCGAATTCGGTTTCATTGACTGGATTAAGCATCACAATCATCAAAATATTACAATTAACGAAAAAAAAGCGTCGCAGAATTATAATTTAATTAGAGACTGAAACCAAATTCTGTCAAATAAATTTAATCGATCCTATTGAGATTCAATTTAAGCAATCGAAATATCAATATAATCAAATAACGAAATTAGAATCATAAATTAGATTCGACGATGTAACCTGAATCTCCAGGTATGATGAAACTCTGAAATCGTGGATTAACCTGATGAAATTAGCTTTCCATGGGATTGCAAAGCGAGCAGGGGTTAAAATGCAAATAATAAAATTGTAATTCAGTTTCAACCCAAAATTTAGAAACAAACTAAAAAGTTAATCTAAGCTATAAAGTGATTTTAAAAATACCAAAATAAAAGGATAGACACATGTGCCCAAGTGCTATGATCAAATTCCCCCACACTTAAGCTTTTGCACTCCGTGCAAAGCAATGCATGTGATTCCAAATATTCTCAGGAATGTAAAGTGGTGAGCAAAAGAAAAAATTCAAACTTCAAGGAATATGACATTCATGAATAATTTCACAACCAAGGCAAACAAGAGGATAAATTAACCAAAGAATGCATCATAAGTGAGAGAGTCCTCACAAGATATAAAATTCTCTCAATCACTCAAGTGTTTGGCTACTGTTTACCCTCAAAGCACATCATGAAAGCTAGCACTACCATAGGCTTGACAAGCCTCTAACATCTATAATTGAAACACATGCACATAATGATCAAAAGGTCTTTATTCAGGTTGTAACGTGGCCAAGGTAAGGGTGAGATAATCCTAAGGAGACTAGGGCTAAAAATCAAAGAGGATAAAGGAGTAATGATCAAGAGAGAAAAATAACATTGAGAAGTAACTCAACAAAGTATCATTGACTTTTATTATCAACTCTCTTTACTCACAACATAACCATTTTCCTCATTTTATTTCTCATTTCAATTTTTTTTTTATTATTTTTTTTATTATTTTTTTTTATTATTTTCTTTGTCTCATTTTTTTTTCTTCTTTTTCTCTCATTCTTTTTCTTCCTTTTTCTTTTTTCTTCTTTTTAACACATTGAGTTGAGCACCCCCACACTTATTTAAGGAAAGACTCCTTTATCCCCCAAGATTGGGTCAATTCATTGTTTTTCACTTTTAGGCTTGTAATGAGCTATATAACAAAGAATGGGATAATTAGGCTCAAAGGGGCTTAAACAAATGGATAATTGAAGGGTAGGCTTATTTGGCTAATAGCTTAACAAGAAACAAACGCCTAGATCATTTCAATATATGCATGCGGACAAGAGTCAAGTTAAGTTCTAGCGTAACTAGCAATCATGAGTGAGATATCACACAAAAAAGGAAGATGGAAAAATGTATTCCATTCATAATAGGCTCAAAATCTCACAAGGGTTTATGACCTATCACAAATGATACGCAATTTAGCATTTTAATCCAACTTATTTTACCAAGAATGCAAAGATAATATCCAATCATGCCAGTCCAAACAAACTCACAACATTTGCTCACAACATTTACAACCACAAAATTTGATGAAAAAGCATGCAATGCAATGCACATTTTTATTTTTTACTTTTTTTATATTTTTTTTTTTTTAAAAACCTATAACAAATAAAATCCTAACAAATAAAATCCTCAATACTACC
>JBBPBQ010020322.1:14380340-14395019 GCA_037974755.1 Cicer yamashitae
CCCCCCCCCACACTTAAATTACACATTGTCCTCAATGAAAGTAGCAAATATGAATTAAGAGTAAGGAAAGGGAGCTCCCTGTTCAATCTTCAATGTAGGTGGGCTTTTCCAAGGAGAGTTCTTCTATGGTAGTATCTTCAAGCACAAAGCTCTCATGGAATAGCTTGAGGCGTTGTCCATTTACTTTGAACACTTTGTTGGTGTTTTCACTTTTAATTTCCACTGCACCATGAGGAAAAGTGTTAGTAACAACAAAAGGACCAATCCACTTGGAACGAAGTTTACCTGCCATAATTTTCAGACGGGAATTAAACAGTAAAACTTTTTGGCCAATGTAAAATTCCTTCCTGGAAATCATCTTATCATGATAAGACTTAGTTTTCTCTTTATAGATCCGGGAGTTCTCATAGGCTTCTAGTCTAAGCTCTTCAAGTTGCTGCAATTGAAGCTTTCTCTCCAAACCTGCTTTCTCCATTTCAAGGTTGCAGCTTTTGACAGCCCAATAAGCACGGTGCTCTATTTCCACTGGGAGGTGGCATGCCTTACCAAACACAAGTCGATAAGGGGACATTCCTATTGGTGTTTTGTAAGCTGTTCTGTGAGCCCAAAGAGCATCTTCCAGCCGATGGCTCCAATCCTTCCTGTTTGGCTGCACCATCTTTTCTAAGATCTGTTTGATTTCCCTGTTTGAGATTTCAACTTGCCCATTAGTCTGGGGATGATAAGGTGTAGAGACTCTGTGCACAACCCCATACTTCCGAAGCAAAGCGTCCATGGTGCGGTTGCAAAAATGAGTGCCTTGATCACTTATGATGGCCCGGGGTATTCCAAACCTACAAAAAATATTTGATCTGATAAAACCTGCAACAACTTTAGAATCATTAGTCCTAGTGGGTATTGCTTCCACCCATTTCGAAACATAATCAACAGCAAGTAAAAGGTAGACAAAACCAAAAGATACAGGAAAAGGGCCCATAAAGTCAATGCCCCACACATCAAATACTTCACAGAAAAGCATAGGCTGTTGAGGCATCTCACTTCTACGAGTGATTGCTGTTCCTGCTATTTGACACTGTTCACGAGTTTTGTAAGTCTCAAAAGCATCTTTAAACAAAGTGGGCCAAAAGAAACCCGAGTCTAAGACTTTTCTGGCTGTTCGTTGAGGACCAAAATGTCCCCCAGCTTTAGAGGCATGACAGAAATGAAGAATGGATTGAGCCTCATGGTGGGGAACACATCGCTTAATCACCTGGTCACTACAGAATTTCCACAGATATGGATCATCCCACACATAGTATTTGGCATCACTTCTAAGTTTGTGTATTTGTGTTCTTGATGCATCTGCAGGAAAGACTCCAACAACTAGATAATTAACTAAATCAGCAAACCAAGGAATTACCTCACACAACTGTAGCAGTTGCTCATCAGGGAAGTCATCTTGAATGGGAATGGGGTCCTCATCCAGTTCTATTCTGCTCAAATGGTCTGCCACCAGGTTCTCAGCTCCACTCTTATCTTTAATCTCTAAATCGAATTCTTGGAGTAACAACATCCACCGGATCAATCTCGGTTTTGCTTCTGGTTTCTTCAGTAAGAACTTCAAAGCTGCATGGTCAGTAAAAAAAACTACCTTCGCACCTAGCAAATATGATCTAAACTTATCAAGAGCAAAAACAATAGCCAAGAGTTCCTTTTCAGTGGTAGTGTAATTAGCCTGTGCAGAATCTAGAGTCTTAGAAGCATAATAAATAACATGGGCAGCCCTGCCAATCCTTTGTGCAAGGACTGCTCCCACTGCATAGTTAGATGCATCACACATAATTTCAAAAGGGAGTGTCCAATTGGGTGGCTGAATGATGGGAGTAGAGGTTAGTGCTGCCTTCAAGCAATCAAAAGCCTTCCTGCATTTGTCATCAAAGGTAAAACTAACATCTTTTTGCAGCAAATTTGACAGCGGAAGAGCTATCTTGCTGAAATCCTTGATAAAGCGCCTGTAAAAACCTGCATGGCCAAGAAAAGAACGAATCTCGCAGATGCAAGATGGGTAAGGCAAATTAGAAATCACATCAATTTTGGCAAGATCGACTGCCATCCCGTTCTTAGAGATCACATGTCCCAAAACTATGCCCTGTTCAACCATAAAATGACATTTTTCATAATTCAGCACAAGGTTAGTTTCAATACATCTATGCAAAACTCTATCTTAATTGTTCAAGCATACATCAAATGAGGAACCATACACAGTAAAATCATCCATGAAAACTTCTATACAACTTTCTATCAAATCAGCAAAAATACTAATCATGCAGCGTTGGAAAGTTCCAGGAACATTGCATAGGCCAAAGGGCATCCTCCTATAGGCAAATGTGCCGAAAGGGCAAGTGAACGTGGTCTTTTCTTGGTCCTCCGGTGCAATATGGATCTGAAAATAACCAGAAAAACCATCAAGGAAACAATAATGTGACTTACCAACCAACCGTTCAAGCATCTGATCAATGAATGGTAAAGGAAAATGATCCTTTCTGGTTGCCTGGTTTAGTCTCCTGTAATCGATGCATACCCTCCAGCTGTTCTGCACTCGTGTGGGGATAAGTTCATTTTTTTCATTTTTAACCACTGTGAGTCCAGTTTTCTTAGGGACTACCTGCACTGGACTCACCCATTGACTATCAGAGATGGGGTATATAATGCCTGCTTGCAGGAGCTTGGTCACTTCCTTTTTCACAACATCCAGAATTAATGGGTTAAGTCGCCTTTGGGGCTGCCTCACTGATTTTGCTCCATCCTCTAATAGTATCCTATGCATGCACATGGATGGGCTAATACCAGGAATATCAGCCAAGGTCCATCCGATTGACTTCTTGTGTTTTCTCAAAATCTGCAACAGCTTCTCTTCCTGTTCATCTTCAAGTTTGGTTGAAATAATCACAGGTAATTTGCCACTTCCATCTAAATATGCATATTTCAAATTTTCAGGAAGTGGTTTAAGCTCTATAGTCGGTGGCTGCTCAATGGAGGGTATGATACCAGTGGTTGAAGCTAGATCTGCAAAATCAATTATGTTAGTAGAAGTATCAACATCAGCATAATGATCAACCTGTAAAGCAGCTTCAATCTCAGCACACACAGAGCACAACTGATTATCTATGCAAAATTCACAAATATAAGTATCATCAAAATCAGACAGTGAAGGAAAATCAGCAGTAAACATATCAGGGTAAGTGTCATCAACCAAATCAGCAAGTAATTCAATTTGAAAAACAGAATGCTCTTCCATGGGGTGTTTCATAGCATCAAAGATGTTAAATTTTACAATGCTATCACCAAATTCCATGGATAGAGTTCGAGCATGTACATCAATTTTTGTTCGAGCAGTTTTCAAAAATGGTCTGCCTAAAATGATAGGCGCCCTGTTGGAATTATTCTCTCCCTCCATGTCTAGAATGTAAAAATCTGCAGGAAATATTAATTCATTTACTCGAACAAGTACATCCTCCACAAGTCCAGCAGGGCGAGCATTGCTTCTGTTCGCCAGTTGAATGGTAACACCTGTACTCTGTAAAGGTCCAAGAGCAAGAGAGTTAAAAATAGATGTGGGCATAACATTAATAGAAGCTCCTAAATCTAGCATGGCATTTTCAAATTGACTACTGCCTATGGTACATGGAATGGAAAAAGTTCCTGGATCTTTGCATTTCTGGGGCATGGGCTGAATGAGGGCTGAAACATTACGCCCCATGTTTACTCTTTCATTACCTTTTAACCTTCTCTTGTGTGTGCACAACTCTTTTAGAAATTTGGCATATCTCGGAATCTGTTTAATTGCTTCAAGGAGGGGAATGTTCACTTCCACCTTCCTAAATGTATCCAAGATCTCCCTGTCCCTATCTGCCTCGTCCATTTTTTTAGTCTGCACTGCCCTTTGAGGAAAAGGAAGTGGTATATTTTGCTCATCATCAACAATTTCAGGTATCAAAATTTCTTCAGCAACTTTGTTATTTTTCACAACAGTTTCAAGTACCTTTGGTGTTTCAACAGCTTTCCCAGATCTCAATGTAATTGCACTGACATTAGGGGCATTTGGATTTACTACTAACTGGGCAGGTAGTTGGTTTGATCCCTAAGTCTGCATCTGATTTATTGAAGTAGCCAGTTGGCCAATCTTTGTCTCCAAGTTCTGTATTGTGGAATCTTCTCTTTGTTGAAATTGAAGATTTTGGACAGCCATTTGCTTGACAAGGTCCTCTAATGAAGGTGTATTGCTTTGCTGCTGATGTGGAATGTTTTGCTGATGTGGACTGTTTTGCTGCCTAGGTTGCTGTTGTTGTTGTGCAGATGAATTCCCCCATCTCAGGTTGGGATGGTTTCTCCAACCGGGATTGTACCTGTTAGACGACAAATCATAATTGGCTTGAGGGTTGAATATGTCTGCTGCATATGCTTGAGGAGCATCAGCAACTGGATCGTCTTGCAAAGTAGGACATGAATCTGTAAGGTGTTCTAGAGAAGTGCAAATACCACATACCACTGCTTGGGCTTTACCTACTGCCAATTTCTTCACTAAAGATGTAAGCTCATCAAGTCTGCTTTCTAGATTCTTGTGGGAAGAAGCTTGAATCTCATTCACTCCCTTTGTCAAAACTGCTGAATTGCTTCTAGTTGTAAACTGTTGGGAATTAATGGACATGTTCTCAATCAAAGCTTTTGCCGCTTCTGGGGTCTTATCAACAAGTGTTCCCCCACTAGCAGCATCCAAAATACTTCTATCCATAGGTAGCAAGCCTTCGTAAAAATACTGGATAAGCAATTGATCAGAAATCTGGTGGTAAGGATAGCTAGACACCAATTTCTTGAATCTCTCCCAATACTCATGTAATGATTCCCTGTCAATCTGTCTAATGCCACATATTTCTTTTCTGATTGAAGCAGCTCTTGAAGCAGGGAAGAATTTTTCTAGAAACAATTTCTTCAATTCATTCCAACTTGTAACAGAACCTGGCTGAAGGTAGTATAACCAATCCTTAGCAGCATCTTGAAGTGAGAATGGGAAGGCTCTCAGCTTGATATGATCTTCTGTGACTCCTTGAGGTTTCATGGTAGAGCACACCACATGGAACTCCTTCAAGTGTTTATGGGGATCCTCACCTGCAAGACCATTAAACTTTGGAAGCAAGTGTATTAAACTAGATTTAAGTTCAAATGGTACAGTAACTTCAGGATATTCAATACACAAAGCATTATAGGTAACATCAGGTGCAGCAAGTTGTCTCAAAGTTCTATTATTCATATCAGCCATATTGTGTAGCAAAATGTCACTTTTTTCACTATCACTATCACTATCTCACTCTCTTTCTGACACGTTAGCACTAGTAGCAGCTCTATTAAGTCTACGCCGTAAATGCAAGGTCCTATCTATTTCAGGGTCAAGGGGGTGCAGATTTACAGAACTAGCCCTAGTCATGCATCATCATAACAATACAATGCAAAATCACAATTCTGAAAATTCCAACAATGTCCCTATTGCTAAAATGGAAATGAAAAATCGAAAACACTATCAAATAAAATCTAAAAAAATATAAAAATACCACCAAAAATCTCTAAAAATCAAATAAAGATCACGCAAATTTTTTTGGATTTTTTTGAAAATATCGAAAATTCAAAAAATTAAAAAAGTAGTCCAGATGAAGGAATTTGGGAATTTGAGCGTCAAATCCCATAATAAGTCCCTTATAGGGGAGTCCTAATCCTTGATTTTTTTCGGATTTTCTTGCGAAAATTCGGAGCAATCCGCCACAGTCGCCTGAAAACCGATTTTTTTGGACTAGCTACGTGCCTACGAGCTAGCACAAACCTATCTGACCTGTAGAACAACAAAGCACAACGAAACAATTGTTAGAATAGTTAGTAATACTCTAAAACTGGTTAATATTATTATCAGAGAGTCCCCGGCAACGGCGCCAATTTGATCCGCTGTCGCACACGGTTCAAATACAATTTAAAATAAGTGCAGAAAAGGGTAATAACCCGAGTCGTTTCGTAAGGACTCCTGATGTAACGATATTAACCAAGTTGAAATTCGAAATTGGGGGTTTTGATAATGATTTATCGAAATTAGAAATAGTTTGGACAGATGAGCAAAACGATTAATCCACTCATTTGAGCTTCGGACCTATCACAGATTCTATAATTTCTAATTTATGATTCTATTATTATTTGACTATAGAATTGATCAAACAAGCGTACGATCAACCCTATGCGAATTCGGTTTCATTGACTGGATTAAGCATCACAATCATCAAAATATTACAATTAACGAAAAAAAAGCGTCATAGAATTATAATTTAATTAGAGACTGAAACCAAATTCTGTCAAATAAATTTAATCGATCCTATTGAGATTCAATTTAAGCAATCGAAATATCAATATAATCAAATAACGAAATTAGAATCATAAATTAGATTCGACGATGTAACCTGAATCTCTAGGTATGATGAAACTCTGAAATCGTGGATTAACCTGATGAAATTAGCTTTCCATGGGATTGCAAATAAAAAATACTCTGAACTCGTGAATAATATTCTATTTGAAAATAATACGATGCCAGAAAGGAAAGAAATCCCAAAATATATAGTACTCGGGCTTTTTGGGTTTTAAAACAAGTAGCCCGCTATTTAAATTATTACAAGGGTCCAGATTACGAAATCGGTAATTTAGGTTCAGTAGAATTCGGAATTCAGATTTGTTTCCAACACAAAAGTTGTAGCTCTTATTCTTAGCTTTCCAACGACTGCTCGCATGCCTCAATCGGATATCCAGAGCTAAAGTTATGGCCTACAAAGCGAGCAGGGGTTAAAATGCAAATAATAAAATTGTAATTCAGTTTCAACCCAAAATTTAGAAACAAACTAAAAAATTAATCTAAGCTATAAAGTGATTTTAAAAATACCAAAATAAAAGGATAGACACATGTGCCCAAGTGCTATGATCACAACTCCTCAGGAGCCCATTGTGGAAGCTGAACCAAATCCATCATCTCCTCCTCATACCCCTGATATTCCTTCACCACCACACTCACCTCTGCTGCCATCTCGTTCCGTCCGTTCTGAAGATCCTCCTCATGAGGATGCAGTTCAAGATGCTCGTCCTACACTCATGAAGGAAGGTGAAGAACTATACTTTGATCTTAATCTGACATATCACCATTTCTCGCCTCAAAGTCCTCCTGAGTCAATGCCTGACCTTCCATCTGAAATGCAAGAACCTAATCCTTTTGTCGTTGCTCCACTTTCACCTATCCCTATTGTTGCTGTTGAAGAGCCATCACAACCTCTCCCTGAGGTTACTGGCTTATTTAGTTCTCTGGATTCCTTTTTGGATACCTCAAATGATAACACATCTAAAGACAAGGCTGGCAGCTCTCAAAACAAAAGCTCTAGCGTCAACGATCAACCAAAAGACTCCACCACAGGGAAGCAACCTAAGGTCAAGAATCTAACCAAGCAGATGAAGTTGTTGAAAACAATTATGAAGGATCAAAAGCAGATTATTCGCACCATGACGCAGTTTGGCCTCATTCTTGAATGGGTCACCAAACATTTGATCAATACCATTGCTCCTGGAGAACACCCTCCTGAGCTTCCCGCTGCTGATGAACCATCCTCCTCCTCTGTTGAACCATCCTCTCCTGAGTAGCCTTATCATTCCTATTTTTTTTGTTGCTGCCAAATTCAGGGGGAGAATGATTATGATGTTTTGCTGCTATGATTATGATGTTTTGATGTTTTGCTGATTAATGTTTTGATGATTAATGTTTTGTTGTTCTGTGTTTTGAAATGACTATGTTTAAGGTTTATGCCATTATAACATTATTGGTTTCATCTTGAAATATCATTATCATCTTTCTTTACTTTCTTAGATTCATATTTCTGGCATACATTCAGGGGGAGTAATATTCTTTTAGAACTTAAAAAATTTTTTTAAAAAAAAAAGATTACTCACTTATTTCAGGGGGAGCTTAAATATTAAATCTCATCATGCATTCATATTTAAAAATCATAATCTAAATAATTTTGTCATCATCAAAAAGGGGGAGATTGTTGAACAAAATCTCTCTCAATTGATTTTAATGATAACAAAATTACTTAAGAGATTATGATTGTGATTAAGGACTAATCTGTGCTCTTGAGTGGATTTATAGTAGAGAACAGGTTATTTAATCATAAAGACAAAAAGGATGAACATATGACTCAAAACCATCATATTTGCAAGCTAGAGGATGGGCTGAACCTACGTGAGGATGGCCTCGTAAAAGCAGAGTATACATCCAGCAACGTAACCATAATTCTTAATCAGGTTAAGATGTCAACAACAACAACAACATTGGCCTTTCCAGGGTGATAGTTAAGCTCAAAATCGAAATCCTTAAGAAATCCATCCACCTACGTTGTCTCATGTTCAACTCCTTCTGATCAAAAAGGTACTTAAGGCTTTTATGGTCACTGAAAACCTCAAATCTAGATCCATATAAATAATGTCTCCACATCTTAAGTACAAAAACAACTGCTGCTAGTTCTAAGTCGTGGGTAGGGTAGTTCCTTTCATGAATCTTCATTTGCCTAGAAGCATACGCTACAACCTTCCCATCCTCCATAAGTACTCCACCTAATCCTGAACCACACGCATCACAATACACTACAAAAGGTTCACTCTGGTTAGGTAACACTAAGATCGGTGCAGAGGTCAATCGTTTCTTAAGCTCTTGGAAACTACTCTCACAATGGTTGTCCCACACGAACAATTCCCCCTTTCGGGTCAACTTAGTTAAAGGTAAGGTCAACTTGGAGAATCCTTCTATGAATCTACGATAATAACCTGCCAATCCTAGGAAACTCCTTATCTCAGTCACTGACTTAGGTGTTTTCCATTCTAAGACACTCTCTACCTTAGCAGGATCAACAGCTATTCCACCTTTTGAAATTACATGTCCTAGAAAACTTACTTCCTCTAACCAAAATTCACACTTAGACAACTTGGCAAATAATTGTTTCTCCTTAAGGGTTTGCAAGACTATCCTTAAATGTTCACCATGCTCCTCCTTAGTCTTAGAGTAAACTAAGATATCATCTATAAATACAACCACAAATGAGTCTAGGTAAGGATGAAAGATCCGATTCATGTAATCCATAAACAGTGCTGGAGCATTGGTCACACCAAAAGGCATAACCAAATAATCATAATGGCCATAACGGGTCCTAAAGGCGGTTTTAGGGATATCAGAAGACTTCACTCGAATCTGGTGGTAACCTGATCTCAAATCAATCTTACTAAACACGCAGGACCCTCTCATTTGGTCCATAAGGTCATCTATCCTAGGTAGCGGATACTTATTCTTGATTGTCACTTTATTAAGCTGGCGGTAATCCACACACAACCTCATAGAGCCATCCTTGTTCTTAACCAACGACACAGGTGCACCCCATGGTGACACACTAGGCCTTATAAATTGTTCACCTAAAAGCTCTTCCAATTGCTTCTTAAGCTCAGACAATTCTAAAGGAGACATCCTATATGGTGCCATGGATATGGGTCCAGTACCTGGTACAAGGTCAATTCTAAACTCAATCTCACGCTCTGGTGGTAAACTATTGACATCTTTAGGGAATACTTCAGGGAATTCACACACAATAGGAACATGTCGTATTGCCACTTTTTCTTCAAATTCATATGAGGCTAGGGCCATGTATAACTGGGCATCTTCTTTCAAGAGTTCCTTCACTTGGTTGGCGGATATATTTCTAGGCTTATCCCTCTCTTCCGACTCCATTAATTCAATGGTTTTACTAAAAAAATCTACGCGGCCACGGTTGGCAGATAGCCAATCCATACCAAGAATCACATCGACCAGACGCAAAGGTAAACACACTAAGTCAACTCGGAAGTCCCTCCCACACACATGGATAGAAATGTCAAGACAAACACTTGAGGTATCAACGCAATCACTAGCTGGGATATTCACAATCAAATCATACTGCAAACGAGACACAGGTAATCCTAAACATCTAACACAATCAAAAGACACAAAGGAATGAGTGGCACCACAATCAAATAGTACAAATAAAGGAGTATCACTTATGAGACACGTACCTTGGATCAAGTTGTCTTTCTCAGACGCTCTTGCACCACTGAGGCCAAAGACTCTTCCATTGGATTTAGGTCGGCTGGCTTGGGAACTCTGGTTTCTAGACTGTGGAGTCTTCCTTGGATAGGGGCATGCGGGGCTGATGTGGCCCTGCTGTTGGCAATTAAAACAAGTAACTGCAGCATCTTTGCACTCAAATGCCATATGACCCTGCTTACCACACTTGTGACATCGGATAGGAGTAGCCGGATTGCCATTATTACCGCTGTTGTTGCTCGAGACTTGACTCCTGTTGTTGCCATTCCCGTTACTAACTCCTCGCCCATTGGGGTTTCCTCTACTACCTCCATAACTGTAACTGCTTCCATTTCCTCTCCCGTTACCACTACTATTTCCCCTTCCAGCTGAAAAATTGTATTGTTGATAATTCAGATAACTTCCAGATTTACTAGGAGGAAAAGAGTAAGGTTTTCCTCTATTATGATGCATAGGCCTCTTGTCCTTCATGGTTCCAGTGTTTCGAAAATGTGCCTTTTCAGCCCGACTATCCTCATCATAAATCCTACTCTTATTCACTAGGGTAGGAAAGTCACGGATCTCTTGCATTCCAACCTGCTTCTTGATCTCTGGCCTAAGTCCCATTTCAAACTTGATGCACTTAGACCTTTCTCTTGCCTCTCCAACATAGAGTGGATAGTACCTGGATAATTCCTCAAACTTAGCGGCATACTCCGCTACAGACATATTCCCCTGTTCCAATTTGACAAATTCCATTTCCTTCCTATTGCGGATATCTTCAGGGAAATACTTGACTAAGAACATGTTTCTGAATACAGCCCAAGTTATTGCAGTCCCTGC
This sequence comes from Cicer yamashitae, assembly GCA_037974755.1. Classification (NCBI taxonomy): domain Eukaryota; kingdom Viridiplantae; phylum Streptophyta; class Magnoliopsida; order Fabales; family Fabaceae; genus Cicer; species Cicer yamashitae. Next base: position 14,391,337 of record JBBPBQ010020322.1, read on the forward strand.
ATTATCTAATCGTTGACGCGCATTATCCCACCAATGTTCAGCCTCTTTTGTCAACATAAAGGTTCCCAAATGCACTTTCTGACCTTCGGGACATGCCACTCCTCTGAAAATTTTCTCAACATCTTGCAACCTCTTTTGAGCTCCATCAGGGTTATAGTGACATTCAAACGATGGAGGGTTAGCCTTATGGAATCGATCCATCACCATGAACTCATTTATTTGTACATTTCCTTGACCACCACAGTAGGTAGTAGCTTGAGCAACAACTTGAGCAGCAACCTGTGCGGCTTCAGTAGCAGCTTGCGCAGAGGCTCGTGCAGTAGCTTGAGATTCAGCCAAAGCTCGGAGAGCCTGCACTGTAACTCCAGACATGGACTCTAGAGCCTCAGCAATCGCAGCGTCATTCCTTCCACTAGCCATCACTACGTACATCAATCAGATAAGCCAATCGAATATAGTGAAACACTTAGGAAAGTGAAAAACTAACTTAGTCCTACACAACTAACACAATAATGACCAAATCAACAACACACATAACAGAGCACACAAGGAAACATAGCGAACACATGACACATTTAAGGTCTGATTGGACAGACCAGCTCTGATACCACTAATGTGACACCCTAAACTCCAAATAAAAAATTTTACTTTTTTTACTTTTAAAACAATGAAATTCTTCAAATAAACAAATATATAAAATTCCAAACATTTTTTTTTATTAAGGCAAAGAGCATCACGTAACCGTAGCAGTAATTAACAAAATCCCTTTGGAAACACACATACACAAGTTTAATGATAATTGTAAATGTAGTCCCAACCCGATGTCACTATCAGAGCGAGAATTCCCAAAATAAACGAAGTTCAAAAATGACGTTAACAAAAAGGTAGAAAATAGAAGTCTTCGGGGTAATACGGCTTCCTACACTTCAAGAGCATTAATCTTCACCTGCGGCTCGTCTGCGTCCATCGCAAACGCCAAACACAAACATTGAGGGGTGAGTTTCGAAATTATGTAACAATATAAAATACACGAGAAGAACACGCAATCAGTCAAACAGTACAAATAAGGAGAACATTCAATAATATAATATCTAAGGTTATTCTAATTCAATCACAATAAACAGTTACAAGGATAAAATGCTATGCATGTCCTATACTCTATACTTCATCACTTGGTACCATTCTACTCTGAAGTACTTGGTTAGAAGGCCTGATACTATGCCACTACAAGAGTGGACGGACAATTCATGAATGGTCAAGTCCTCATAGATCCCCTCAACTTAACCCGAGACACAGATACGCGACAGTCGGGGTACTCTTGTGTTGCACGGTAGTTCCCGCCCTTAGGGAGTAACCCACTAATCCACTTAGGAATTCCCCACTAGATGTACCCCCAAGGTCTATCAGTCTTACCTTACAGTTCGACTGTAGCCCTCCACGATCAGGCTCATTCAGTTGTACTTCCCCGAATCACAAAGTTTGTCAGACCCTCCCTATATGATGACAAAATAATCCTAACTCCAACATCTACAACACATCTCAGACTTACTCGATCATCACAACTCAATAAATTTCAATTTGCTTCACAATTTTTCATCATTGTATATATATATCAGCCAATCACAATACAATCCCAATATTTGGTTTACACTACTCCCAATATTCAAATCAAATAGCAAGAACACCCCAACATATATTATTCATACAGTAATAATCAGCATCACATTATTAATTATTATTGCTCAATAGGGCTCGACCGTACGTAGTGAGCCCCGGATGAATATCTAGGAATTTCGGTATTCCCGTTCATCTCACGTTATTTTATATTCATAAAATCGAACCTCATCTCACCCCTTACCTTAACTGAAGATTCCTCCTAATGAAGCCGATCCGTTGATTTAATGTGTCGCGTCTTCGCCAACCACCGTCTCTAATAACGTGTGAGAGAATTATAACAACAGAACAACCAAATACAAATAAATTACTTACTAAAAATAAATAAATAAATAAATAAATTATCTGTTATTTGTAATATAACCCAAAAATACATTTAATATCGTCAAAACATACATATTAATATAATCAGATTTTATTTCACATATCGGTTAACGAAGTCACAGTTTTTGTTTTTAAGAACCCTTCAAACAACCAATAAAAACCATTTAAAATTTCCAGCCCTTCTAGTGTGTTTCAAATTTATATAAAAATAAAAACATACGTAAAAACAATGCATTAGGCAAACACCATCACGAGGAAGTCGACAGCAAATTGAGAGTAATTCATATTAATTTCAGCTTAATGTAGCAAGTCTGCTACTTTAAAAAAAATGCAGAGAATAATACTTGATAAAAACATACTTATAAATATAATAACATAAAATAATGTATAATTTTAATTAAGATAAGGCAGAATCGCATATCATATATATATAATGAAATTGATAGTATTTATTTAAATTGATGCGTACGACAAATCACTTTTAATTATAGATAAAATAAAATGAATTCTTTAGATGCAGATTAATTTCAGAATATATGTCTAGTAATATAATTCAATCATATGCCCAAGTCTACTGTTACTAAAATTGAAATAAAATAATATATGCTTAGGCTTGAATACACGATAAAGTATTACAAAAATCCAAATGCTGTTTGCTATCGCCGCTAAATTTGTGAAGACATTGCTTCAGGGATATAATTCAAATGGAAGGAAATTGTTATTATAAGTGAAAGGAAATGTTCAGATTACCCCAAAAAAAAATTTGCCCATCACTACTATTATGCTTTGATCAAGGTACATATAACGAATCTGTTTTTCACTAAAAAAAATAAATCTTTTTAAATTGAAATTTTTATTACACTAAAAACTATATATATAAGGCACAACAAATGAATATGTTCAAATAGAAAAATATAGAACTGCACTTCAAATATAAATTGCAAATTAAAAAGTATAAAATAAACCATCAAAAAAAAAAACATAAGATAAAAGGAAGAAATTAAGCAAGGATGTAAAGTATGTGAACCATAGTATCAAATTACCAAGAAAATAATCTTTGTTTTCAGCCACGTATATCGCTCAATTTTTTGATTAATTATGGAAGGCTACTCAATTGCTAATTTCAACTATTATTACAATTGCCTAAACATGTACAGGAGAGGAAGAATGAAGAATGGCATACCTTGGAATTGAAATTTGGATTTGGAAATAGGAATTGGGAATTGGGATTGAAGTTTGGAATGCGGTTGTTGTTGTTGTTGTTGTTGTTGTTGTTGTTGTTGTTGTTGTTGTTGTTGTTGTTGTTGTTGTTGTTGTTGTTGTTGTTGTTGTTGTTGTTGTTGTTGTTGTTGTTGTTGTTGTTGTTGTTGTTGTTGTTGTTGTTGTTGTTGTTGTTGTTGTTGTTGTTGTTGTTGTTGTTGTTGTTGTTGTTGTTGTTGTTGTTGTTGTTGTTGTTGTTGTTGTTGTTGTTGTTGTTGTTGTTGTTGTTGTTGTTGTTGTTGTTGTTGTTGTGGTTGTTGTTGTTGTTGTTGTTGTTGTTGTTGTTGTTGTTGTTGTTGTTGTTGTTGTTGTTGTTGTTGTTGTTGTTGTTGTTGTTGTTGTTGTTGTTGTTGTTGTTGTTGTTGTTGTTGTTGTTGTTGTTGTTGTTGTTGTTGTTGTTGTTGTTGTTGTTGTTGTTGTTGTTG
>JBBPBQ010020322.1:14395200-14463925 GCA_037974755.1 Cicer yamashitae
TGTTGTTGTTAACTCATTCTACTAGTGCTAAAGGTAACAATTAGTGTAGCAACACAAATTCACAAATTCACTCCTTGTATTGATTTATTTAAATATATATATATATATATATATATACATATTTTATTTTATTTTAATTTTTGTAAGTTAATTATAGTTAATATTAATGATTTAAATTAACTACTAAGGCAAACATACAAGAGACACATAAAGAAATTAGAACACATAATAACACTCATATAAAAATAGTAGCGTATCATAATACTATTAAATAAGATAATGAGAAATTGGGGTGTTACAAGATCTAGAAAATGTCTATTTCTTGGATATAAATTTGGCACTAAAGGCTTTATTTGTTATAATTTACATACTAAGGAAATTCTAGTTTCTAGACATGTTATTTTTCATGAAAATGTTTTTCCATACTTATCTAGTAATGATTCATCTAAAAGTGATTTGTCCTCTTGTGGTGATTTGGGCACTTTTAATTTCCTTTCTTGAACCTATAGAACTAGATTTTGTTATTAACGTCATGCCTACTTGTGATGAAAATAAATTACGTACGTGAAGAGCCTTTTATACAACCTAGTATTCGCAAATCAACAAGGCCAAGAAATCCTCTTGTTTACCTTCAAGACTTTCATTGCAATCTTTTAAACACTTCAGGTACTGTTACTAACTCTACAGCTGATTCTGTTTTATATCCTTTATCTTATGCTTTTTCTTATAAATCTTTTTCTTCTACTCATTTAAAATACATGCATGCCATGACTAGTGTTATTGAACCCCAAACTTATCATGAAGCAATTAAATCTAAGGATTGGGTCATTGTTATGCAACATAAAATTACAGCTTTAGAATCTAATAACACTTGGGAATTAGTTGATTTGCCTAAAGATAAACATGTCATAGGATGTAGGTGGGTATATAAGATTAAGCATAAGGGTGATGGTACTATTGAAAGGCACAAGGCTAGACTTGTTGCCAAATGTTTCACTCAATTAGAAGGTGTTGATTTTCTAGACACATTTTCTCTTGTGGCCAAATTAACTACTATTAGATTACTTCTTGCTTTGACTGCCAATAATAATTGATTTTTAAAACAGTTAAATATTAGTAACGCTTTTCTTCACGGTGACCTTCATGAGGAAGTTTAAACTTCCTCCTGGTTATCTAAGTCATATTAATAATAAGGTTTGTCGTTTAAAAAAAAATATTTGTACGGTTTAAAACCAACGAGTTGACAATGGTTTGTCAAACTGTCTTTTCCCTTGATATCATTTGGTTTTTAACATTCAAAACATGATCATTCCTTATTCATTCTCAAGAAATGAAATTCTTTTACTGTTTTGTTGGTTTACGTAGATCATATTATTATTGGGTAATTTTGAATTGGAGATCGATATGAGCAAAACCTTTTTCAATTCTTCTTTTCAGATTAGAGACCTTAGGGACTTAAAGTTCATTCTTGGATTGGAGATCTCTCGTTCAAGGGAGGGTATTCACATATGTCAACGTAAATATGCTCTCGATATTTTGTCAGACACTGGATTATTAGGCGCTAAACCTTGCAATACACCTATGATCAAGGACTGCAAACCTCTATACAACTCAAAGGCACAACCTCATGACCCAACCTCTTTTAGAAGAATTGTTGGACGTCTTATCTACTTGACCAACACACGACCTGATATCACTTTTGCCATGCAGCAACTTAGCCAATTTATGAAATCACCGACTGAAAGACCATTACATGGCAGCCATGGGGATCCTCAAATACATAAAAATTGCACCAGCCCAAGGATTGTTTTACTCATTAGCGTCCAGACTTCAACTGCGAGCGTTTAGCGATTCTGATTGGGCAACCTGCCCAGAAACAAGAAGGTCTGTAACTGGATTTTGTATATTTCTTGGATCATCATTGATTTGGTGGAGGTCTAAAAAACAAAGCACTGTATCTCGTTCATCTTTAGAAGCAGAGTATAGAGCATTAGCGTCAACAACCTGTGAAATTCAATGGATAACATTTCTTTTGCAAGAATTAAACATGGATTTTTCTGCCCCTACAACTCTTTATTGCGATAATCAATTAGCCAGGAACATCACATCAAACCCAACATTCCATGAGAAAACAAAACATATAGAAATTGATTGTCACATTGTTCAGGACAAACTACAAATTGGATTGTTCAAACTCTTGTCTATCTCTTCATCAAATATGCTGGCAGATTTCTTTACTAAGTCACTTGAACCTGGAACATTCAATTCAATTCTTAACAAGCTGGAAATTCTTAACATACATTTTCCATCCTGAGGGGGTGTTAGTTTTATATTAGTTAGTTTTATTAGGCCTTTATTCTTGGGTTGTTATAACTATTTTGTTGATAGCCTTTCAGACTTTTTGTTCTTTTCTGTTATAGAACTACTATTATAAATATGCTTATATTGTATTTATTTCTCAATTAATAAATGATGTATATTCAATAAAATAATATCCATTAAATAGTTCAAATAAAGACTAAATTATTAAAATTTAAAAACTACTTTTAAATTTATCAAGGGCTAAATTGAGTCTCATATTTTTCTAGAGAATAAATTGCAATCATTCTAGAATTTAAATATAAAAAATAATTAAATTATTGTGTGTGGAAGGAGGAATATATGCAAAGGCATGAGCATACGATTATGGAAAGTGGAATATATGCAAATGCAATGTGATAGTTCCCTTATCAAAATCGCATTTCTATTATTGGAGGAACAAATTTGGTTTTTATTTTATCATTGTGTGCCTATATATACCTTCCTTTTTTTATTTGCTCACAACATAATCTTCCTTGAAAAAAACTAAATATTTCCTTTTCCCCTAATAACTTCAAAATATCAAAGATGACAAAATCTGGTTACATTGATGCTGCATTTCGTTCATCTAGGAACAATGAAGCTTACTTATTCTTCAATGATAAGTACGTGCTATTGGATTATGCTCCAGGAACTAGCAATGATAAAGTTTTGTATGGGCCAAGTCTTGTTCGTGATGGATATAAATCACTTGCTAATACAATATTTGGAACATATGGAATAGATTGTTCCTTCGATACTGAATACAACGAGGCATTCATATTTTATGAAAACCTTTGTGCTCGCATAGACTATGCTCCACATTCCGACAAAGACAAAATAATTTCAGGTCCTAAGAAAATCGCTGACATGTTTCATTTTTTCAAAGGAACCGTGTTTGAAAATGGAATAGATGCTGCATTTAGATCAACAAAGGGAAAAGAAGTTTACTTATTCAAAGAAGACAAGTATGCTCGTATAGATTATGGCACAAATCGTCTCGTTCAAAATATCAAGTACATTACTGATGGGTTTCCTTGCTTAAGTGGCACAATATTTGAATATGGAATTGATGCAGCTTTTGCTTCTCATAAGACAAATGAAGCTTATCTTTTCAAAGGAGAATATTATGCACGTATCAATTTTACACCTGGAACAACAAATGATACCATTATGGGTGGTGTGAAGAAAACTCTTGACTATTGGCCATCTCTTCGTGGCATAATACCTCAAAAGAATTAATCTTGGGGTTCATGGTTATGATCATCGTGCTGGAAAAGCTGCACAAGATTAATTATAACCTTTTAAAATAATAATATCATAATTAAGAGAATAAATAAAGAATGATGTTGTTGATGTTTGCTTCTCGCTAGTTAATAATTAATGTAATAAATGTGTGCTGTAATATATATGTGGTCCCGGTTTGCTTGGGTTCTTGATGAAATAAAATATGACAAGTTTTATGGTACTATGAGGAAAAAAAAAAAAAAGAGTGTATGGATATTATCAATATTTCGTTCAGTAATTTTTTTAATTTATCTATATGAACATTAGTTAGTATTTATTAAAGTCGACTAAGAGTTTTAATACATTTATGTATTTAATTTTGACTTCAGTAATTAAATAAATTATTTCCATAATTGAAATTAAAATTTTAATGTCAATTAAAATCATAACAAAAAAATTCATTTTAAAACAGACTCAAAAAATAAAATTTAAAAATTTAGTACTGTTAAATATAAAATATGGTCAAACTCATTCATACATTACATATTATTCAACTATTGCTGATTTAATTTGATAGTATCAAAATATATTAATATTCAAATGTACCGTAGAAATCCCCTAAAAATATATACGCACTACAATTACTTTGTTTGTACCTAGGATTAGTTTTTGGGAGATTAAGTTTATTGTTGGATTTCTTTCCTCTAAAAAAATACTTATTTCTGTTGAGCCAAATACACCATACTACTGATAACGAAATAATCACCCAAATCTACTCAATATGTTGTATGACATCTCCCTGCAAGGTGGAACTAATATCCATCCAGTGTAATATGTATTGTCACATTGCATAAGTAATTGGACATCAGAAAAATATATGATTTGCAAGCTCGAAGCTATGCTATATAGTATGATGGTGTTAGAAATCACAAGAAATGAGTGGTTTGAATTGTGTTTACAATTTCTGAAAACTAATTGTGTTGCTAATAAAAATATATTATTTATCAAAACATTCAACTTATGATTATAAATCAGATTAAGTAAAATAAAGTTGAATAATCACTACAACATTATATGTCTATGGCTACACGGAACAATCGTTGCTTATTTGAAAAAAATTGTTGTCATAAGCTAAGATAACGGTTTTACAATTCTGGCGTACTGAGATATTGCATATACATTCTTTACGCAATGGGTTTTGCTAAAATTGGCAACACCTCCGTAAGACTTTAGTCGTAGATAGTTTAGAACGGTTTTGGTACTAAAATACAACAACGGTTTTAAGTCGTTGCTGTTAACTATCTTAGAGAACGCTTATATTCCGTTGCAATGAAAAATCGTTTTCTTAAGATGGTTTTAGGGTGAACTACCCCAACGATTTTTCACTGTAGTTAAAAAATGTATCATAAAAAACCATTCACTTTGCCACTTTAAAGAACACTTCAAAACCGTTGTTTTTATAATATTTAGAAAGGATAATGCATTTATATTGTAGTCCATTTATTGATAAACTTTCCTGACTATCACTACAAGAAAACACTCATTTTGTGGCCAACTTAATAAATATTTTGTAGCCGAAAAAAATCCTTACAAATACTAAAATTCAAAATGGTTGTTATTTGTGGATGAAAAAACCCTCACAAATCAAAAATATTTTTTTTGGCTGATTGTAACCTTTGTGGTGGCAAAAAACGGTCACAAAATTATGGGAGGAAAAAGTAATTTGAATTTGTGGCGGCCAATACCCTCACAATGGACTTGATTGATTGAAAATTTCAGCAGGATTTTGTGGCGGCCTATACCCTCACAAAATTACAACGTTGGGCATTGTGAAGGCTTAGGCCGCCACAAAATCATCTAGTTGCAATTTTCTGAGGGTAAAAGCCGCCACAATGGAAGCCTTTTGTGAGTGCCTAGGCCGCCACAAAGGCAGTTATTTCTGACTGCATATGCCGCCACAAACGAATTGTACCGTTGGGGCTTCTGGCTGCTTTGGCTGCCACAAAGGCCCACTGTTCTCCCTATAAATATCACTCCTCCTCTCATTTTTCATTTCTACCTTCTCTCTAAATTTTCTCTCCACCTTCTCTCTTCAAATATTTTTTCTCCAACTTTTCTCTCTACCTTCTCTCTTGAATTTCGGTAAATTTTTATTTTATATTTTGTTTTTTAATGATATTTTTTGTTTGCTTGGCTTCTTGATGAAATAAAAGTAAGACAAGTTCTATGGTATTATAAAAAAAATGTGTATTGGTATTATAAATATTTTTTATTAGTAATTTATTTTAATTTATTTACGTAAACATTACTATAGTATTTATTAAGTTGATTATATTAAGAGTTTTGATACATTTATTTATTTAATTTTGACCTCAATAATTAAATAAATTATTTCCATAATTGAAATTAAAATCATAACAAAAAATATCATTTCGAAATAGACTCAAAAGATAACTTAAAAATTTGATAGTGTTAAATATAAAATATGGTCAAACTCATTCATGGATGACATGTTATAAACTTATTGGTGATTTAATTTTATAGTATAAAAATTTATTAATTTTCAAATGTACCATAAAAATTCCGTAAAAAGTATATATGCACTACAATTACTTTGGTTGTACCTAGGAATAGGTTTTGGGAGATTAAGTTTAGGAAAACTCTAAACTTAATCTCCCAAAAACTAATATAGTAAATCATTTGCTCCCAAAAACTATCATGATTTGCACACAAAAAATGATCATGAATTCATGATATAGCTACTATAAAATATAGTAAATCATTTGATTAATTACATTAAAAAAGCTTGAAATAGTCAAATTAACTGCTGATATTATATGCCCATGAAATCATTTATAAAAAGTCAATGCAAACACACTGAATTGTGATTTTTTGAGGAATAAGTTTTAAGATATGGAAGGCAAATCTATCGCTCAAACTGCTAATTACTACAGCAAGAAAGCAGCGAAGAAGCCCTTCATTATTAGTGAATTGATTTACGCCTACACACTAAAAGTGTGCCACAAAGAATACCATATGTCGTGGAAATACCACGCCACCCCTAACTCAAGAGGGAAGCGCTCGGCCTTAGGCGCATTTAATTGTTGCAATGAACAAAAAATACAAACAAAAATGCCCGTCAAACCTGATACCTATGGAGTCAAAGGAGTTTTTCTAACAAAAAACCTTGAAAGGGCAGAAAAAAGTAGTAAACATCATCCAAATGATCAATACATAATTACAATATACAATCACAAAACATAGAACACAACACATTGTTAGTGAATAAAATGTTAGCTCATTGTTTTGCTAATGTCAACTATTTTCATCTTTTCAAATGATTGCCTGTGTCGTGTGTGACAATTATTCACAAGTTAAGCAAGCGTTTCAATTAAAAATCGTGTGTATTCATTCATACGTAATAAAGGAGCCATGATGTACATGAAATTCGATCCCAAACCACAAATATCGCAACAATGAGAAAATCCCAAAATTGAATCCTAACTCTCAATCAAGGTCACGAAAATTCAAAACAGCACAGAAATTACATATAACTAAACAAAGATTTCAAATATATATTTTATATGAAGTTTAAACTAACATCGAAAAAAAAATCTAAATTTACCTTTTAGGAAGGTGATAGAACAAAGATGTCGATGTCGTTGTGGATGTTATCATAGCCAAGAAATGAAAGTGAATGAACGGAGATGTCAGTGGTAGTTGAAAGTGAAATGAAGGTGAGAGAACGGTGGTCACGAGTCAGAATGTATGTCGCGGGTCAGAATATCTGTAACACCCCGATATTTAACAACGAGAGTTCATTTTTTTTAAAAAAAAATTAATAAAATAATATGTCGTACCACAAAACAATAAGAGTCATAAATAATTACATCATATATAAAAACAAGCTAAGATAGTTTTTAGGACAATAATCCAAAGTATACAAGTAGAAAATACACTAGAGCTATAAGACCTATCAGACATCGCTCATACCCCTAGGGTATTCTCGGCAGACACCTGCACAGAAGTACTGCTCCAAGAATGCTATCCCCTATGGTCACGTCAAAAAAATGGAACAAGGACCCACCAAAAAGTCAATTGTCAAGGTATACAGTCATCCCAAAACAAAATAAGTACAACCACCAAAAGAAAAACACTAAGGCCGTATACAACAAAAAACTAATCTGATCATCCACTAATAACTACAGTAACAAGCGTGACCTAGACACACTGCACAAGTTCCTTCTGACGCAGTATCTCTCATCAAAGTAACTTCCTTCTACTCATCAGCCATAGAGGGATCAGTCTCCTCAGAGGTCAGGTCCACCCATTAGATAGGTGGCTTCAGCAGTGCTGGAATCTCAAAATAGTTCACTACCTCAGTTCTCCTACTTGTCCTCACCACTCTCCCCGAATATGTAGTTCTGCTTGAGATGGGGTCGTATACCCAAGCAGTCGGTAAATGCCGGTAAGGGAAGTTAAACGACGTTTTCGTCGTCAGGGTAATAGTCGGTAGGACGAACTCGGGTATCATCTGAGGGCAAAGCCCAATTTCCACAATAATGTAAAGGATCACCAACCGAAATTAACATTTAACAATTATGTCATGAAGACAAATAATAAACACTTGGCAATTATGGCATGATGCCAAACAATAATATAGAGCTTGTATATACATATATCATATCATAACAAATAATAGAGCTTGTGTATACATATATCATATCATGTCTTAAATTATTTTTCTCAAAATTTTTCACACAACCACAAATTTTCTCAAATTTGCCACAACTCATTTTTTTTTTTCAAATTACTACAAGATTGATCTACTACAATTTTAAAGACTAAATGTTCAATCAAAGTATTTACCTCATAACAATGTAACCACACAAAAGAATATCAATAAAATGTTTTTCTTGTTTCAAAGTTCTAACTCTTTGAAATAGTCTCATTCCTTTCAAAATATATTAAATATTTTTCTTCTTCTTTTCTCATGAACAAAACTTGTATTTTAATTCATGAAACTTGAAATCTTTAAAAAAAATTAAAATTCTAACTCAAGACTTTAACTTTTACTTAATAAACTTGAAACTTTAATTAAAATCATGCAAGCTTTTCTAAAAATTGAAAGTATACATATAAAAACTTGAAATCACAATTCACTAATTTTCCTTAAAACACAAGTTCAAAGATTTGATAACCACATGTATACATTCTTGATCATTAATAATAACAACTATTTTTTGAAAGACATAAACTAAGAAAAATCATTTTTCTTTAATCACCACAACAACATTAATATTTCAGAGTTCTCCCCACCGCTAACTCGGTGTCAACGGTCTCGATTCCTTTTCGAGACTCAAGGAGCTAACTACATAAACATAAAGATTTATAAAAAAATTGTTCACCACCAAAACTTATCCAACTACATCATAATTCCAAAATTAAATCTCTTTCATAATCAAAACTTTTAAAACCAAGTGATACATTATTTATTTAAAACTAAATAAAAAAAAAGAAGATTTTCCAAATCACACATACACACACTCGACAATAGAAATCTTTATGTACGAAAAACTTTTTATCTTTCAAGTACTATCACTTCAACCATTAGAGCACAAAAATTTGAGTTAAGAGTAACATTTTTAACTCTAAACATATTAATTTCATAATCTAACTTATTGCAAAAACTTTTTAACTTAGTTAAAATTTGAACTTTTTCACAACTTTAACAACTCTAAATTTTCTTGTAAAGTTTCAACTTTAGTTCAAACTCATTAATTTGAAAACAACTCATTACATAACTCAAACACATCAAAAATCAATTTTTTTTAACCATTACTAACAACATCAACAATAAGGATTAAATTTTTTTTTCTTTCCAAACACCAATAATAACAACAACACAAACACCAAAATAGAAGAACACATGACCTCCCCCGTTTTTGAAAGAACTAAAAATTTCCTTTTTCCCCATAACAATCAAGCTCACTATTTTCATATAAATGGGGAAGAGAAAAGAAAGTTTACCTCAAGTGAGTTTGCTTGAAAGCTTCACAATGAAGAGGAGAAAGTTTTGTCTTCAAATAATTTCTTCAAATAAGTTTTTGATCTCGACGAAAAATGGAGGTTTGTGTTTTTTTAACAAACCACACCAACACTAAATTATTTTTTTTGTGTTTTTTTTTTTTTTTGCTAAGAAAGGAAGAAGAATGGCTGAAGGAAACAGAATGAGAGAAGGATCGCTGCTGCCTTTTAAAAGGTTGGGTTATCTTCCTTCCTTTTTTTTTTTTAACTTACAACCAAAAAAAATATTATAATTAAAAGTTTAGGTATATTGCTAAATTCATCATTATATCATCTAATCACTCTTACATTCATCACTCACTTCTCAATCTAATTTAATAAAAATATCTACTCTCGTTGCAACTCAATTGACAGATGAATTTATCAGCAACATGTCACATCTTAAAATTTTGGTCGGTAATAAATTCTCCGTAACTTAATTAAATTACTCTCCGATAAATAATTTTAATCGGGTCTCCAAATATATATACACATACATATATTTTAAACATATTACTAACTCTAACAAAATATATTTTTGGAACTTAATTCATAAAATAAAAATTGGGCTAATAGCCTAAGCAATTCAATACAAAAACACTAAAATTGCATAAATTAGATTTTAGAAACTTCAGAGTCTTACAATATCCGTCGCTGTGAAGGAGATGAAGGCGAAGGTGGGAAAGTCATAGATTAGGGCTCGAGGTTGAATGAAGGCAAGAAGGTGATGTATTGGGGCTTGGGATTGATGGACGGCGAGAAGGTGATCGATTTGGATAAGAAGTTGATAGATTTGGGGATTTGCCATTTTGGCTCCATTGAAATCGATTTGAGTGAGAAGGGGAAAAGTGTAACACCTCGATTTTTAACAGCGCGAGTGTATTTTTTTTTCAAAAACAAAATCATAAAAATACCAAGTCGTAACACAAACGACAAAAGTCATAATTAATTTCATCATAATTATAACAAATTAAAAAGGTTTTTGAGACGATAATCCAAATATGAAATACATCGGCTAAAATAATTTGTTTCAAATAAATAGGTTCCCTTTGCGACAACAACCTTGAAATAAGAAAGAGAAAATAAATAAAATTCTTAAATAGAACCCTAAGCTGATCATCAATCTAACTAAGGGTGACTAGGTACCGAGAATCCACGAGCGGCATCAAGCCCCATTGTTTTCGATCACAAATCCAACTCATCACTATGCTACGCCCTCGACGATCCTGGTTCTCATCTGAGGGCAAAGCCCAGATTTCCACAATAATTGTAAAGGGTCACCAATCGAAATTAACAAATATCACATAGCATTTAAATTTTAAATGCACAAAATGACCTTTCAACTTAGCATACATCTAGAAAGGGTTTTCATATGCCAAACATGCATAAATAAGGTTGAAAAATGAAGTTTTGGACAAAACTGCACTGTCGTATTCGAATACAGCACTGTCGTAGCCGACTACGAGTGCTAAGTCAGTAGCTAAAACAACACATTTGTATTCGACTACGAGACAGGATGTAGTCGACTACGAGACATGACAGTAGCAAAAAATGCATTTTCGTATTCGAATACAGCCCGGTCGTTGCCGAATACAACTGCGAAAATGCAGATTTTGAGTTTTGAAAATGGTTCGAAAACACTTAACACTTACGATACAAAGTCCAATCAATAACACATCAAACATTCATAATATCAATACATAATTCACACCAAATTAATCTACACAATTTCACACCTCAGTCGCACATCAAACATTCATGACATCAATTATGAACACATAATTACATCAAAACTTAATCACCACAACTTCACACATAATCACACCACAATCATTCATAATATCAATTATGAACACATAATTACATCGAAACTTAATCAACACAAATTCACACCTCAAAGCAATTACGGCACGATAACAAACAACAATCGAGTATGTATATACAACCATCATAATATATCAAACATGACTTGCGTGCCAAGCACCCTAATGCAATGTGTATATGCCAATGCACATGATTCCGGAATTCCAAACCAAAACCCTCCTCGAAGGGACGTAAATCATAATTGTACCGCCTATCACAGGCCGAAGTACTAATTACCAAGGTGCAGTCGCTCACAGACCAACACGATTTACTAAAGTGTCGCCTCTCACGGGCCTTACACTGTTTTCTAGAGGGCAGTCGCTCACAGATCATCACAACTAGAGTGCAATCTATCACATATCAGCACGACGCGATAATCCCCGTAAGGAAAAGATGAACCAATAGATCACATGGCATCATCTCGTGGCCCATCACGGTCACCACTATCACCATGGCACCATCGCGGTCACCATGTACTATGAAATGCATGAGCATACTCTGACTCTTTTCACCACAACCATTAAGTAAATGCAGCTATTAAAAGATTCCCCATTTTTAATGTTCATTTAACACTAATGATTTTTCAAATTCAACATAGAGCATACTCAAACATATTTAACTCATAGTTCCACAATTCACATCAAATCATATCAATTCATTTTTCCACAGAAACCACACATAAAACACATCTCAAAATTCACAATATTAATTATGAATACATCAATCACACCAAACAAAAATCACCACATCCCATACCTCAAAACCCATTAAATTCAATTCCACCATTTCACCCATAAAATGCATTAAATTCATTTCCCACAAAACTACTCCTCAAACCCATCAAATCTATTTTCCCCAAATTCACATATAAGGTCCTAAATGCAAACTAAAAGTTAGGAAGGAGCCCTTACCTCAACGGTAGCTCGAATAATTGATTACGGCACTGCGATTAAATTCCGGTAAAACTTCGCTCACAACGACACTTCCAAAACTAGTTCACTAGCACCGCAACGTGACAAGGAGCAACTTTCTCTTCAGTCACTTTGCGAGAGGAAGCTTAGATCTAAGTGATAAGTGAAGTTTTGTGTTTGGCGGTTTTGAAACCCACCAACACGGTTTTCTCGCGAAATAGAAAGAAAGAAGAAGAAATATCACAGCCAAAGAGAGAAATGTTTACTTCTCTCATTCCCATCCTTCCTTCACTTATGCATATATATATATATATAAAAGTTACTACTCACCAAATAATATATATATATATATATTACTAACCCACCAAATTATATATATATATATATAAACCAAACCAACAAAAATCAACATACCCATACACACATCACATTACTCACATCTCCAACTATTTTGATAAAAATATCTCCTCTTGTCGCAACTCAATTGACAGGTAAAATCTTCAGCAACCAGAGATATTTTTAACAAAACAGTCCGGTAATAAATTCTCCGTAACGTAAATAAATTATTTCTCGCCAAATAATTTTCACCGGATCTAAATATATATATATATATATATATATATATATATAATAAACATATAACAAACTCTAATAAAATATGCTTTTGGTATTTAATTCACCAAATGAATTAAAATTTGGCTAAATGCCTCACCAATTTAACACCAAAAATACTAAAATTGTATAAATTAGAGTTTAAAATTAAGGGTCTTACAAGAAGGAATGTGACGTTTTGGCTTAGTAAGCAATTTAGAATTTACATTTTGTCTCCATTGAATTTTTTTTGGCCCCATAGAAAAAATTATGATTTTGCCTCCATTCATACTAATTTAGGATTTACATTATGAAAAATTTGTACAAAAAAATTTCACAAACAATTAAGAGTTTGGCTCCTTTAAAAAATATTTATGAGTTAGGCACACTACATAATAAACTCAATGCTAATAACAATCATAGAAAACAGTAAGAAAAAACATGTGAGACTTAATTTGTCAATACAACAAGATAACAACCATGAGTCTCTGCATGCACGTATGCATGACGAACATGAAGATAATTTGAGCCCTTGTATGCATTACTAGACAGAAAGAAAAAAAAAAAAAAACTAAAGTCATGAAGAAGATTTGGAAAGAAAATTCATTTTTTGTGTCATTAATCTATCTCACTAATTTTTGTTTTGAAGTTATGTACTATTAACGGAAATTCTCTAAAACACCTTCAAATTGAATAAAAAAAGTTATGCGAACATGTTCACGTTAGTTTAATTATAGGGGTTCCAAAACCCCCTCAAAAAGGAATTAAAAACCCCTGCAAAATGCGTATCACTTTTTTCCCAATTTTGTTGCCCACTGTAATTTCCCCTTTTTGTTTTTCAATTAGTTTGTTATTTATCTTTCATTTCCCCCCAAAGTTCAAATTCACGAGAGATAGTAAAAATGAAAAAATTGTCTCCTGAATCGAGTTTAGGGCTTTAGTACTACTTGAAAATGATTTCCTTCTCAACCTTAATTAACAAGTTATTTTTTGGTAAAAAAATGCTGACACTACGCGAAAATAGCATTATACAATGCTTTTTTTAAGCCATTTACAACGCTTTTTTTTAAAAAATAAGCGTTGTAGTATCTAGCGCTATAAAAAAATACAACAACGATTTTTAAAATAAAAAAGCGCTGTAAAATAGGTGGATATATTGCGCGCTTGTTATACTCGTTTTACAGCGCTTTTTTGAAAAGCGCTGTAAATCCCTTCTAAAAACACGCTGATTGATATACTCGTTTTACAACGCTTTTTCATAAAAGCGTTGTAATAGGGGAAATTACAGCGTTGTAATAGGTGCTGTAATATGTGCATTCTTACTAGTTTTACAGCGCTTTTTTAAAAAAGCGCTGTAATAGGTGCAGTCTTATACATGTTTTACAGTGCTTTTTCAAAAAAGCGCTGTAATAGGTGCATTCTTACTAGTTTTACAGCGCTTTTTCAAAAAAGCGCTGTAATAGGTGCAGTCTTATACATGATTTACTGCGCTTTTTCAAAAAAGCGCTGTAATAGTTGCATTCTTACTAGTTTTACAGCGCTTTTTCAAAAAAACGCTGTAATATATGCATTCTTACTAGTTTTTCAGCGCTTTTTCAAAAAAGCGCTGTAATGGATACAGTCTTATACATGTGTTTATAATTAATTAATTTAATCATGAAATGTGTTTTTTGTTAATCAAGTTATAGAATAACTAACATAAGAGACATAAATTAAATATTATAATAAAATAATTTTTATGCCTATATTAGATAAAGAAATTGTCTAATATAATTTTTATGTCTAATTCTATTGTCTAATATTTTAAAATGCTATATGGGTGTTGTTAATAGAGAACTAATTACACACATAACAAGCTATTAAGCTAAGATTGAAACAATCCTTGCAAGAATAGAACCAATAAAACCACAGGTACATATAATACTAGAAGATAGATGATAAAGTGTTGGTTTTCATAGAATTGTTTTATCAAATTAGTACTAATACAAAGGCTTTTATTTGGTTTTGCCATTGTATATCAAGTTCAGAGATACTAACAGGATGTTATACTATCTTTAACAAGACCAAATTAGTGGTCTTAAGTTCTTCATGAGAATCAATGGTTATAATGTTCCTCTTGTCCATGGAGCTCTTGTTGTCAACATAGGAGATCTTCTGCAAGTAAGTATTAGTGAATGATTATTATAGACTTTATTTTTTAGTTTATCTTTATTGTTATGATTATTCTAGTTTACATAAAGAATACCTATATAAGAATTGAGAAACTAAAAAATTGAAAGAATATAGTATGAAAAGAAATTTCCTAAGCAGCTTCATTAGAAGCATTCTTAGTCCAAATAGAAATTTTCTCCTGCCTATTCCTAACATTCACAACTGCTCCACATATTTCATCTCCATGATCAAATTGTTCTCCAATCATTGCCAACAACTTAATACATCAAGAACACAAACACACAAAAATCAATTTCTTATTTTATTTATTTATAACAAAGAGAATAATCCAAATTCAATAACCTCATAACAGATTCAAAATCATACCGTATTCAACCAAGTAGTATCAGACTTTCCCTTCGGAAAAGTCACAGTCTATTTTCCACCATTAGAACAAATGGGGTCCTCCCATTTAGGGGTTTTTTTAATGACAAGAAGTATTCAAAATTAACAAAAATGGTTTCAAAAAACAAAAAATTAACAAAAATGGTTTCAAAATTAACAAAAATGGTTTCCACCACCAGATTCAAAATTAACAAAGAATAAAATTTCACAAACAAGAAATATTCAAGAAACAATAAAAAAAAAAGCGTTTTTTTAATGGAACCCTAAAATAAAAAGATTGAAACTTTACCTCCAAAACTCTTCAACAGTGGCGAAAGTGTAGATGGGTTGAATAGAACTACTCCAAGCAGCTTGTTTGGATTTGGCGGAAGGGTTATCGAACTGGAAGGTCCAAGAATTCTCGAGGGGGTGAGGTTGATGGACGATGGCAGTGGTGTGGGGTTTGGAAGTGGCGAAAGAATTTTCTTCGTTGTGGCGGAAGAATCTTCTTCAAGGTCGTCGTTGTCGTCTTCAATAACGCTATTCGTCGTGATGGAAGAATATTCTTCAAAGTTGTTGTTGTTGTTGGAGATGGAAGAGAAATGAGGGAGGGAGTGATGGAATTGGTGGTGGGGAAGAAGAGGTTGTCATATTTAGAAAACCCTAGAGAGAAAGGAAAATTTTTGTGTGGAAATAGTGATTTAGAAAAACCTAAGTTTTAAAAGAAAAAAAAAAAGCAAAGAATACCACTTACATATGTATATACTTAAAAAAATTAGAAATACCCTATGACAGCGCTTTTTTAAAAAACGCTTTAAAAGACCCTATGTAATAGTGATTTTACAGCGCTTGTACAAAAAGCACTCTAATAGGTCCTTTTATTATGTGAAAGCGCTTGTAATTTACAGCGCTTTTACAAAAGCGCTTTAAAAGCTATGTAACATAAGGTGGGAGAGCTATATTTTACAGTGCTTGTATACAAAGCGCTCAAAAAGCGCTGTAAACATTATGTGAGAGCGCTTCAATTTACAGCGCTTTTATCAAAAGCACTGTAAAAGCATTGTAAACATTATGTGCAAGCGTTATGTGACCCTATATGACCCTACAACAGCGCTTTTTCTAAAGCACTTGTCAAAAAAGCGCTGTTGTATCCTTCGTTAATTTTAAAATATTATACAACAACGCTTTTATTTAATAAGTGCTATAAAAGGAGCGTTATAAAATGCAATTTTTGGCGTAGTGTGACATGACTAATTTTGGATGAAATGACACATGGTGACTATGTAATTGTTGTTGACTAGACAATATTTAAAATTAAAATTCATTTTATTAACTCATTTAATTATTTAATTAAAAACTTAAAACTAATTAATTAATTAATAATTCAATTAAATAATAAAAACACAATAATCTTCAACTTCAACCCCAAATTTTTTAATAAAAACTCAACAACCTTTATCTTCAACCATAATTTCTTCATCTTCAAATCACAAATTCTCATATCTGTATCCAAATCCTAAAAATTTTAATATCTCATTTTTCTTATTTTGTTTCCCTTTAATTTTGTTCAACTTCAACCAGTCTGTTGTGTTGATTGTTGTAAAATTGTAGTACTATTGTAGAAACCGGAAATTATCTCTATCTTCCCCTAATTTTATCCAGCAAATTGTGATAAAAAATGTGATGTAAAATTGTCAAAAAATGAAAGGCAACTAGCTGTTGGTCCCATCTGGGAGACAATTTTCTTACTTAAACTTTATCTTTCTGGATTATATGTAGATGTAATGGTAGCAATACTTTGATATTATTGGCATCAATGGCTTTGTTACTTTGTAATTTCATTGCTTTAGGTTCACATATTTATATGCAGCTGGTTTATTTCTTTGATGTATGTACTTATGGTTGTGATTTATTTCCAAGACTTGATGACATGAACATCAAAATCAAGAGGAACACTCTTTACAAGGCATATATACCTTGAAGATTTTTGTGCAGATTTTGTCAGGTGAAGGTCCAAATCTTTTTTTTGTTAGCTATTTATTCGTACCTCATTTATTTATAAGAAAAATGATATATCATAATTTTTAGAGTTCGGATTCAGATATGAGAATTTGTGATTTGAAGATGAAGAAATTAGGGTTGAAAGTTTTTATTAAAAAATTTGGGGTTGAAGATGAAGATTATTGAGTTTTTATTATTTAATTGGTTTATTAATTAATTAATTAATTTTAAGTTTTTAATTACATAATTAGATGAGTTAATAAAATGAATTTTAAAACTAGTCAACAACAATTACACAGTCATCATGTGCCACTTCATCCAAAATTAGTTATGTCACCATTTTTTTACTAAAAGATTCATAAAGGATTTTTTTAAAACTTGTTAGAATTTGCAAGAGTATAAATCAAACAAAAAAATTTCAGGTGCTAAAATCAAAACGAAACATATTTGCAAGGACCAAAAACATATTTAAACGTAATTTTTTTTAATAAGTATCAGCAGAATGTAAATGTCCAACTGTACATGTCTTAAAATAAAAATATAATTATTTCAAATAAAATAAAAATATAATATTCATAACTTCATAGTATTAAAATTCTAATTTTATTGTTATTTTTAATTTCAATTCCATTGGAAAAAAACAAAACAAAAGGCTTCAATAATCCAATGCATATAAGTCACACTGAGTGGACATTCAAATGGCTGATTTTCAGAATTTATTTTAGAGTCGGTGGATTAGCCACTCTAAACACACCTATTACCTCGATCACATAGTACATATTACCTCATATAGTACACGTTGATTTTCTTGAGAATGTTAGGAATCAATCTACTATAAACATATTCAATACTGGTGGGGTAATAAATATTATATATTTAATATTGTTTAGGTTTTAACTTTTATGGTCTTAAGGTTGTCCTTATTTTATGAAGATCATGAACACATAATTAGATAGTGATTTTATAGACAAAGACTCTTCCTTAGAGATTATAAGTTAACATATTTGAAGTTTTTTGTACGCCTAAAATGAATTTTTAAATAAATAACTTAGCTTTTTCATATACATAATAATTTGGCCTTTAACACATAATGAAGCATTCTGTTCTGCCATAACATGGCCAGTGACTTCTAATCACGCCTGAAATACCCTATATTATTGGAATGCACAAAAACAATTTGAGCAAATAGTGTGCATAAAATTATTTTTTTAGGTAATTAATAGTTGTTTCAAATGTTATGAAATACATACATAGACAGAATCAGCGAACATAACACTAACGCATAAACATTGATGTCAGATATCAAACACACTTTTAATCTGGAACATTAATGTCAGATTTCAGACACACCTTTAATCTAGAGCGTTACCAATTATTCTATAGAGAGAAAAAAGATATTCACTGCATTGCTTTTACATAATCCAAAAGTAGTAACTTATTAAAGAGTAATTTATTACATAATCAAATAACATCATTCAATTAGAAATTTTCTTTCCTTTAAACATATCAATGTGAGAAAAAAATAATCAAAAATAGGGTAAATGCATATTAAGATCCTATAAGTCTGGAACAAAACTAGATACATGAAGTATTATAGAATAAAGTAGATACCTACAAAAGTAACCTAAACAATGAGAGTCCAAAATGTAACACCGACACTTAGAATTGAAGATATGTAATTGGTGTCCGACATGTGTCGGTATCTGATATCGACATGACAATAGTATATATCGTTACATTTAGCCACTATTAATTTCTTAAATTATTTTAAGTGTCTACTTGTCATTGTTCGGTATTCGTGCCTCTATCATCGCTTCATAGCAAAATATAATCTGAATATCATCACATAAACACTTATATATTAAAACAAATGAGAACCAAGACACGTGATATAACCATCACTCCTACACTCACTCAATTTAAAATATTACTAAAAAGAACATCTTAATCATCATTTGCCAAAACAAAACGTAAGGAAAAATTGTAAAAAATAACGAACTACAATATAAAGAAAATTACTGAATCTGATCGAATGTAATGAAAAAATGGAAACAAACTTAAACAAACATTCCACAAAGAGGCCATGAAACATATGATCGATTATAAAATTATGATATATAAAACTACTCAAATATAGTTGTAATTAAAATACATAAATAACATTAGAATTTTCTCAAAACATACACATTCCAAAGCTTCACATTCAAGCCACAATCACAGAGCAAAACAAGATCACTAGTAATTTCTCTATGACAGAATAACCTCATAAGCATATAGAAATACACTAAAAAATATGCATGTTTATGACATAATTAGAACCCTATAAATGAAATATTGCTTACAAACGACATTGCCTTGGCTTTGTCTCAGCAAATTTATATGAGACTAGTTATCTATCATTAATCAATTAAGTAAACATATTCCAAGTTATTTAATCTAATTAAATTTCTTTAGAAGGAGAGAAAAACCTTGCTAACATGTTTTGATTAGGATCTTACAAACTTAAATTGTGCATTTACTAATTATAAAGCATAATTCAGGAAAATTAAACCAACAACAAAATCATTATTAATTTGACCAAAATTGAAATCATAGTCTACAACTACCAAACCAACAAAAATAGAAAGAAATTGAAAGCAAGTGCCTTTTCTAAACTTTCTCTACTTATGCATATAGAAACTTAACATTGAAGCGTTACCACATTGGCTATATACACAGACAAATATAAAAACAGAACATAGGATATATTTAATTAGGATGTGAAACAAACAATGATACTATTCTAAACTATAACTTTTTATTCACTTTTATAACTTACATCAAGAACACTCTTTCATCACTTTCAGTCTAATTTGTGCCAAAGTAACTCAAACCATATAACAATAAATAAATCAATTAACTAATTGAATAACACTTTTCATATATATCAAAAAAACAAAAACACTATTACAAAAAATACAGTGTCACCCCCAATACACTAATTAGTAATAAGCTATACATGTTCATTACATAATTTGATCAGAAAATGACGGTAGTCTTTGATAAAAATTAGACAAAATAGATGGCATGTCATCACGAAATCTTGGGTGTCTCATGTAATAAAACCCACCCAAAAGGACAAATCCTTTAAACGGCACTGCGTAAAACACTAACGGCACAACCAAACAAATCAACGCAAATATCCCAGTAGCACGTGGGTCTCTCCAACTAAACAAAGCTTCCAATCTTTCCCCATGTGCCGCCACATCACCAAGTAAAGTTTGTGCCCTCCCCGCAAGCGCACGTAGCCTATCGTACCTGATCCTAACCACCTCATTAGCTCTCGTCGTTGGAAACCCATCAAACTTTTCATCAATTTCGTCGAGGTTCACCATGTCCACATAAAACATTCTTGGATCCATATCATGTGGGACCCTCGGTCTATTTCTAAACCTCAGTAACAAAATCAAGAAAGAATACATGAAAATGGTTGGAAGAATCAGGTAAGGGAAAAACACAATCGCTATGAGAAATGCGTGAACTAAAACCGTTGTGGGTGGGTGTACCCACGTGCTAATCCCGTCCAACCAACAAAAAACCGTAGTGGCACATGACAAAAAACCAATTAATCGAAACCAATTTGCTTTACTTCTCCTCATGCTCCACATGTGAGTATCGGAGTCAAGCATGAACTGAACCATTTCATGACCCAAAGGCGGTTCAGACCGAGCTAACCGAATCGTTACTATCTTCATAGCGATTTGTCTTAAAACATCTTGTTGAGTTGGGCCGAATGTACGAACATAATGCATTCTTGGTAGAATTGGGCTTGTGTAGGCTTGCATTAAACTCAACCATGAAGAACATGAAAATCTCACTGCAATTTCTATCTCACCCATTCTCTTCGCGCCACCTGGCAATAAAACAATCAACGAGTAGGAATTAATGTAAACACGGTTGGTGTCAAGTGTAGACAACCACACACGAATTTTCCCCATTCTAACATCTCTGTGACTATTATTACCATATCTTCCATTATCAAAGACTCCAATCGTTAACACCGTGCAAGCATCGTAAACTTCCCAAGTGTATTGTTCATTCCATCTCGGGTTAAATTGGTCAACAATGGTTCGAGTTCGAACCCATTTAGGTCCGTATTTAGCAACCACATAAGCATCAGTAGTGCCACGTGTACCGTCTTTTGATTTCACAGGAAGAAGATTCGTTGCGCCACGAATTCCAACTTTGAGTAAACCGATTGGTGGTTTTGTTAATTGCTTCACTGAGGTGCATATGTCACTAGTCACGTGAGCTGCTTCATCTATCACATGATACCCACCTTCTAAACAAACACAAACATGTATTCTACCCCTGTAAGAAGAAGATGAATCGGTCTCGTTTTTTTCTTCTGTGGAAAGTTTGAACCATCTTGACTTTGCTTCCATTTGATCGTCGAGTCTACGTTCGATGGATGAGACGTGAATTTTTGTTTGGCCTATTGATTTTGAGTTTGACGCGTCTTCCACTGTCATAGTTAAAAACGGCTCAAACGGCTCAGAAGCTACAAATATGAGATCTTCATTCCATGTTGAGTTAGCCGAACTAATAAAGGTACTTCTTCCCGTTCTTAAAATCTATGTGCCACAAAAAGTAAATAAAGATAAGCTACACTCCTTCGTATATCAATTAGTAGAAAAAAAAAACAAAAATAACCAATTAACACATTAATTTTTGCAATATTTTATATATTTTTTCAAATATACCATCGTGAGAAATTGTAAAACACTAAATATAATCACTAATATTAAAAATCAAATACTTTAAAGTAGTATATAAAAGGTTACCAAAAAAATAAGTTTAAAATTATCATTTAAACAGTAAATTCTTCTTAATTTTCTTTTGATGGTAACGTGATTTATTTATTTTTATTTTTTATAAAATAATTCACCAAAAGACACAAACATGTACGCCGAGCTGAGTAGGGATGGCAATATAACCCGCACCCGCGGGTACCCACCCAAATCCGCTTGATTTGGACGGGGAAAATCCGTTTTGATTGGGTGCGGGTGCGGATTTTCTCCGCAATTAAAATTCGTGGGCGGGGACGGATTTGGGGTGGTGATATCCGCCCTGCACCCGCACCTGAACCCGCCCCGCAAGTAATATTAATGTAATTTTTAAATTTTATATACATATACATATTGAATATACTTAATATTTTTTAAAATATTAAAAATTATAAACTTATCTCTATAGAAAATATTTTTTTTATTTTATAATTGACTAATAACAATTATTTTATTATATTAATTATAATAGATATAATTTTTAAATTTATAATTTTATATATATATGAATGGGTGCGGGTGTGGGCGGGGAAACCCGAACCCCGTTGCGGGCGGGGATGGGGGCCTAAATTCTACAGTCACTTCGAAACGGAGGCGGGTGCGGGTTTTCCCTAATTAGTCGGGTGCGGGGTGGAGGAGGCAAAATCCGTCCCCGCCCCGTTGCCATGCCTAGAGCTGAGCTTTAACACAAAGTTCAGGACTCCTGATCTTAGCTTCGAAACCCGAACCTAGCTGTAAATCCTGGGTTTGGATAACCGTTAGTCTCAGATACCAAAGCTTTGGAGAAAGATACACTTTCAATCTCGTCTCCGGGACTAAACTGCCGGAATCCGACTGCCAAGACTCTTGAAAAGCTTCGTCGGCCTGGGTCCCAATCCAAACAGCGATCATGATGTCATTTCCCGGCGAAGTTTCCGATTCCAAAGTATACCACTACGGAGCAAGAGGACTATCCGGTGGAACTCTCTTCGGTACTTCTAGTAAATCAAACGACATCGTTCTGAGACACAACTCCTTTTTCTGTTCACCTTCTTTGTTCTCTTCTGACCACACGGAAACTTCCAACAATGTTGAATTCAGTCCTTCTTTATCAAACGCGAAAACTTGATCCCAATATTTACCTTCTTTTTCGTTCTTTGTTTTCACACTCTGAGTTCCAATCAAAAGCTTTGTAAAAACCGTTGAATGATTTTCAGATTTCGCTATCTTTGCCTTCACGACACGAACGTAGAGAAACAGCATCCTATCCACTAGATCATACGCGTTTCGGCTTTGATCGTTTCTTGATGATCGAAACTCGTGATTGCTCGCATTCAGATCAACACTTTTTTGTATAATTTCAAATTGTTCCTCCCTCAACTTCACCTTCTCTGTTCCAGCAATAGGTGGATTCCGGACCTCCGGCGCCGGTGCCGGTGGCGGAGTTTCTTGTTTTGGCTTTTGATTTTCTTTTTCTTTAGGTTTCTTTTCCTCTTCTTTAACATTTTCATCTTTTTTCTCACCGTCTTGACCGGTTTCCAGCGACTTCTCTTCTTTCTTCTGATCACCGACTGTTTCAGTAACCGGTAAAGCCACGTCAACGTAACAAACTTTGAGTCCAATTTTACCTCTAATCTGAGAGAAAACGCTCCTCTTCTCCAATGGATAGTAAACAACAACTTCCTCACCGGACTTCACAACCGTGCTTCCAGATATTTTAACTTTTCCTAAAAACGTGTTTCTCTTTCCAGTTTTCTTATCATTATAAAGATTGATCTCAAGCGTCTCATAAACCATGGATTCTTTGTTAAACATCAAGAACTCGAGTTTCTCGTTCCATTGAGGATTCAGACCTCTTGATTTCGTTTTCGTTCTCTTTCTTTGACCGTCGAAATCCACGATCGCGTAGGCGCTTGCAGTTCCTTGACCGTCTTTCAGCATCAAGTTCTTTGCGTTTATCACTTCTACAACGAGTTTTCTTATAAAACCCTCCGCCATAGATGAATCGTTGTTCTTGAGATTGAAGGTTTTTTGTTTGAGAGAAAAAAAAAAAAACAGAGAGAAGAATAACGCTTTTTGAGTTAGAAAGTTTATGAGTTTGTGTTGAGAAAGAAAGAATGAATGAATGTTATGAGTGAGAGAGTGGATTGAAGCGGGTTTTATAGATACGTAGTTATTATGAAAATTTAAGACTAAATTTATGCTTAAATTAACAAATAAATAAAACAAAAATCATTTCAGAATTAAGACTAACATACATATCACTTTTAATTTTTATACTTATTATCGATGTGATGTATTAGTATTTGTGTAATTATGTATGTTTGCAGGTGAGAAATTGAACTTCATGGTAACTTTTTATTTTTAATTTAACATGGGTAAATTAAAGAAGCTTTTTCAATATTCATGATATAAGCGTTGGAGGTGAAAATGCATAATGCACTTGGTGGAAAAAAAGGTTTACTGAAACAGGAAGTATTTTTTTTTTATTCCCTGTTTTCTTGGATTAACAGGAACTCCTTTTGTATCATTGGATTAACATTTACGTCATTTTAATCATCCTTTGGCATATGCTATAAGTGCGTTTGTGCATTCAACAAGTGCGTCTGTGTCATTGGATTAACATTTAGGTCATTTTCGTCATCTTTTGTCTTATTCTAATCCATTTTGGTTCGTAACTCATTTGACTAACATTTAGGTGATTTTCGTCATCCCTTAGCTTATTCTAATCCATGTTGGTTCTTAACCAATCTTTTGCATCCAATAAGTGCGTTTGTGTCATTGGATTAAAATTTAGGTCATTTTAATCATCCTTTAGCATATGCTAATCAGTTTTGGTCCTTAACTGATCTTATGCATTTAATAAGTGCGTTTGTGTCATTGGATTAACAGTTAGGATATTTTTGTCATCTTTGGCTAATTCTAATAAATTTGAGTTTGTTAACCAATCTACTGCATCCAAGAATTGTGTTTGTGTCAATGGAATAACATTAAGGTCATTTTTTGCATCCCTCGACTTATTGTAATCAACTTATGTTCTTTGTATTTGTAGTTTGTCCAATAAGTGTGTTTATGTCCTTGGAATACAATTAGGTGATTTTCGTCATCCCTTGACTTATTCTAATCCACTTTGGTTCTTAACCAATCTTGTGCATCCAATAAGTGCATTTTTGTCCATAAATTAACATTTAAGTTATTTTCGCCATCCCTCGGCTAATTCTAATCCATTTTGGTTCTTAACCAATCTTGTGCATGCAATAAGTGCGTTTGTGTCATTGGATTAACATTTAGGTAACTTTCATCATCATTTGGCTTATCCTAATCCATTTTAGTTCTTAACAAATCTTGTGCATCAAATAAGTGTGTTCGTGTCATTGGATTAACATTTTGGTCATTTTTGTCATCCTTTAGCTTTTTCAAATCAATTTTGTTTCTTAACCAATCTCGTGCATCCAATAAGTGCGTTTGTGCCATTGGATTAATATTTAGGTCATTTTCATCATCCTTTAGCATATTCTAATCCATTTTAAATCTTAACCAGTCTTGTGCATCCAATAAGTGCTTTTTTTCCTTGAATTAACATTTAGGTCATTATCGTCACCCCACGGCTTTTTCTTATCCATTTTAGTTCTTAACCAATCTTGTGCATCCAATAAGTGCGTTTGTGTCACTAGATTATACATTAGGTAATTTTCATCCCCCGTGGGCTTATTCTAATCCATTTGTGTGCTTAGCCATTTTAGTTCGTCAAATAAGTGTGGTTGTGTCCTAGGAATAATAATTAGGTCATTTTCGTGATTCCTTGTCGTATTCTAATCCACTTTGGTTCTTAACCAATCTTGTGCATCCATTAAGTGCATTTTTGTCCTTGAATTAACATTTAGGTCATTTTCATCCTCCTTCGGCTTATTTTTATCCATTTATGTTCATAGCAATTGTAGTTCATCCAAGAAGTGTGTCTGTGTCATTGGAAAAGTAATTAGGTCATTTTCGTAATCCATATAGGTTCTTAACCAATCTTGTGCATCCAATAAGTGCGTTTGTATCACTAGATTAACAGTTTGGTCATTTTCACCTTCCCTCGGCTTATTCTAATCCAGTTTAGCCATTGTAGTTGTCCAATAAATGTGTTTGTTGCCTTGGAATAACAATTAGGATATTTTCGTCATCCATTGGCTTATTCTAATCCTATTTGGTTTTTAACCAATCTTGTGCATCCAATAAGTGTGTTTTTGTCCTTGGATTAATATTCAGGTCACTTTTGTTATCCCTCGGTTTATTCTAATCCTTTTAGGTTCTTAGCCAATGTAGTTAGTCCAATAAGTGCGTTTTTGTCCTTGGATTAATATTTAGGTCATTGTCCTCATACACCGGCTTATTCAAATCCACCTGCGTTCTTATAAAATGTAGTTCATACAATAAGTTTTTTCCTTGGATTAACATTAAGGTAATTTTCGTTATTCCGCAGCTAATTCTAATCTATTTTCGTTCTTAACCAATGTTGTGCATCTAATAAGTGCGTTTGTGACATTGCATTAACATTTTAGGTAATTTTCGTCATCCTTTGGCTTATTCTATTCAATTTTGGTTCTTAACAAATCTTGTGCATCGAATAAGTGGGTTTGTGTCATTGGATTAACATTTAGGTCATTTTCGTTGTTTTTAGCTTATTCTAATCCATTTTAATTCTTAACAAATCTTGTGCATCCAATAAGTGCTTTTTTTCTTCTTTTAATTCATATTTAGGTGATTTTCGTCATCCCGCGGCTTATTCGAATCCATTTTGGAACTTAACCAATCTTGGGCATCCAATAAGTGGGTTTTGGTCCTTGGATCCACATTTAGGTCATTGTCGTGATACCTCGGCTAATTCTAATCCATTTTGGTTTGTTAACCAATCATGTGAATCCATTAAGTGCGTTTGTGTCATTGCATTAACAGTTAGGTTTTTTTCGTCATCTTTCGGCTTATACTAATCCACCTTGGTGCTTAACCATTCTTGTGCATCCAATAAGTGTGTTTTTGCCCTTGGATTGATATTTAGGTCATTTTCGTAATCCCTTGGCTAATTCTAATCAATTTTGGTTCTTAACCAATCTTGTGCATCCAATAAGTGCGTTGGCGTCACTAGATTAAAGATTAGGTCATTTTCATCCTCCATCGGCTTATTCTAATTCACTTGCATTCTTAGACAATATAGTTCGTGCAATAAGTGCGTTTTTGTCCTTGGATTAACATTTTGGTCATATTTTCATCCCTCGGCTAATTTTAATCCATTCTCGATCTTAACCAATCTTGTGCATCAAATAAGCGCGTTTGTGACATTGGATTAATATTTTTGTCATTTTTCGTCATCCTTTTGCTTATTCTATTCCATTTTGGTTCTTAGAAAATCTTGTGCATTGAATACGTGCGTTTGTGTCATTGGATTAACATATAGGTCATTTTCGTCATTTTTTAGCCTATTCTAATCCATTTTAATACTTTACCATTCTTGTGCATCCAATAAGTGCTGTTTTTTTTCCTTGAATTAACATTAAGGTCATTATCCTCACCCCTAAATTTATTCTAATCCATTTTGGTTCTTAACCAATCTTGTGCATCCAATAAGTGTGTTTTCGTCCTTGGATTAACATTTAGCTCATTATCGTGATACATCGGCTAATTCTAATCCATTTGGGTATGTTAACCAATCTTGTGCCTCCAATAAGTGCGTTTGTGACATTGGATTAACATTTAGGTCATTTTCGTCATCCCTTGGCTTATTCTATTATGTTTTGGTTCTTAACAAATCTTGTGCATCGAATAAGTGCGTTTGTGTCATTGGATTAACATTTAGGTCATTTTCATCATCCTTTAGCATATTCTAATCCATTTTAAATCTTAACCAGTCTTGTGCATCCAATAAGTGCTTTTTTTTTCCTTGAATTAACATTTAGGTCATTATCGTCACCCCTCGGCTTTTTCTTATCCATTTTAGTTCTTAACCAATCTTGTGCATCCAATAAGTGCGTTTGTGTCACTAGATTATACATTAGGTCATTTTCATCCCCCGTGGGCTTATTCTAATCCATTTGTGTGCTTAGCCATTTTAGTTCGTCAAATAAGTGTGGTTGTGTCCTAGGAATAATAATTAGGTCATTTTCGTGATTCCTCGTCGTATTCTAATCCACTTTGGTTCTTAACCAATCTTGTGCATCCAATAAGTGCATTTTTGTCCTTGGATTAACATTTAGGTCATTTTCATCCTCCTTCGGCTTATTTTTATCCATTTATGTTAACAGCAATTGTAGTTCATCCAAGAAGTGTGTCTGTGTCCTTAGAAAAGTAATTAGGTCATTTTCGTAATCCATATTGGTTCTTAACTAATCTTGTGCATCCAATAAGTGCGTTTGTATCACTAGATTAACAGTTTGGTCATTTTCACCTTCCCTCAGCTTATTCTAATCCAGTTTAGCCATTGTAGTTGTCCAATAAATGTGTTTGTGTCCTTGGAATAACAATTAGGATATTTTCGTCATCCATTGGCTTATTCTAATCCTATTTGGTTTTTAACCAATCTTGTGCATCCAATAAGTGTGTTTTTATCCTTGGATTAATATTCAGGTCCCTTTTGTTATTCCTCGGTTTATTCTAATCCTTTTAGGTTCTTAGCCAATGTAGTTAGTCCAATAAGTGCGTTTTTGACCTTGGATTAATATTTAGGTCATTGTCCTCATACATCGGCTTATTCAAATCCACCTGCGTTCTTATAAAATGTAGTTCGTACAATAAGTTTTTTCCTTGGATTAACATTAAGGTCATTTTCGTTATTCCGCAGCTAATTCTAATCTATTTTCGTTCTTAACCAATGTTGTGCATCTACTAAGTGCGTTTGTGACATTGCATTAACATTTTAGGTCATTTTCGTCATCCTTTGGCTTATTCTATTCAATTTTGGTTCTTAACAAATCTTGTGCATCGAATAAGTGGGTTTGTGTCATTGGATTAACATTTAGGTCATTTTCGTTGTTTTTAGCTTATTCTAATCCATTTTAATTCTTAACAAATCTTGTGCATCCAATAAGTGCTTTTTTTTTCTTCTTTTAATTCATATTTAGGTGATTTTCGTCATCCCGCGGCTTATTCCTATCCATTTTGGAACTTAACCAATCTTGGGCATCCAATAAGTGGGTTTTGGTCCTTGGATCCACATTTAGGTCATTGTCGTGATACATCGGCTAATTCTAATCCATTTTGGTTTGTTAACCAATCATGTGAATCCAATAAGTGCGTTTGTGTCATTGGATTAACAGTTAGGTTTTTTTCGTCATCCTTCGGCTTATACTAATCCACCTTGGTTCTTAACCATTCTTGTGCATCCAATAAGTGTGTTTTTGCCCTTGGATTGATATTTAGGTCATTTTCGTAATCCCTTGGCTAATTCTAATCCATTTTGGTTCTTAACCAATCTTGTGCATCCAATAAGTGCGTTGGTGTCACTAGATTAAAGATTAGGTCATTTTCATCCTCCATCTGCTTATTCTAATTCACTTGCGTTCTTAGACAATGTAGTTCGTCTAATAAGTGTGTTTTTGTCCTTGGATTAACATTTAGGTGATTTTCCTCATCCCTCAGCTAATTCTAATCCATTTTGGTTCATAACGAATCTTGTGCGTCCAATAAGTGCGTTTGTGACATTGGATTACATTAAGGTCATATTCGTCATCCTTTGGCGTATTGTATTCCATTTTGGTTCTTAACAAATCTTGTGCATCGAAAAAGGGCCTTTGTGTCATTGCATTAACATTTAGGTCATTTTCGTCAACTTTTAGATTATTCTAATCCAATTTAATGCTTAATTGATGTTTTTGTCATTGGATTGATATTTAGGCCATTTTCGTAATCCCTTGGCTAATTCTAATCCATTTTGGTTCTTAACCAATCTTGTGCATCCAATAAGTGTGTTGGTGTCACTAGATAAAAGATTTGGTCATCTTTTGCATCCAATAAGTGCGTTTGAGTCATTGGATTAACATTTAGGTCATTATAGTCATCCTTCGGCTTATACTAATCCACTTTAGTTCTTAACCAATCCTGTGCATCCAGTAAGTGCGTTTTTGTCCTAAGATTAATATTTATGTCATTTTTGTCATCCCACGGCTAATTGTTATCCGTTTTAGTTCTTATCCAATCTTGTGCACCAAATAAGTGCGTTTGTGTCACTTGATTAAAGATTAGGTCATTTTAGTCGGCTGTGTAGGAATATATATCTTTTATATTACATCATCATGTCATGGCATATGCATCTTCGTGGAAGTTGCCTTAGTGGAAGTTGCGTTGTTGGATTAACATTTAGATCATTTTCATCATGCATCGGCAAATTCTAATCCATTATTGGTCTTATGCAATCTTGTGCCTCCAATAAGTGCGTTTGTGTCATTGAATTAACATTTAGTTTATTTTTGTCTTCCTTCGGCTTATTCTAATCCATTTAAGTTCTTAACCAATCTTGTGGATCCAATAAGTGCGTTTCTGTCACTAGATTAAAATTTAGGTCATTTTCACCTCCTTCGCCTTATTCTAATCTATTTGTGTGCTTAGCCATTGTAGTTCATCCAATAAGTGTGTTTGTCTACTTTGATTAACAATTACGTCACTTTCTTTATCCCTTGGCATGTTATAATTCGTTTTGGTACTAAACCAATCATGTCAATCCAATAAGTGCGCTTATGTTCTTGGATTAACATTTAGGTCATTTTCGTCATTGCTCGGCTAATTCTAATCCATTTTTGTTCTTAACCAATCTTGTGCATCCAATAAGTGCGTTTGTGTCATTAGATTAACATTTATGTCATTTTCGTAATCCCTCGGCTTATTGTAATGCATTTTGTTTCGTAACCAATCTTATGCCTCCAATAAGTGCGTTTGTGTCATTGGATTAACATTAAGTTCATTTATGTTATCCTTTGGGTTATTCTAATCAATTTAAGTTCATAACCAATCTTGTGCCTCCAATAAGTGCATTTGTGTCACTAGATTAAAATTTAGAACATTTTCATCCACCATCGTCTTATTCTAATTCATTTGTGTTCTTAGCCTTTGTAGTTCGTCCAATAAGTGTGTTTGTCTCCATGGATTAACAATTAGGCCATGGATTAACAATTAGGTCATTATCGTCATCCCTATGCTTATTCTATTCCATTTTGGTACTTAACCAAACCTGTGTATCTAATAAGTGCGTTTGTGTCATTTGACAAACATTTAGGTAATTTTTGTAGTCGTTTAGGTTATTCAAATCCATTTTGGTTCTTAACCGATCTTGTATATTCAATAAGTGCGTTTGAGTCAATGGGTTAACTTTTATGTCATTTTCGTCATCCTTTGGCTTATTCTAATCCATTTTGGTTCTTAACTCAAATGACTAACATTTAGGTCATTTTCGTCCTGCATCGGCTTATTCTAATACACTTGTGTTCTTAGCCATTGTAGTTCGTCCAATAAGTGTGTTTGTGTCCTTGGAATAACAATTAGGTCATTTTCGTCATCCCTCGGCTTATTTAATCTACTTTGGTTCTTAACCTATCTTGTGCATCCAATAAGTGCATGTTTGTAATTGGTTTAACATTTAGGGCATTTTCATCATCCATAGGCCAATTGTAATCCATTTTGGGTCTTAACCAATCTTGTGCCTCCAATAAGGTAGTTTGAGTCATTGGATTAACATTTAGTTCATTTTCGTCATCCTTCGGCTTATTCTAATCCATTTAGGTTCTTAACCAATCTTGTGCATCCAATAAGTGCGTTTGTATCACTAGATTAAAATTTAGGTCATTTTCATCCTCCCTCGGTTTATTCTAATCCATTTGTGTTCTTAGCCATTGTAGTTTGTCCGATAAGTGTGTTTGTCTCCTTTGATTAACAATTAAGGCATTTTCGTCATCCCTCGGCTTATTCTAATTCATTTTCGTACTTAACCAAACTTTTGCATCCAATAAGTGCGTTTTTGTTCTTGGATTAACATTTAGGTCATTTTCGTAATCCCTCGGCTAATTCTAATCTATTTTGGTTCTTAACCAATCTTGTGCATCCAAGAAGTGCGTTTGTGTCATTGGAATAGTATTTAAGTCATTTTCGTCCTCTCGGCTTATTCTAATCCACTTGTGTTTTTAGCCATTATAGTTCGTCCAATAAGTATGTTTGTGTCTTT
The DNA here is from genome assembly GCA_037974755.1 of Cicer yamashitae. NCBI lineage: Eukaryota > Viridiplantae > Streptophyta > Magnoliopsida > Fabales > Fabaceae > Cicer > Cicer yamashitae. The sequence continues at coordinate 14,427,726 of JBBPBQ010020322.1, forward strand.
GGAATAACAATTATGTCATTTTCGTCATTCCTCGGCTTATTCTAATTAATTTTGGTTGTGAACCAAACTTGTGCATCTAATTGTGGTGATTATTTCAAATAAAACTATTAAAGACAAAAATCCTAATACATTGAGACTAATGCACTTATTGGACAAACTTAATTGGCTACGATCAAAAATGGACATGAATAAACCTAGTAAAGAATAATACGACCAAAATCTTAAACCATTTAAGACTAATGCTCTTATTGGACGAGGTACATTGCCTTTGAAGAAAATGGATTAGAATAAACTTGTTAATGACCAAAATCTTAAGAACTTATTGGAAGAACTACATCGGCTAAGAACAAAAGAACCAAACCTTAATCCATAAAGACTGATGCACTTATAGGGCGAACTTCATTGGCTAGGAACAAAAATGGACTTGAATAAACCTAGTAAAGACCAAAATGACTAAAATCGTAATCCATTGAAACTTATTCACTTATTGGACGATATTGGCTAAAAATAAAAAGGGACTATTAATAACCAAAATGACAAAAATCTATAAATTATGGCTTTTGCACTTTTTTGACGAACTTCATTGCCTAAGAACCAAAATGGATTAAAATCAACCTATTAAAAACCAAACTGAGCAAAATTTTATTCCATTGAGACTTAGTCACTTATTTGACGAAAAACTTTGGATAAGAACCAAAATGACAAAACTCTTAATCGATCAAGACTAACACATTAATTGGGAGAACTACATTAACTAAGAACCCAAATGGACTATGATAAAGCTAGTAAAGACCAAAATTTTAATAAATTGAGACTTATGCACTTATTGGACGAACTAGATTGGCTAAGAACCAAAATAGATTCGAATAAACCAAGTAAAGAATAAAACGACCAAAAACTTAATCCAATAAGACTTATGCCCTTATTAGACGAACTAGATTGCCTAAGAACAATAAGGGTCCGTTTGATGGACAGGATAAGATAGAAACAAGATAGGATAAGGAACAAGATAAAGAGTTATCATATCATGTATTTTCATAAAACCACGTTGAAGAATGACTCACTAGCACAAAAATTGCTAAACAAAGTCCAACCATCACTAAAAACATTTGCTTTAACATTAGATATAGCATCACATTATTTTGGTCTTGTAAATTCATATTTACTTATATATAAAAGTATCAACATTATTATTATTATTATTATTATTATTATTATTATTATTATCCATCAACACAAAATAAAATATCAATACATCATAACACACATTATTATTATGATTATCCATCAATTTTTTTTTATGTTGTTATAGAATAAAGTAAATAAGAAAACAACCAAAAATATCAAATATGAAAAGAGGGAAAAACAGTACTTTGGGATAAATAACCTCGATTGATCAAACTCTCTAAAAATTCCCTTTATATCATCTTTTCATAAAACCACATTAAAGAATGACTCACTGGCACAAAAATTGCTAAACAAAGTCCAACCATCACTAAAAACATTTGCTCTAACATTAGATATAACATCACATTATTTTGGTCTTGTGAATTCATATTTACCTATATATAAAAGTATCAACATTATTATTATTATTATTATTATTATTATCCATCAATTTTTTTTATGTTGTCATAGAATAAAATAAATAAGAAAACAACCAAAAATATCAGATATGAAAAGAGGAAATCAAACTAACTTAAACGATCATAAAATCAACCCAATATCAACGACAGAAAACAATCATAAAATCAGAAAATTATTTCATAACACAATAATAAAAGGAAAAGAAAATTATTTCATAACACAATAATAAAAGGAAAAGTATGGCAAATATGAAAAGAGGGAAAAGCAGTACTTTGGGATAAATAAGAAAACGGTGGAGAGGAGCATTACGGTGGCGGTGTATAGGGGATGGAACACAATAAAAAAATAAAAGGAAAAGTATGGCAAATATGAAAAGAGGTAAAAAATTCTTTTTAAAATTCTCTAAAAATTCTGTTTAAACCATCTTTATCTATTAGTCGAATTCTAATGTTATAATTTTCATAAAACCACGTTGAAGAATAACTCACTAGCACAAAAATTGCTAAACAAAGTCCAATTCTAATGTTATGATTTTCATAAAACCACATTGAAGAATAACTCACTAGCACAAAAATTGCTAAACAAAGTCCAACCATCACTAAAAACATTTGCTCTAACATTAGATATAGCATCACATTATTTTGGTCTTGTGAATTCATATTTACCTATATATAAAAGTATCAATATTATTATTATTATTATTACTATTATTATTATTATTATTATTATTATCCGTCAACACAAAATAAAATATCAATACATCATAATACACATTATTATTATTATTATTATTATTATTATTATTATTATTATTATTATTATTATTATTATTATTATTATTATTATCCATCAATTTTTTTTATGTTGTTATAGAATAAAATAAATAAGAAAACAACCAAAAATATCAGATAGGAAAAGAGAAAATCAACATAACGTCAACAATCATAAAATCAACCCAATATCAATTTCATCAACACAGTAAGAAAATAAAAGGAAAAGTATGGAAAATATGAAAAGAGGGAAAAACAGTATTTTGGCATAAATAAGAAAACGGTGAAGAGGAGCATTGCGGTGGTGGTGGATAGGGGATGGAACACAATAAGAAAATAAAAGGAAAAGTATGGCAAATATGAAAAGAGGGAAAAACATTACTATGGGATAAATAAGAAAACTGTGGAGAGGAGCACTACGGTGGCGGCGGTGGAGAGGGGATGGAAATGAGAGCACGATGGAGAGGGAGGAGAGAGTAACCCGACTAGTTGAGAATAGGGAAAGAGAGAGAAACGTGAATAGGAAAAGAAAAAATAAGAAAATATTTGTTAAGGTTGAAAACCAATTATTTTAACCTATCTTAAAATAAGGATTAGAAAATACGGCGGATATGTTTAAAAAATTTGATTAGCGTATCATATCCGATTGGTGCATATTATGGTGAAATAGGATAAGTGTATGATATCATTATCCTCGCCATCAAACGGGAATAAACCTATTCATGACCAAAATAAGCAAAAATCTTAATCCATTGACACTTATGCACTCCTTGAATGAACTACATTGGCTAGGAACAAAATCGGACTAGAATAAACCAAGTACAGACAAAAAAGACCAAAATATTAATCCATTGAGACTAACAGACTTATTCGAAGCACTAATTTGTCTAAGAACCAAAGTGGACTACAATAAACCTAGTAAAGAGCAAAATTTTAAACCATTGAGACTTAAACACTTAATGGACGAACTACATTGGCTAAGAACCAAAATGGATTAGAATAAGCCGAGTGAAGACCACAATTTTAATCCATTGAGACTAATGCATTTATTAGATGAACTACCATAACTAAGAACCAAAATGGACAAAAATAAACTTAGTAAAGAATAAAATGACCAAAAACTAAATCCCATGAGACTTATTCACTCTTATTCGATGAACATCATTGCATAAAAACCAAAATGGATTAGAATAAATCTATCAATGACCAAAATGACAAAAATCTTAATCCATTGAGACTTATGCACTTATTCGACGAACTACGTTGCCAAAGACCTAAAATGGATTTAAATAAACCTATTAAAGACAAAAATGAAAAAAATCCTAATACATTGAGACTAACGCACTTATTGGAAGAACTACATTGGATAAAAACAAAAGTGGACTACAATAAACCTCTTAAAGACCAAAAGGATCAAAATTGTAATCCATTGAGACTTATGCACTTATAGGACGAACTTTGTTGGCTAAGAATAAAATGGGACTATTAAGGACCAAAATCTTAATCCATTGAGGCTTTTGCACTTTTTTTGACGAACTTCAATGCCTAAGAACCAAAATGTATTAAAATCAATCTATTATAGACCAAACAGAACAAAATTCTACAACATTGGATAAGAACCAAAGCAGACTACAAAAAACCTAGTAAAGACTAAAAGCTTAATAAATTCATTTATTTGACGAATTACATTGGCTAAGAATCAAAATGGATTCGAATTAACCAAGTAAAGAATGAAATGACCAAAAACTTAATCCGGTGAGACTTATTCACTTATTCAATGAACAACATTGCATAAGAACCAAATAGGATTAGAATAAACCTATTAATGACCAAAATGACAATAACCATAATATATTGAGACTTATGCACTTATTCGACAAACTACTTTGCCAAAGACTTAAAATGGATTTAAATAAACCTATTAAAGACCAAAATGACTAAAATCATAATAAATTAAAAAAATGCATTTATTGGAAGAACTACATTGGATAAAACAAAATGGACTACAATAAACCTATTAAAGACCAAAAGGATCAAAACTCTAATCGATTGACAATTATCCACTTATTGGACGAAGTACATTGCCTAATTACATAATGGAATAAAATAAATTTCTTAAAGACCAAAATGGCTAAAATCGTAATCCATAGAGACTAACGCACTTATTGGAAGAACTATATTGGCTAAGAACATAAATGGACTTGAATAAACCTAGTAAAGACGAAAATGACTAAAATCGTAATTCATTAAGGCATAGGCTTTTGCACTTATTTGACGAACTTCATTGCCTAAGAACCAAAATAGATTAAAATCAACCTATTAAAGACCAAACTGAACAAAAATTTATTCCATTGAGAATTAGTCGCTTATTCGACGAACACTTGGATAAGAAGGAAACAGACTAGAATAAACCAAGTAAAGAATAAAATGACCAAAAACTTAATCCATTGAGACTCATGCATTTTTGGACAATATTCATTAGCTAAGACAAAAATGACAAAAATCATAATCCATTTAGACTTATGCACTAATTGGACGAAGTACATTGCCTAAGAATAAAATGAATTAGAATAAACCTATTAAAGACACAAATGACCGAAATCTTAATCCATTGAGACTAAGGAACTTATTGGAAGAACTACATTGGCTAGCAACTAAAATGGACTAGAATAAACCAAGTAAACACCTAAATGACCAAATTTTAATCCATAAAGACTCATGCACTTATTAGACGAACTACATTGACTAAGAACCAAAATGGACTAGAATAAACCTAGTAAAGACCAAAATTACCAAAATCTAAATTCATTTAGATATGTGCACTTATTGGACAAACAACATTGCCTTAAACCAAAATGGATTAGAATAAACCTATTAAAGTCCAAAATGACGAAAATATTAATCCATTTAGACTAACACACTTATTCGTAAAAGTACATTGGCTAAGATAAAAAATGGAGTAGAATATTCCTAGTAAAGACCAAAATGACCAAAAATTTAATCTATTAATTCATTGAGACTTATTCACTTATTGGACTAAATAGACTGCCTAAGAACAATATTAGATTAGGCCAAACCTTTTAAAGACCAAAATAACCAAAATTTTAATCTATTGAGATTTATGCACTTATTCAACGAACAATATTTCATAAGAACCAAAATTGATTAGAATAAACCTATCAATGACCAAAAGAACCGAAATCTTAATCCATAAAACCCATGCACTTATTAGACGAACTTCATTGCCTAAGAACAAAAAAGGACTAGAATTAACCTATTAAGACCAAAATAACCAAAAGCTTAATCCATTGACACGTATTCACTTATTGGATGACCTATATTGGCTAAGAACAAAAATGGACTAGAACAAATCTTGTAAAGACCAAAGTGACCAAAAACTTAATCCAGTGAGACTTGCGCACTTATTCGATGACCAAAATTGCATCACAACCAAAATTTATTAGAATAAACCTATTAAGGACCAAAATGAACCAAATATTAGTCAAAAGAGACTTATGCACTTATTTGACGAACTACATTGCCTAAGACCCAAAATTGATTTGAATAAATTTATTAAAGAACAAAATGACCAAAATCCTAATAAATTGAGACTAACGCACTTATTGGACAAACTACATTGGCTAAGAACAAAAATGGACAAGAATAAACCTATTACAGACAAAAAGAAACAAAATTGTAATCCGTTGACACTTATGCACTTATTAGACAAAGTACATTGCCTAAGAACAAAATGGATTAGAATAAACTTCTTAAACACCAAAATGAGCACAATCATAATCCATAGAGACCAATGCACTTATTGGTAAAACAACATTGGCTAAGAACAAAACTGGACTACAATAAACCTATTGAAGACCAAAAAGACCAAAATCTTAATCTATAAAGACTCATGCAGTTATTGGATGAACTTCATTGGCTAAGAACAAAAAAGGACTAGAATAAACCTATTAAAGACCAAAATCACAAAAATCTTGATCCATTGACACTTATGCACTTATTGGACGAACAACATTGGCTAAGAAAAAAAGTATACTAGAATGAACCAAGTAAACATAAAACATGACCAAAATCTTAATCCATTGAGACTTATGCACTTATTGGCCAAACAACATTGCATAAGAACCAAAATTGATTACAATAAACCTATTAAAGACAAAAATGAAAAAAAAAATCATAATCCATTGAGACTAACGCACTTATCGGAAGAACTGCATCGATAAAGACCAAAATGACCAAATTTTAATCCATAAAGACTCATGAACTAACTAGAAAAACTTCTTTGATTAAGAACCAAAATGGACTAGAATAAACCATGTAAAGACCAAAATTACCAAAATCTTAATCCATTGAGACTTATGCGCTTATTGGACAAACTAAAAATTGACCAAAATATTAATCCATTGTGACTAACGTACTAATTCGAAGAACTACATTGACTAAAACTGAAAACTGATTAGAATAAGCCCAGTGAAGACAAAAATAACAAAATCTTAGTCCATTGAGACTAATGCATTTATTAGACGAACTACAATGACTAAGAACCAAAATGGACAAGAATACACCAAGTAAACAAGGAAATGACCAAATAACTTAATCTAGTTAGACTTATTCACTTATTGGACGAACTAGATCGTCTAAGAACAATAATAGATTATAACAAACCTTTTAAAGACCAAAATGACCAAAATATTAATCCATTGAGACTTATGCACATATTGGACGAACTACGTTGGCTAAGAACAAAAATGGACTAGAATAAACCTAGTAAAGGCCAAGGGACAAAAATCTTAAGCCATTGAGACTTATGCACTTATTCGACGAAAAAAACTTCTTAAGAACCTAAATTGATCAGAATATACCAATTAATGACCAAAAAGACCCAAATCATTATCCATAAAGACTCATGCACTTATAGGACGAACTTCATTTGCTAAAACATAAAAGGACTAGAATAAACCTATTACAGACCAAACTCACCACTTAATCCATTGACACTTATGCAATTATTGGATGAACTACATTGCCTAAGAACAAAAATAGACAGGAATAAATCTAGTAGAGACCAAAGTGACCAAAATCTTAATCTAGTGAGACTTATGCAGTTCTTCGATAAACAAAATTGCCTAAGAACCAAAATTGCTTACAATAAACAAATTAATGGCCAAAATGAACCAAATCTTATTCAAAAGAGACTTATGCACTTATTCGACGAACTATGTGGCTTAAGACCCAAAATGGATTTGAATAAACCTAGTAAAGACCAAAATTACCAAAACCTACTGCACTTAATTGTCAAACAAAATTGCCTAAAACCAAAACGGATTAGAATAAAGCTATTAAAGTCCAAAATGACCAAAATATTAATCCATTTAGACTAACACACTTATTTGTAAAAATACATTGGCTAAGGACCAAAATGGAGTATAATAAACCTACTAAAGACCAAAATGACAAAAAATTTAATCCATTAAGACTTAGGCCCTTATTCGACGAACTACTTTGAACAAGAACCAAAATGGACTAGAATTAACCTAGTGAAGCATAAAATGACAAAAATCTTAATAAATTGAGACTTATGCACTTATTGGACGTACTTCAATGGAAAAAACAAAATGGATTAGAATAAGCCATGAGAAGTCCAAAGTTACCGAAATCTTAATCCACTGTGACTAATGCACTTATTAGACTAGCTACAATGGCTAAAATTCAAAATGGACTACAAAAAATCTAGTAAAGAATAAAATGACCAAAAACTTAATCCATTGAGACTTATGCACTTATTGGATGAACTAGATTGCATAAGAACCAAAATGTCCCAAATCTTAATCCATTAAGACTTATGCATTTATTGGACGAACTTCATTGGCTAAGAAAAAAAATGGACTTGAATAAACATAGTAAATTCCAAAATGATCGAAATCTTAATCCATTGAGACTTATGCACTTTTTGGATGAAGTACATTGCCTAAGAACAAAATTGGCCTTCAATAAACCTAGTAATGACCCAAATGACCAAAGTCTTAATCCATTGAGATTTATGCCTTTATTTGACGATCTACATTGTCTAAGATCCAAAATCAATTTGTAAAATACCCCAAATTTTATAGTACCCTATTTATTTAATTAAAATACTATTTAATGTGTAAATTTGATATTTAAATAGTTTTACGATATATATTGGTAAATATTAGTATTATTTTTTGTTATATGTGTGTTTGCTATGATATGACAATTTTGTAGATATTTGATTTAATTATTAATATAAAATATAAATATTTTGTTTTATTTATTTTTTAATTAGTTTAAATATAAATGAGTATGAATATTTTAATATGAGTATTTTAGAGAGTAATATTTTAATTATGAATGTATGGAACATCTAATTAAATTTTTTGGGTACTTTATAAATAGAAAGTAAAATAAACTTTGGGATAAACTACTTTCTGCCCCCACATTTTTTATTGTTTTTTGCTACTATAGTTTCTGTTTGGGTTGCTTGCTTTCTACACCCCATATTTATGTCTTTGTTTTTCACACCTTTCCATCTGCACTTAAAACAATACAAAAATAAATATAAAATGTTGAAGGTCATCTAGAATAAAAATGCACTAAACTAATAAACAAACCATTTTTCTCTCAAATACGTTTCCACCAATTTCTTGCCATTCGAATCGATCCCAACCTCTTCCCACCCAAAATTCGCCACTAAATCTATTTTTAGCTTCAATTTTATCGATAGTTGCTTTGTTTCATCATAAACAACTGCTTTTCCTTCCTTGGGCGAGCTATTTTTTGCTGATTCCGATCACCACGTTTGTCGTCTCACAAAATTGGATTGTTTTTGGATTCCTCTCGTCGAAACCTTCAAGAAGCACCACCCATTTGCATTTTTTAATGAAGTTGACATCGGACCCTTCTGGTGCTCTAACAAGTCGGTGAGACTTTTTCCACAGTTTTCTCCCCATTTTTGCTCCTAAAATTAATATTAATTATTTAACAATGATTTTTTTGCTCCACAAAATTTATCAGTCATGTCTCGGCGATTTTGTGAACTCGCTATTTATTCGAATTCGTTTGCTATACGTTGTTGATCTGCAGTTGTTGTTGAAAACTCGCATTGATTTTTGTGTTTGAGAAAGCGTCGAAATAAGGTATGGGATGAGAGAGAGTTTCAATTCATGAGTACAAAATATTGTGAGATGAAAGGGAAAACTATATTTCCCAATGATTCATTCGGGGCTTGCTACGTGTGGCAGTAGCCTTTTGAGGGATAAATTAATTAATCTGCAAATATGGAATTTGTGAGGTTAAAATGTGGATTAAAAACATTTATAAGGTTTTGATTGATTTAATTTCGTTAAATGTGTGGTTTTTGATATTATTGTGATATTAGGTGTCGAATGAATTTTGTGCATATGTTTGATTAGACGAGTTTATGTGATGTGATAGTAAAAGATGGATGCATTATATGATATACGTTTATGTGATATGAAAATAAAAGATGAATGCATTGTGATAAGTTTATGTGATGATGATGCATGATCAATGATAATGATGTTATAAATTTGTGATGAGAATATTGAAGTAACACCATAGTTGATGAAATAGTGGTGATTCCAACTTGCGCTTAAGATATTGCTCTTAATGAAGTAGAAAATATTTTCATATCATATAGGTATGGTTTGACAGGCGTAATGATTTTGGGGAAGTACAACTGAATGAGCCTGATCGTGGTTGTCTACTGTTGAGCCTTAAAGTAAGATTGTTAGACCTTGGAAGTATTCGGGTAGGGAATTCGTTGGTGACTTGGAGGTAGCCCTGCAAATGTCGGGAGCTACCATGAAAAACACGTTTACCTCAACTGTTGCGTATATGTGTCTTAGGTTGAGTTGCGGGGATCTATGAGGACAACGCCAATTTGAATTGTCCATCCACTCAGGTAGTGGTATAGTATCAAGCCTCATAACCAAGTAATTCAGAGTTGGAATGGTACCAAATTGTGAAGTAGAGTCTAAGCTCATCCATAGAATTGTATTTTCTTGTGATTAATATGTATCGTATGCGATAATAAATTCTCTTAGATGATTTGATGTTATAGTGAAATGTATTGATTAATTTGATATTTTTTCTTTGAAGAATGTTTTTGTAATGGTACAATTTTATTAAGATTAAATACGTGTTCTTCTTATTTATATTATACTTTCAACATGATTTCGAAACTCACCTCCTTCATTGTTTGTGTTTGACTGGCTTGGCCCTGCGTTTGAGAAATCACAATTATTATAAGTTAATGATTCTTGAAGTTCAAGTTTGGGAGAAGCCTCGCTTTGGTCGGTGATACAGGGAATGAGAGTCATAAGTTGTATTTTACTTATTTAATTAGAAACGAATTTTTGTACGAAGACCTTATAGTTAAATCAAGTTTATTGAGATTGCACTATTTTTAAGAGGAAAAAAATGTTTCAAGTGTTTCAATTGTATTTTGAAAAATATGATATTCTAAATAACCCACAAAAGTTTCTTTTTCTTTTGAAAGAGTTTTTATTTATCTACTGCATATATTTTATAAAAATATGGAATAAATTATGATATATATTATTTTGGGGTTTAGGGTGTCACATTAGTAGTATCAGAGCAGACCTATCCAATCGGGTCGAGTGAGTTGAGTGTCAATTCAGTGTTAGTCAAATATCGGTAGTGTCAATTGTGTTTTCTTGTGTATTAATTATTTCCACTATCATTTTTTTCGTTATATTATTGTGATGTGCTATATGTTTTTGTATAATTATACATATTTATGAAGTTACTAATTAACTATTTATTGTTTGCTTATTCTGATTGCTTTGTGGATTCTAAGTTCCTATCTAAGGGACTAAATAAACCATGAAATTAATTTTTAAAATTTGAGTTAATTTGAATTGTTGACATGATTCAATTAATTATATATTGACTGAACTTATTGTCGGGTATACAAATACGTCCATTACATCTCAAAATATCGTCAAGGCCCACCTTGAATTCAGGTGCCTTGCCGACCTCGATCAACTTCCTTTTCTCTTGAGTCGACACGTCTGTAACTTGGAGAATTTTAATCTCATTCATCGATTCACTATCTATAACGATCATTCGACAGTTTAGTTTCTCCAATGCAGAATCCAAATAAAGATCCAAGTCACGAAACTTCTCTAATAACTCTAACCCCTTCATTGTTACAAATGAGAGATGAACTCGCTTCCTGCTTAGGGCATCAGCCACCACATTTGCCTTCCCTGGATGGTAATGCAACGTGAACTCATAATCTTTAATGAACTCCATCCATCTCCTCTGCCTAATGTTAATTTCCTTTTGATCAAAGAAGTATTTCAAACTATTATGGTCACTGAATACATCAAAACTACACCCATATAGATAATGTCTCCAAATTTTAAATGCGAAAACAATTGTAGCTAACTCCAAATCATGAGTGGGATAATTCTTTTCATGCACCTTCAATTGCCTTGAGGCATAGGCCACTACTTGTTTGTTCTGCATCAGAACACAACCCAAACCCTGATAGGAAGCATCACAATAAACCTCGTAAGGCTCTTCTAGTTGTGGCAACACTAACACTGGGGACGTAGTTAGCTTCTCTTTCATCAATTGGAAACTTTTCTCACACACCTTAGTCCAAGCATAAATCTAGTTCTTCCTCATAAGGTGTGTCAATGGAGCAGCAATTTTGGAAAATCCCTCAATAAATCTCCTATAGTACCAGGCCAAACCCAGAAAACTTCTAATCTCTGTGACTATTTGCGGTTGTTTCCATGCCATCACAACTTCTACCTTGCATGGGTCGACAACAATCCTTTCCTTAGAAATTACATGTCCCAAGAACTTCACGTCTTCCAACCAAAATTCACATTTTCCAAGATTGGCATATAGTTGTTGCTCCTTCAGTGCTTGACGCAGATGTTCCTCATGTTCCTCCCGACCCTTGGAATAGATCAAGATGTCATCAATAAAAATCACTACAAACTTGTCTAAGAACAGACGAAAGATACTGTTCATATAATCCATGAAGATACCTAGTGCATTGGTCACTCCGAAGGGTATCACCAAATACTCATAGTGCCCATATCGCGTTCTAAAGGCTGTCTTGGATATATCATCTTCTTTCACTCGAATCTGATGGTATCCTGTAAGATCAGATGTTCACCTAAGAGGGGGGTGAATTAGGTGTTTGGGTATTTTAGATGTTTTCAGATTTTAGTGATCGATTTTTGTGGTTAATGAAGGTAGATGAAACAGTAAATAGCAGTAAGTAAATGAAACACAGAAGATTTATCCTGGTTCCCCTTATAACCAAGGGTACATCTAGTCCTCTTGCTCACCACAAGAGATTTCCTTCACTATTTGTCAGAATATGTACAAGTCCTCACCCTAGGACCTTTGCTACAACCTTCTAACAAATCTTCTATGATAGAACACTACTATCTTAGATAAAAACACTTAAAGAAAGTACAACTTTCTTTTACAAACACTTGTGATTTGATAAGTTTATAGGAGTAAGAAAGAGGTAGAATGATAACAATCCAAGATTGATTCAAGTACGTTGAGAACCTTAAGGATATGAAAATGATATGCAAGTACTTGAATTTAAGAAAATGACTTTGAGAAAAATTCAGAAAAGTTTGTTCAAAGTCTTGAAGTTGTGTAGTAGGATTGTTGTTTTTTGAATCTGAAGTTATGATGTATTTATAGTCCATAAACATCTCTTCAGATTCGTGGCCATTGATCCAAGAGGTTTGAGGAAGAATTGCAATGTTTTAGATTCATTTCAGAACTGAAAAAGTGCATTGCTTCCAGTTGTATTCGAATACAAGCTATGTGTATTCGAATACGCCTCTTTGCAACGTTCAAATTTATTCAAATTTAACACTGTGTATTCGAATACACTTTGATGTAGTCGAATACAGATTGATTAATTTGGCCACTGACTTGCTGGATGTATTCGAATACAATAGGATGTAGTCGAATACAGATGAAGGATTTTGGCTACTGACTTAGCATTTCTTCATCTGTATTCGAATACACAAGGATGTAGCCGAATACAGATGAAGGGTTTTAGCTACTGACTTAGCAATTCTTCATCTGTATTCGAATACATGATGTTGTATTCGAATACACCTTTGTATATTTCAAAAAATATTAATTTTAATGCTTTTAAAACAAAGTTTTTGGCTTTCAAAAATGTTGTTTATGCATATGTAAGGATGTAAGGTTCTCTTGTATATGATTTCATGGATTGTATCATTTACCTTTACATAGAACATCTAATTTAATCCATCGAAGGATGTTTGAAAACTTTCTTGAAGACTTCTTCTTTTTGAGCTTGTCGCTTGTAGCATGATCATCGTTTGTATCATCAAAAACATGTATTTTACATTCTCCCCCTTTTTGATTATGACAAAACCATCTGTTGTATATTGATGACTCCCCCGTAATGTATGCACGTCATGCTCCCCCGTTCAGTAAGCATACTTCCGTGGTGGTTGATCAAGGGAACATGTGTATTGAGTACCTATATGAATAGTTGAAAGAACAACAAAATACCAGATTTTCTCCCCCTTTTGACATGATCAAAAAGAAGAAGACTACCAATAATACAGGAAGGAATAAAGCAAAATAGAAACATAATAGGCCAAATAAACATAATATAAGAGCTAAGCAATCAAACACGCAGAGAAAAGTGTATAAGAGTCATAATACAATGCAAAAAGGAACCAAAAGTAGCAGATAGTTCAGCAAAGCAAAAAAAATCATGAAAGAAAATATAACAAAACGCAACTAGTCCTAGGAAACAAAATGCTAATCAGTGATGGCCAGGCGGGAGATGAAGATGATCAATCTTGTCGGCCAGAATGCACATTTCATGAATCAAACTGCTTTGGTTGGTTGCGATGGTGGATTCAATCGTCTGAAAGCCAGTAGCAACAGAAGTGGTGAAATCAGTGAGGCAGGTCTGAAGAGAGTCAAGTTTTTCCATAACCATGCGATTGGAGACATAGTCATCATCAGAGGCTGTGTCTTCAGCATCATCATCGTCAGGAGCAGCATCAGTCGCAGCGCCATCAGAATTAGCAGAAGTTTGTCTAAGATTACTCAGATGAATGTACTTCTGAAGCGGTTCGTGCCAGACAATTTTCATACTCGGAAGAACACTTAAATCCAGCACATTGTCCTTTGTAACAGTATACAAAACCTCCTCAGAGAAGTCGACTTGAAAGTGTTCAAGAATGCGAGTGACTTCCTTGGCGTAAGGCAAACCAACAGCTTCTCGGGATATGAACATTACGTTCTTAATGATGTATGACCAATTTAGAGGAAGCCCTTCGAACATAAAGTACATAAGCTGGAGTTCAAACTCAGAAATCTGGGAATAATTTCCAGCTTTGGGAACTAAGATATAACTTAAGAAATAATGAAGCAACCGAGAATCAACAATGAGATGACCAACGCCATATCGTTGCTTAGCAAATTTAGAACCGGCTTGACTACGCTTCTGTTCCATAGTTTGTTTATTAAACCGACAGAGAGTAACATAAACATCATATTTGGGAACACCAGCCCATTTACAAAGGTTAGTGGGACTAACTCTTTGTCCCGCACATGGAATTTTAAAAATATCACCAATAATGTGGGAATCAAGCACAATATCTTTCCCTTTGACACGAGATTTCAACAGTTTGCCATCCCTAGATAAATTGCAGTAAAAGACCCTAACTAAGTCGGGATAGATAGGACCTTTGTAACTGATAAACTCTTCCATACGTTGAGCTTTAAGTAAAGCAGGAAATTGAAATGCAGAGAAAGAGTCTAAAGTACCAAATTTTGGAATGATAAGCCGTTTGTCGGAGTAGAGTGTGCGGAACCGAGCAATTTCCTCTGGTGTGTGTAAGAGACGTGATAAATCCGTGACATTGGTGCTCTTTGTGCGTTTCTTGGAGGGACCCACGCTTGCATGCTTAGTGCGAGATCCTCGTTTGTGTGCGTCTTGAACAGTGTTGGAGACGTTGGACATAGTGTTGGAAGAGATTTGGGGGTTTAGGGTTTCTGCGAAATGTGAATGAAGGAAGGATAGAGATGACCAAAATAGGATTGGGCTTGGAAGTTAATAACAATGGAGTAAGATGAAGGGAAGAATTTCGAAAAGTGAGGAAGGAGGCAAATGTATTCGAATACCTATGCTGAGTAATGAGGCAAAATTGCTGTCGTGGCTTTTAAATAGAACAGAAATATTGGAAGGTGTAGTCGAATACACTTGAGTATATTCGAATACAAATTGAAAAGTTTGGATTCTGAATGATTCTGAGATCAGGTGTAGTCGAATACACTTGAGTGTATTCGAATACAAATTGAAAAATTTGGATTCTGAGTGGTTATGAGATCAGGTGTAATCGAATACACTTGAATGTATTCGAATACAAATAGACAGTTTTTGATTCTGAGTAGTTCTATGAACAGGTGTAGTCGAATACATTTGGATATCGAGAATGGGTAGTCGGCTACATCTTCGATTGATTTGAAGCAAAGAGTAATATACTATATATATAGCAGTATAAACACCAAGATACGGCCAGGTAAGCAGATATAACTGAGTTATAATATGATAATAAGAGAAAGAACTAATACCTTTGAAATGATGAGAACAAAGTGCCTTATAGTTTTAAAGATCACTTTCACTTAAGATGCCGAGTTCTCGTCGTATTTTGTAAAATGAGTCCTTAGGGAGTGGTTTGGCGAAGATGTCGGCAAGTTGATTATGAGTATCCACAAATATGACTTCAACATTTCCTTTAAGTACATGATCGCGTAGAAAATGATGTCGTACATCAATATGTTTGGTCCGAGAGTGCATGATTGGATTCTTTGAGATATTTATTGCACTAGTGTTGTCGCATCTTAACGGAATGCATCCGAGATCGAGTCCATAGTCATAGAGTTGTTGCTGAAGCCACAAAATTTGGGCACAACAACTTCCTGCTGCTATATATTCTGCTTCAGCAGTACTAAGTGCAACACATGCTTGCTTTTTACATGACCATGATACTAGTGCATTTCCCAAGACATGGCAAGTGCCGCTTGTGCTTTTTCGATCGGTTTTAGATCCTGCATAATCTGAATTAGAATATCCAACGAGACTACAAATACTACCTTTCGGATACCATAGTCCTATGTTGGTTGTTCCTTTTAAATATTTCATGATTCGTTTGACTGCTACAAGATGTGATTCTTTAGGATCTGCCTGAAATCTTGCACACAAACAAACACTAAACATAATATCTGGCCGGCTGGCCGTTAGATATAATAAAGAACCAATCATACCTCGATATTTTGAAATGTCTATGGATATACCAGATTCATCTTTATCAACATACATTCCTGAACCCATTGGAGTAGCACTTTCTTTGCAATTTTCCATTTCAAATCGTTTTAGCAATTCTTTGCAATATTTTGCTTGATTGATGAAGATGCCATGCTTGAGTTGTTTGATGTGAAGGCCAAGAAAATAGTTTAATTTTCCCATCATGGACATTTCAAATTCACCTTGCATCATCAATGAGAATTCTTCACATATTTCATTGTTTGTTGATCCGAATATGATATCGTCAACATAGATTTGAACCAGCAAGGTGTGACCATTATTTCGTTTAATAAATAATGTCTTGTCAACCTTTCCTTTTTCAAAACCTCTTTCACACAGGAAGGCACTCAATCTGTCATACCAAGCTCTTGGTGCTTGTTTTAGACCATAGAGAGCATTCCTTAGTTTGAATACATGTGTAGGATTCTTGAAGTCCTCAAAACCAGGTGGCTTGCGACCAGGGCAAATGTTTCGTCAAAATCAATTCCTTCTTCTTGATTGTATCCTTGGGCGACCAATCTTGCTTTGTTGCGAACAACTATACCGTTTTTGTCAAGTTTATTTTTAAACACCCATTTTGTTCCAATTATGTGTTTATTTCCTGGATTTGGAACAAGTTCCCAAACTTCATTTCTTTCGAATTGGTTAAGTTCTTCTTGCATAGCAAGTATCCATTGATCATCTTTGAGTGCTTCACCAATTTTGGAAGGTTCGATTTGAGAAACAAATGCCATGTTTAAGCATGCATCTTGTAGTTTAAGTCTCGTTGTAACTCCTTTGTTGATATCACCAATAATATTATCAATTGGATGATCCCGAGGAGTTCTCCATTCCTTTGGGAGTTTATCATTTTCCTTTTCAATGTTGACTTTATTGTCTTGACTCGGTTGATCACTTTGATCTTCTTTACTTGGATCACTACTTTCAATGTCATCATCATCATAAGAAATAGCTTTGTCCTCTTTCAAGGGGTTAGTTTCATCAAAAGTTACATGTATTGATTCTTCTACAATTAAAGTTCTTTTATTGAAAATTCTAAATGCTTTACTAGATAATGCATAACCAATAAAGATACCTTCATCTGCTTTTTCATCGAATTTTCCAAGATTGTCTTTTCCGTTATTTAGCACGAAACACTTGCATCCAAAGATGTGGAAGTGAGAGATATTGGGCTTTCTGCCTTTATAAAGTTCATAAGGAGTCTTCTTAAGAAGTGGCCGAATGTTTACTCTGTTAGTAACATAGCATGCCGTATTTACAGCATCTGCCCAAAAGTACTTTGGTAGATTTGAATCACTTAACATAGTTCTTGCAAGTTCTACCAAAGATCTGTTCTTTCTCTCAACAACCCCATTTTGTTGAGGTGTTCTAGGTGCAGAAAAATTGTGGAAAATTCCATTTTCTTCACAGAATTCTTCAAACAAGGTATTTTGAAATTCTCTTCCATGATCACTTCTAATTGATACAATTTTGGATGATTGTTCATTTTGGACTAGTTTGGCATAATTTTTAAATGCTCTAAAAGCTTCGTTTTTACTTGCCAGAAATAAGGTCCATGTGTACCTTGAATAATCATCAACTATCACTAGTCCATATGAATTTCCACCAAGACTTTTAGTTCTTGATGGACCAAACAAATCCATGTGTATTAATTGAAGTGGTCTTGTAGTTGATATAACATTTATAGCTTTGAAAGAAGTTTTTGTTTGTTTACCTTTTTGACAAGCGTCACATAATTTATCCTTGACAAATTTCATTTTTGGTAATCCAACAACAAGATCATGCTTGACTAGTTTGTTTAAGTGATCCATGTGGATATGTGCAATTCTTTTGTGCCATAGCCATGCATCATTGTTGTCGCTTACCAAAAGACATTTCATTTTCAAGGATAAATCGTCAAGATTAAGTATAAAAATATTCTTGAAACGTTTACCGATAAATTGAACTTCACTTGTTGCTGCATTTTGAATGATGCACTCTTCTTTGTTGAAGACGATCTTGTGTCCTTTGTCACATAGCTGGCTGATGCTTATGAGATTATGCTTTAGTCCTTCAACATACAGAACATCTTCAATTGATGGAGAAGGTGATGTTCGAACTTTTCCAATACCTAAGATTTTTCCTTTATTATTATCTCCATATACTACGTATCCTTTTGATTCAAGGGTCAAGGCTGAAAACTTTGTTATGTCACCCGTCATGTGTTTGGAGCACCCACTATCTAAGTACCACAAATTTGAAGTACTTTGTGTGCATACCTACAAAATTGAAATCAAATTTTATTAGGTACCCAAAGTGCTTTGGGTCCTTGGGGGTTAGTTCCTTTCTTGACCCATATGCAATGCCCTTTAGGAATGCTAATGTTTCTTATATGACAAGCATTAGGTGTGTGTCCATGAATACCACAATATGAGCAAGTAGGACTCTTACTAGTATATGTATGAAGTTTATTTTTAGTAGTTTTCTCCTTATAAGAGTGATCCTTTTGTAAAATTGTGACATTTCTTTGATTGGTTTGAGTACTTGATTTAACAAAGATAGTCTTATTTGAACTTGGTTTATCAAATTTAGAAAATCCAATACCACTTTTATCGTTTGAATATCTTTGCATGTTTAGAACATTTTCCAATCCTATATGTCCTTTTTCATATCTTTCAATCACTCTATTTAGTTGAACAATTTTAAATGAAAGGGACTCACATTTGTTGCATGTAAAATTCTGCTTTGATTTTTCAGCATCCTTTTCCATAATATCAATTTTTTCTTTAAGACATGTAATTTCTTTCTTTTGTGTTGAAACTTGTTTAAGCAGATTTTTACATTCAACTAGAAGTTCTTTTATTGCATTTTGTGCTTCATTGTATTCTAAAGCTAATTCATGATTAAAATGAGGAGTGTTTAAGTTACTAACCTCTTCGTCATCTGAATGATGTGAAGCCATTAGTGCAACGTTAGCACATTCATCACTTTCAGTTTCTGATGATGAACTTATATCATTATCTTCCCATGCTATATAAGCTTTCTTGAAATCCTTTCTTTTACCGGCATTCTTCTTGATGAGATCTGGGCAATCTGCTTTGATATGTCCTTGTTTCCCGCATTCAAAGCATGTGAAATTTTGGTTGGTAGTAGAGCTATCTTTCTTTCTGAAGTTCTTCTTTTTGAAACTTCTGTTATTTTTAAGGAATTTACCGAATTTCTTGACAAGGAAGTTAATGTTTTCGTCTTCATCAGAAATTTCGTCTTTGATTACTTCCTTTGATTCGGTCTTTAGAGCAATGTTTTTTCTCTTCTTTTCTTGGGTTTCATTTTGCTCTAATCTTCCAAGTTCTATTTCATGTTCTTGCAATTTGCCAAATAATGCAGAAAGTGACATTTTAGATAAAGTCTTCTTTTCTGATATCGCTGTCACCTTTGGTTGCCATGCCCTGGTTAGTGACCTTAATACTTTCAGATTCAGTTCATCGTTGGAGAAAAATTTTCCAAGGGCTGTCAAGTGATTTGTTAAGTGGGAGAATCGTTTCTGCATGTCTAATATAGATTCTCCAGGCTGCATACGAAATAATTCATACTCTTGAGAAAGTGTGTTAAGTTTGGATCTTTTTACCTCTACGGTGCCTTCATGGGTTACTTCCAATGTGTCCCATATCTCATTGGCTGTTTTACAATGAGATACGCGGAAAAATTCGTCCATACCTAATGCTGATTGTAAAATGTTTTTCGCCTTTTTATCAAACAGCCCTTTCCTTTTATCGTCATCGGTCCAGGAATTTTTTATCTTGATTTCTTCCTTGTCATTGATTACTGTTGTTGGGATGTAAGGACCATTTTCGACAGCGTCCCATATTTCGTCTCCCTGAGCCTCTAGATATGCTTGCATGCGTATTTTCCAAAAATCATAATGTTCACCAACGAAGCATGGTGGTTTATTGCTGCTGCCACCGTCTCTGAAAACTGGTTGTGCGGAAGCCATGTATTATTAGATCTAGGAGTAAGTTACCTTGAACCTGCTCTGATACCAATTGTAAGATCAGATGTGCACCTAAGAGGGGGGGGGGGTGAATTAGGTGTTTGGGTATTTTAGATGTTTTCAGATTTTAGTGATCGATTTTTGTGGTTAATGAAGGTAGATGAAACAGTAAATAGCAGTAAGTATATGAAACACAGAAGATTTATCCTGGTTCCCCTTATAACCAAGGGTACATCTAGTCCTCTTGCTCACCACAAGAGATTTCCTTCACTATTTGTCAGAATATGTACAAGTCCTCACCCTAGGACCTTTGCTACAACCTTCTAACAAATCTTCTATGATAGAACACTACTATCTTAGATAAAAACACTTAAAGAAAGTACAACTTTCTTTTACAAACACTTGTGATTTGATAAGTTTATAGGAGTAAGAAAGAGGTAGAATGATAACAATCCAAGATTGATTCAAGTACGTTGAGAACCTTAAGGATATGAAAATGATATGCAAGTACTTGAATTTAAGAAAATGACTTTGAGAAAAATTCAGAAAAGTTTGTTCAAAGTCTTGAAGTTGTGTAGTAGGATTGTTGTTTTTTGAATCTGAAGTTGTGATGTATTTATAGTCCATAAACATCTCTTCAGATTCGTGGCCATTGATCCAAGAGGTTTGAGGAAGAATTGCAATGTTTTAGATTCATTTCAGAACTGAAAAAGTGCATTGCTTCCAGTTGTATTCGAATACAAGCTATGTGTATTCGAATACGCCTCTTTGCAACGTTCAAATTTATTCAAATTTAACACTGTGTATTCGAATACACTTTGATGTAGTCGAATACAGATTGATTAATTTGGCCACTAACTTGCTGGATGTATTCGAATACAATAGGATGTAGTCGAATACAGATGAAGGATTTTGGCTACTGACTTAGCATTTCTTCATCTGTATTCGAATACACAAGGATGTAGCCGAATACAGATGAAGGGTTTTAGCTACTGACTTAGCAATTCTTCATCTGTATTCGAATACATGATGTTGTATTCGAATACACCTTTGTATATTTCAAAAAATATTAATTTTAATGCTTTTAAAACAAAGTTTTTGGCTTTCAAAAATGTTGTTTATGCATATGTAAGGATGTAAGGTTCTCTTGTATATGATTTCATGGATTGTATCATTTACCTTTACATAGAACATCTGATGGTATCCCGACTTTAGATCAATCTTAGAAAACACCTCTGCCCCTCTGAGTTTGTCCATTAAGTCATCAATGCCGAGTAAGGGATATATGTTTTTTTTTTATTGTGACTTTGTTGAGCTGACGGTAATCAACACACAGTCTCGACTTTCTATCCTTCTTTTTGACCAATAATACACGGGCTCCTCATGGTGACACACTAGGCCGAATGAATTGTTTAGACAGAAGGTCTTCTAGTTGGTTCTTTAGTTCTGATAGCTCTAAGGGGGCCATTCTGTAAGGAGCCATAGAAATGGTCTTTAGACAAATGAATTGTTTAGACAAAAAGACTTCCAGTTGGTTCTTTAGTTCTGATAGCTCTTTAGTCCTAGTAAGTCTAGTGGAAAGACTTCAGAGAAATCCCTCACCACTAGGATATCATCGACAACAACCTCTAGATTTATACTGATTGAGTTGAGAAACACATATTTTTGGACTCCTCCCTTCAGGGAAAACTTCGGTCTGTTGGTTAAGAGGAACTTCAAAATATCGGGATCCGGAAATATCACATTCCATCGAGCACAGTCTAATAGGACGTAGTTGTTAGACAATCAATCCATTCCCAGAATTACTCCCAGATGTTTTAGAGGGATACAATTTAAATCGGTCTTAAAGTTCATTTTAAACATAGTCAGCGGGCATTGCAAGCACGCTGAATTTCATTTTACTGGTTCAGTAGAGGGTAGGATAACTACTAAATTGATATCACGGTTATACAATATATCCAGGTTACACAGTAAGTCGTGCATTAGATGGGTTCCTAGGAAAGAGAGGTGGGTCAACGGACCACTTAATAACCAAGTCTTTCCTTAGCAAGAATCCCGCTAATACAACATTTTACGGTATTACCCTTCCCTTCTATTTTGGGGATCCTAAAATTTTAAATAGGTTATAGGTTTAAAACATTGTCTTTATTACAAAAATATAGATCATAAACAAAAATTAAGTAATTAAGGAATATTCATATTCATTATAAATTCAATTGTCATAATTAATAACATCATTAAATCACGAGTAGTAAATTCGTAACCATTGCAAATCAAAATCATGAGTAGTAAATTCATGGCGTCATAACGTCAAAAGCTATTATTGCATTGAATCAAATTAAATCAAGATCAGTTCAAATCATAATACAAAAAATTCATACCATCATAATTAGTTATTGCATTGAATCAAATTAAAATCATTTCAAGTCTAGGATCAAGAATTCAAGGCATATCATAATTGTAATCAATTGAAAGAAAATTCCTGATTTCAGAAAGAAAAAAATTAATTAGCATTAAAAGGGATCAAGTAATCATTTCATAATGTTAATTTTCCCTATATAAATATATATATATAACAAAATTAATAATGAATCCTAAAATTAAGATATAACAAAGTCAAGCATCACACGTATATCAAGGCATGCGTCATACAAAATCGTCCCACCCCAAAATTTTCGAGGAATATCGCTCTGATACCAAATGTAACACCCCGGATTTTTGATCCAAAATATTACTTAAAAATATATTGTTTAGAAAGATTTACAACAATTTTTTTTTATAAATAAAATACCTAACATTTATTCATTCAAATAACTAGTAACAACCACGTTTAATTTACATTATTAAGAAAATGTTTATTCAAAGCTAAAACAAGGAAAAACAATTATTCCTAACGGAAGGGAACCCACTTCCGTATTTCTAGAATTCTAGTGCATTTTAAATGTTGGTGACAAAAGATTAAAAATAAACATAGAAATATCGCGGCAATTCTATTATTACAAAATTGTATTGAAAACCCATTTTTTCCCACGTTCGCCGCACGTTAATACTCATCAACTACTCTTGAATCCCCTCGAACTCATTAGTACCTAAAATGTTGTTGTAAGGGTCAGTTTTATCCATCATCAACATCAAACCAAAGTTAAACATATAGAAGAATAACACAAAATATATAAAAGTAAAAACTTCCAATTTAAAAGAAAAAAATACGCAAACCAATAAATTGCATAACAAAAATATACACATGATGCATGCTCCTAAAACTATATAATTCGGATATAAACCTGTCACTAAGGCAACTTCCACACAGAAAGATCACCATACCAATGGGGAAAACCTGCCACTAAGGCAACTTCCACGAAGATGCATATGCCATGACATGATGATGTATTATCAAAGAGATATATTCCCACACAGCCCACTAAGAATCATGTCATATGCATTCAAATCACTTCTTAAAATCATCGTCTTATTCACATATCACTAAGATCCGATGCCACACATCCTTATCATGAGTATCACATATCCATAAACAAATAATCATGAAAATCATAACTTTCACCACATACACACAAAAATCGAGACTTGGTATCATACACACCTTAAAGATTAACAAGTTAACATATATAACAGCAAAATTCAACTCCAACTCAGATACATCATCATAAAACTTTGTCACATTTAACATAAAATTCATACGTTACTTCATATTCGCCATAAAAATCAAAACTTTATCACATATAACATCATCAAAATTCATACTTTACTTCTTAAAAATCATATATTATATAATGAACTCAACGCAAAGAATTGGGGTTTCCTTATTTTAATTCATTAGTCTACATTTATTCCATTCAAAAAGCAAGCAATCACAATTATTAATTTCATGCCATCCAACTAACGGTCTAACTATAATTTGTGTGGGGAAAGCCCTTACATTGGACGCTTTTCTTCCTAATACAAATCTCTACGCCCCACGAAGTTGTTCACAAGGAAAAAGAAGTTCCAAGCTTTTGATGCACGAAGAAGAAGAGGTGATGGTGATGGTGGCTAGGATTTTGGTATTCTTTATAGAATCTTAAAGGGTTTTGTTAAATAGGGTTTGTGATGGTGGCTAGGGTTTCAGTATTCCTTTCTATTTATTATTACTGAGTGTAGAAATATTGTGGAATTTAAAGTGAACATTATTGGGTAGATAGTGTAAGACCCTTAATTTTAAACTCTAAATTATGCAATTTTAGTATATTTGGTGTTGAATTGCTGAGGTATTTAGCCCAATTTTAATTCATTTTGTGAATTAAATACCAAAAGCATATTTTATTAGAGTTTTTTATATGTTTATTATATATATATATATATATATTTAGATTTGGTTAAAATTATTTGGCGAGAAATAATTTATTTATGTTACAAAAAATTTAATATAGGACAATTTGGTTAAAAAAATCACTTGTTGCTGAAAATTTTACCTGTCAATTGAGCTGTAACGAGAGCAGATATTTTTATCAAAATAATTTGAGATGTGTGTGAGAGTTTTAGATATCTGTTGGTTTGGTTTAATATATATATATATATATATTTATATTTTTGGAGAGTTAGTTATGAATATATATATTATTAAGTTAATATATATATGTTAAGTTAAGGCAAGGAGGTTGAAAAACAGAGAGAAAGTAGAAAAGCTGAAAGCCTCGCGTTATTTCTTCTTCTTTCTTTCTTCAGTTTTCAAAAAAAAAAAAAACCAAAACCCACAAACACAAATCCTTATTTATTTACTAGATCTTAAGTCCATCTCGAGAAGTGACAGAAGGGAAAGTTGCTCACTTCCACGCTACGGTGCTAGTGAACAAACTTTGGAAGCGACGTCGCGAACAAAATTTTTACCGAAATTAATCGCGGTGCCGTAATCAGTTGTTAGAGCTACCGTTGAGGTAAGGGCTCCTTCCAAATTTTAGCTTGCATATAAGATTTTATATGTGTATTTATGGAGTTGGAATTTGGTGAAATTGATGTGTGATTTTGAAGAAATTGAATTTAATTGATTTATGTGTGTTTTGAGAAAATTAAATTTAAGATGAGTTTGAGGGATGATTTGTGGAAATTAATTTGGTCTAAATTTATGTTTGGAATTATAGAAATTAATGGGTGTATTGTGGTTGAAAATTTTGGAGATTTAATATTTGGAGATTTAATATAGGTGGTTTATGTTTGGAAATTTGGATATTTAAATTGGTGATTTATGGTTGAAAATTTGGAGATTTAAATTGGTGATTTATGGTTAAAAATTTGGAGATTTAAATTGGTGATTTATGGTTGAAAATTTGGAGATTTAATTTGGTGGCTTATATTTGGTTGTAAAAGTTTGGTGTGTGAAAAAGATATGATTTTGGGAGTTTTGTTGTGGTTTGATAACTTTTAGTTGTGAACAAATTGTTACAAATATTTATGTTTATGTAGTTAGCTCCTTGAGTCTCGAAAAGCAATCGAGACCGTTGGCACCGAGTTAGCGGTGGGGACAACTCTAATATATTAATGTTGTTGTGGTGATTCAAGTTTGGTGTGGTTTATGTGTTCATAATTAATATTATGAAATTTTGAGTTGTGATTTATGTGTGGATTTTGTGGAAAATGAATTGATGAAATTGGTAGTTTATGTTTAAGAATGTGGAGTTTTAAATTTGGTGATTTATGGTTGAAAATTTTGGAGATTAAATTTGGTGGTTGATGTGTTCATAATTAATATTATGAATTTTTGAGATGTGTTTTATGTGTAGATTGGTGGAAAATGAATTTAATGTGTTTATGGGTGAAATTGTGGAAGTTGAATTTAATGTGTTTGAGGTGTTGGTTGTGGTGATTCATGTTTGGTATGATTGATGTGTTCATAATTAACTTATGAATTTTTGAGATGTGTTTTATGTGTGGATTTAGTGGAAAAATGAATTGATATGAATTGGTGTGAATTGTGGGATTATGAGTTATATATGTTTGAGTATGCTCTATGTTGAATTTGAAAAATCATTAGTGTTAAATGAATATTAAAAATGGAGAATCTTTTAATAGCTGCATTTACGTAATGATTGTGGTGAAAGAGTTAGAGTATGCTTATGCATTCAGCGTACATGGTGACCGCAATGGTGCCATGGTGATAGTGGTAACCGTGATAAGCCACAAGATGATGCCATGTGAATAGGTTGTTCATCTTATCCTAGCAGGGATTTTTAAGTCGTGCTGATCTGTGAGCGATTGCACGCATAGAAAATCGTGCTGGTCTGTGAGAGGTTGTACGATAGTAAATCGTGCTGGTCTGTGAGAGGTTGTACGATAGTAAGTCGTGCTGATCTGTGAGAGATTGCACTCTTGTAAGTCGTGCTGATCTATGAGTGACTGTACGCATAGAAAATCGTGTTGGTCTGTGAGAGGCTGTACGATGGTAAATCGTACTGATCCATGAGAGATTGCACCTTGATAATTAGTACTGGTCTGTGAAAGGCTGTACAATTATGATTTACTACCCTTCGAAGAGGGTTTTGGTTTGGAATTCCAAAATCATGCGCATTAGCATATACGCATTGCATTTTAGGGCTTGGCACGCGAGTCATGTTTGATATACCATGATGATTGTATATACATACTCGGTTGTTGTGATTGTATCGTAATTGATGAGTGTGATTGTTTGATTTTGTGTGTAAGTGTTTAATGATTTCGAAACGTTTGCGAAACTGAAATCTGCAATTTTTTATAGTTGTATTCGAATACGTGGTGCTTGTATTCGAATACATTTACGTGGTGCTTGTATTCGAATACAGTGATGCTGTATTCGAATATGACAGTGCAATTTTGTTCGAAACTTCATTTTTCAAACATGTTTATGCATGTTTAGCATATGCAAACCCTTTCTAGATGTATGCTAAGTGGAAAGGTTATTTTGTGCATTTAAAATTTAAATGCTATGTGATATTTGTTAATTTCGGTTGGTTACCTTTACAATTATTGTGGAAATTTGGGCTTTTTCCTTCAGATGAGGATCAGGATCGTCCTACCGGTTAGTACCATGGAGTTAAGAATACAGTTAGTCCTATCTGACCGTGGCTGTGTTAGAAGGATTTTTGCGGAGCGTGTGGGAATCACCCAGGTTGTTAGTTTTTTTGTGGCATGATCAGATTAGATGGTTGTATAGGGGCTAGACGTCTTTCTTTTGGGGTTGTATTTATTTCATTTTGGAAGACGGTACCTATAGCTTATATTGTCAGCTTGACTTTTATTTTGATGGGTCCTTGTACCACTTTTTGATGTGACGTGGGGAAGTTAAAATTCTTGGGGCAGTGCTTTTGTACAGGTGTCTGCTGAGAATACCCCAGGGGTATGAGCTACGTTGGATAGGTCTCATAGCCCCGGTGTATTTTTTTGTTTTAAATACTTTGGATTTTCATTTTAAAACCGTTTCCGCTGTTTGTAAATATTGTTGACGTTGTCGTTGAGTTACGACTTAAATATTTTATCCAAAAGTATTTCCTTCTTAATTTATGAATTTTAGTTTGTTTGAAAAAAAAATAGGCTGTTACAATTGTGGTATTAGAGATTTGGTTTGGATTTCTTTGGGGCTGTGGAGCTTTGTTATCGATTGTAGGTCAACCTGTAGGTTGCGAGTCGTTATCTGATCATGCGTCGTGTTAAGTTATCTGAGTTGTCAGGTCTTGTGGAGTTGTTATGTGTTGATGTGGTCGGAAGTTATTTTTGGAATTATTCTAAGTGGAGAATTTTTTAAGCAAAGTATTAGATGTTCGCCTAGTAGATTTCAGGATGCGACTGGATGAAGTTTGATAACTGGAAAAGAGGTGTGAACACCATGGAATTGTTGAGAATACAAGGGTTCCATTTGGAATAGCATTTGGTGCTTAGGTGTCAGCGAAAGAGGCTTGTATTGAAGTTAAGGTCTACACATTAGGGGTGAATACTACCTTGGTTTGATAAAGGACGCTTTGAGGAATAGTCGATACCTTGAGGGGTAAGGTCGAGCATTCGAATTAAACTAGATTCGTGATTTAGATTGTTAAGTATGAATCTCATGACGATTATAGGAATGAGACTATATATTTTGTTGGTAAGTGACAAATCTCTGTGTGGTTTAGGAGATAATAAGTATGGATAGTGATTTTAGATGAAACTATCGACGCGTAAGTGTGAATTTTGAGTGATGTTCGGGTAAACATAAGGAGTTAAGCCTTAATGTATTGAACCACATGTTACTATTAAGTGGAATTGGAAGTACAGAGTACAAGAGTACTTAAAGATTGTTGAAATGTAAGCTTGGAGTGTCTATTAAAGGATGGTAAACACTAGGAGAGTGTGAATATTTTGATAAGTTAGAGGGATTAATCAAGATTTGATTTGAGACCCTAAGATGGTTGATCTTTAAGTCGATGATTTAAAATCTGCAAGGTTGGGTGGAGGACCAAGTGACACCTTAAACTTGTATGATCGAGGTAGTTGGGTAGGCAAGTGGTAAATGATTCATGTTATGGATGGGAGTATTTGAAGATTTACTAATAATGTTGTATTATGATTAGAAGAGTTTTCACTAGTGAGATTACTAAGGCGGTTAGAGTCAATGATGAATAAGACCTTGTATTGTATCTGAAGATGACATGAATGAATTTAGGCAGTGTATTGAGTATTTGAATATTTCAAGGATCAGATTTTATAATTTTATTCAATGACATAGCGTGAATAGGAAGAAATGTAACAAATGATTTATGGTTTAGTTGTTGTTCTTGGGAAGCCAAGCATTAAGATTTGAAATGAGTGTTTCAGTTGCTAGATAGACGAGGAAGGTATGTGGGTCTTGGAAATATTTTACTACTAAGTTATGAGGATGAGGTTTAAAGATAATTATTCTTTAGGAGATGCTTATTGGGAATGTATGAGAAGTAGTTCCTTAGGTTGTTCGATTGCTGAGTTTCTTTTAGTTGGTACCTCAGTGAAGGATGAGAGTGGATACGAAAATCCAACGAGTGAACCAAATTTTGGAAAACGTGCCATGAAAACTTGTAGGAGCAGCACATGGGTATGTGGCTTATGTCAATTAAGGATTCATGAAATGAATTATCCATCCGAAAATCAGACATTGTTATTAGAAGAGTACGCCAATGAATTCAAAGGAACTACTTGAAGGTATGTCATAGGGGTACGTTATTGTGTTCGTCAATCAGATAGTGCGTAGAGTTATTAACCACTCTATGAAAAAGGATAGACGACGCTTTCTTCGAGTAGGCCGGACGAAACAAGTTCTAGCATGTATGTTGAGTTTGAGTGCAGACCTAGTGTGGTTATTACTCTTACTTTAAGTTTCGAGGACGAAACTTCTTTTTGGAGGGTAGTAATGTAAGACCTTAATTTTAAACTCTAAATTATGCAATTTTAGTATATTTGGTGTTGAATTGTTGAGGCATTTAGCCCAATTTTAATTCATTTTGCGAATTAAATACCAAAAGCATATTTTATTAGAGTTTGTTATATGTTTATTATATATATATATATATATATATTTATTTCCGTTTAAAATTATTTGGCGAGAAATAATTTATTTACGTTACGAAAAATTTAATACCTGACAATTTTGTTAAAAATATCACTTGTTGCTGAAAATTTTACTTGTCAATTGAGCTGCAACGAGAGTAGATATTTTTATCAAAATAATTTGAGATGTGTGTGAGAGTTTTAGATATTTGTTGGTTTGGTTTAATATATATATATATATATATATATATATATATATATATATATATATAAATATATTTATATTTTTGGAGAGTTAGTTATGAATATATATATTATTAAGTTAATATATATATGTTAAGTTAAGGCAAGGAGGTGGAAAAACAGAGAGAAAGTAGAAAAGCTGAAAGCCTCGCGTTATTTCTTCTTCTTTCTTTCTTCAGTTTTCAAAAAAAAAAACCAAAACCCACAAACACAAATGCTTATTTATTTACTAGATCTAAGCTCCATCTCCCGAAGTGACACAAGGGAAAGTTGCTCACTTCCACGCTACGGTACTAGTGAACAAACTTTGGAAGCGACGTCGCGAACAAAGTTTTTACCGTAATTAATCGTGGTGCCGTAATCAATGGTTAGAGCTACGGTTGAGGTAAGGGCTCCTTCCAAATTTTTAGCTTGCATATAAGATTTTATATGTGTATTTATGGAGTTGGAATTTTGTGAAATTGATGTGTGATTTTGTAGAAATTTAATTTAATTGATTTATGTGTGTTTTGAGGAAATTAAATTTAACATGAGTTTGAGGGATGATTTGTGGAAATTAATTTGGTGTAAATTTATGTTTGGAATTATGGAAATTAATGGGTGTATTATGGTTGAAAATTTTGGGGATTTAATATTTGGAGATTTAATATAGGTGGTTTATGTTTGGAAATTTGGAGATTTAAATTGTTGATTTATGGTTGAAAATTTGGAGATTTAAATTGGTGATTTATGGTTAAAAATTTGGAGATTTAAATTGGTGATTTATGGTTGAAAATTTGGAGATTTAATTTGGTGGTTTATATTTGGTTTTAAAAGTTTGGTGCGTGAAAAAGATATAATTTTGGAAATTTTGTTGTGGTTGGATGAATTTTAGTTCTGAAGAAATTGTTATAAATATTTATGTTTATGTAGTTAGCTCCTTGAGTCTCGAAAAGGAATCGAGACCGTTGGCACCGAGTTAGCGGTGGGGAGAACTCTAATATATTAATCTTGTTGTGGTGATTCAAGTTTGGTGTGGTTTATGTGTTCATAATTAATATTATGAAATTTTGAGATGTGATTTATGTGTGGATTTTGTGGAAAATGAATTGATGAAATTGGTAGTTTATGTTTGAGAATGTGGAGTTTTAAATTTGGTGATTTATGGTTGAAAAGTTTGGAGATTAAATTTGGTGGTTGATGTCTTCATAATTAATATTATGAATTTTTGAGATGTGTTTTATGTGTAGATTGGTGGAAAATGAATTTAATGTGTTTATGGGTGAAATTGTGGAAGTTAAATTTAATGTGTTTGAGGTGTGGGTTGTGGTGATTCATGTTTGGCATGATTGATGTGTTCATAATTAATATTATGAATTTTTTAGATGTGTTTTATGTGTGGATTTTGTAGAAAAATGAAATGATATGAATTGGTGTGAATTGTGGGATTATGAGTTATATATGTTTGAGTATGCTCTGTGTTGAATTTGAAAAATAATTAGTGTTAAATGAGTATTAAAAATGGGGAATCTTTTAATAGCTGCATTTACGTAATGATTGTGGTGAAAGAGTCAGAGTATGCTCATGCATTCAGAGTACATGGTGACCGCAATGGTGCCATGGTGATAGTTGTAACCGTGATGTGCCACAAGATGATGCCATGTGAATAGTTGGTTCATCTTATCCTTGCGGGGATTTTTAAGTCGTGCTGATTTGTGAGCGATTGCACGCATAGAAAATCGTGTTGGTATGTGAGAGGCTGTACGATAGTAAATCGTGCTGGTCTGTGAGCGATTGCACTCTTGTAAGTCGTGCTGATCTGTGAGCTATTGCACGCATAAAAAATCGTGTTGGTCTATGAGAGGCTGTACGATAAAAAATCATGCTGGTCAGTGAGAGGCTGTACGATAGTAAGTCGTGCTAATCTGTGAGAGATTGCACTCGTGTAAGTCGTGCTGATCAGTGAGCGATTGCACACATAGAAAATCGTGTTGGTGTGTGAGAGGCTGTATGATAGTAAATCGTGCTGATCCGTGAGAGATTGCACCTTGATAAGTAGTACTAGTCTGTGAGAGACTGTACAATTACGATTTACGCCCCTTCGATGAGGGTTTTGGTTTGGAATTCTGGAACTATGCGCATTAGCATATACGCATTGCATTAGGGGGCTTGGCACGCGAGTCATGTTTGATATACCATGATGATTGTATATACATACTCGGTTGTTGTGATTGTGCCGTAATTAATGAGCGTGATTGTTTGATTTTGTGTGTAAGTGTGTAATGATTTCGAAATGTTTCAGAAATTGAAATCTGCAATTTTTAACAGTTGTATTCGAATACGTGGTGCTTGTATTCGAATACATTTAAGTGGATTTTGCTACTGACTCGTGTTTTAGCTCTGTATTCGAATACAGTGATGCTGTATTCGAATAAGACAGTGCAGTTTTGTTCGAAACTTCATTTTTCAAACATGTTTATGCATGTTTAGCATATGCAAACCCTTTCTAGATGTATGCTAAGTTGAAAGGTTATTTTGTGCATTTAAAATTTAAATTCTATGTGGTATTTGTTAATTTCGATTGGTGACCTTTACAATTATTGTGGAAATCTGGGTTTTGCCCTCAGATAAGGATCAGGACCGTTCTACCGGTTAGTACCCTGGAGTTGGGAACACAGTTAGTCCTATCTGACCGTGGCTGTGTCAGAAGGATTTTTGCGGAGCGTGTGGGAATCACCCAGGTTGTTAGTTTTTTTGTGGCATGATCAGATTAGATGGTGGTATAGGGGCTAGACGTCTTTCTTTTGTGGTTGTATTTATTTCATTTTGGAAGACGGTACTTATACCTTATATTGTCAGCTTGACTTTTATTTTGATGGGTCCTTGTACCACTTTTTGATGTGACGTGGGGAAGTTAAAATTCTTGTGGCAATGCTTCTGTACAGGTGTCTGCCGAGAATACCCTAGGGGTATGAGCTACGTTGGATAGGTCTCATAGCCCCGGTGTATTTTTTTTATTTTAAATACTTTGGATTTTCATTTCAAAACCGTTTCCGCTGTTTGTAAATATTGTTGACATTGTCGTTGAGTTATGACTTAAATATTTCATCCAAAAGTATTTCCTTCTTGATTTATGAATTTTAGTTTGTTTAAAAAAAAAAACGGGCTGTTATAGATAGTGTTTGGTCTGAATAAGGAATAGAAGGGAGAAAATATTATTATTATTATTATTATTATTATTATTATTATTATTATTATTATTATTATTATTATTATTATTATTATTATTATTATTATTATTATTATTATTATTATTATTATTATTATTATTATTATTATTATTATTATTGGTTAACCTTCACCATAAAAAAAGGCACAAACTCCCAGCCCAACTTTCTACTCATTCATTTAGATGGGTTGTGTGACACCAAGCCACAACCCTTAGCCCAAATTCTTCTTGCCATAGAGACAAAAATACATTTACTAAATAATTTTTACTAACAACTTTACTACAATAAGTCTAAAAAGGCGAATAATTACCACACCTAATTTAATATTGGAAAATATGTATTTATAGATTCAAATTATTTTAACTAGTAATTTTAGAGGATGTTACACTTGCCATATGTTTGAAATTATTAATTTTCTTCGAGGTAATACTAATTATTGAATGATATACATTGCCTTTTGTGGACGTACCATGATGATTAAAGTGTTGATCTTGCTAATGAAATCAATTTAGAATGCTAGTCGTAGTTTTGAAAGATTAGGAAATTCATATTATTAGTAATAATAATTCTTGAATATTAGAGGTTGGTTGAACTTTAAAGTTAGGAATTTTTTAAAGGACATTTTGAATGACTTAAAGTTGATTTATTTTGTAAAATGAAAATAAATTTTGTTTGAATTGCTCTTGATTTATTTTAAAGAATTAAGTTCAGTTGCTTTTTTGTTGATTTATAAAATAAAAATAATTTTACACTATTGGTTTTATATAATGTTTAAAATAGCTGAAAATTTACACCATGTTTTACTATGTGTTGTTTTTAAGAAAATCAAAAAGATTTGTTGCTACATAAGTCTAGTTATGGTCATGTTTTATTGGTTTAAAGAGCTGGTGTGTTACGCGTTAGTCCAATTTTGTGGCTTGATAGAAACTATGGATGTATCTATAGGTCTGTCGATAGAGAACTACTATATAACTAACAACCCTCAAGATTCAAACTTAGTCTGTAATATATTTAAGGCATTCACTACTCATTTAAGCATAACATGTCAAGAATCCTAGCATCATAAGGTAACAAGACACAACAAATAAATTAAACACATCACATTCAACAACTCAAATATGAAGGAAATCTCATGATTAATTATTATCGTTTATTGATAAAACTAAGCATATGAATTTAGTCAAGGAAAACTTACTACATTTAGTTGAATCAAATAATACATATATCAATTTCGTTTTCAAATTCAACCAACTTCTCAAACAATATTCTACTAGTTTTACTCTCTTAAAAGAATGTTTAAATCCTAAAAACAATTACTCTACAGGTTTCACAAAAGTTAGGCATATAGCAAAACATTTAAAATTGTTAGATCCAACACCAGTTATCTAGAACTTGGCAATTGGATTCATACACCTTAAAAAAAATAGTGGCAAATAATAACGAATAATAAATTAGAATCACCAACTCAATTGAAACCTACAATAACAATTATAGTTTACAATTTATTCCTCTAATGCTAAACCCGTATCGAGATCCTCCAGCTACTAAGGAAATAAAAAAAAAATAAAGGGGTGCGATATAAAATCTTAGTGAGTTCTGAAAAATAAAAGGAATGGTAGTTTAAAAATATTTCTTTCATAGATATGCATAAGAACATGAAATTATGATTCTTTCTTTATGGTTCCGAAACAATGCATGACCTCAAATCTTTTCTTTGTAAACAAAGAAAATCCGCGCAATATCTTGATGTGGATTGTAACACCCTAAATTTTAAAATAAATTATTTTATAAACTAAATAAGATTCTAAATAACTAATTTGATGTTAAAATTATTTTAAAGTAAATGTTGATAAATTTTGTTACTAATTTTCATTATATGGATAACTTCTATGATGTGCTAGTTTAATACATATTATATTAAATGTGTGATATAAATAATAAATATTTTATTATATTATTTTATATATATTTTTCTAAAAATAATATGTGTTAAAGAAAAAGATTTTATGCAATTTTACATGTATATACGCGTACCCAATTAATGTAATACTTTCTTCGCGTTGACTAATGTTAAGTATGCACGTAGTTATATAACTATTTTCTATTTTTAGTTATTTATTTTATAAATAATTATCTTGGAATAGTAGCGATATTGGGTTTGATTTCCTTTATTGTTATATTCTTGTTATAACATTGTGATTTTATATATATTATTATGATTTAGTAATTAATATAGAGTTTTGATGTTATATTTATTTACCTTACAATTTCGACTATTCTCTACTGATGGTAATATTTTAATTCTTGTATTTGAAAAAAATAAGTATTATTATAGTAATTATTTGGAATATGAGAATTTTGGTTATTAAAGTATTTTAAAAGATTAATAACTTTAATTATTTTATTTTGTATAATATTAGTTTCGAAATATTAGTAATATTTTAGAAATTAAATTGTGTTTAAAAAAAAAAAAAAAA
>JBBPBQ010020322.1:14464170-14501469 GCA_037974755.1 Cicer yamashitae
ATATATATATATATATATATATATATATATATATATATTAGTCAAAATTAGTTTTTGTAATTGTTGGCTTTATTTTAAAAATAAAAAATAAAGAAAGGAGTAGAACGTGTTTTATGGGTTAACCCCAACTAAAATCTAATTAATAATAATAATAATAATAATGATAATAATAATAATAATAATAATAATAATAATAATAATAATAATAAAAAGAAGAAAAAAAAAGGAGAACAAAAGTAGGGTTCTCATCTTCTTCGTAGCCGTCGCCTCCGCCTCTATTCTTATTTGTTCTTCATCTTCTCTCTTCAATCATAACCATTATAGCAGGTGTCGTGCAAAACCAATACCACATCTGTGATCGTTGTAACACCCCAAATTTTATAATAAATTATTTTATTAATAAAATAGAATTTTAAATAATTAATTTGGCGTTAAAGTTATTTTAGAATGTATATTGATTAATTTTCTTTATACGTGTATTTTCTATGACGTGCTAATCTTGTACACATTTGACTAAATGAGTGATATAAATAATAAATACTATATTTTATTATCTTATATATTTCACTAAAAATAATAGTATTTTAGTGTACATATTTTAAAGAATAAGATTTTATGCGATTTTATGTGTATATGTACGTTCGTAATTAATGTGATATTTGCTTGTATGTTTGACTAATGTTAAATATGCACATATTTATATTTTAATAAATTCTAAGTATCTCATATTTTAGTTATTCATATTTGGGGTAGTAATAATATTGTGTTTGATTTCCTTTATTTTTATATACTTGTTGTGGCATTGTGATTTTATATATATTTATTATGATTTAGTAATTAATATAAAGTAGCAATGTTATATTTATTCATTTTGTGATTTAGACTATTCTCTAATGATGGTAGTATTTTAATATGAGTATTTTGAAAAATAAGTATAATTATAGTGACTATTTTGAATATGAGAGTTTCAATTGTTAGTAATATGTATTTTTTTAAAAGGTTAATTATTTTAATTACTCTAATTTATCATATATTAGTTATGAAATATTAGTAATGTTTTGAAAAATAAATGATGTTTGGAGGAGTATTAAAAATGAGAAAAATGAGATTAATAAACTATTAATTTTGTTTTAGCAAAATAAAAATAATAATAGTAATAAAACAAAAAAAGTAAATAAAGAGACCAATGGGTTTGACCCATGTGTGAACCCTAATTGTTAACAAAAAAAATTGTGATATAGACTTCCTCTTCTTCTTGAAAGAACGCGCATCCATTCTTCCTCTTCTCTAAAATTCATTGCCACCAATTCCTTGCCTTTTGAATCGATCCCAACCTCTATCCCACACAAAATCGGCCACTGAATCCATTTTTGGCATCAGTTTTATCAATCGTTGCTCCGTTTCTTCAGAAACAGTTGCGTTTCTTTCCTTGGGCGAGCTGTTTTTGGCCGATTCCGATCACCACGTTTGTTGTCTCAAAAGACTGACATCGTTTTTGGATTCCTCTCGTCGAAACCTTCAAGAAACACTACTCATTTTCATTTTTCGGTGAAGTTGACGTCAGACCCTTCCGGCGCTCCGACGAGTCGATGAGACATTTTCTGTAGTTTTCTTGTCGTCGTTTTGACTCCATTTTTGTTCCTAAAATTATTATTAATTATTTAACATTTATTTTTATGCTCTGCATAATTTATCAGTCACGTCTCAACGATTTAGGAAGTCGCCGTTTATTCGGATTCGCTCGTTGTACGTTGACGATAGGCAGTCGCTATTGATTTCTATGTTTGGGGAAGCGTCAAAATAAGGTAAGGGGTGAGAGAGCGTTTGAATTCATGAGTATAATATATTGTGAGATGAACGGGAAAACCGTATTTCCCAACGATTCATCCGGGGCTCGCTACGTATGGAAGTAGCCCTTTGAGGGATAAATTAATTAATGTGCAAATATGAAAATTGTGAGATTAAAATATAGAATAGAAATATTTGTAAGGTGTTGATTGATTTAATTTCTTTAAATGTGTGGTATTTGATGTTATTGTGATATTGAGTGTCGAATTAATTTTATGTATATGTTTGATTAGATGAGTTTTATGTGATCTGATAATAAAAAATGGTCGTGTTGTGATAATTTTATGTGATGATGATGATATATGAATAATAATTGTGATTTTATAAATTTGTGATGAGTTATGTAATGATGATGATGTGTGATTTATAATAGTGATGTTATGAATTTGTGATGAAAATATTGAAGTAACCCCTAATGAAATAATTGTGATTCCAATTTGTTTTTGAGAAAACGGTCTTAATGGAGTATCATAGACCAACAATGGGAGAAAA
The DNA here is from genome assembly GCA_037974755.1 of Cicer yamashitae. Lineage (NCBI taxonomy): Eukaryota > Viridiplantae > Streptophyta > Magnoliopsida > Fabales > Fabaceae > Cicer > Cicer yamashitae. Next base: position 14,466,511 of record JBBPBQ010020322.1, read on the forward strand.
TAAATATTGAGAATTTGTGAAGTGGAGATTATTTTGTCATCATATAGGTAGGGCCTGACAAGCCTAGTGATTCCGGGGAAGTACAACTGAATTGAGCTTGATCGTGGTGGTCTACTGTTGAGCCTTAAGGCAAGATTGTTAGACCTTGGAGGTATTCGGGAGGGGAATTCCTAGGTGACTTGGAGGTAGCACTCCAAATGTCGGGAGCTACCATGCAACACACGTTTACCTCGACTGTCGCGTATATGTGTCTCGGGTTGAGTTGAGGGGATCTATGAGCACAGGGCCAATTTGAATTGTCCGTCCACCAGGATGGTGGCATAGTATTAGGCCTCCTAACCAAGTACTTCAGAGTTAGAATGGTACCACATTGTGAAGTAGAGTCTAAGCTCATGTATAGCATTGCATGTTCTTGTGATTGTTTTGTTGTGATTGATGTGTTTCAAAAGTAATAATAGTTTCTCTGAGATGATTTGATGCATATTATAATGAGATAAAAGTTTTTACGTGTTCTTTACACTTATAATGAGATGTTTTGTTCTGATTGTTTACGTGTTCTTCACACTTATATTATACTATCAACATGATTTCAAAACTCACCTCCTTCGTTGTTTGTGTTTGACTGGCTTGGCCCTGCGTTTGGGAAATCGCAGTTATTACAGGTTAATGAGTCTTGAATTTCAAGCTTGGGAGAAACCCCGCTCTGATAGGTGATACCGGGAATGAGAGTCATAAGTTGTATTTTTATTTGTTTAATTAGAAACAACTTTTTGGTATGAAATTCAACTTTTTGGTTTAATTAGAAACAACTTTTTGGAGTTAAATTAAGAAATTCAAGTTACATCAAAGTTTATGGAGATTGCACTATTTTATAGGAGGAAAAAGTTTAAAATGTTCATTTGCAGTTTTGAGGAATGTGATATCTCAAATTAATTATAAAAGTTTTTATTCCCTTGAAAACATATTTGCTTTATCCACTGCGAATTAAAGTTAAAAATTCTATTATAAATTATTATATATTATTTTGGGGTTTAGGGTGTCACATTAGTGGTATCAGAGCAGGTCTGTCCAATCAGGCCGAGTGGGTGGAATGTTGATTTAGTGGTAGTCGAATGTCAGTCGTGTCAATTGTGTTTTCTTGTGTAATAATTATTTTCACGATCATGGTTTTCCCGTTATATGATTGTGTTAAGTGTTATATGCTTTTGTATTATTATACATATTTTTGAGGTTACTAATTAACTGTTTATTATTTACTTACCCTAATTGTGTTATGGATTCTAAATTCCTACCTAAGTGTGTAAATAAACCATGAAAATACTTGTTAATATTTGAGTTAATTTTAATTGTTGACAAGATTACGTTAGTTACTTGTTGAATGATTTTGTTGCTTGTATACAGAAATATGATTTTTGCACTCTTGTTTTGTGTGAATAGTTGGAAATAATAATTTTGATTGACCATCTATATGTTTGAAGTTATTAATCTTATTCATGTAATCTTAGCTATCGAATGTTAGACCTCACCTGTTAGTTGTTTTAAAGTTCCATTTTCAACCTTAATCAATTTAAAATATTTAGTCTTGATATGAATCTATTTAAAGTGTTTGATATAATAACTAATTGATTGAAACATTGATTTCCGTACGAACTATATTTTTAAAACTTCAAGTGTTGACTTTTACTAGGTACAAATTATTTTTATTTTTGTTGAAACTCAATTTAGTGAAAAAAAAAGATGTTTCGTTCTAAACTTTGAGTTAGATAAGAAATATGTCTCTTATGTTCAAAGTTTTAATTTTGACTAAAAAATTCTTATTTTGATTTTTTGTTGACTTGTGTGAAGAAAAAAATCGATTTTAAAGTGTGAATGTTAACTTTAAATCACTTGAAAGTGTTGATGGTTGTATCTAGATGAGTAGAGTTTTGATATTGGTTTTGAAAACAATTTAGAATGTTCGTCATGATTTTAAATAGTATGAAATTCATATTATTAGGAATAGTAATTCTTGAATATTAGAGGTTGGTAGAACTTACAATATTTTAAAAATGACCTTTTGAAGGAGTTAAAGTTTACTTATTTTGTAAGATGAAAATAACTTTTGTTTGAATTACTCTTGATTATTTTAAAGAAATTAAATTGAGTTGGATTTTTGTTGATTTATAAAATAAAAATAATTTGATACTACTGATTTTATTTAATGTTTAAAATAACTGAAAATTTACACCATATTTTACTAGATCTTATTTTTAAGAAAATCAAAAAGAGTTGTTGTAATGTTGGTTTAGAGGTGCTGGAATGAATATTGAATCGTGAGGGTGTCGGTATATTTGTTTGAAATGATTGATTTATGAACTCATTAGAGTTTAACTTGATGTTAGAGTTTTAGATTTTAAGAACTCATTAGTGATTTATAATAGCACTAATAAAAACAAGGTCAAATGATAAAATGTCTACTAACGACAAAGAGAAGGAAACATAAGAAAAAAATAAAAAAAAACAAAGTTTTTGAAACAATTATCTCAATGATGAAACTCGTTTTGAAAAGTTATCTAAATTTTGGATTCTATAATCGATGTGTTTTATGAGTAAAATGTTTTTATTTTTTTATTTTTTCTATTTTTTTGTAGGATTGTGATTGTTGTGTTATCATTGTCGAAATGTATATTTGAGTTTAATATAAAAAGGTGACATGCTTTTTGTAAAATTGATGGTGTGCTATGCTTTAGACCAATTTTGTGCTTTGATAGAAACTGATGATGTATCTATAGACATATTGAGTAGCAGGTGCGAGAGGAGACTGTTATTTTGTAGATGGGTGAATTAGTATAATTCATTATCATAACCAAGTATGTCTTGTGTTTTGTGTCATGTGCACTACTTTAATGTATATAAATATACAATTTTGTTTTTTTTTTTTGTAGAATTTGAGAAAATAAGAAAATAAATTGGAACTATCTTGGAAGTGTTAATTTATTAGAAAACTTTTTATCTATCTAGATATAAAATTTAAATCTTCTTTCAAAATATAAGTTGAAAATAATAATTTTTATAATGATTAATTATTTAGAAATGTGTTTTTGACGATTAAAGTAAGAGGGATTTTAAAAATCTTATAGATTTTAAAAATACATGTGATTTATTTTATTTTTAATTTTATTTAGAAATGTGATTTATTTTAGTTGTTTTTATTTAGACGTGATTTATTGAAAAGTGATTAAAGGAAAAATTTTGAATTCCCAATGGATTTTTTTTTTTTTGGGTGCTAAATGATTAGTGATACATTTTATAATAATTTAAGTCTAGAAATCAATTTTTAGAATGATGTGTAACCTTTAAAGTGGTTTATGTACTACTTGATTCAATTTGGTTTGGTAGCGTGTTGTGTCTACTAGTAAATAATTATTTATTTTATCTGCTACTTGGAAATCTATGTTTTAGTTTGTTGTAACTTTTAAGTGATAATTAATTCAAAAGATAATTTGAGCGGGATCAATTTTGAGCAGTTAGCCTTCTATGAGAGTACGTTACATGTGTTTGAATCATCGTTTAAGTTATGAGATGAACGTAAAATCTTGGTGCTAATTTTTGGATTAACTATGTGAATGTGTATGTAATTATGTAAATATTAAATTGTTTGTGTTGCAAGTGTTCTAATTGTTGGGAATTAGTGTATAGAGTTAGAGTAGTCGAGAGCATCTAAAAGTGAAATAGTTCTATATTTCTTCAATCGGATTATTGATTATATATTGATGTAAGTGTCATTTCTTTTGTTGTTGTAACTAGTTGTAAATTACAAATAAATTATTGTAAATGTGCAATTAAGTGAGTTTTTAACTTGAAGTAAGGAGTAGGAGTTGTTGTAACGCCGTAGATTTTTTTTGATCCAAAATGTTACTTGAAAATATATTGTTTAGAAAGATTTACGACAATTTTTTTTTTATCTAACTACCTAACCTTTATTCATGCAAATAATTAGTAACAACCACGTTTATTTAATTTTATTAAGAAAATATTTATTCAAGGCTATAACAAGAAAAACAATAATTCCTAACGGAAGGGAACCCATTTTCCTAATTTCTAGAATCCTAGTGCATTTTAAAAGTTAGTGACCAAAGATTAAAAATAAACTTAGAAGTATCGCGACAATCCTATCATTACAAAATTGTATTGAAAACCCATTTTTATCCCCCGTTCGCCGCACATTAATACTCATCAACTACTCTTGAATCTCCTCGAACTCATTAGTACCTAAAATGTTGTTGTAAGGGTCAGTTTTATCCATCATCCACATCAAACCAAGTTAAACATATAGAAGAATAACACAAAATATATAAGAGTAAAAACTTCCAATTTAAGAGAAAAAAATACACAAACCAATAAATTGCATAACAAAAATATATACATGATGCATGCTCCTAAAACTATATGATCCGGATATACCTTCCACTAAGGCAACTTCCACACAGAAAAATCACCCATACCAATGGGGAAAACCTGCCACTAAGGCAACTTCCATACAGATCACCCATACCAATGGGGAAAACCTGCCACTAAGGCAACTTCCACGAAGATGCATATGCCATGACATGATATGATGATATATTATCAAAAAGATATATTTCCACACAGCCCACTAAGAATCATGTCATAAGCATTCAAATCACTTTTCAAAATCATCATCTTATTCACATATCACTAAGATCACATATCCATAACAAATAATCATGAAAATCATAACTTTCACCACATACACACAAAAATCAAGACTTGGTATCATACACATCATAAAGATTAACACGTTAACATATATAACAACAAGATTCAACTCCAACTCATACATCATATAAAACTTTGTCACATATAACATACAAATTCAACTCTTCTTTCATATTCATTATAAAAATTAAAACTTTATTACATATAACATAAAATTCATACTTTATTTCATATTCGCCATAAAAATCACAACTTTATCATATATAACATAAAAATCTATACTTTACTTTATAAAATCATATATTATATAATGAACTTAACTCAAAGGATTGGGGTTTCATTACTTTAATTCATTAGTCTACATTTATTCCTTTCAAAAAGCAAACAATCACAATTATTAATTTCATGCCATCCAACTAACGGTCTAACTATAATTTGTGTGGGGAAAAGCCCTTACCTTGGCCGCTTTTCTTCCTAGTACAAATCTCTAAGCCCCACGAAGTTGTTCACAAGGAAAAGAAGTTCCAAGCTTTTGATGCACGAAGAAAAGAGGTGATGGTGATGGTGGCTAGGATTTTGGTATTCTTTACAGAATCTTGTTTGTAAAGGGTTTGTGAAATAGGGTTTGTGATGGTGGCTAGGGTTTCAGTATTCCTTTCTATTTAAAGTGAATATTATTGGGTAGATAGTGTTGGGCCTGAATAAGGAATAGAAGAGAGAAAATATTATTATTATTATTATTATTATTATTATTATTATTATTATTATTATTATTATTATTATTATTATTATTATTATTATTATTATTATTATTATTATTATTATTATTATTATTATTATTATTATTATTATTATTATTATTATTATTAGTTAACCTTCATCAAAAACAAGGCACAAACTGTCCGCCCAACTTTCTACTCATTCAAATGGGTTGTGTGATACCAAGCCACAACCCTTAGCCCAAATTCTTCTTGCCTTAGAAATAAAAATACATCTACTAAATAATTCTTACTAACAACTTTACCACAATAAGTCGAACAAGGCGAATAATTATCACACCTTATTTAATATTGTAAAATATATATTTATAGATCCAAATTATTTTAATTAATAATTTTAGAGGATGTTACAGTTGTGGCGCCACCTTCGCACTCCTGAACCATGTTAAAGATACTTTTAATTCCCCATGTTTGAATTTGAATGACTACAGTTATGGTTACCTTAAGTAGTTGACTACATGAGTAAGAGGGACTAGCTACCCCGATGACTCGTCGTCGATAAAAGAGACAACGATAACCCATTCTTATTATTGTTATAAATACTTGTTAATTTTCTTTTGGAAATAGTTAGAAACCATGTTCACCTCTTATACAACTTTGAGTGATTATGAGTCTTATGTGGCATCAATGTTGAATGCTAATAACTGATTAAGTGACGCAAATATTAGGTTGGTGGTGTGTACATAAATTAAATATGTTTGATCTTCGAAGTAACTTGCTGGAAATAAATAAGTACATTGTGTTAGAATCTTATTATTTGTTATATATTCTCTCATTTGATAAGGATCTAGAACGATTGTATGAGTTCTATGAATGAATCCTGTGTATGAGACTTTGAAACTAATTTAGACTTTAAGTGTGTTTGAAACTATACGTGAAAATATTTGTCTTATTCCACTATGATTATACACATCATTTTAAAAGAATAAATTAAGTGACTGTATGTCATTGAGTTGTTATATGCATTTCTGCTTGTAATTCTTAAATGTGTGAAATTTTTTAAATGTTTCTTTATATGCCTAACTTTTGTGAAATATGTAGAGTAATTGTTGAAATGATTTAACCACTCTTTTAAGAGAGTGAAACTAGTGGAGTATTGTTTGAGAAGTTAGTTCAACTCGAAAGCGTATATGATATATATGTTACTTGATTCAACTAAATGTACTATGTTGTTGTTGACTAAATTCACGTGCTTAGTTTTACCTATAAAGGATAATTAATGATCATGATATTTTCTTCATATTTAAGTTGTTGAATGTGATGTGTGTTAATAGATTTATTGTGTCATGTTAGTCAATCATGCTAGATTTAATGTGATGTGCCTTAGAAATGTTTCTAGACTAAGTTTGAATCTTGAGGGTGGTTAGTTAGACATTAATTCGCATATTGTTCTCTACAAATTTCGAGGACGAAATTTCTTTAACAAGGGGAGAATTGTAACACCCCAAATTTTATAATAAATTATTTTATTAATAAAATAGAATTTCAAATAATTAATTTGGCGTTAAAGTTATTTTAGAATGTATATTGATTAATTTTCTTTATACGTATATTTTCTATGACGTGCTAATCTTGTACACCAATTCTTCCTCTTCTCTAAAATTCATTGCCACCAATTCCTTGCCTTTTTAATTGATCCCAACCTCTATCCGACATAAAATCGGCCACTGAATCCATTTTTGGCATCAGTTTTATCAATCGTTGCTCCGTTTCTTCAGAAACAGCTGCGTTTCTTTCCTTGGGCGAGCTGTTTTTGGCCGATTCCGATCACCAAGTTTGTCGTCTCAAAAAACTGACATCGTTTTTGGATTCCTCTCGTCGAGACCTTCAAGAAACACTACTCATTTTCATTTTTCAGTGAAGTTGACGTCAGAACCTTCCGGCGCTCCGACGAGTCAGTGAGACATTTTCTGCAGTTTTCTTGTCGTCGTTTTGACTCCATTTTTTTGTTCCTAAAATTATTATTAATTATTTAACATTTATTTTTATGCTCTGCATAATTTATCAGTCACGTCTCAACGATTTAGGAAGTCGTCGTTTATTCGGATTCGCTCGATGTACGTTGACGATATGCAGTCGCTATTGATTTCTGTGTTTGGGGAAGCGTCTAAATAAGGTAAGGGGTGAGAGAGCGTTTGAATTCATGAGTATAATATATTGTGAGATGAACGGGAAAACCGTATTTCCCAACGATTCATCTGGGGCTCGCTACGTATGGCAGTAGCCCTTTGAGGGATAAATTAATTAATGTGCAAATATGAAAATTGTGAGATTAAAATATAGAATAGAAATACTTGTAAGGTGTTGATTGATTTAATTTCTTTAAATGTGTGGTATTTGATGTTATTGTGATATTGAGTGTCGAATTAATTTTATGTATATCTTTGATTAGATGAGTTGATGTGATCTGATAATAAAAGATGGATGTGTTGTGATAATTTTATGTGATGATGATGATATATGAATAATAATTGTGATTTTATAAATTTGTGATAAGTTTATGTGATAAGGTACGATTGATGATAGTGATGCTCTAAATTTGTGATGAGTTATGTAATGATGATGATGTGTGATTTATAATAGTGGTGTTATGAATTTGTGATGAAAATATTGAAGTAACCTCTGATGAAATAATTGTGATTCCAATTTGTTTTTGAGATGACGGTCTTAATCGAGTATCATAGGCCAACAAGGGGAGAAAATAAATATTGAGAATTTGTGAAGTGGAGATTATTTTGTCATCATATAGGTAGGTCCTAACAAGCCTAGTGATTCCGGGGAAGTACAACTGAATTGAGCCTGATCGAGGTGGTCTAATGTTGAGCGTTAAGGCAAGATTGTTAGACCTTGGAGGTATTCGGGTGGGGAATTCGTAGGTCACTTGGAGGTAGCACTCCAAATGTCGGGAGCTACCATGCAACACACGTTTACGTCGACTGTCGCGTATATGTGTCTCGGGTTGAGTTGAGGGGATCTATGAGGACAGGGCCAATTTGAATTGTCCGTCCACCAGGATGGTGGCATAGTATCAGGCCTCCTAACCAAGTACTTCAGAGTTAGAATGGTACCACATTGTGAAGTAGAGTCTAAGCTCATGCATAGCATTGCATTTTCTTGTGATTGTTTTGTTGTGATTGATGGGTTTCAAAAGTAATAATAGTTTCTCTGAGATGATTTGATGCATATTATAATGAGATAATTATTTTACTTGAGTGATTTGATGTTATAATATGGTACTATTTGCTTGAATATTTTGATGTATCGTAATGTGGTTATGATACAGTCTATTATGATTGTTTACGTGTTCTTCACACTTATATTATACTATCAACATGATTTCAAAACTCACCTCCTTCGTTGTTTGCGTTTGACTGGCTTGGCCCTGCATTTGCGAAATCGCAGTTATTACAGGTTAATGAGTCTTGAATTTCAAGCTTGGGAGAAACCCCGCTCTAATAGGTGATACCGGGAATGAGAGTCATAAGTTGTATTTTTATTTGTTTAATTAGAAACAACTTTTTGGTATGAAACCTTATAACTAGTAAATTTTTGGAATTAAATTAAGAAATTCAAGTTAAATCAAAGTTTATGGAGATTGCACTATTTTATAGGAGGAAAAAGTTTAAAGTGTTCATTTTCAGTTTTGAGGAATGTGATATCTCAAATTAATTATAAAAGTTTTTATTCCCTTGAAAACATATTTGCTTTATCCGCTGCGAATTAAAGTTAAAAATTTTACTATAAATTATTATATATTATTTTGGGGTTTAGGGTGTCACAATCATTGTGACCTCCTCTTTCATTCCTAACTTGAATAGCAAATTTAAACACCCTATTCCTCTATGTCAAAAATCACACCTCCACTTTTTGATCATGATTCCGGCCACCACGACTATCACCAACGAAAACTGATATCATATTTGGACTCCACAAAACACCCTCTTCCATTACCTATGCTTGAAATCGTCAACCGTTATACTTCAAAAAATGGGTTTTCACCCTCGCCGCGGTTGTGTTGCCGAATTCCGGCCAGCATGTTCGTCGTCCTGAAAAACTGACAGCATTTTTGGATTCCTCTCGTCGAAACCTTCAAGAAGCACTACTCATTCGCGTGTTTTGGTGAAGTTGACGTCAGACCCTGTCGGTGCTACAACACGTCGGTGAGACCTTTTCTAATAACTTGTCTCACGATATTTTGAATATGTTTCTTTGCCTAATACTGTTATAATTATGTAATGCTGATTTTTATGCCACGCGTAAATTATCAGCCCTGTTTCATTGATTCTGCAAATTCGTCGATGCTTTTGGACTTGTTCATTGTGCGTTATTGACATCTCATGGTTTCTGAAAATTATTCTAGTCCTTATATCTTATGAAAGCGTCATATTGAGGTAAGGGGTGAGAGAGCGTTTGAAGTCATGAGTATAATATATTGTGAGATGAACGGGAAAACCGTATTTCCCAATGATTCATCTGGGGCTCGCTACGTACGGCAGTAGCCCTTTGAGTGATAAATTAATTAAGGTGAAAATATAAACATTGTGAGATTAAAATGTGGAATAGAAATATTATAAGGTGTTGATTGATTTAATTTCGTTAAATGCGTAGTATTTGATATTATTGTGATATTTGATTTCAAATGAATTTGGTGCATATGATTGATTAGACGAATTTATGTGATGTGATAATAAAATATGGAGGCATGGTATGATATATGTATTGATGATGATAATGATGATTTTTGATCGATGATAGTGATGTTATAAAATTGTGATGAGTTTATATGATGATTATGATTATGTATGATTAATGATGTTATAAAATTGTGATGAGAATAATGAAGTACCCTAAAATTGATGAAATAGTGATGATTTATAAAGATGATACTCTTAATGGAGTAGTCTAAGATAATGAGGGGAGAAAATAAATATTGAGAATTTGTCAAGTGGAGATTATTTTGTCATCATATAGGTAGGGTCTGACAAGCCTAGTGATTCCAGGGAAGTACAACTAAATTGAGCCTGATCGTGGCGGTCTACTATTGAGCCTTAAGGCAAGATTGTTAGACCTTGGAGGTATTCGGGTGGGGAATTCCTAGGTGACTTGGAGGTAGCACTCCAAATGTCGGGAGCTACCATGCAACACATGTTTACCTCAACTGTCGTGTATATGTGTCTCGGGTTGAGTTGAGGGGATCTATGAGGACAGGGCCAATTTGAATTGTCCGTCCACCGGGATGGTGGCATAGTATCAAGCCTCCTAACCAAGTACCTCAGAGTTAGAATGGTAGCACATTGTGAAGTAGAGTGTAAGCTCATGCATAACATTGCATTTTCGTGTGATTGAATCATTGCAAGTAATAACAAAACGGTAAGACCGAGTGTCAAACTCAAGGTTTGCGTTATACTACCAAATTATGTTTAATTACTAAAATTGAACCAAAAGTTTTCGAATTAATTGAAATAATCTTTGAAACTAACAAGGGTAATAGCATTAAACTTTTATAATAAGAAAAATGTTAGGGATAAGTTTCACTTCGAATCCAACCTTTGTTTCTAATTTTATTCTAGTTACTAAATTCATTTATTGAACTATTACCAAATTCTCTTTATTATTCTTGCTCTAATGTCTTAGTGACAGAACCTTTAATTTCAAAATAACCTCTAATTCCTTAGTGGATTTAATATTAGAATTAAGCTTTATAGTACAAGAATTCTCTTGTTAAACTATTTACTTTGCTAATAATTTAATTAGTTTAATGACCTAAATACGAATATCATAAATTTCTCATCTCAAGCATTTGTAAAGTCCACTTCCGTTTCAAAATACGAATCGTAAAACAGTTTAAAGTTGATAAAGCAATAAAAAGCATTAAGCACAGAGATGAGAAAAAAAAATTCAATAAACTGATTCATATAACTTGAAATCAAATAAGAAAAATAAGAGTTTCATCTTGTTTCACTCACTCCTAACAAATAGGGTTTAGCTACTCATGAAAGAGATGTAAAAGATAGAGACTAAAGAAGAATTACAAGAAAGATTCATGAATTATTCTTGATACAACTCTTTCAATGGTGTTAGAACCATCCGTCTATGAGTTTCTTTGCTAGGGCACAAGTCTCTAAACTTCAAAATAGCCAACAAGATACCTAGAACGTGAGAAAAACACATTTTAATGCATTCTGCAGCGCGTCACATGCCCCTGGCGCAAGCATTTGCGCTCTAGGCGCACCAAGGCAGATATAGGATGTGAAAATATTGTAGAAATGCGCTCAGGCGCAGGCATTTGTGCTTCAAGCGCACAACATCTATTGTCTAGAGCTTATTGCATTTTTCTCCTCTTTTGAATATGAATTTGGTTCTGGTGTCTTCATAAAAGTTGTAGTTATGGATCTTAGATTTCATTTGCACTTGGTTTGACTCCAATTGGACATCTACAACTCCAAATATGGCTGAAATATTCCTCGTAGGTCATGTTGATTTCTAACTAAAATTCAACACTGCACTAAAACAAGGAAACAACGTAAAACTACAAAAAATCTCTACTTAATCAAGAGCATAAACATGTTATTAAATTTAAGAACTAAAATCAAAAAAACTATATCAAATAAATTCCTAAAGTAACTAATGATTAAAGATAAATAACAATAAAAACAACGAAAAATATGCATATGATGAAGAGTTATCACAACCCCAAACATAGTCTGTTGCTTGTCCCTTAGCAACAATTAAATTCAAATTGGGTAGCAAGTTTAAACTCAATTCCTCAAATCAAATCAAACTCAATTCCTGCAAAACATTCATCATACTCAAAGGTTGCTTACATATAAAAAAAAAAAAAAACAACAACACTTTTTGTAAACTTAACATTCATTCATCAAGTTCAACTCTCTCTTCACACAATCTCACCAAAATTTCTCTCAAGTGTTTAGAAAGGGTTATTAATTTAATACTAAAATCCTAGAACATGCATCACACTACCATAGGCTTGAAAAAATTCTAGTTAGCAATCACAATGCAACAAACACATACACTTTTGGAGGACTTTCAAGTTGTTATGGGGTTTGGGTAAGGTGGGACATTTTTGGGATAGTAGGCTTTTACTACTTGGAGTTAGGTACACATTTTAAAATTATTCTACATTTTTCTTTCTCACTTTCATTGTGGAGATTCTCAAACATTGGCAAAAGAACCAAGAAGTTGTTATTCATCAAAGTTCACAAACTGATTTTTTTTTTTCCTTTACCTCTTCTTTATTTATTTTTTTGATTATTTAATTTTTTTTTATTTTGAATTTATTTTTGAGAATCACAACCCCAAACTTAAAAGGTTGTTATCCCATGAGTAACCCCAAACTTAGAACTTTACCAAGACGAGACTAAAAATTTGCTACCTAACTCCAAGTAAGTTGATTTAATGAAAGTCAATTCTTTGGCTTGTAATGTGGCTTGTAATTGAAATAAAAGGGAAAGGCTCAAAGGGGCTAGCAAAGGATAAAAATTTGCACAGGATAGTTAGAAATGCTCAATCAACCAAACAAAATTGCCTCAATGTATGCATAAATCACAAGTGATGCAATTAGAATTAGTGCAAGTTCTGAAGAGATAACACATGTCTGGATAATCACACCACAAAGAATTAAAGTGTTTAGGCTCAAAAGCTCACAGCTAGGATAATAAGAGAGAGTATGAACTTTCAAAATGAGGCCAAACATGTCACTACAATTTTTTTTTAAAAGATTGTTAAGACTTCCACAACCAATGAGTATTCAACAATTTATGCATAAGTGAAACTCATCAAATTGAACAATGAACATGATCCGAGAATTATAATTTAAAACTTGAAATAAAAAACAAATTACTTAAGATTGCAAGAACTCTACCATAAACAAAAATAAAACTTACCTCTACCTATGGGTTTCCTCCCACGAAGCGCTTCTTTAAATTCATTAGCTTGGCGCCTCAACCATTGTCAAAGTGGCATATATGACAGAAAGAACACATCATCCTTCTTCTTTTTTTTTGGGTACAAATTCCATGAGCTTCGAAAATAAATGATGGTGCTTCCATGTCTTTTATAATTGGACATTGATGAACAAGGCATAGATTAAATCATGAACTTCATCAATGGTTTCATTTTTCTTTTCCTTGTTAGTGTTTTGCTCTTGCTTATCTTCTTCTACCACAGCAATGAAGTCGTCTTTAATCCTCAACTTCTCCTCCATCTTCTGAAACTCAACCACTTGCTCAAATAACCTCTCACATTGACATTAAAATCTTTCAATTGAAACCATGTTATTCTTCATGATTTCAACCAAAAGATCCTTGAGGTGAAAATCCTTGTCATCTGATTCTTTGGATAGAATTTTAGGAGGTAGAATTTGTTCCCAATTGATCTTTTTCATGTAACACTTGTCGTCTTCTGCTTCTATGACCAATAGATCTTCATCTTCTAGTGGTGGGACATAGTACTCAAAAAAAAAATCCATTCCTATGTCCTTCTCCACAAAAGTCACACCTAAGAGGCCACATCTGAGGGTGATCTTTTAACAATGTATCTCTCAAGATTTGTCCCTCAATTATGCGTAATTCATCAGATATACGACAAGTATCATACTCTTCCAATAATTGTAGTAGAATATAATCATTACAATCTTCCATGCTCTACCGTGGATGGTTATCTCAAACAAAGAAGAAACAAACAACTAACACACAACATTAGCAAGCTCAACAAATAAAAATAGAAAATTAAAAAAAAAAAGGAGTTTTTTTTTCTTTCTAAAAGTTACAAATAAAAGAAAACAAAAATTTTATTGCAGAGCAAAAAATTCCAAATAAGTAAATAAATTAGAACTCAATAGTGATATAGCAATCCCCCGCAACGGTGCCAAAAACATGATAGTGTTTCAACAAGTGTACTGAATCATTGCAAGTAATAATAAAACGGTAAGATCGAGTGTCGAACTCAAGGATTGTGTTATACTATCAAATTATATTTAATTACTAAAGTTGAATAAAAAGTATTCGAATATTTTGAAATAATTTTTCAAAACTAATAAGAGTAATAATAGTATTGAACTTTTATAATGAGAAAATTTTCAGCGATGATTTTCACTTTGAATCCAACCTTGGTTTCTTATTTGATCCTAGTTACTAAATTCCGTTATTGAACCATTACCGAATTCTCTTTATTATTCTTGTCTTATTGTCTTAGTGACATAACCTTTAATTTCAAAGTAACTCCTAATTCCTTAGTTGATTTATGATTCGAATTAAGATTTACAGTACAAGAATCCTCTTATTAAACTATTGCCTCAGCAAATTATTCAATTGGTTTCAGAACCTACGTCTATCCCTAGATTACAATATCGTGAATATCTCATCTCAAGCATTCCTAAAGTCCACTTCTATCACAAAATACGAATCGTAAAACAGTTTAAAGTTGATCAAGCAATAAAGCATTAAGCACAGAGATGAGAAAAATAATTCCATAAACTCATTCATATAACTAGAAATCAGATCAGAAAAATAAGGGTTTCATCTTGTTTCACTTATCCCTAACAAATAGGGTTTAGTTATTCATGACAGAGATACAAAAGATAGAGATTAAAGAAAAATTACAAGAAAGATTCATGAATGATCCTTGATAAAACTCCTTCAATGGTGTTAGAACCAATCGTATATGAGTTTCTCTGCTAGGGCACAAGTCTCCAAACATCAAAATAACCAAAAAGTTACCTAGAAAGTGAGAAAAACGCATTTTTATGCATTTTGCCGCGTGTCATACGCCTCAGGCGCAAGCATTTGCGCTCTAGGCGCATATGGGCAGAGACAGGATTTGAATAATATTGTAGAAATGCACCCCATGCGCAAGCATTTGTGCTTTAGGCGCACAACATATGATGTCTGACGTTTCTTGCATGTTTCTCCTCTTTTGAGTTTGAATTTGGTTCTGGTGTCTTCATAAAAATTGTAGATATGGAACCTAGCTTTCATTTGCACTTTTTTGGACTCTAATTGGCATCTACAACTCTAGATATGGCTAAAATACTCCACATAGTTCATGTTGACTTTTCACCAAAATTCAGCACTGCACTAAAACAACGAAACAACACAAAACTATGAAAAATCTCTACTTAATCAAGAAAATAAGAACATAAACATTTCATTAAAGTCAAGAACAAAAACAACAAACTATATCAAATAAATACCTAAATTAAGTAATTACTAAAGATAAATAACACTAAAAACAACGAAAAATATGCATATGATGCAGAGTTATCAGTTTGTCGATAATTAACTAGTTAAAATTAGTATGATTTTAATATCTTCTAAATAAAATGATAATAATTATAATTATTATAAATAAAATAACTATAACATTCACATAAAAATGAGAACGATTATAACTAAAATAACTATAGTTTATATCACAATACAAATTTTCAACATAGTTTTTTTTTTTAAATTAGTCATTAAAGAAGATTTTGGAACATACAATTCATACACTAAACAAATATTTGTTTTTAATCCATTAGTTAAAATTATTATATATTTATATCTTCTTAATAAAGTTGAAAACAATGACAAATATTTTTTAATAAAGAATTAGTAAAAATTAGGTTTTTTTTATTAATATTGTTGACGTAAAAATTGTAAGACCCTTAATTTTCAAACTGTAATTTATGCCATTTTAGTATATTTGTTGTTAAATTGATGAGGCATTTAGCCCAATTTTAATTCATTTTGTGAATTAAATACCAAAAGCATATTTTATTCGAGTTTGTTATATGTTTACTATATATATATATTTATATATATATTTTTAGATCCGATTGAAATTATTCGTCGAAGAATAATTTATTTATGTTACGCAGAATTTATTACCGGACTGTTTTGTTAAAAATATCTGGTTGCTAAAAATTTTACCTGTCAATTGAGCTGCAACGGGAACAGATATTTTTAACAAAATAATTGGAGATGTGAGTAATGTGTGTAAGAGTTGTAATTATTTGTGGGTTGGCTTAGTATATATATATTTAAATATATATGTTAGTGTGTTAGTAATATATATTTATATATATATATGTATTTAGTAAGTTATATATATATATATGTGAGAAAGGAAGGAATCAGGAAAGGAAAAAGAAAGGAAAACATTTCCTCCTAGCCGCGAGCGTTCTTCTCCTTCTTTCTTTCTGTTTCGCGAAGAAGGTGTTGGTGGGTTTCAAAACCGCCAAACAGAAAACCTCACATATCACCTAGATCCAAGCTTTATCTCGTGACGCGACTGAAGAGAAAGTTGATCGTGATCACGTTGCGGTGCTTGGGAACTAATTTTCGCAGCTCTGTGCGAAGCGGGAATTTTGCCGGAATTTTATCGCGGTGCCGTAATCGGCCGTTCGAGCTACCGTCGAGGTAAGGGCTCCTTCCAAATTTTTAGCTTGCATATAGGACTCTATACGTGTATTTGTGGGGTTTGATTTTGATGGGGTTTATGTGTGAATTTGGGGAAAAGGAATTTAATGGGTTTTATGTGAGTTGTGGAAAAGAAATTGGTGGTTTATGTTTAACAATTTGGAGTTTTGATTTGGTGCGTTATGGTTGATGTGTTTATGAGTAACTTTATGAATGTGGATATTTGCTTTATGTTTCAAGATGTGGGAATTTGAATAAAAGCAAATTATGTGTGTATTTTGATTTGGTATGAATTGATGAGATTGTGTATGTGGTTATTTGAATTCAATATGATTTGTGAATTCAATTTCATGTGATTTGAGAATTGTATGCGTTGAGTATGCTCTGTGTTAAATTTGAGAATCATTAGTGTTAAATGAGCATTAAAAATGGGGAATATTTTAATAGCTGCATTTACTTAATGATTGTGGTGTCGAGAGTCAGAGTATGCTCATGCATTTCATAGTAGTGATAGTGGTGACCGGATGGGCCACGGGATGATTCCATGTGAATTGTTGGTTCATCCTATCCTTGCGGGGATTATCGCCTCGGTGATAGTGGTGACCGGATGGGCCACGGGATGATTCCATGTGAATTGTTGGTTCATCTTATCCTTGCGGGGATTATCGCGTCGGTGATAGTGGTGACCGGATGGGCCACGGGATGATTCCATGTGAATTGTTGGTTCATCTTATCCGTACGGGGGATGATTCCATGTGAATTGTTGGTTCATCTTACCCTTACATGGATTATCGCGTCGTGCTAACCTGTGAGAGGTTGCACATTAGTAAATCGTGCTAGCCTGTGAGAGATTGCACCTTGGTAATTAGTACTAGTGTGTGAGAGGCTGTACAATTATGATTTATGCCCCTTCGAGGAGGGTTTTGATGATATTCCGGAATCATGTGCATTGGCATATACGCATTGCATTAGGGTGCTTGGCACGCGAGTCATGTTTGACGTGTTATGATGATCATATATGCGCACTTGATTGTGATGTGTGGATTGTGTTGTGTTGGTGTTTGTGATTGATTGAATTCGTGTTGAAAGTGTTGGAATGAATTTAGAAGTGTTAGAATGCTTTTGAAAGGGTTAAAAACTGATCTTCTGCTATTTTGACAGGTGTATTCGACTACACCTGTGTTGTAGTCGAATACAGATGATTAAATTAGCTACTAACTTGATTTTTTTTGAAGTGTATTCGACTACACAAGGTGCTGTATTCGAATACAGTTGAATTGAATGTTGTATTCGAATACAGACAGGCTGTATTCGAATACAGTAATGCTGCCAGTGCTGTTTTTGCTGTTTTTCTGCTGTTTTCGCAAGTGTATTCGACTACACATAGGGTGTATTCGAATACAACAGTGCTGTTTGGTCCAAAACTTCATTTTTCAACCTTGTTTATGCATGTTTAACATATGCAAACCCTTTCTAGATGTATGCTAAGTTGAAGGGTGACTTTTATGCATTTAAAATATAAATGCTATGTGATGTTTGTTAATTTCGAATTGGTGACCCTTTACAACTTTTGTGGAAATCTGGGCTTTGCCCTCAGATGAGAACCAGGGTCGATCTAAGGCGTGGCACAGCGATGGGTTGGTTGTGTGACTGAAAGCATTAGGGCTTGATGCCGTTCGTGGATTCTCAATACCCAGTCACTCTCAGATAGATTAATGATCAGCTTAGGGTTGTAATCAAGAATTTTATTTATTTTCCCTTTCCTATTTCAAAGTTGTTGTTGTAAAAATGGAACTTGTGTATTCGAAACAAAGCATTTTAACCGGTGTATATTTTACTTGGATACTTTGGATTTTGTTCAAAACCATTTCTGCTGTTGTAATTAATGATAACTTTTGTCGTGGTGTTACGACTTAAATATTTTATCCAAGAGTATTTTCCTTATTTATAGATTTAACTTGGGATTTTTATCACTTTATTTTGAAAAAAAAATACACTCGCGCTTTTAGAAAATCGGGGTGTTACATTATGAAATCAATTATAATAGACCAGACAAAATGTCACCTATGAGATTACAAAATAATAATCTATCACGGGACGAGTTGTTCTCCATGAGATTGCACTATCATACATACATACATCAGACAAGTTCTTACTCATAAAAATTTCCAAATAATTGTCATTCGCAAGACAATTTATCACTTATGAGATTGAACTATCAAACACATCACAAGTTTTTAGTAATAAAAAATCAAACTCACTATCATACACGAGAGTAGTTTATCAATGCAATTATGACAATGCTTTATTAGTTTCATTTTAGTTTAGATGTATAGCACACAAAGAAGAAAGTTGTGCATTTATATTTTACAAATCTTCATCTCCCACTGCTTATAATTTTCTAAACATATTCATAATTTATATAAGTAAATATATTATTGTTTGAGTCACATAGAGAAATACTCTCAGCCTTGGATCTATATGATCACAAACCGGTATTTTACTAGTTCAATAAGATAAATAAATTAGCTATTCTTAACTGTTTTTTTTGTCAATATCTCTAGTCAAAACTACAATATTTGAAAAATTAATTAAATTAAATGCCGTAAATCAAGATTAGTTTTTCTCTAAATTGACTATTCTATATTGAAAAAACAATACAATATTCAATTTAATATCCTCAGTCAATAAATATTTAGTCAAAACTTTATCTTTTAAAAAATCATAAATATTAATTATATTTAAAATGTATTCAAATATCTAAATTTGAAAATTAATTATATTTAAAATTATTTTTAACAAACGGTTATTAATTATTTATACTCATAAAATATTACCTTAAATAATTTATTTTTTGAAATATTTGCATTCTTTCCAAAAATCATTCTATAAATATAAGATTTTCTTCCATCAATTATTTTAACTTTCATATATTAAAGATTATTCACTTTCAAAAAAAAGATTAATTGAAGGTGCAATGTCTTTATTTATCCAAAAATTTCTTTTGATATGTGTGTTGACGTTGCTCTTCATGCACAATGTTCTTGGAAGACGTGTGAATATTTATAACATACTGAAATCCGAGATGGACTTAACTGTTCATTGCAAATCTGCTGATGATGATCTTGGAGTTCATGTTCTTAAGTTTAATCAGATGTATGGTTTTTCTTTTGAAGATACCTTTTTTGGCCAAACACAATTCTATTGTTCCTTTAAGTGGAATGGTGGATTTAAATGGTTTGACATATACATAGCAGGAGATCCATGTAAAACTTGCAATTGGGTTATAAGGGAAACAGGACCATGTAGGAATGATAATATAGGTACTTGCTATCCGTTGAATAAATAATGGATAATGTGTTACACATTTGTATATCTTCATAAATAATGTACTTGAGAGAATTGAGTGTAACACTCCAAATTTTATAATAAACTATTTTATAAATAAAATAATATTTTAAATAATTAATTTGGTGTTTATATTATTTTATAATATATGTTGATCAATTTTATGATTAATTTTCTTTGTACGTGTGTTTTCTATGATGTGCTAATTTTCTACATATTGGACTAAATGAGTAATATAAATAACAAATATTATATTTTTTTATTTTATATATTTTTCTAAAAATAATAGTATTTTAGTGTAATATTTTAAAGAATAAGATTTTAGCCAACTTTTCATCTACGTGTGCGTTCGTAATTAATGTGATATTTTCTTATGCGTTTGACTAATGTTAAATGTGCACTTAATTATATTTAATTATTTCTAAATATATCTTATTTTAATTATTTATTTTATAAATGATTATTACGAGATATTAGTAATATTGATATTGATTTCCTTTAATTTTATATATTTTCTATGACATGGTGATTTTATGCATATTTATTGTTATTTAGTATCTAATATCAAATTGTTGATGTTATATGTATTTATTTTATCGTTTTGACAATTCAATAAAGATAGTAGTATTTTTATGTGATTACTTTGTAAAATAGTATAGTAATAATTGTAGTTATTATTTTGAATATGAGAGTTTTGCTTATTAGTGTATTTTAAAAGATTAATTACTTTAATTACTTTATTTTATAAAATAATAGTTTCAAAATATTAGCAATATTTTAGTAATAAAATTGTATTAAAAAAAGTATTAAGGAAATTAGTTTTGGTAATTATTGGTTTTATTTTTTTTCAAAAAAATTAAATAAAAGAAAGGTGTAAATGTGTTTTATGGATTAAGCCATATACAAGAGTAAAAGGTAATTAAATAATAATAATAATAATAATAATAATAATAATAATAATAATAATAATAATAATAATACTAATAATACTAATAATGACAAAAAAAAAAAAAAAAGGGAGGACCGGTTCCCATCTTCTTCTTCTTCCTATACACCACCGCATCCATAACCTATTTCTTCTCCATCTTTTCTCTTCGACCATGACCATTATCGTGGGTGTCGTGTAAAACCGAGACCACATTTGTTATCGTTTTGATCTCCTCTTTCATTCCCAACTTGAATCGCTAGTTGAAAAGCCTTATTCTTCTTTGTCAAAAATCACACCTCCACCTTTTGATCAAGGTTCCGGCAACCACGACTTTCACCAACGAAAACCGATACCATATTCGGACTCCATGAAACACCCTCTTCCATTACATATGATTGAAATCGCCAACCGTTACAATTTAAAAAATGCGTTTCCACCATTGTCGCGACTATTTTCTTGAATTCCAGCCAGCACTATTCATTTGCGTGTTTTGGTGAAGTTGACGTCGGACCCGGTCGGAGATAAAACTAGAAACTTTTATGTCAAAAAATTCGATGATAGAGCATAAACAATGAACCTCAAAAATCCAAATATTTAAAAAAATGAAAGAAAAAGAGACAACAATTCTTGCATCCAAACAAAAATAATTTCATAGGATAAATGTGTGTCGATAATTAATTAGTTTAATATCTTCTAAATAAAATGAGAATAATTATAATTATTATAAAACTGTACACGGGACAAATAATTGTCACTAAAGAACAAGTTAAAATTTGAATTTGTTCAATATCATCATAAAAATGAGAACGATTATATATAAAATAAATATAGCTATTTTCACAATGTTTTTTTTTAAAAATTAGTCATTAAAGAAGATTTTAGAACATACAATTCATACACTAAACAAATGTTTGCTTTTAATCCAATAGTTAAAATTATTATTTATTTATATCTTCTAAATAAAATTGAAATTAATTATAATATACTAATTACAATTTATTATAAACGTCCTTCACGGGTCAAATATTTTTCAGTAAAGAATTCGTAAAAATTAGGTTCTTTCAATATTGTCAACATAAAAATGAAATTAGTTATAATAGACCTGACAAATTGTCACCTATGAGATTAAAAAACATAAATAAGACAGGTTCTGACTTATTAAAATTTGAAAATAATTATCTATCACAAGAAAAGTTGTTTTCGATGAGAATGCACTATCATACAAGTTCTTACTCATAAAATTTTCAAAATAATTATCATTCGCAAGATAATTTATCACTTGTGAGATTGAACTATCATACACATGATAAGTTCTCACTAATAAAAAATCAAACTCATTATCATACACGAGACTAGTTTATCTATGTAATTATGACCATGCTTTATATGTTTCCCTTTAGTTTAGATATATAGCACACAAAGAAGAAAGTTGTGCATTCATATTTTACAAGTCTTCATCTCCCACTACTTCTAATTTTCTAAACATATTCATAATTTATATAAGTAAATATATTATTGTTTGTGTCACATAGAGAAATACTCTCAACCTTAGATTTATATGATCACAAACTGGTATTTTACTAATTAAATATAATAAATAAATTAGTTCTTCTTAACTTTTTTGTTGTCAATATCTCTAGTTAAACTACAATATTTGTAAAATTAATTAAATTAAATGCCATAAATCAAGATTAGTTTTTCCCTAAATTGACTATTCTATATTGATTAAAAATACAATCAATATCCAAATTATCTATTAAAAAATCATAAATATTAATAATATTTAAAATGTATTTAAATATCCAAATTATTATACAAATTAAACTTTATGAATGTGAAAATTCTACTTTTATAATGTTTAACAATATAGGTTTTACACTTAAAAAATTTTAATTTTTAGTTTGCAATAAAAATATATTTACTATTTTTATACCATCTCTAGATAAAAAGGTCTTTTTAGGAAATAAAATATTTACACCCTTCAAATGTAAAAGACAACATAAAAAAATGAGAACCGATACTATACTTGATTTTTTTTTTTGTACGTAACAAAGTGGTAAACAATAATACTACCTAAAACTTGGAGACACAACAATAAAATTCTTAATTCGAACCCAAGACATTATGTATAACCAAACTATTTTGGTATTTACTGTGACACCCTAAACCCCAAAATAACATATATAATAAGTTTTACTAGATTCTTTAAAATAAATTCGCAGCGATAAAGAAAATGTGTTTCAAAGGAAATAAAAACTTTTGTAACTACTTTAGGATATCAAGTTTCTCAAAGTACACATGAACTTTATTCCTCAATTAAAAAAGAGTAATCTCAATAAACTTGATTTAACTATAATTTCTTAATTTAATTCCAAAAACTTACTAGTACTAAGATTTCCATATAAAAAGTTGTTAGAAATCAAATAATGAAAGTATAAATTACAACTCTTAATTCTCGGTATCACCAATCAAAGCGGGGTTTCTCCCAAACTTGAACTTCAAGACTCATTAACCTGTAATAACTGCGATTTCGCAAACGCAGGGCCGAGCCAATCAAACACAAACAACGAAGGAGGTGAGTTTCAAAATCATGTTGATAGTATACTATAACTAAGAAGAACACGTAGTTAATCATAAATAAATTGTATCATTACACAACCATTCTTCAAGGGAAAACGTCACATTATTAATTATAAAGTCAAAACCACTCAAGGAAAACCAATACATCATTATATCGTTACATCATCCAAGAGAAATTATCACACACAATACATATTGACCACAACAAAACAATCACAAAAAAATGCAATGTTATGCATGAGTTTAGACTCTACTTCACAATGTGGTACCATTCTAACTCTGAAGTACTTCACAATGTTGGCCATGTCCTCAAAGATTCCCTCAACTCAACGCGAGACACATATACGCGACAGTCGAGGTAAACGTGTGTTGCATTGTAACTCCCGACATTTGGAGTGCTACCTCCAAGTCACTTAGGAATTCCCCACCCGAATACCTCAAAGGTCTAACAATCTTCGCTTAAGGCTCAACAGCAGACCGCCACGATCATGCTAATTTAGTTGTACTTCCCCGGAATCACTAGGCTTGTCAGGCCCTACCTATATGATGACAAAATAATCTCCAGTTCACAAATTCTCAATATTTATTTTCTCCCCTCGTTAGCTTAGACTACTCCATTAAGAGCATCATGTTTAGGAATCATCACTATTTCATCTATTATGGGGTACTTCAATCTTCTCATCACAATTTTATAACATCATTAATCATACATAATCATAATCATCATATAAACTCATCACAATTTTATAACATCACTATCATCAATCAAATCATCATTATCGTCACGTAAACGTATATCATACCATGCATCCATCTTTTATTATCACATCACATAAATTTGTCTAATCAAACATATGCACATAATTTTGAAAAAGGCAAATATCAACTACCACACAATTATCGAAAATTAAATCAATCAATACCTTATAAACATTTCTATTTCACATTTTAGTCTCACAATTCTCATATTTTCACATTAATAAATTTATCTCTCAAAGGGCCACTGCCGTACGTAGCGAGCCCCGAATGAATCGTTGGAAAATAAGGTTTTCCCGTTCATCTCACAATCTATTATACTCATGAATTCAAACGCTCTCTCACCCCTTACCTCAATCTAACGCTTTCATAAGATATAAGGACCAGGATAATTTTCAGCAACCATGAGATATCGAAAACGCGCTACAAGCAAATCCAAAAGCATCAACGAATTTGCAGAGTCAATGAAATATGGCTGATAATTTACACGGGGAATAAAAATCAGCATTATATAATTAATAAAAATATTAGGCGAAGAAACATATTCAAAATGTCGTGAAACATGTTATTAGAAAAGGTCTTACCGACGTGCTGGAGCACCAACAGGGTCCGACATCAACTTCACCGAAACACACAAATGAGTAGTGCTTCTTCAAGGTTTTGATGAGAGGAATCCAAATATGTTGTCAGTTTTTCAAGACGATGAACGTGCTGGCCGAAATTCGACAACACAGCCGCGACGAGGGTGAAAACCCATTTTTTTGAAGAATAACGGTTGGTGATTTCAAGCATAGGTAATGGAAGAGGGTGTTTCGTGGAGTCCAAATATTGTCTTAGTTTTCGTTGGTAATAGCCGTGGTGCCCAGAATCTAGATGAAAAGGCAGAGGTGTGATTTTTGACAAAGAGAAATAGAATGTTTCAATTTGCGATTTAGGTTGGGAATGAAAGAAGAGATCACAACAATCACAAATGTGGTCTCAGTTTTGCACGACACCCACTACAATGGTCATAGTCGAAGAAAGAAGATGGAGAGGAAATAGGTATGGAGGCGGCATAAGAAGAAGACGGCAGCAAGGAGTATACGATCCTTTCCTTTTTTCTTCTTCTTTTGTTCATTAGTATTATTATTATTCTATTATTATTCTTATTATTATTATTATTATTATTATTATTATTATTATTTACATTAATAAAAGAAGGAAAAATATTTTTTTTATTAATTTGGTTTGACAAGTGAAAAACTTTGTTCCTACGTATCCCCAGGTGCAATAGGAAAATCAAAACGCACGTAGTTCTTGGATATAAAATATTTATGTGTTGTCCGATTTTTATTATTACTCTATTTTAATTATTTTTTATTATAATAATTATTATATACGTATTCAAAAATGAAAATGTAATAATAATAATAACGAATAAAAGTGGTGAGATGCCTGTTCACGGATTGTATCTTCTTATTTTTTGCTATGAAGTAAAGAAAAATTTATTTTTATTAAAAAACAACGTAACAAAAATGTAATAATAATAATAATAATAATAACGAAAAAAAGAGGTGAGATGTCTATTCACGGATTGTATCTTTTTATTTTTGTTTTAAAGTAAAGAAAAAAAATTGATTTTTGTTAGAAAACAACGTAACGCGGCAGTATGTGAACGAAGCAGATGGACGCGACAGCGAAGCAGCCTGTTAAAGGATTTGCTCGTGCGTTGTCGGATCTGTCGCGACTCAAAGACCACCAACGATTGGGGGTGAGTGATGTGGCGCGGCGAGCGAGGGTGAATTTCATTCGGCGGCAGCGACCATTAATTCTAATCCTAAGGGAAAAACTATTTATTCGTTGTTATGGTTTTTTTTTTGAGTTATTTGAAAAATACGTCATATGAGTTTTCTGTTATATTAAAATAGGGTGAAATTGGTTTTCTTCGTGATTGGTTTATAAACATCAGTTAGTTATATTTTTTTTTAGTATTTTGTGTTGCAAAGAAAACAATTTTAGGAACAAACAACTTTAGTAAAAATGAAAGTTTAATATATGAGTTTATTTTTTGCATAACAGAAAAAGAAAAAAAAAAACTTAACTACATTTTTTAAAGGGATGCAATACAAAGACTAATAAGAAGAAAATTAGAGAAATAATAAGAAAGTGATACCTTACTACTGAATTGGATTTGCTAGACTGATTTTCCCAAGATCAGATTCTCTGCTCCTCTTTTGGTTGTTATTCTCTCTTCTTTCTTTTTTCTTTTACTCAATAGTGCTCCCCCTTTTCTTTTAGGTGTAGGTTACAAAAGACAAGGGAATAATTGCCAATTGATCACCATTTTTATTACTATTAATATGTTTCTTTTTGGTTTCTTTTCATTCCATTGATCATCATTATACCGATTTTTATGACCATCAATCCATTTCTCTTCTATTACTTTTCATACCCTTATTTTTTTTATATTTTAGAAAATAGTCTGAATAGGAATTAGAGGCAAACAAGAACTAGAAACACCCGTGATTGTCTAAAGTTTATAGCCCTAATTATTTATTTTTATTTTTATATTTCTTCACATTGATATATATATTTATTATTATTTTTATTATTTCCTTTTTTAATAAAAAGTAAAAAATAAATAAATAAATAAAAAGCAAATAAAATTAGGTGTAAATAGCAGCCCTTCTTTACTTAGAATTTACTTGAGAATCAAAGTAAAAGATAAGTTAAGATGACAACTCTAATTTTGTCTGAAAAGAATTTTTTAGAAGGGTGCGAGTCGTTTTCCCGGCTTCAAGATACGGTCGTTTTCTCGGCTTCGGATGCGAGTCATTTTCCGGGCTTCAACATACGAGTCGTTTTCCCGGCTTCAACATGCGGGTCGTTTTTGTCGGCTTCGGGCGCGAGTCGTTTTCCCGGCTTCAACATCCGGGTTGTTTTCTCGGCTTCGGGTGCGAGTCGTTTTATCGGCTTCAAGATGCGGGTTGTTTTCTCGGCTTTAGGTGCGAGTCATTTTCCCGGCTTCAACATGCGGTTCGTTTTCTCGGCTTTGGGTACGAGTCGTTTTCCCGACTTCAACATGCGGGTCGTTTTCTCAGCTTTAAATTTATGTAATGTCATGAATCAATGAATGAATGAATATGTTGGTTTTTATTAATATTTTTATTGGACACGACCATTAAAATCGTGGATGAGAAAGGCACTTATACATTTTTCTTGAACTTGATATCTTTGATCTCTCTTTTGTCCTTTTCTCTTTTTTTTTTATTGAAGAAGAAGAATTACTTTTGTGATCTTAAGCTGGATATCATCCTGCTATCTGCCTTGTACTGTAAAAAACCTTTACTATATCCGACTTTATCGCAATTCATTATATCGAGGTATGATATATGTTTTACTTTCCAGTACATGATAATCATAAGATGCATTCGGGAAAGAGGGTTAAATTATAAAGATGATAAAAGTATATATCAATATTGAGGTTTAATTTCTTGTCATAAAAACAAAGTATACATAAGATAAAACAAAAGAAATGGGTGAAAGACCCAACTTGGTTACTGGTAATTCAATGGTAGAATGTACTAACTTCTCGTGCCATAGTATGATCCATATTGTTGATTCTGTCTTTTTGAGTATATATTCTTTGTATTTGTTGTTGTTGATGTTGTATTTCTTCTTCTCCTAGGTTGCCCTTTCAGGTTTTCAACCCTGCAGATATTTATTATATCTTTTTTATACCCTAATTTTTGCCTAGGCCGCCCTTTTAGGTTTTCAACCTAGCAGGTATTCATTATTATCTTTTTTTTTTTACCCTAATTTTGCCTAGGTTGCCCCTTTTAGGTTTTCAACCTAGCGGGTATTCATTATTTAAGTATGATACTTTTTTACGGCATCTGAATTTACATGGAGGGGTAAATATTTTCCATCCACGTTCGTGAGGATCAAAGCTGCACCTGAGAAAGCTTTCTTCACGATGTATGGGCCCTCATAGTTAGGGGTCCATTTCCCACGATAATCCTTTTGAATGGGTAAGATCTTTTTTAGCACCAAGTCTCCCTCCCGGAATTCTCGAGGACGTATTTTTTTCTCGTACGCTCTTTTTAGTCTTTTCTGATATAATTGCCCATGGCATAAGGCCGCCAACCTTTTTTCTTCAATTAAATTCAATTGATCGAAACGGGTTTGTACCCATTCCGACTCCTCTAATTTGGCTTCCATTAATACTCTTCGCGAGGGGATTTCTACTTCAATGGGTAGCACAGCCTCCATCCCATATACTAGGGGAAAAAGGGGTTGCCCCAGTTGAAGTACGTATCAAAGTGTGATACCCGTGTAGTGCAAACGGCAACATCTCGTGCCAATCTTTGTATGTTACAACCATTTTCTGAATAACTTTTTTGTATGTTTTTATTTCTTGCTTCAACTGCACCATTCATTTTTGGTCAGTACGGGGACGAGTTGTGGTGTTGAATTTTAACGGTGGCACACAATTCATCCATCATTTTGTTATTCAGATTTGTGGCATTGTCGGTAATGATCTTCCTTGGTAGGCCATAATGACATATTAACTCCCTTTTTATGAATTTGACTACCACATTTTTGGTTACATTGGCGTACGAAGCGGCCTCTACCCATTTGGTAAAGTAATCGATTGCCACCAGGATGAAGCGATGTCCATTTGATGCTTTCTGTTCGATCATTCGATGATGTCTATGCCCCACATTGAGAACGACCAGGGCGCTGAAAGGGTGTTTATGGGCATTGATGGGGCGTGGATATTATCAGCATATATTTGACACTTATGGCATTTATTTACATAATTAAAACAATCTTTTTCTAGGGTGAGCCAGTAATACCCGGACCGAAGAATCTTTCTAGACATGGCGTGTCTGTTCATATGGATCTCATAAGAGGCATCATGGACATCTTGTAGAATTTCTTTCGCCTCATTGACATCAACGCATCTAAGGAGTACCATATCATGATTCCTCTTATAAAAAATATTTTCGTTCACGAAAAAGCTCGCGATTAACCGTCTTAGAGTTCTTTTCTCATTCTCCGATATTCCGGGAGGATATTCTCTATAAGATAATGTTTGATGTCGTGCTACCAGGATTTCCCGTCGGTTTCTTCTTCCAATACGTGGCAATAGGCAGGATGATCTTGACTCTCCATTTTAATGGATGGGATTTCATCGTTTCGACTTATTTGGAACATCGAGGATAAAGTAGCCAAAGCATCAGCCAATTGGTTGTTTTCTCGAGGGATATAGTGAAAAGTGATTTTGTCAAATTGTAAAGATAATTCTTTTATGTTGGTAAAATAAGGTATTAACTTTTTATCTCGAGTTTCCCATTCTTGGTTAAGCTGATTAATGACTAGGGATGAATCTCCATATACTTCTAGAACTTTCGCTTTTGATTCCAAAGCCGCCAAAATTCCCATGGTACAAGATTCATATTCTGCCATATTAAAGGTACAATCAAAACACAAGCGCGATGTCATAGGTATGAACTGTTTTTTTTTGGGAGATATTAAGACAACCCGAATCCCATGCCCCATTATGTTTGAGGCCCCATCGAACAACAAGGTCCATTTTCCATTATCGCATTCTTCAGACAAAACCATGATGCTTTTGTTTGGGAATTCACATTGCATTGACTAATAATCATCCCCAAGTTGATTAGCCAGATAATCTGCCAAAGCACTCCCTTTGATGGATTTTTAAGTAACATAGGTAATATCATATTCTGATAACATCATCTGCCAGCGAACAATTCACTGTGAGAGTAGGCTTTTCGAAAATGTACTTGATTGGAGGCTTGGGGGACTAGAATTGGAGGCTTCTGCAAGTACTATCGGATTTTCTCAAATGCATTTTGGCATTCATCGTTCATCACAACTATTTGATTTTTCCATAAAAGTTTAAAGACTAGTTCACTAGTGGCGGTTAGTTGTGATATAAATCTGAAAGTATAATTTAGTTTCCCAAAAAAAATGCGAACTGCTCTTTCTGTACTTGCGGGAGGAATTTCTAAAATGGCATGAACCTTATCGGGGCCGACCTCTATTCCTTTATGACTAACCACAAAATCCCAATAATTTTTCCAACCTCACGCGAGAAAGTGCACTTAGAGGGAGTAAGCTTTAGCTTCAACTTTCTACATCTTTTGAAGAGTTTCTTTAGACCAATAACATATTTTCTTCTGTTTGTTACTTATAAATCATGTCATCTACATAAACTTTTACCTCTTTATGAACCATGCCATAGAATAGGGTTACCATAGTGACACCCTAAACCCCAAAATAACATTTACAATAATTTATACTAAATTATTTGAATCAAAACTCGCAGCTGATAAAGAAAATTTGTTCAAGAAAATAAAAACTTTTTATCTAACTTAAGATATTATGTTTCTCTAAATACACATGTACTAAGGTTTTCATATAAAAATCATTTGTTATTACAAAAAAAAAACACATTACAACTCTTAATTCCCAGTATCACCTATCAGAGCGGAGTTTCTCCCAAAGTTGAACTTCTAAACTCGTTAATCTGTAATAACTGCGATTTCACAAACGCAGGGTCAAGCCAGTCAAACACAAACAACGAAGGAGGTGAGTTTTGAAATCAGGTTGATAATATAATATAGGTAAGAAGAACACGCAATTAATCATAAATAAACCGTATCATTACACAAACATTCTTCAAGGAAAAACACCACATTATATAGTCAAAATCAAGGAAAATCAATACATTTCACTATAACATCAAATCATCTAAGAAATTATCATCGCACACAATACATATTAATCACAACAAACAATCACACAAAATTGCAATGCTATGCATGAGCTTAGACTCTACTTCACAATGTGGTACCATTCTAACTCTGAAGTACTTGGTTATGAGGCCATGATACTATGCCACCATCCCGGTGGACGGACAATTCAAATTGGCCCTGTCCTCATAGATCCCCTCAACTCAACCCGAGACACATATACGCGACAGTCGAGGTAAATGTGTGTTGCATGGTAGCTCCCGACATTTGGAGTGCTACCTCCTCATAGATCCCCTCACCTAGGAATTCCCCACCCGAATACCTCCAAGGTCTAACAATCTTGCCTTAAGGCTCAACAGCAGACCGCCACGATCAGGCTCATTCAGTTGTACTTCCCCAGAATCACTAGGCTTGTCAGGCCCTACCTATATGCTGACAAAATAATCTCCACTTCACAAATTCTCAATATTTATTTTCTTCCCACGTTGGCCTATGATACTCCATTAAGACCGTCATCTCAAACACAAATTAGAATCATCATTATTTCATCAATTATGGGGTTACTTCAATATTGTCATCACAATTTTATAAAATCATTAATCATACATAATCATTGTCATCATATAAACTCATCACAAATTTACAACATCACTATCGTCAATCAAACATCTTCACATAAACTTAGCACAAATTTATATCATAAATCACACATTATCATCAAATAAACTTACATCATACACTGCATTCATATTTTATTATCACTTCACATAAACTCATGTAATCATACATATGCACCAAATTCATTTGAAATCAAATATCACAATAGTATCAAATACCACACATTTAACGAAATTAAATCAATTAGCACCTTATAAATATTTATATTTCCTATTTTAATCTCACAATTTCCATATTTGCATATTAATTAATTTATCACTCAAAGGGCTACTGCCGTACGTAGCGAGCCCCGGATGAATCATTGGGAAATACGGTTTTCCCGTTCATCTCACAATATATTAAACTCATGAATTCAAACGCTCTCTCACCCCTTACCTTATTTAGACGCTTTCTCAAACACAGAAATCAATGGAAATTTTCAACAGCAATTGTAGATCGACGACGTACAGCGAGCGAATCCGAATAACGGCGAGTTCACAAAATCGTTGAGACGTGACGACTCGTAGGAGCGCCGGAAGGGTCTGACATCAACTTACCCGAAAAATACAAATGAGTAGTGCTTTTTGAAGGTTTCGACGAGAGGAATCGAAAAACGATACTAGTTTTTTGAGACGACAAACATGGTGATCGGAATCGGCTAAAAACAGCTCGCCCTAGAAAATAGGGGTGTAAACATTGGGTTCAAAATTCATTTTCTAGTATTTCTAAAAGCCCTCAATAAATAAATAATTTATTTTACTTTTCTAGAAACTTTTTCTCCAAAATACTCATTTTAACGTAATATTATTTTTTCTTAACATAGATAAATCTAATTTTAATCAAAACTCTCATAACATTTCTCAAAATAATCACTTAAAAATACATCATCTTTATAGAATAGTCGAAATGATAAAATAAATAAATATAACATCAACGATTTATATTACTTACTAAATCAAAATAAATATGTATAAAATCCTCATACCATAGCAACTATATAAAAATAAAGAAAATCAATATTAAAATTACTAATATACCAAGATAATTAATAAAATATAATTATGTGCACACTTAACATCACTCAAACTTACAAGAAAATATCATATTAACTATGAACGCACATATACATGTAGAATCGCCTAAAATCTTATTCTTTAAAATATTTACACTAAAATACTTTTATTTATAAAATAATAAAATATAATATTTGTTATTTATATCACTTATTTAGTCAAATATATACAAAATTAGCGTATCATAGAAAACACCCATATAACGAAAGTTAGTCACAAGATTCTAAAATAGTTTTAACACCAAATTAATTATCTAAAATCCTATTTAATTAAGAAAATATTTATTATAAAATTGGGGGTGTTACATTTCTACCCTTGTTAAAGAAATTTCGTCCTCGAAATTTCGTCCACGAAATTTGTGGTGAACAACAATTGAACTAATACCTAACTAAATACCTTCCAGATTCAAACTTAGTACCCCAAGATAAAATAAACATACATAAGACATGCACTAGTCATTTAAGCACAATATGTCAAAAACTAATTAACTTAGCATGATCGGCTAACATGACACAATAAATCAATTAAACAGATATTACATGTATCACTCAATTATGAAATAAAATTCCATAGAGTTACTCCCTATAACTTACATATAAAACCTATCATATAGATTTAGTTAATAATGACTTAGTTCATTTTGTTTTGGGTTAAATGAAACACATTCCAAATACATTGTCAATTTCAACTATTTCTTTCAAACAAAATTTTACTAGTTTGACTCCTTAAAATAAAGTTTAGATCCTATCACTAAACATTCAACAAATTTAACTTAAGTCTGAAAAAGAGAGCAATTTTTAAAATATTAAACGCATCTAACAACTTAATAACATTATAATAGATTTACAATCACTTACTCTATAAAAACATACTCTATACATAATCAAGGAGAAAGAAAACAAAGTCAATGATAGAGATACTATTTCACAATAACATATATTTAATAATTAAATTCATTCAATTGATATAAGCAATGAACATGTTTTTCAACTATTTACAGAATAAAATTAAAAGGTACTTCTAACAAAATAATGAGTTATTTTTGCCTCTTTTATCGACGATGAGTCATTGGGGTAGCTAGTCCCTCCTACTCATGGATTCAATTAGTCAACGCAACTATAACTATAGTCATTCAAATTCAAACATGGGTCGTTAAAAGTATCTTTAACGTGGTTCAGGAGTACAAAAACGGCGCCACAACTTCTACTCCTTACTTCAAGTTAAAAAACCCATTTAATTTCACATTCCCAATAATTTATTCGTAATTTTCAACTAGTTACAATAACAAAAGAAAGGACACTTGCATCAACATGAATCACCAATCAAAATAAAGAAATAAAGAATTATCTCACTTTTAAACACTATTCACAAATTCTCAACGCTTAGAACGCCTGAAACACAGACACTTTCACATTCACCTAATCACATATACATGCATATAAGTGATTCAATAATTGGCATCATGATGTAGAATATTCTCATAGCAATCCAACAACTACAAATTTATCACAATTAAATTATAAATTAACTTCTTTATTTTTGAATCAATCTTTATCATTTAACAAAAATTGAAACAAAGATTTTTCAATAAGCTGGTAAAGTAAGCAACTATTTTTACTCCAAGGTAATATAACAATCATAAAATTAAAATAAATCTCGTAGTATAAATCATTTTAGTGGTTAATCAATACTCTAAAATTTGATTTCAAACACTTAAATTATTTTAAAAGTATCACTAATCTTTTAATACTATAAAATAATTTTTCTTCAGAATTTCAAACTTTTCCTTGGATTACTTCTTAATAAATCTTACGATTTTTTTTTTCTTCTATTTTTAAAATCAATAAGATTACTAAAATTTCACCAATACCTTAACCACCAAAATACCTCTCAAAATATTTAAGCACTCTTAAAATCTTTTTTTTTCAACCTATATTT
>JBBPBQ010020322.1:14514441-14525866 GCA_037974755.1 Cicer yamashitae
TTTTGGAATTGTGATTTTATATATATATATATATATATATTTATTATGATTTAGTAATTAACATAAAATATTGTTGTTATATTTATTTATTTTATAATTTTGACTATTCTCTAATGATAGTATTATTATAACGTGAGTATTTTGAAAAATAAGTATAATTATAGTGATTAATTTGAATATGAGAGTTTGAGTTGTTAATAATATGTATTTTTTTAAAAGGTTAATTATTTTAATTACTCTAATTTATCATATATTAGTTATGAAATATTAGTAATGTTTTGAAAATTAAATGATGTTTGGAAGAGTATTAAAAATGTGATTAAGTAACAATTAATTTTGTTTTAGTAAATTAAAATAATATTAGTAAAACATAAAATAAATAAGGGGACCAATGGGCTTGACCCATATATATTAACCCTAATTATGTTAATAAATAAAATAAGAAAGGGAGCTTCAACAGCCGCTATAAGCGAGAGGAAACACAATAACATGCATATCGTTTAGCACCGGTGATTGATATGTGTTCCAGAAAACATTCTCCATTTTCTCCAAAATTTAGTCGTTGTTTCACTCATTTAGTTAGTCAATTAAACACACTTTCCCAGATTTTTAACCATCCCAATTTCTCTCTAAAATACCCGACTTCTCCGTTTGTGGAATTCGTTATTGTGCACTGTTCTTCTTCATCGTAAGTCCGATTTGAGTGAAACCAACGCCAAAACGATCGTGTAAAAAGTGGCTATATTATCCATTGATTGGTTTTCTGATTTGTGGTATGTTTCCTTGACCGAATTTCGAAATTAGTTTTTAGAGTGTCTTCTCATAATTTATTTTTGACGTTTACCCATAAAGTGTCGAGTTAGATTGAAAATGAAGGACAAAGAGTCAAAGAACAAAGGTTGTTTGCTTGTTGAATCGTATTCATGCGTGAAAGTGTCGAAATAAGGTAAAGGGTGAGAGAGCGTTTGAATTCATGAGTATAATATATTGTAAGATGAACGGAAAAACCGTATTTCCCAAACGAATCATCCGGGGCTCGCTACGTACGGTAGTAGCCCTTTGAGTGATAAATGAATTAATGTGCAAATATGGAAATTGTGAGATTAAAATGTGGAATAGAAATATTTATAAGGTTCTGATTGATTTAATTTCGTTAAATGTGTGGTATTTGATACTATTGTGATATTTGATTTCAAATGAATTTGGTGCATATGTTTGATTAGATAAGTTTATGTGAAGTGATAATAAAATATGAATGCAGTGTATGATGTAAGTTTATTTGATGATGATGTGTGATTTATGATATAAATCTATGATAAGTTTATGTGAAGATGTTTGATTGATGATAGTGATGTTGTAAATTTGTGATGAGTTTATATGATGACAATGATTATGTATGATTTATGATGTTATAAAATTGTGATGAGAATATTGAAGTAACCCCATAGTTGATGAAATAATGATGATTCTAATTTGTGTTTGAGATGACGGTCTTAATGGAGTATCATAGGCCAACGACAGGAGAAAATAAATATTGAGAATTTGTGAAGTGGAGATTATTTTGTCATCATATAGGTAGGGCCTGACAAGCCTAGTGATTCCGGGGAAGTACAACTGAATTGAGCCTGATCGTGGTGGTCTATTGTTGAGCCTTAAGGCAAGATTGTTAGACCTCGGAGGTATTCGGGTGGGGAATTCCTAGGTGACTTGGAGGTACCACTCTAAATGTCGGGAGCTACCATGCAACACACGTTTACCTCGACTGTCGCGTATATGTGTCTCGAGTTGAGTTGAGGGGATCTATGAGGACAGGTCCAATTTGAATTGTCCATCCACCGGGATGGTGGCATAATATCAAGCATCCTAACCAAGTACTTCAGAGTTAGAATGGTACCACATTGTGAAGTAGAGTATAAGCTCATGCATAGCATTGCATTTTCTTGTGATTGTTTTGTTGTGATTAATGTGTCGTGTGCGATAATAATTCTTCTTAGATGATTTGATGTTATAGTGAAATGTATTGATTTTCCTTGAGTGGTTTTGACTTTGTAATGTTATCTTTTTCCTTGAAGAATGTTTGTCTAATGATACGGTTTATTTATGATTAATTGTGTGTTCTCCTTACTTATATTATTAACATGATTTCAAAACTCACCTCCTTCGTTGTTTGTGTTTGACTGACTTGGCCCTGTGTTTGTGAAATCGTAGTTATTACAGGTTAATGAGTCTTGAAGATCAAGTTTGGGAGAAGCCCCGCTCTGGTAGGTGATACCGGGAATGAGAGTCATAAGTTGTATTTTTATTTGTTTAATTAGACACAACGTTTTGTATGAAACTTTATAACTAGTAAATTTTTGGACTTAAATTAAGAAATTCTAGTTAAATCAAAGTTTATGGAGATTGCACTATTTTATAGGAGGAAAAAGTTTAAAGTGTTCATTTTGAATTTTGAGGAATGTGATATCTCAAATTAATTATAAAAGTTTTTATTCCATTGAAAACATATTTGCTTTATCCGCTGCAAATTAAAGTTAAAAATTCTATTATAAATTATTATATATTATTTTGGAGTTTAGGGTGTCACATTTAGGCTTTTAATAAGTTTTATATTGGATAATAGTTGTTATTAACATATTTGAATAGCTTAGTTTGATTTGCTTTTACTTGCTATTTTTAACAAACGGTTATTCATTATTTATACTCATAAAATATTATCTTAAATAATTTAGTTTTTATATATTTGCATTCTTTCCAACAATCAGTCTATTAATATATGATTTTCTTCAGTCAATTATTTTAACTTTCATATATTGAAGATTATTCACTTTCAAAGAAAAGATTAATTGAAGGTGCAATGTCTTTATTTAAAAGATTATTCACGTTGCTGTTCATGCACAATGTTCTCGGAAATTATGCGAGTATTACTAACAGATTGGAAAACAGTATGGACTTAGATGTTCATTGCAAATCTGCTGATAATGATCTTGGAGTTCATGTTCTTTTGTTTGATCATATCTATGGTTGGACTTTTCAAAATAGTTTTTTTGCTATAACACAATTCTATTGTTCCTTTAAGTGAAATGGTGAATTTAAATGGTTTTACATATACATAGTAGGTAGAGATTTACGTGAACCTTGCAATTGGATTATAAAGCTAACATGAACATGTAGGATTGGTCAAAAGGGTAATTTCTATCAAAGGAATAAGTAATTGATATAGATTTCCTATATTTTTATATATTTTCTATGGCATGGTGATTTTATGCATATTTATTGTGATTTAGTAATTAATATCGAATTGTTAAAGTTATATTTATTTATTTTATCATTTTGACAATTCTATAAAGATAGTAGTATTTTTATGTGATTATTTTGTAAACTAGTATAGTAATAATTGTAGTTATTATTTTCAACATGAGAGTTTTGATTATTAGTGTATTTTAAAAGATTAATTACTTTATTTCATACAATAATAGTTTTGAAATATTAGCAATATTTTAGTAATGAAATTATATTAAAAAAAGTATTAGGGAAAATAGTTTTGGTAATTCTTGGTTTTAATTTTTTTCAAAAAAATAAAATAAAAGAAAGGAGTAAAATGTGTTTTATGGATTAAGCCATATACAAGAGTAAAAGGTAATTAAATAATAATAATAATAATAATAATAATAATAATAATAATAATAATGAACAAAAAAAATAGGAAAAAAGGGAAGATTTGTTCCCATCTTCTTCTTCTTCTTCTTCGTATACACCACCGCATCCATAACCTTTTTCATCTCCATCTTCTTTCTTCGATCATGACCATTATAGTGGGTGTCGTGCAAAACCGAGACCACATTTGTCAAAAATCACAAGTTGAAACGCCTTATTCCGGCCACCACAACTCTCACCAATGAAAACCGAGACCATATTTGGACTCCACGAAACACCCTCTTCCATTACATATGCTTGAAATCGCAAACCGTTACAATTTAAAAAACGGGTTTCCACCATTGTTGCGGTTGTTTTCTTGAATTCCGGCCAGCACGTTCATCGTCTTAAAAAACTGAAATTGTTTTTGGATTCCTCTCATCGAAACCTTTAAGAAGTATTATTCATTTGCGTGTATCGGTGAAGTTGATGTCGGACCCTGTCAGCGCTCCAGCGCATCGATGAGGCCTTTCCTAATAACTAATTATGTAGCATTGATTTTTATGCTCCGCATAAATTGTCAGCCATATTTTATTGACTCTGCAAATTCGTCGATGCTTTTGGACTGTCGCGCGCTGTCGACATGTCATGGTTGCTAAAAATTGTTCTGATTCTTATATCATATTAAAGCATCAAACTGAGGTATGGGGTGAGAGTGAGTTCGAATTTATGAGTGTAAATTAAGTGAGATGAACAGGAAAATTGTATTTTCCATAATTCATTCGGGGCTCGCTACATATGGCTGAAGCCCTTTGAGTAATAATTGACTAATGAGAAAACTTGAATTTGGTGAGGTTAAAATATGAGTTAGAAACTTTTATAGGGTGTTGTTTGATTTGATTTCAAAGATCGTGTGGTAGTTGAATTATTGTAGAATTGTGTAATGGACGTATTATGTACTTTGTTTATATCCACCCTTGTTATTGTTATCGGATATAAAATGTGATGAATTGTAATTATTTGCATTGCAATTGATGTGGTGTGTGTGATTGATCTAGTAATATTATATGTGAGTGAAAATCCTGTATTGTTGGAGCTTGTGTATTATGATGATAAATTTTGAATGTAATATATGACTATGGAAATGTGCAAACATGATGTGTACTTGTTGACTTATGATGTTACCACCTTGATGAATATCATGAAATTCATATTGTGTTTAATTGAATAGTGATGAATTCGACCTGTTCCAATGATGGTTCTCTTAATGGAGTGCGTAGCCTAGGCCAACGAGGGGAGAAGTTGGATTTTATTTGTTTGAGGTGGGGAGTATCTTGTCATCATATAGGTAGAGCCTGACAAGCCTAGTGATGTTGGGGATGTACAACTAAATGAGTCTAATCGTGGCGATCTACTATTGAGCCTTAAGGTAAGATTGTTAGACCTTGGAAGTACTTCAGAGGTAGAATGGTACCAAAGAAAGAGGAGGAGTCTAGAGTATAAGAGCATGCATAACATTACTTGAATTGTGTTTTGACTTACTTGACGTTGTAGATTGTATCAATGTGTTACCTTGATTATGATTGTTAATTGTGATTTGATATGATATGTAGTTTAATTAATGTTTTACGTGTTCTTCTCAATTATTGTATACTATTACATGTTTTCGAAGCTCACCATTCGTTGCTTGTGTTTGCCGCTAGCGAGAGAGCAGTTATTTCAGGTTATTGAGTGGTGATCCATGCTCTGACAGGTGATACTGGGTGGGAGTAAATGGTTGTGTTTTGTTGAGTTATGCACTAATTTATGTTTTGTAAACTCAATCGATTAATTGTGTTATATTCGATCTTTTGTTCAGAGATAAAAATTAATTGTCTCTAAGTTTTGAACTTGTTTTTATGTCAGAAATATTTGCTTAATAAACCTCAGCTATATTTTATGTTAAAGGATTTTTAATTAAGAATTTTTATGCAAATGTCTTGTGTAACTGTGAGTGTGACGTTTTGAGCCTTATATTTTCAAAGGATTTTTTTTTACTCTATTTTGGGACCGTTGCAAATCTCTTTCAAAACTAGTGCATTTTACTTTTTATTTCAATTTGGGTTTAGGCTATCACATTAGTGGTATCAGAGCATGTTTGTCCAATCAGGCCGAGTGGGTTATGTGTCAGTCGTCTGTTAGTCAATTGTCAACCTTGAGCCAATTGTGTTACCCGTATTCTCTGTTAAATCTAAATTTCTTATCTATTATTCTTGTGCTAAGTGCTATGTATTTTTCTATTGCAATACATGATTTCTGAAAGTTGATTGTTAATTGTTAACTACCTGCTTATTCTTGTTGTGTTGTGGATTCTCTTATTTTTGAAGATAATTATTAACAGTTAACTGCTTGCTTTTTCTTGTTGTGTTGTTTATTTGTTAATATTTGAGTTAATTTGAATTGTTGGTATGATTACGTTAATTACTTATTTAGTGAACTTGTGGCTTGTACGCCTAACTATGATTTTCTGCTCTTTTGTTTAATGTGAATAGCTAAAAATAAATTATTTGATTAGCTAGCAATATGTTTTAATTTTGACTAGAAAGTTTTTATTTTTTATTTTAAGTTGGCTTGTGTGAAAGAAAAAAAATGACGATTGATGTCATTAATATTGTTATTGGTTTTAAAATAATATTGTAGATGTTATTGTCAATTAAAAATCTTGCCTTGAAAAATATTTATAAAATTTTAACATTCAGTTTTTTTTATATGGGCACATAACTTGATTTTAACAAAAGTGATTTTAAAGCGTGGATTTTAATTTTAAATCAATTGAAAATGTTGATGGTTGTATCTAAATAACTAATGTTTTGACATTACTTTTGAAATCAATTTAGAACGTTCGTCATGATTTTGAATTAGTATGAAATTCACATTATTAACAATAGTAATTCTTGAATATTCAAGGTTGATTCAATTTTAGAGTTAGACTTTTTAGAAAACAAATTGTGAATGTGTTAAAGTTGATTTATTTTATAAAAGGAAAAAAAGAATATTTTATGTTTGAAAAGTTGATGATTTATTGTAAAGAATTAAATTGTGTTGGAGTTGTCTTGATTCAAATAAAAAATATTATGATGATTTTACTTAACATTTAGAGTAGTCAAGGATCTACTCCAAGTTTTACTACATGTTGTTTTGAAGAAAATCTAGAAGATTTGTTGTAGTAATAGTTTTGAGAAAGTAAGTAAATAAATTGAAACTATTTTTGAGGTTTTGATGTGTTGGAAAATTTTCCCTCTATTTATATATATGGCCTAAATTTTCTTTTCAAATATAGATTAAAAATAGTGATTTATAGAGTGCTTAAATATTTATAAGTATGATTTATTTTATTCATTCTTATTTAGACATGTGAATTACTGAAAAGTAATTTAAGCAAAAGTTCTGAATTTTCATTAGTTTTTTTTATGATGTTAAATGATTAATGACACTTTTATAATAATTTAAGTCTAGAAATCCATTTTTTATAATGTTGTGTAACCTTCAAAGCAGTTTATGCACTACTTGATTTAATTTGGTTTGGTAACGTATTGTATCTTCAAGTAAATAATTATTTATCTTATCTGGTACTTGAAAAATGTCTGTTTTAGCTTGTTTTAACTTTTAGGTGATGAGTATTAACAAATAAAAAATCATCATAAATTTAGAATTGTTGGATTATTGTAAGAATATGTTATGAGTTTAGAATTAGTGTTTGATTTCTTAAATAAATGTAGAATCATTGTGCCAAATAGTTGGTTTAGTTATTTGAATGTGAATATGATTATGTGAAAATGAAAGTGTTTGTCTATCATATGTTCTAAGTGTTGGGAATTTG
Organism: Cicer yamashitae; assembly: GCA_037974755.1. Classification (NCBI taxonomy): domain Eukaryota; kingdom Viridiplantae; phylum Streptophyta; class Magnoliopsida; order Fabales; family Fabaceae; genus Cicer; species Cicer yamashitae. Next base: position 14,521,934 of record JBBPBQ010020322.1, read on the forward strand.
TGTATAGCGTTTGAAGTAGTTGGAAATGTTTAAAAGTGAGATTTTTCTACTTTTTTTAATAATGATTGTTGATTGATATTAATGTGAGTGTCATTTCTTTTGTTGTTGTAACTAGTTGTAAATTACGAATAAGTTATTGTGAATGTGTAATTAAGTTAGTTTTAACTTGAAGTAACGAGTACGAGTTGTGGTGCCGCCTTTGCACCCCTGAACCACGTTAAAGATACTTTTTATTACCTGTATTTGAGTTTGAATGACAATAGTTATGGTTACCCTAAGTAATTGACTCCATGAGTAGGAGGGACTAGCTACACCGATGACTTGTCGTCGATAAAAGAGGCGACAATAACACATTATTATAGTTAGAAAAACTTGTTAATTTTATTTTTGGAATAGTTGAAAAGTGTGTAAATCTCTTATGTCATTTGAGTAATAAAATTGTTTAAGTGTATGTCTTGTGAGCTAGTATGTCTATCAACGAGTTCTTAATTTTTTTTCCATCATTTTATTATTTATAAAATGTGTTGTCATAAAGTTACTTACTTTAAATCTTATATAATCATTATCGAATATGGAAGATTATTTTGAATTTTGTAACATAAGTTGTAATGCATGTATATGTGTTAAAATTACATGTTCTAGTAAGGATACTATAAGCTTCTAAGTAACTTGCTTAAAATAAATCAATGCATTGTGTTAGTATTTTATATGTACTATAATGTGTCTTTTGATAAAAACCTAGAACTATTGTAAGGGTTGTTGTAAATCAATCTTGTGTATAAAACTTAAAAAAATATTGCAAACTTTAGGTGTCCTTTGCAATTATGTGAAATTGCTTTCCCTCGTTCACTATGCTTATGACCTTTAATTCTTGATTTCTAAGGAGTTGCATATTCTATGATTCTTATGTGTGTCTCTATTTGAAATTCTTAAGACTATGAAATAATTTAAAAATTGCTCTACTTGTCTTAGTTAAGTGTAACTGGTTGAGTAATTGATGATATTATTTAAATTTGTTTAAGAAAGTAAACCTAGTAGAACATTATTCGAGAAGTTAGATGAACTTGATAATGTATTTGACAAATTTTTCATTTCATTCAACTTAAGATAGTGAGTTTGTGGTTACTAACTAAATCTATAAGTTTATATGTTGACCATGATTATGTATGATTAATGATGTTATAAAATTGTAATGAGAATATTGAAGTAACACCATAGGTGATGAAATAATGATGATTCCAATTTGTGTTTGAGATGCTGGTCTTAATGGAATATCATAGGCCAACGAGGGGAGAAAATAAATATTGAGAATTTGGGAAGTGGAGATTATTTTGTCATCATATAGGTAGGGCCTGACAAGCCTAGTTATTTCGGGAAAGTACAACTGAATTGAGCCTGATCGTTGCGGTCTACTGTTGAGCCTTAAGGCAAGATTGTTAGACCTTGGATGTATTCGGGTGGGGAATTCCTAGGTGACTTGGAGGTAGCACTCCAAATGTCGGGAGCTACCACGCAACACACGTTTACCTCGACTGTCTCGTATATGTGTCTCGGGTTGAGTTGAGGGGATCTACGAGGACAACGCCAATTTGAATTGTCCATCCACCAGGATGGTGGCATAGGATCAAACCTCCTAACCAAGTACTCCAGCGTTAGAATGGTACCACATTGTGAAGTAGAGTCTAAGCTCATGCATATCATTGCATTTTCTTGTGATTGTTTTGTTGTGGTTGATGTGTTTCAAAAGTAATAATAGTTTCTCTGAGATGATTATTTTACTTGAGTGATTTTGATGTTATAATATGGTACTATTTGCTTGAATATTTTGATGTATTGTAATGTGGTTATGATACGGTCTATTATGATTGTTTGTGTGTTCTTCATACTTATATTATACTATCAACATGATTTCAAAATTCACCTCCTTCATTGTTTGTGTATGATTGACTTGGTCGTGCGTTTGCGAAATCGCAGTTATTATAGGTTAATGAGTCTTAAAGTTCAAGTTTGGGAGAAACCCTGCTCTGATAGGTGATATTGGGAATTAAGAGTTGTAATGTGTATTTTACTTATGTAATTACAAATGACTTTTTATATGAAAACCTTAGTACCAGTAAGTCTTGGGAATTAAATCAAGAAATTCTAGTTAAATAAAGTTCATTGAAATTGCATTGTTTTAATTGAGGAACAAAGTTGAATTGTTACATATGTATTTAGAGAAACGTGATATTCTAAAATAGATATAAAAGTTTTTATTTTCTTGAACAGATTTCTTTATCCGCTGTGAGTTTCTTCAAATAATTTAATATAAATTATTATTAATTTTATTTTTGGGTTTATGGTGTCACAACAATAACACATTATAATTGTTAAAAAAACTTGTTAATTTTATTTCTGGAATAGTTGAAAAGTGTGTTAATCTCTTATGCCATTTGAGTAATAAAATTGTTTAAGTGTATGAATTGTGAGCTAGTATGTCTATCAACGAGTTCTTAATTTTTTTCCTTCATTTTATTATTTATAAAATCTGTTGTCATAAAGGTACTTATTTTAAATCTTATATAATCATTATTGAATATTGAAGATTATTTTGAATTTTGTAAGATAAGTTGTAATGCATGTATATGTGTTAAAATTACATGTTCTAGCAAGGATACTATAAGCTTCTAAGTAACTTGCTTCAAAATCAATGCATTGTATTAGTATTTTATATGTACTATAATGTGTCTTTTGATAAAACCTAGAACTATTGTTGGGGTTGTTGTAAATCAATCTTCTGTATAAAACAAAACATATTTCAAACTTTAGGTGTGCTTTGCAATTAGGTGAAATTGTTTTCCCTCATTCACTATGGTTATGACCTTTAATTCTTGATTTCTAAGGAGTTGCATATTCTATGATTCATATGTGTGTCTCTATTTGAAATTCTTAAGACTATGAAATAATTTAAAAATTTCTCTACTTGTCTTAGTTAAGTGTAACTAGTTGAGTAATTGATGATTTTATTTAAATTTGTTTAAGAGAGTAAAACTAGTAGAACATTATTCAAGAAGTTAGATGAACTAGATGAGGTATTTGACAAAATTTCATTTCACTCAACTTAAGATAGTGAGTTTGTGGTTACTAACTAAATCTATAAATTTTGTTTCCTCCGTAAATTATAGTGAGTAATTGTGGTATTTCGTTTATGATTGAAATGTTAGTTGCAATATATGAAGTGAGTAATTGTGGTATTTCGTTCATGATCGAGATGTTAGATGTGATTGTTTAAATGATTCATTGTGTCATGTTAGCCTATTATGTTAAGCTAATTGATTTTTGACATGTTGTACTTAAATGAATAGTGATTGTCTTAAATATGTTTATAGACTAAGTTTGAATCTTAAGTGTGGTTAGTTAGATATGAGTTCCCTTATTGTACATTAAAAATTTCGAGAACGAAATTTCTTTAACGAGTGGAGAATTGTAACACCCAAAATTTTATAAATTTATAAATAATATTTTAAATAATTAATTTGGTGTTTTTATTATTTTAGAATATATGTTGATCAATTTTATGATTAATTTTCTTCATACGTGTGCTTTATATGATGTGCTAATTTTATACAAATTGGACTAAATGAGTAATATAAATAACAAATATTATATATTTTTTTATTTTATATATTTTTCTAAAAATAAAAGTATTTTAGTTTATATTTTAAAGAATAAGATTTTAGACAATTTTACATCTACATGTGCGTTCGTAATTAATGTGATATTTTCTTATGCGTTTGACTAATGTTAAATGTGCACTTAATTATATTTAATTATTTATAAATATATCTTATTTTAATTATTTATTTTCTAAATAATTATTATAAGATATTAGTAATATTGATATTGATTTCCTTTGTTTTATATATTTTCTATGGCATGGTGATTTTATGCATA
>JBBPBQ010020322.1:14526269-14656604 GCA_037974755.1 Cicer yamashitae
ATTTAGTAATAAATATAAATTGTTGATATTAAATTTATTTATTTTATTATTTTGACTATTCTACAAAAAGATAGTAGTATTTTTATGTGATTATTTTGTAAAATAATATAGTAATAATTGTCGTTATTATTTTGAATATGAGAGTTTTGGTTATTAGTGTATTTTAAAAAATTAATTACTTTATTTTATAAAATATTAGTTTTGAAATATTAGTAATATTTTAGTAATGAAATTGTATTAAAAAAGTATTAAGAAAATTAGGTTTGGTAATTATTAAGTTTTTTTTAAATAAAATAAAAGAAATGAGTAAAATGTGTTTTATGGATTAAGCCCATATACAAGAGTAAAAGGTAATTAAATAACAATAATAATAATAGTAATAATAATAATAATAATAATAATAATAATGGTAATAATAATAATAATAATAATAATACTAATAATAATAATAATAATACTAATAATAATAATAATAATAATAGTAATAATAATAATAATAATAATAATAATAATAATAATAATAATAATAATAATTCTAACTGTTCTTTTCTTATAGTGTGAGAGTTATTATTATTATCTGTTTTGTTAGAAGCAACTACTCAATTGCAGAATTGGAAAATAATAACGTTGTTGCTTTGAGTCCACTCAAAACATTGGTTTTAACAAATTTCTAGACAAAAGATGTTTACCCCTCTATAACAGTAAAGAACAAAAGCAGTGCCAAAGATTCCCTTGGCTCAGTTCTTTCTCATCTACAAATTCATACGTCAGACACATATTAATTTAGAGTGATATTGAGGGAGAACAAGCACAAGCCTTCATCCACTCCATTCAGGGTCGACCCAACACATTATGAGGCCTAAATCGAAATTATTGTAATCGATTTCGTTTAACAATTCTTTTTCAATCGATAATAAAGCTAATTCATTTAAATTTTTTTTCTAGTTTCTGCTCCAGCCAAATATATAGAAAATGTTGATCTCTACTACAATTGAAAAAAAAAGACTAATAATTTAGAATATAAATATTTACTTAATATTTAACAGATTACAAAAGAGACGAATAAATTAAAAACAAAAACCTTAATATATTTTGGCCACTGACAAGAGCTACTCACACAATGAAAATTCAAAACGAAAAATAAAATCAAAGCAAGGAATAATGAAGTAGGGTCAAGGGTGAAAAAACTTTTTGTCGTGTTGACAGGAAAATTTCAGATGACAGATTCTAAGAGGCATTTTTAGTAAAAAACAATGCTTTTAATATAAGGTGGTTTTTAGTGAAAATGAATGCATTTAATATTAAAGGATTCTTCCAACGGTACAGTATCCTCATCCTCATAAATAGTTGCATCGATTTTAATGGGTTAATTAAAAACTTTTTGGAGGCCTTTTTTGTTTCTATATATAGTTAAAGAGTTTTGATAATATATTATTGGACCTCTATACCGTATAAAAATTAAAGTAAAAAAATTATTTTTTGGTGAGACCTAAAGCAAGGGCTTTAGGCACCTCCCCCTTGGGCCAGCCCTGACTCCATTCAAACCCATCAAAATTTGAACCTACCCAACATGTTATCCAGATACTTAAAATTGAATGTTTCATAGGCACGTTCAAAATACACCTTCATAAGGAAATAATCGTTCTTTCTTCACTTACCCAGATCGAACAACTCATTTAACACTAGTACCCTATCAAAATTTTCTTTTTAGGCAATAAAACATTATCACATGGAATATTACTTTTCCAAGCACTTTTTGCACCACTCAGTAAGTAACTTAGAAATAATTTTATACAATCGTTAGATTAACATGAAAAAAAAAACCATTCTTGAGGCACAAACCCGAAAAATATGTCGTAGTCCACCCAATAATTATTAAACTTGAACAGTTTTGATACCCAATTCTTGTCATAACATCTCAACTTAACTGAAAAATGACTACAACTATCCCTATCACCAACCCAATGAGTAGAAATATTCCAAGACAATTTTGTCCCATTTGATGGTAAGAACCTATCCAACTTATTCATTGCACTACTTGTTACACCAAATCAGGTAAATTTTTTTCCTAACAGAGACACATCCACGAAGAGGATAACATCAATGAACATTTTAAATACATTTGATAGCGTAACTGAATTGGATCAGGAAAGCCCTTCTCAAAACAATGCTTAACTAAATGGACTAGAAGCGTCACAATAAACCACAAAATGGACTAGAAGCGTCACAATAAACCACAAAATTCAGGGATAGATCTAGAATAACTAAAACAGGTGCTGAAATTAATCTTCCCTTAAGCTCATGGAAATTATCCTTGCACTCTTGGTCCCACACAAAAGTTTTCCCTTTTCTAGTCAACTTGGTGAGAGGTAAGGCTAGACTAGGAAACCTCTCTATAAATTTCTGATAGTAACCCGCCAATCCTTGGAAACTCCTTACTTCAGTCACTAATTTAGGTTAGGGCCAACTTTATATTGCATCTACCTTACTACAGTCAACTGTTACTCCTTAACTAGAGATGGTATGTTCTAAAACCTCAACTCATCAAGCCTAAACTCACATTTGTCATGTTTTGCATACAATTTATTAGCTCTCAAAACATGCAACACTATCCTCACATGTTTCTCATGTTCACCCAAGCTCCTAGAGTAGATTAGAATATCATCAATGAACACCACCACAAACTTATCTAAGAAAGGTCTAAAAATTCGATTCATATAATCCATAGAAATAACAGGGGCATTGGCAACTCCCGAAGGCATCACTACATACTCATAGTGTTCGTATCTTGTCCTAAAAGCTGTCTTAGAAATATCTTCACTTTTGACCCTAATTTGATGGTACCCAGACCTCGAGTCTATCTTAGAAAATACCGAAGCTCCTGTCAACTGATCTAAGAGGTCATCTATCCTAGCACTAAGCGAAAAAACGCATATTACAGCGCTTTTTTTAAGCCATTTACAGCGCTTTTTCAAAAAAAAAAAGCGCTGTAGTTAGCAGCGCTGTAAAAGGATACAACAGTGCTTTTGTTTAAAAAAAAAGCGCTGTAAAAGGTAGACAAATTGCGCGCTTGTTATGCACCTTTTACAGCGCTTATTCACAAAAGCGCTGTAAAAGGTGCACTTATATAGTTGAATATTATGCACTATTATGACCCTATTACAGCGCTTCTTGAAGGAAGCGCTGTAATAGGTGCAATAATATAGATGATTTGTTATGCACCTTTTACAGCGCTTTTTCACAAAAGCGCTGTAAAAGGTGTACTTGTATAGGTACATTCAACTGCACCTATTACAGCGCTTTTTCGAGGAAGCGCTGTAATAGGTTCATTATAGTGCACCTATTACAGCGCTTTTTAAAAAAAGCGCTGTAAAAGGTGTTTTTTTTTTATTTTTTTAGTTTTATTAAATAATATGATGTAAATTTTAAAAAGCGCTTTTTTAGAAAGCGCTTTTTTTTAAAGCGCTGTCTTTTAATCTAGAATCAGTTCACAACATGCACAAATATTCAAACATGCAATCAGTACTAAAACAGCTCAGAACAACACAACAACATATTCACTATATTTTCAAATGCACAAATATTCACAACATGCAATCAGTTCATAATTACATATTCACAACAGCTACATATAACTACATATTCACACAACTACCTATTCATATAACTATCTATTGATTCACTATATTTTCATACAACTACTCATATTCACAACCTAGTATATACACAAACAGCACAGAACTACCATGTCCCTTGCAGCTTGCCATTTCCCAACAAATCAAATAATATTCATTTCAAGCACATACTGACACCAGTCTTCCTTTATCTCTGTTAGTTCATCTTCAGAATACGATGGACTAGAATTGTCAAAGTACTGATATAAAAATTGAACATAAATAAGTTAGAATCAAATATAAACATAGTTTATATATGAAAATCAAATAATTAAAATACCGTACCGTTTCTGGGATTATAATTTGATTCTTATCAACAATCTCCTTCATGAATCGCAATACATAGTACCCACAGTCGATGTTGTTAGTTTGACGAGGGCACTATAAAATAAAACATATAAGTCAATAATTATTTAATTGTGCATTGATTGTAAGTGAAATTTAAAAGCATATATTTTAAACCTTTATTGGAATCCATGTGATGTTATTTGACTTTAGCTTCGACACTGTCGCACCTCTTTGAGCTCGAAAAACTTGTAAAGCACTATCGAATAAATAAATGTGATTATTATAGCATTAACAAACACACTATTTATATATATATAAATGTAAAAAATAAATGAATATTACTTACGTGTCGAACAAAGCCTTTATCTCGGGACGATTGTTGTAATGGCCGTGAATGGGATCTAGATAGTATATAACTTCAGAGGTCGCATTGATTGCAATTAGCACCCAATGTGCCCTACAACAACAAAAATTTAGTTTACACAAATAATAAATTAAGATCTCATAAAATAAAAAAGATATAAATATAGAATATATAATTACGTACCCTGAATTATATGGTGCAAGGAATAACTTATCCTTCTCTTTATTTCCTAATAGTATATCTAAAACGTATTTATTTACATTCGCTGGATCGTGTTTAAGCATCGATATCTTATGCGGAGACAAGAATGAAAATTTATTTGACAATCTGCGCGCGCACACGAACTTCTCATACAAAAACCTTCAATAAAAATTTCAAATTAGATTAATTACCAATAAATTAAATTAATTACAAATAAATGCGATGAAAAGTAATTTTTACCTCATGTAAATGCTCATAACAGTAGCACTCAGCTCCTTATGGTCGAGATGTTCGTATATGTGCTCTTTTTCAAAAAATTCTTCATAAGCGTCTCCGAATAGATCTTTATCCATGCTTATTATTCGTGAATCGTCGCTGCCCATATTTTTTTTTGCCTGTATGTCAAGACACGACCCATATGGAGCAAGTCGTGGCTGACTTATTTTAGGAGCAGGAGCAGCAACTGATTTTACACGATCCAGTTTTTTAGCAGCAACAACTTTGGCCGCTTTATTACCCTCCAGCTTTTGCAGTTTGCCAGTTTTATTACCCTCCAATTTTTTAGGTTTGCCGGCTTTATTTTTGCCACGAACATCCGGTCGTGGTGCGGCAGCTGGCTTGCTGGATTGCTGTGCGGGTGGTTTATTAGATTGAATCTGAAAAAATGAGGTTAATCAAATTGTTAGTTTATTGAATCAGAAAAAATGACAAACCTTACAGAATAAATGTTACAAACCTTTTCGGGCGATATGACTGTTTCATTTCTGGGAATCTTCTTATCATTCCCTTTATTAGACTTTATTTGAATCTAAATAAATGTGAAATTAAAGTTAACATTGGAAAAAATTCAGCAATTAAATATAATCAATTAAACATACATTTCAATTAATTAAACATACCTTGTCAAGGGCAACAAGATGTTTGGGCCATGCCACGTAGCTGCCAATTGCTTCGCCCAAATAATTCAGATCTGCATCGTTGTCTGGTACAGGCAACGGTGTTGTTGGTTCCAAAGCAATAACTGGCAATACTTTGACATGGCCCGCAGGGATTGGTGTGTTGTGCAATACCTCGCCCGGAGCATTGCACAATGTTCCCTTTCCGACCTTCCGATGAGTGGGGGAGGATAAGTATAGCACGCATGGAGTGACCCCCTAAAATCAATGGTTAATACATAAGTATGTGAAAAAATTAACTTTAATGAATTTCTTATTTTATTAAGTAATTAATTACCTCAGGAAGACTGTTGAGACCAACGTTGCAACTTGCGTTTTCACTCTCAATGTGAATTTCACGTTGGGGCTGGTCCGCAAGTTGGTTGTCTTTATTTGTCTTCACCAAGGGGGCCACTTGCTCGGTTAATACTCTAATCTTCTCTAATACTTCCTCGTTAGATGGATTTTGGCGCTTCTCTTGTGAAAAATAACTTCTAGGAGTTACGCCAAATCCTTTCCCCCTCACGCGGCTGGAATATTCAGGAACATTAAACCCTTTACCTAATATGTCCCTGCAACTTTCCTTGTTGTCCTCTTGATTTTCCGATTCAAGATTCGCCTAAAATACACATAGGATTAAAAAGATAAGTTAAATAACATTTTTAAAATACGTACAATATTAAAAAGTATTAAAGTGATAAATATACTTACACAAAGTTCTATTACTTTTTGTATATTTTCATTATCAACCACTCCGTCTTTATTTACACGAGCTTCCTTCCACAATACATGACGACCCAACGGTTGATCCGATTGGGTGTCTTGTAGCTATTATTGTTAAGATCATAAACAAAATATTAGTTAGATAGTATAGTTTATAATATACCACATTAATTAAATAAAAGTGATGAGGAATAACTTACAAGTTTTTGCTCTAGACGAGCATATCCCATACGAGATTTCTTGTATGGGTGGGGAATGATTTTTGCCCTCTCGCGATTTGCCTTACTAATATTCTAAATAAAAAAAAAGTCTAGTAAAAATTTAAAATACGCTATGAATATGAATAATAAAACAAAAATGCTAATAAATTAATCACTTACAACAAATGCGGGGTCGGAACGTTTTGATACGAATGCGCTCCATTCCTCACTTGATATATAATGTTTATATATTTTTGGAGCTTCCGCATTCGTATTTCCTTCACGGTCTTTTAAATAGCAATCAGAGAGGTGAAATCTAAAGCACCGGTGTATTTTCCCGGCAACTCTGAGCACATAGCTCTTTCTCACCTCATCAAGAACAAAAGCTGACTGCAAACCAAATAAATATATAGTTTGAGTAAAATACTTCAAAGCAGTATGTAAAAATTTATAAGTAATAGGGTGGAGTAAAAAAATTACCTGTATATCAGCCCACAATACATCTTTGGCATCCTTCAATGCCTTATCTCTCCAATCATCTATTGTGATTGGTATATTTTGACGAACAACAGCTCCAATATAACTAACAAACATGGAACTGTTGGGGTCAATAGGTTGACCACTCTCATTCCATCCAACCTAATAAACTCATATAGTAAGTACCTCAAATTATAAACAACAAACAATTTAAACAGCAAACAAAGTATCGTATAAACAGCAGAAACAGAAAACAACAAACAAAGTATACCTCAAATTTTTGCCCAGTACTTCTTGCTTTAATAACATTTTGCATTATTGTTGCACCACGTTTGACTTCATTTTCGTAAGTCTTAGTGTTGCCAACTTCTTCATTTTGACAATCTAACTCCTTGTTAGTATCCATTTATCTACAAAATTCAGTTCAACATCAACATGCAGTTCAGTTCAGTTCAACATCAACATGCAATTCAGTCTAAGTACGTAGCAAAATAAGTTAACATGCATTTTAGTGAAACAAAAAACTAATAAACACAATACCTGAAATAACTCTTTTTAATGCTTAGGGTTACGGGTTCAAAGACGAACGGCGCAGGGTTACGGGTTTCGCGAAAACGAGGATGAAAACTGATCGTAGGGTTACGGGTTTCACGAAAACGAGGATGAAAACGGTATTACTTGATGTTTATGATGTTCGCAGACGATCGTAGGTGTAGGATGAGAGTAAGCAATGAGGAAGAAACAAGGAAAACTGAAACTGATCGTAGGGTTCGTAGGGTTCGCAATGAGAAGGAGAAGGAGAAGGAAACTGAAAAATTTACGTAATAAACATGAAGCTGATGAGGTTTACTGTTATATATAAAGACCTATTACAGCGCTTTTCCAAAAAGCGCTGTAATAGGTCTCATCATTTTGTTTTGTAAAAGCCTACTACAGCGCTTTTTTATAAGCCTTTTAAAGCGCTTGTGAAAAAGCGCTGTAAAAGACCTCCTTAATTTATTTTTTTAAAACCCTATTACAGCGCTTGTTTAGAGAAGCGCTGTAATAGGGTTTATATATGAAAGTCCAAAGGTTGTGTGAACCTTTTACAGGCTTATGTAGAAAGCGCTGTAAAAGACCTCCTTAATTTATTTTTTAAAACCCTATTACAGCGCTTATTTAGAGAAGCGCTGTAATAGGGTTTATATATGAAAGTCCAAAGGTTGTGTGAACCTTTTACAGCGCTTATGTAGAAAGTGCTGTAAAAGACCTCCTTATATTTATTTTTTTAAAACCCTATTACAGCCTTGTTTAGATAAGCGCTGTAATAAGGTTTTATATATGAAAGTCCAAAAGTTGTGTGAACCTTTTACAGCGCTTATGTAGAAAGCGTTGTAAAAGACCTCCTTATATTTATTTTTTTAAAACCCTATTACAGCGCTTGTAATAATTTACATAAGCCCTGTTTGAACATAAGCCCTATTTCTTCCAAATTAGTTAAATCATTTCTTCCAAATTAGTTAAATCATAAGCCCTGATGAGGTCAAGTTCAGTATACAATTACATACAGTATAAGCAGAAAATTACAAATTAACAGTTCAAGCTAAATACCAAAATGCTCAATTAATTATGGCAGATCAAATACATGGATTACACATGAACTCAGTTCAAATTACATGGATTAAAAAATTAAACACATTAAGATGCCCTTATTCTTTTCTTGGTGGGATTCACATTTGTTTGTCCATTAATGATACGAAACGATGGATTAATCCAAATTCTCTCATCATGATCATCTCTAAGATATAAACCATCATCAGTTGAACCAATTTCATGTGGTTGTGATGTTGCAAAGAAAAGATCATTACCAACATCTTCATCATTATTGTTATCATCACTTATTTTGTTGGTCGATAGGACAACGGACCATTTATCATCAGCAGGATCAGTGACATAAAACACTTGTTGAGCTTGCGACGCTAAAATAAAAGGCTCATCTTTGTATCCCACCCTATTAAAATCGACAAGCAAGAACCCTGACTCATCAATCCGAACGCCATTATTATTATCGACCCACTTGCAACCAAATATGGGAGCACGAAACATTGTGTAGTCTAGCTCCCATATGCGCTCGATAACCCCAAAATATGATAGATTTGCATATATTGGGTTCTTGTCTTTTGCACTTGAGATATGCATCGCTTCAGCTACGAGAGTGACTCCGCTATTCTGCATAGTTGTTTGATCATCTTGTTCTTTGGTATAAAATGTGTAGCCGTTAATTACATAACCTGTGTAGGAAAATACATGTAAACTCGGACCATTTGCTAGCCACCTCAATCTCTGTGAAATTGATCCGGGGTCTACATCAAACTTTGACTTTATGTGATTTTTTAACCATGTTATGAAACTTCGATTGTGCTCTCGAGTTATCCAATTTTGATTCCTATTCATGTTCAAACTAGATAATTGATCCATGTGTATTGTAACATACGGCTGAACCTCATCATCATTGTGCAGAACATACAATTGTGCCTGCTCCCATTCTATCCTTGATATTGTCATTAGTCTCTTTCCAATTATCCCTTCTCTTGATAATCTTCCCGAATGACGAGACATGGGAAGCCCTATGGATTCAACATTTGACAGATATTCAGTACAAAATTCAGCAGCTTCTTCAACAATGTACCGTTCAGCAATACAACCTTCTGGTCGACTTCTACTTTTTACGTACCCTTTTAATATTTTCATATATCGTTCTATCGGGTACATCCATCTCATATAAGCTGGCCCACAAAGTTGTGTCTCCTTAACAAGATGAACAGTAAGGTGAACCATTATATTAAAAAACGAGGGCGGGAAGTACATTTCAAGCTCACACAAAGTAACAACAATTTCCCTCTGCAATCTCGGTAATTTCTGAGGATCGATCACTTTACTACAAATTTCCCTGAAGAAGAAACATAATTTAGTTATGGCTCGGCGAACTTTTTAAGGTAAAATTGAACGTATACCTATTGGTAGCAAATGCTCCATTAGAATGTGAGCATCATGGGTCTTCAAACCTTTTAACTTTAGGTCTTTCATACAAACTAAAGTTTTAATGTTTGAAGAGTATCCTTTTGGAACTTTAACTTCGTGTAGAAATTTACACAAAACAATTTTTTCCTTTCTAGATAGAGTATGAGCGGCTGGAGGTAGATATGTGCGATTTCCTTTCTTTACGGGACCCAATTCATTTCTTATCCCCATATCGACCAAGTCCAATCTTGCATTGATGCCATCCTTAGAATTTCCTGGTACATTGAGTAACGTACCAATAACACTGTCAAATACATTTTTCTCAATATGCATCACATCGAGAAAATGTCTTACATACAATGACTTCCAATATGGAAATTCAAAGAAAATTGACTTTTTCTTCCACCCAGTTTTGACCAACTCTCCCGCAAAAGGTTTGCCAAATTTATTGGTCAAACCTTGTACTTTCTCAAGTATTTGATATCCAGTCGATGCTACAGGAGCTCTATCTTCCTTTGATTTTCCATTGAATGCATTTCTCCACCCACGATACTGATGACTATAAGGTAAAAATCTACGATGTCCAAGAGATACATTCTTCTTACAATGTTTCAACCGCATCCAATTTGTACTCTCTTCACAAATAGGACATGCACACTGACCTTTAATGCTATATCCTAATAAATTACCATATGCTGGAAAATCATTAATTGTGCCGAACAACATAGCCCTCAAATTGAAACATTCTTTCTTATACCCGTCATAGACTTCTACACCTGTCTCCCACATAATTTTTAAATCTTCAATTAAAGGAGCCAAGTATACGTCGATATCATTCCCCGGTTGTTTGGGTCCAGAAATTAACAGAGACAACATCATAAACTTACGCTTCATACATAACCATGGAGGTAGATTATAAATCAACAAAATCACAGGCCACGTGCTGTGTGAGATGCTTTGAAGACCATGTGGATTCATTCCTTCAGTAGAAAGTGCAAGGCGTAGATTTCTCGACTCTATCCCGAATTCAGGATACTCGTGATCAATTTTTGCCCATTGCGGAGAATCTGCAGGGTGTCGAAACTTTCCATCTCTAATTCTTTCATCTACATGCCATGTCAAGTGTTTTGAATCTACTTCACTGCGATACATGCGCCTAAATCTTGGTATTATCGGAAAATACCACACAACTTTTGCTGGAGTAGATTCTTTCTTCTTATATCGAGAGACATTGCATTTCGGACACGCCTTTAGTAATTCATATTCATTTCGAAATAAAATGCAATCATTAGGACACGCATGAATCCTTTCATAACTCATACCAATGGAGCACAAAATTCGTTTAGCCTCGTAGGTTCAACTGGGAAGTTCATTATCATCTGGCAACATATCTTTTAAGAGTGTTAGTAATTCTGTGAAGCTTTTATCAGACCATCCATTACTTGCTTTTAAGTTGTACAACTTTAGTATCGCCGAAAGTCTTGTGAATTTAGTACAACCATTATATAATGGTTTCTCTGCATCACTCAACAAGCTCTCAAACATTTTAGGACAATCACGAAGATCTTCTTCAATTGCTTTTGCAATCTCCTCAACTCGGTCCGGCTCATATGTATCTGTGTCGAAATCAGTTGA
Source organism: Cicer yamashitae (assembly GCA_037974755.1). Lineage (NCBI taxonomy): Eukaryota > Viridiplantae > Streptophyta > Magnoliopsida > Fabales > Fabaceae > Cicer > Cicer yamashitae. The sequence goes on from JBBPBQ010020322.1 coordinate 14,537,767, forward strand.
AACATATATATCTGTGCGAGTGTTTCCATTGATTTTCTCACCATGTCTTATCCAACATGTATAGCTTTGATCAATTCCATACCATACTAAATGTCCTTCCAATTCATCTGCTCTAATGCGTTTTCCAAAACAACATTTTAAACAAGGACAAACGACTCTATTTGGATCTTTTGCATTCATCACTGCAAACTCAATAAACTCCTTCACTCCATTTTCATACTCTTTTGTCAATCGATTGGCAGACATCCATTTCCTGTCCATTCATATGACCTATATATATATATAAATGCAGTTACACAATAAGCATGATTTCAAGTCTGATATATATGACCTATATATTGATAATATTACACATATCTTATAATATTAATGGTCCAAGATTAATTGATTTCAAAACAGAACATATATATCTTGTAACAATTTATCAGTTTGAATTAGTGACAACAACAATGAAATAAAATAAAGTACCTGAACGTTGATGATCAATTTGTTTTAAAGGAGGAAGAGGTAAATCAATTTGTAGATGGGCGCACAGGAGGGTTCGCAGGGGAGGGACGATGAGAGTTCGTAGGGTTCGGACAACGTATTAAATTTGTTTTAAATTTGTTTTTATTTACTTAAAGTGAATGTTTTTTATTTAAAACGAATGATTTTACAGCGCTTGTTCAGAAAGCGCTCTAATAGGTCCTATAATAATGTGAAAGGGCAAGCCTATTACAACGCTTGTGTAAAAAGCGCTGTAATAGGTCATTTGATTATAAAAAAGCGCAAGGATTTTACAGCGCTTACACAATAAGCGCTGTAAAAGCTATGTAACATAAGGTGGGAGCGCTACATTTTACAGCGCTTGTGTTTACAGCGCTCACAAAGCGCTGTAAAAGGCTATGTGAGAGCGCTTGATTTTACAGCGCTTTCTAAAAAAGCGCTGTAAAAGGCTATGTGCAAGCGTATGTGACCCTATATGACCCTACAACAGCGCTTTTTTTACAGCGCTTGTCAAAAAAGCGCTGTTGTATCCTCCGTTATTTTTAAAAAATTTATACAACAGCGCTTGTATTTAATAAGCGCTGTAAAAGACGCGCTATAAAATGTCATTTTTGGCGTAGTGTAGGCAACGGATATTTATTCTTGATGGTAACTTGATTCAATTTTCTATAGTCAACACACAACCTTATACTCCCATCTTTCTTTCTTTCAAAAGATCATTGTTTCTCCTTCATTTGCATTAACATTATTTATATGCTTTTTTATTTTTATTTGTGTTGTTAATAGAGTTTAACATTACACTTTCGTTCGCTTTTTTTTATGGGATGGGAAAGTTTTCCTTCTTTTAATTCACATTGAGGAAAATAGATTTTTGGTTGAAGTTGCCATCTAATTGTTATTGTAATGGTAGTAGCTCAATTTCATGGGTATATTTCAAGGGTAGTACAATAGTGTATCAATCAAGTTTTTTTCCACCAAAAGTTGATATTTATTGCTTTGTGTTACTTTTTATTTGTTACAGTATGTAATTTTTCTTCCAAACGGATTGTAGATTAATAATTTTCATTACTTTAACGTATCAATTTTAAATTTAATTGATCATTATGTCTTTTAGATACAATTTTATCAAATCTTAAATTCATTTTTTGGAACATTTATTATTATTCTTAAAATATAATTTTCCCATGCGTCGCACGGGTCTATGATCTAATTTGAATAAAAATGATATATTGCAAGATGCAATTGGCATTTAAAAAATTAAATATTATGATTAGAGAAATATATATACCCCTTCCATTACATAATAATCGACTTATTAAAAAAAAATTATTTCAAAATAATTGATGCTTTTAATTTTCAATACAAGTGAGAATCTATTAGGGTACACTATGACCATGTTTAAAACATACCAATAATAATGAAATTAAAAATTAACTTCGAATCATCATAATAATCTCTAAAAGATTAAAGTTACTATCATAAGTTAAAGTATGTGAAAGATAACTCAGTATCAAAATAGTTTGTCCATGACTATTATGACGTCAATGACTAAAGTAACTGATGTTTTGATAATTCGATGACAAATATGGATTTTGAGACTAAAATAGTGGTTTAAGCATTTAATGAAATATAAATTATATTCGATATGATTTAACATAATGATATATATATATATATAAAAAAAAGTAGCATCTGTGGTCCCTTAACTTTATTTCAGTTAACGTTTTAGTCCTTTATCTTTTTTTTTTCCCGATTTGGTCCTTTATTCTTTATTTGATGTTGTTAGAGATGAAAATATGAGTTTATTTAAAGATTTAAGTTATGAATTCGATGAAATTTGCATTATATTGAGGATGATAATTAATTTTATGGGTTTTGTTTGAAATTTTTGATGAATTTTCGCAAAAAAAAAGGATAACATTGTTGACATTTTAAAACATAAAAGATCAAATTGTCACTTAAAATTAAAATAAAAGACCAAATCGGGAAGAAAAAAAAAAGATAAATGACTAAAACGTTAACTGAAATTAAGTTAAGGGACCACGGATGCAATTTAGCCATATATATATATATATACATATTTAATGAATGACTTATGATTTAATTAAATAATTATGCAAGAGGAACTACTTTGATTAAATATCATTTAATTATAATTAAATGCTTTTTAAATAATTCATAAATATAATAGACTTAAATATACTTTTGGTCCTTTATCTTTTATTAAATAATTTTTTTGGTCCTTTATCTTTTATGTAATTCATTTTCATCATTTACCTTTTATAAATAATAAATGTTAATGCTTTTCATCATAACACTTTCAAACAGTCGTATGATTACAGTAATGAACCATAGAGGTCTAATCTTGGATCAATTATAAAGTTAAATGCGCAAATATAACAAGGACAAGATGAAAACATAGAGAACTCAGAGTTTCTATCTATTATTATGTTAAATGAATGTTGTTTTAGAAAGAATATTATAGTAGCCACATATTAATAATTGTTACAAAAGATTCCAATGATTAGATGTTTTTATAATTTTAATTTGTGATTGTAAAAAAGACTAAAATACATCACTTATAAAAGATAAATAATAAAAATTATTAAAATAAAGAACCAAAATGAATATTAAATAAAAAATAAAATATATATTGAACAAAAAAATATTTTAAATAAATAAATTAAAATGAGCGAGTGTGTCTATAAGGGATAACGAGAAAACATTATTTAGTAAAAAAAATTAAATATGTTTTTAGTGCATATAAAATTGAGTTATATTTTCAATTATAATATATCTACCTATTAAGAGAAATATGGACAGCGTACCTTTTAGAGTTTGAAATAAATTGAAATTGAGATCTTAAAATATGAGCTGTGAATTACCCTCGTTATCGTCTGAAATTTCAGGATTAGGATTTCAGAGTTAAGATTAACTATTTGGTGGGATAAATATTATATAGCTAAACACTTGAGGGCAAAGATTTTTCATTAGACTTGACAAAACGGTTTAATCCATTACTGTCCATTCAACAACAAAACTACAACACATAATTCAATGTTCAATACTAATAAATCATAATTTAATTAATAATAATTCCTAATAATTGATTATTGTCAATCCATAATTGGTTAATTAAATAATTAATTTTAATATTTTCTTCAAACGGTTATACTGAGGAAACAATTTTTTCCATCGATTATGAGTTTCTTAACTATTCTAAATAGCGCTAAGTGTCAACAATTATAATCTAACATAAACATAGAAGGGAGGAAGAAGAGAAAGAACCCTCAGCTAAGGTTTCATAACCAAAATGAACAAAAAGCTAGAAGTAATAGAGTTACCATAAATATATATATACACACACATACACACACACACACACATATATATATATATATTAGAGGATATAAGAGTCTAAAATACCCTTACTACTATATATAATAATACTATCTAACATTTCCGCTCAAACTCACGATGCAATAACATGGAGCATCGAGAGTTTGTTAACCAAAAAACGAAAAAAAAATGTTTAATGAAATGCATCTTGTTGAACAAATCAACAATCTATAAGGAAGAAAAGACAAACGGTAGAGTAATGGTTCTATGTTGAAGATGATGAAGAGTCAGATGAAAATCAATCTTAGTGTGCTTGGTGCGTTCATGAAAGACCAAGTTATGAGCAATTTGAATAGCACTCTTGTTATCGCAGTGCATCGGAGTTGGCTCAGAAAGAGAGATACCGATATCAGACAAAAGCTAACACAACCAAATTATTTCAGCAGTAGTGGATGCCATAGCACGATACTCAGCTTTTATAGAAGAGCGAGCAACAATGTCATGTTTCTTACTTTTCTAAGAAATAAGAGGATCTCCAAGAAAGATACAAAACTCTGTGGTGAACTTATGATTTATGGTGTCGCCAACCCAATCAACATAAGAATAAGCACATAACTCCAATGAGGATAACAATGGAAATATAAGGCTTTAAAAGTGAGTTCCTCTAAAATAACGAAGAATACGAAGAACAACTGCCCAATGCATTGTAGTGGGAGAGACGACAAGCTGACTGACAACATGAATAACATAAGCAATATCAGGTCTATTAATCGTCAGATACACCAAGCTACCAACCAAAGTACGGTACAAAGTTGGATCTGGTAAAGGAACACCATCTGAAGGAGGAACCTTCACATTTAACTCAAGAGGAGTATTTGCTGCTCTAGTATCAGAAAGACGAGTTTGTTCAAGAATGTTGGCAACGTACTTGAATTGAGAAAGAAGGTAGCCTCTACAAGAGTAGGTGTTGGAACCAAGTTGGTTTTATACTTAGAGTTTTGATGTTAACAAAAATATGTTATAAGAACAATATATTTGACTTCACAGAGTATGAAAGAAGATTCGTGTTTTTGCAGAGATTTGATTCATATTTATAATTGAAGAAAATCTTTGACAAAGTTGAAAAGAAGATAGGTCAAGATTTGAAGAAGATGTGATCAACATCTTATCAACAATAAGATACGAATTATTTATAGAAGATTTTATCAAGATTTATCTACAAAAAGATATGAATTATTTACAAGAAGATTTGATCAAGATTTATCATAAGAAGATATAAATTATTTACAAGAATATTTGATCAAGATTTATCTACAAAAAGATATGAATTATTTACAAGAAGATTTGATCAAGATTTATCACAAGAAGATATGAATTATTTACAGGAAGATTTGATCAAGATTTATCTACAAGTAGAAATGAATTATTTACAAAAAGATATGATCAATAATTGTTTAGAAGAAGAAATGCTCACAAGAAGCTACGTTTATTATTTGCAAAATTATGATTCAGATTTTGACAAATGACAAAATACTAAATTTGACTTAATCATATTGCTACTTTTGAAAGTTCAAGAACCGATCCAACACTATGTTCCCGCCTAGATGAAAGCAAGCAATAAGAACGAAGTTTCATCTGAATAATTTGCGAAAGCAATCTTAACAAAATACGAACATAATCAATCTCAAGAATTTACAAACTCAAAGAGAGAAACACTTGTTCAAATGAGAAATATTTACTAAGTGTTTTTCTTAGAGTGTGATAGTCATTGTTATAATCAACTTGTTAGAAGCAACTACTTCAGTTCCAAACCATTGTATTCAAACCCAATAGTGGTGTTAGTGTGCCATCAACAATCTGGGGTTGTCAGATTTGTGTGGAGAAGACTTGGCTGGTAGAGTCAAGGTGTGTGTGTTCCTCAAAAGTATAGGGTTGTTAGGTTGTTTGAGAAGATTGACTTGGAGCGTCGGGTGCTTTGTAATTCAAGTTGTTGAATTAGTGGATTAAATCCTTCCGAGTAAAGGGACTGGATGTAACCAAGCTAATGGTGAACCAAGATAAATTACTTGATTCACTTTATTACTGTACTCCTTAGTTTTTTTATTGCTTCTACTCCAAGTAAATCATCAATTCTAAACTAGTTTAATCAAATAATGAAAAAGTTATCAACTTAGTCAAATACAATTCAACCTCCCCTTCTCGTGTTTGCACCTTCAGTAGGCAACTTCAATCCCAAGAAATAGCGAAGAGTTCCCAAGTCCTTCATCTCGAACTTCTTGGATAACTGTAATTTAACTAATTGACTCCACTGACATCATCACCTGTAATAATCATATCATCAACATACAAAGAAAGTATAATGCGACCATAAGTGGCAAGCCTTATAAACTATGCAGAATCGTGTTGACTAAAGCGGACACCAAGATAAGTTGTCACAATAGAGAATTTATCAAACCAAGCACGAGGAACTTATTTAAGACCATAGAAAGCCTTTTTTAGCTTACACGCTTCCCCCTAATTATGAGAAACTTCTTGTGGAGGAACCATATAGACTTCTTCATGTAGCTCACCATTTAAAAAGGAATTTTTGACATCCATTTAGGAAATATGTCAATGATGAATAAATGAAACTGCAATAAAAGTACGGATAATGGTCACCTTGGCTATAGAAGCAAAAGTTTCTTCATAATTCATACCATATTGTTGAGAGAATCCTTTAGCAACAAGATGTGCTTTGCAGCGCTCAACTGACCGATCAAACTTAGTTTTGACCTTGTATACGCAACGAGACCCAATAGCACGCTTTCTAGGAAAAAAATGTACTAATTCCAAAGTATGTTTTTTGTGCAACGCAAAAAGTTCTTCTGCCATAGCCTGTTGCCAAAGAGGATCAAGAATAGCCTCTTTATAGGAAGAAGAGAAAGAAGCAAATGAAGTTGAGTAAGTGGAATAGACAAAATCAGGTAACTAAGTAGACTTATGGTGACGAGAGGGGTAACGAGGAGGTAGAGATGGAGGATCAACAAGCGCCTGAGGTGGTTGGACAGTCAGAGGGGCAAAAGGGATATCATCATGTGGAGTAATAGTATTTTTCCTGCAATTCTCAACATTACAATCATTAGAAGCATCATCATTAGGACCAAACAAATCAATATAGGTTAGTTCTAAACTCTTAGTAATATGAGAATAAGAGGAAACAGAGTAAAAAATGATGTGCTCAAGAAAAACGATATTACGAGAAACATAAAGTTTTCTTGCATGAGGATCATAACAATGATAATCCTATTGACCATCCCCATAACCAAGAAAAACACATGGTAGAACAAGAAGACAACTTATTGCACTCTACTTATGGACGAAGAACAAAACAAGTAGAACCAAAGACTTTTAAAGAAGAGTAATCAGGGATAGAAGCATACAATTTTTCAAAGGGAGACAAACCTAATATGACAGACGATGAAATTATATTAATAGCATGGACAATAGTAAAAACCAATTCCCCCCAAATATGAAAGTGTTTCCTTTTAGCAACTCCATTTTCTTTAGGAGTATCAGTACAAGATGTGTGGTGGAGGGTGCAATCCTAAGCAAGTAATTCAAATAATTTATTAGAGGTATATTCACCCCCTAAATCACAACGAAAACACTTTATAATAACATTATGTTGAGCCTTGACCATAGCACAAAACATATGGTAAATGTCAAAAAATTCAGACCAGTTTTACATAAGATAAACCCAACAATAACAAGTGTAATCATCAATAAACGAAACATTATATCTAGATCCGCCTTTGGCGAGAACCGGTAATGGACCCCAGACATCAGAGTGAACTAAATCAAAAAGTGCATATGAAACAGAAACACTTTTACTAAACCGTAAAGCTGAAAATGTAGCAAGTTTACAACCACAACAATTTAAAATATCAATGGCTTGTAACTTTCCTAATGCTCCAATAGAAGCCAAATATTTTAATCTAGAAGCAGAAACATGTCCATGGCAAGAATGCAATAAATAAAAACTAGAAGACAAAAAATTCAAGCGAAAACTACAGAATAAGTTAGAAGTGGTTGTTGAGGCTGTAGTATATGGGACTCACAGGTTATCCAAAACATAAAGTCCCCCCTGTCTATGGCTTTTCCCAATCAACCTTTAGGAATGTGGATCATGTACCCAACAAGAAGTGGAAGAAAATATAATTGAATAACCAAAATCACATATTTGACTAATAGAAGCAAGACTCAAAGTGATATTAGGAATATAATAAACATCAGAAAAAGAAAAGTTAGGTGTAGAGATAGAACCAATGCCTTCTAATGGCATAGGAGTGCCATCAACAGTCACAACCGACACAAAAGATTTATCATCATATGTCATATGATGAGATGCTCCAGAATCGAGAATCCATATGAAAGAAGATATACCTGACAGACAAGAGGAGTTCAATCTTTTTGTAGAGGATGCATACATGGCCTGTGATTAAGTGGTAAGAAGTTTTTGGAGCTGATATGCAATATCAGATATTTAAGAAGTAGTCTTAGATGAGTATACAGAACAAGAACTTGAGCCAATGGTAGGAGGAGCAGAAACAACAACATGGGACGATGACCCTCTAAAATTTTAATTATGCGCTCTCCCTAATTTTGGACAATGTGTTTTCTAATGACTTTTTTCTTTGCAAAAAGCACCTTCATCATTACCAATCCCAACTCTCCCTTGAGATTTTCCTTTTTGAACATGAGCAGCAAAAACAAATGGAGGCGTTGAGAGAATTCCCTTATCTAACACAGCAAAGTGAGTCTTGAGTCTGATTTCTTCTACCAACAATTCACTAACTACCGATACAACAGTAGGAAAAGGAGAAGAATGCAAAATACCCCCACAAAGGCCCTCAAAATCATCACGAAAAGCCATTAGAAACCAAACCAGATGTTGCTCCTCTCTTTGATCAATGTACGCTTTGACAACTTTCAACTCAGTTGATTCCTAAAAGACAATTGATCCCACAAATATGTCATTGCCGAATAGAGTTTATGAATTGTCATATTTTTTTGGTTAAGGACCCTAATATCACTTTCCAACTTATACCATTTTCCAAAGTTAGACTGAACATACATATATTTCAAGTGATCCCAAATCTCTTTAGTAATATTACATTTTGCTAGTTGCACACCTATAGACAATTCAACAGAATTATTAATACAAGTAATGATTTTTGAATTACTAAACATTCCATGTTTTCAAATCTTTTTCATATTTAGCTTCATTCTTTTTATCTATAGGCTTAACAGAAGTTCCATCAACATAACCCTACATATCTTTTTCAATCAATTTTTTTCATCACATAACTCCAATAAAAGTAATTATGTCCATTAAGGTTGACACTAACACCTTGAAGAGAATCATTCTTAGCACCAGCCATAACAAATAATGATAGGAAAATACGACGAACACAATCACTAAGCCAAAAGAAATTAGGGATAGCCTCTCAATAGCAGAGTCAATCAAGAACCAAACAAAATCTGTGCCGGAAACATATAGGCAAAATCGGGTCAGAAACTGACGGAGGAAATCGGTACTAGTCACAAAATGAGCAAAAAGCTATAAGTAATAGAGTTACATAAAAGTATATATACTAGAGAATAGGAAAATTTAAAATACCCTTACTACTATAATAATATTATCTAACACCAAGCATGGTGAGTTTGTGTTTAAGCTCCTGAACTAAAGAATGTGTAAAGCAAAATGAAATGATAAAAAAAATAGATATGCATAAAAAACTTGTTTGATGGATTGAATGTCAAAAACTATTACAAATACTCGCATTTATAGGCAAAAAGTAATCTTGTTGACAATAAGTCATGGGAATTGGTGGTGTTCGACGGTCGACTCGTTTTTCCTATCTTCTCAACGTGACTCGTTGGTAGTATTTCTGCGTGCTTTTTCCTCAAATCTTGTTTCTGTGTTGATCATTAGTGGTGTTAAAAATGTGGAATACGAGTGTGGCTGTCAAATTATCAAGTTCAACTGATCTTTTACTCACTCCTATGCATTTGCAACATTCGTGGACCTATGTAGACTTGAGAGATTGAACTTACTGACATTCGGCTATCTTTTATTCGCCTGACCTTACTTCGACTAAAGAAAATTTGGTTACCCCATTATTCGATTGCTTACCATTCTCGACTAGCAAATTATTTATTTTTAAATGTAAACTTAGTATTAGATTTGTTATTGATGATCAAATTAAGACCTACTCGTTAACGTTGTTCTCCTAAGACGATTTAAATATTTTTATTTTTACAAAAATATACTTTGTTTTCACTAAAAAATAATATAAGTTGTTAGTTAAGAACGGTCAACGGTCGAATCAAGGACATATGAAGTAGGAGAAGTTGAATAAGAGTTAGGCGAATCTTTCTCAAGTATAAGATGTCTTAAAAGATTCGCAGGATTGTTAAAAGATGTTGAAAGTACTAGAAATTGACTTTTCAACTATAAAACTCGTGTTCCATGTTTTTAACAACCACTAACTGAAGCGACTATTTTCACAAAGGTGGAATACGAGTGAAAATGTTTGTGTGGTTGAGGCAACTATCACACTGCAAATTGGAGGAAGATCAAAGCAAACGTGGGGTGCTGTATACACCAAGAACAGAAAAAAATATACACTACCTCCAAAAATCAACCAAACAAAGCATGTCAAAGCCAAATTTTATAGGCCACGATGTCTTGACACGTAGAATTACCTTTGCCAATAAGTAGATTTTGTGATTTTTAATATTAAAAAATAATAAATATATCTAAGCCGCATCCACTCCATATTAGGACATTGTGCCATGCTGGTTCTAGCCTTCTAGAAGAATAATCCTCCAAAAGTACGTAATTATCATTGATGAATAAGTAAGCTTCAATATTAGCAATATAAAAAAAAGTAAGCTTCATTGTTCCTAGAAGAATAATTCTTCAAAGTACGTAATTTAAGAAGGTTATGTTTTGAGAAAATAAAGGAAAACGAAGCGGGATATATATAGACACACAATGATAAAATAAAATCAATAAAAAATCCCTAATTGGAAGTACAATTTAGATAAGGAAAATTATACCATATAATTCGCTTTATTATTCCTTTATTTTTATTTATATGTACGCACAAAACAATCTTGTTTTGTTATCATTAATAATTTAATTATGAGAAGAAAAAAACATAATAATTTAATTAAAATTTATTTGTCATATTTTATACTGTCAGCATATTATAAACATTTACACGTATGACTTTATAAAATAATTATGATAAAAATGAAATACCTATAATAATTTAACAATTGTGATTGATTGATAATACAAATTTTTGTAACAGCATCGGCGTATATGAATTAAATTCATTTAATTATATTTTATATGTAAATTCTATTGGGCACTAAAACATTGATCATGGGGTGGTGGCTGTGGAGAATGTGCAAATTCAACCTGTTTCTCATTCTACATGGAATTTGATGCTTAACGCCATTTTAAAGAAGAAAGTATGACAGTTGATGTACATGTATTAGACTATATGGTTTAAGGAGGACTTATAAAAATTGATTGGTACTACTTATCTCAATAAGATGCATATTTTTTTGTCAAGCTCAGACGTAAAAATTTATAGAAAAACGTGCTTGACTTAGAGCCGTTTTTAGATGCAGTGACGAAGCTGATAATTAATATTTATGGAGACCTTGAGCAAAACTCCAATATTTATATAAAAGTAAAAATTTATTTTTGTTTTTTAAATGTGTGATGTGCGACCACTGTAGTCTTGAATGGATTGAAATTAAACACATAATCAAGTCTCTCTATTGTTAGTCATTTTATGGACCAAAATGACTAATAAAAGACACATTTAAAAACTAAACTAACAAATGAAAGATAACTCGAATACTAAAATGTTTAGCAAAATACACATTTAACTAATTAACTTAACATAGGAAAATATCATAATTAACTTAATATAGGAAAATATAATAATTGACTATATATAACTTAAGAGAATCTATAAAGAAGCTATTGAACATTTTTCTTTTTTAAATTAACATTTTTCTTCAATTTATATAATTGACTATATATAATAATTCATTTATAAAATTGTTCAATAACTTCTCCACCAAACATATGTGGTTGTACAAATGTTCTTACAGGATACACTTGTATCTGATATGAATATATATCCGTAATTTCTCTCTACATTTTCTTAATTTTCACTAGACTCTTTTTTATTCGAATCTGTGCACGTTATTTAGTGAAAAGCTCCTTGTACACAAAATAATGTGGTTGATATTTGGATTTTGTCTTTTTTTGCTCGGGCTATGAATGGTTCTAACTGAGGCGCGTCTATTATTGGTTGAAAACTATTTTCAAACCCCCTCTTAGTCTTGAGTTCAACCCAAACCTTTGAGAATTTCTAGAAGGACTCCCTCGGGGGTAAAGTCCTACAATTTTAGTTCAATATTTATATACGTTCTTAAAAAGTTGAAGTTTTAAACTTCTAATTCTTGAATATTAACTACGAGGTTTGTCCATATTTCCATTATATGATTTTTTAGGCGATGAATATGTATTTTTTTAATCTTTATGTTGTTTTTATCCCCGATTTGATTATTTATATGTTAATGCACGTTAGCGTTGGGGGAATGATGAAACCAACATGGTTCTTAAAAAGTTGAAGTTTTAAACTTTTAATTCTTGAATATTTACTACGAGGTTTGTCCATATTTTCATTACATGATTTTTTAGGCAATGAATATGTATTTTAATTAGTGTATTTTAATCGGTGTAGTCTTTTGTTAATCATTCTATTTTATTATTGTGAGGCGAAAATATGTTCTTTTTTTAACTCTTACAGAACTGTACGCTCCAACCCTAAATAAAATAAATAAGTACATAAATCTTAGATCATTTTGTCGTTACTACATAAAAGTAGTGTTACAAAGGACTCCTCCTTTATTAAATCCAAACTTATAGGTTTTCTCCCCCACTATTTATTCAAGAACATAAGTTATATCTTGAAACTGATATAAATTCTATATACCCGTAATTTCTTTCTACATTTTCTTAATTTTCACTAGACTCTTTTTTATTTGAATATGTGCACGTTATTTAGAGATAAACTCCTTGTACGCGAAATAATGTGGTAAATATTTGGATTTTGTCTTTTTTTGCTCAGGCTACAAATGGTAAATAGGAATCAATGAATATTTTTTAAGGCAAAAAGTTTGTTAGAAGTCATTTATCAGCAAATTTTATTAGTCCCACATCGCTGGTAAGATGAAATGGTGTGCTTTGAAGTTATATAAAAACTTTTTTTAATCTATGTTGAAAACCATCTTTGCGCTTGGGGCAATGACGCAGCTAGTGAGGTTCTAACTGAGGCACGTCTATTGCTGGTTGAAAACTATTTCCAAACCCCCTCTTAGGCTTGAGTTCAACCCAAGCCTTTGAGAATTTCTAGAAGGACTCCCTCTGGGGTAAAGTCCTACAATTTTAGTTCAATATTTATAGGCGTTCTTAAAAAGATGAAGTTTTAAACTATTAATTCTTAAATATTAACTACGAGGTTTGTCCATATTTCCATTATATGATTTTTTAGGCGAATGAATGTGTATTTTTTTAATCTTTATTTTGTTTTTATCCCCAATTTGATTATTTATATGTTAATGCATGTTAGCGTTGGGGGAAAGATGCAACCGACATGGTTCTAATAAGGACTCCTTTAGAGATATCGTCCTACAGTTTTAGTGCAACATTTTTTTCTTTAGAATTAGAAGTCTCTAACTTTTAATTAGTGTATTTTAATCGTGTAGTCGTTTATTAATCCTCCTATTTTATTATTGTGAGGCAAAAATATATTCTTTTTTTAACTCTTACAGAAATGTACCCTCCCACCCTAACAAAAATAAATACGTAAATAAATCTTAGACTATTTTGTCGTTAACTTACAATTCGATACAACACTACATGAAAGTAGTGGTACAAAGGACTCCTCCCTTATTGAATCCAAACTTATAGGTTTTCTCCCCCACTATTTATTCAAGAACATAAGTTATATCTTGAAACTGATATAAAAGATGTAAGCTTTGTTCTCAACGCTAAATTAATAGTGAGAGAAAAGATATATATACATATAAAAAGTTGTTATAAAAAACAAAGCCGTGGAAAATTAGAAGATCATCGAGCAAAATATTTCATACATACATCCATTGATTTCTGTAATAGTTATTCAGTAAGACGGTGGAGGTCTTTCTATACAAAATTAACCATTGATAACACCTGTTTGAGATTTTCCAAAAATATAAGCAACTAATGTATTCACACTCCATAAGATTACAAAAATTAAGATTTTAACCAATTTTAGTCCCACTTCGGGATGTTTGGAGTGAATAGTAAAAAACAATAGATATAAAAGAGAAATGTGCTTCACATTGCAACATACTTACCTGGTGAATGGGTGATCAAGAAGGCCCAAGGCCTAGGCTAGTGACCTCTATTGCACATAAAGGAGGGGTGCTAACCTAAGGTCTGCCCAAATGGTGGATCCTACATCATAATTTGTGGTAGTGGGAGCATGCGTTCGCGCGGCCCCTTTCAATGTTAGTTTCAAACTTCAAACTTTTTTGTCTTAAAACTTTATTAGAATTTGATATTATTTTGTTATGTTTAAGAATTGGACTTGAGATCGCTAAGCGAATTTTTTTAAATAGTTCGTATTATAAAAAATTGAAATAGTAACATGTTAAACTAAATGATGATATACTACTTTAAACACACTTAATAATTCATTTTAAAAAATGTTTAATAGTTTGTTTAATTTAAAAAAGAAAAACAAATTTTCTTCTCCAAACATATGTGGTTGTACAAATGTTCTTACAGGATACAATTGCATCTAATATGAATTCTATATACCCGTAATTTCTCTCTACATTTTCTTAATTTTCACTAAACTCTTTTTTATTCGAATATGTGCACGTTATTTAGAGATAAACTCCTTGTATGCGAAATAATGTGGTTAATATTTGGATTTTGTCTTTTTTTAATCAGGCTATGCATGGTAAATAGGAATCAAAGATTATTTTTTAAGGCAAAGAGTTTGTTAGAGGTCATTTATTATCAAATTTCATTGAAGTTATATAAAAACGTTTTTTTAATCTATTTTGAAAACCATCTTTGCGCTTGGGGCAATGACGCAGCTAGTGAGGTTCTAATTGAGGCGCGTCTATTGCTGGTTGAAAACTATTTCCAAACCCCTTCTTAGGCTTGAGTTCAACCCAAACCTTTGAGAATTTCTAGAAGGACTCCCTCTGGGATAAAGTCCTACAATTTTAGTTCAATATTTATATACGTTCTTAAAAAGTTGAAATTTTAAACCATTAATTCTTAAATATTAACTACGAGGTTTGTCCATATTTCCATTATATGATTTTTTAGGCAAATGAATGTGTATTTTTTTAATCTTTATTTTGTTTTTATCCCCAATTTGATTATTTATATGGTAATGCATGTTAGCGTTGGGGGAATGATGCAACCAACATGGTTCTAATAAGGACTCCTTTAGAGATATAGTCCTACAGTTTTAGTTCAACATTTTTTTCTTCAGAATTTGAAGCCTCTAACTTTTAATTTGTGTATTTTAATTGTGTAGTCGTTTGTTAATCCTTCTATTTTATTATTGTGAGGCGAAAATATGTTCTTTCTTTAACTCTTACGGAACTGTAGGCTGCCACCCTAACAAAAATAAATACGTAAATAAATCTTAGACCATTTTGTCGTTAACATACAATTCGATACAACACTACATAAAAGTAGTGGTACAAAGGACTCCTACCTTATTAAATCCAAACTTATAGGTTTTCTCCCCCACTATTTATTCAAGAATATAAGTTACATCTTGAAACTGATATAAAAGATGAAAGCTTTGGTCTCAACGCTAAATTAATAGTGAGAGAAAAGATATATATACATATAAAAAATTGTTATAAAAAACAAAATATACATATAAAAAATTGTTATAAAAAACAAAGTCGTGGAAAATTAGAAGAAGATCACCGAGCAAAATATTTCATACATACATCCATTGATTTCTGTAATAGTTTTTAAGTAAGATGGTGGTAGTCTTTCTATTCAAAATTAACCATTGATACAAGTGGTGGATCCTACATCATAATTTGTGGTAGTGGGGGTATGCATTCTGGCGGCCGCTTTCAATACTAGTTTCAAACTTTAAACTTTTTTGTCTAAAAACTTTATTAGAGTTTGATATTATTTTGTTAAATTAAGATGGTTCAAATAAGGACTTCCTTAGGGGTAGAGTCCTACCGTTGTAGTTCAACATTTTTTCTTTAGTAGTAGTACAAAGGACTCCTCCCTTATTAAATCCTAACTTATAGGTTTTGCCCCCCACAATTTATTCAAGATATAAAGCTATATCTTAAAACTGATTATAAAAGATATAGCTTGTCTCCCATCATTTGTCGTGAGCACCCACTGTCCAAGAATCAAGACTTGCATTTCCATCTAATTGCTAAGGATAACTTTTTTTAATTTTTTAAGTAGCCACATCTAGTTGGGTCTTGTTTGTTAATTTTGAAAGATATCTTGTCTTTTCATGTTTTCAACATAGGATGAGTTCTCTTATCATGACCTTTTTTAAGACAGTAAGAACACATAATTTAATATTTGTTGATTATCAGATCTTCCTCTGGTTCTAGAAAACCACTACTTCTATTTTTGTTTATGCTAACACCATAGATCATAGATGTTTGTTTTTGTCTATCTATGTCATTTGAAAGAAACTCTTAGAATGCTTTTTCATACTTAAAAGAGTTACAGTGAGTTCTCTCTTAGGGTTTTGAGATGTTTTCCTTCAGAGTATGATTTTCCCTCTTTGCACTCATCTGTTAAGATGGAATGAATCTGTCTAACATTTTTAAGCTTAGAGGAAACTTTGAGTTTTTTGTTCAAAAATTCATTTAACATGTAGTTAGTTCATCCAGGGTAAGGAATGAAAACAAATATTTTTCTTCTTCTTTATCAAAGTCAGAGTTATTAGAGTCAAAATGAACATTAGCCATGTTTGCTTACTCTCCGTCTTCATATAATGAGTTGTCAGAGTCATCCCAAGTGACCATTAAACTCTTCTTCTTCCCTCTAAAGTCGTTCTTTTTAGAAATTCCTTTTTCTTAGGACATTTTGATTTGATCTGTCTTGGCTTTTTGTACTCATAACTGACAATTGGGTTCTTTTTTGTTTTATCATTTTTATGGGAAAAGTTTTATTTTTATTATTCCACATACCCTAGAATCTCTTAGAAATGACAGACAGTTTTTCATGATCTGATTCTTCACTCTAATCATCAGAGCCACTTTCCTCTGATTCTTACTTAGACTTTTTCTTTAATTCATCTTTAACTAGTTCAATCTCATGGGATCTGAATGAACTCATCAACACTTCTAAAGGCAATTTGTTAAGATCTTTTGCTTCTTGAATGGTTGTTATATTTTGTCTCCAGTTGCTAGGAAGACGCTTAAAAATATTTTTAACATGGTCGATTGTTGTATAGCTCTTTTTAAAGACTTTCAACTCATAAACCAAAGTTTCAAATCTAGAAAACTTTTTCTCAATATCCTGATCTTCTTTCATCTAGAAGAGCTCATACTTTCTAACAAGTAAATTTTCCATTGTTTCTAGACTTGCTTGCTTGCTTCCAAGTTAAAACATAGAGCATCAAATATGCCTTTTGCCATTCCTTTGTTGCTACGTTTGTCAAACACTTTGAAAGTAATTGCATTCATCATAAAGGTCTTGGCTTTATGATGCGTAATATATTTTATCTTTTCTAGGTATTTCAACTTCAACTTCATTTTTGGCAGGTTCATAGCCATCTCCATTATATCCCAAAGTTTAGAATCATATCAGATGTAAGAACTTCTCAGCTTGTCCTTTCAGTAATCAAATCTCTCGCCATCAAACAAATGAGGCTTGTTAACATTTCAGCTTGTAGCTTCATCACTAGAGTTAGTCGTACTAACAAAATTAATAGGATCTTCTCTCAAACAATGTTAAGTGATCAGCCAAGAGACCGAGGTCTTATGCCAATTGAAGGTTGAAAAAAGAAAGAGTTTGAATTGTGTTTTTAAATTTAAAAACTTTTCTCTTAAAAAGATTTATGGTTAGAAAGGAAGAGAGATCACAAAACAAATTTATCTTAGTTCAACACCAACACGGTAGTTACCTCTAATCACTTTTCACGGAAGGATTTAATCCACTAAATCGAATTGATTTCTTTCAACCACTAGAACATCTACTAGTCACCTGACTATATTCTAGTCTTCTCAAACTTCTAGCTTAGTACGGTCAAATTACAAATATGATATTGTTTCAAGTGTTTTTGGGTAACTCTTTTCAAGAGGACACTACATCGAAAAATAATCAATAAAATTGTTTCAAAAATTTTCAGTATTACAAAGGTTTTGTCGCCCATAAAGTTTGCTTTTCTCTTTAAAGATTGAGTTTAATTTGGTTGATCATATTAGACTTTCTAAAAAGTCAAACTAAAACCTAAAAATAAGTCCATAAAAGGTAACAAATTAAGACTAGGCTTTGACTTGGTCAAACTTAAAGTTTTGTAAAATCTAACTTCGTTCTGAAAGAATCCAAAGCACAAAATTAGTTTTACGTAGTAAACAGTTTCAAGTCTCAATAGTAGATTTAGATCCAACGATTGAGAACTGGAACTGCTTTATACTATTTGCACGTAACCTAATTTGCTTTAAACCACCTAACCGGAGTTACATTGGAGACTACCCATTTAGTTTTTTCTTGATTACCCATCAAAGCATTGTAGATAGTTTACCCTTGATAACATGGCACCAATTAAAAACCGACATTTGTACTCCACAATTTAAGCAAAATTTTCAAAGTAATTTTTACTCAAAAGGTAATTTTAAATTTACCCTACTTTCAAGGAAGCACAAAATTAAATCCAGTTGGGTGGTTTTAAGGGAATTAGATTTCGAGCAAACTGTGTCTGATCTAAATTGACTGTTGAGACTTGAGATCGTTTTATTACGTGAAACTAATTGCATGCTTTGGATTAAAAGTGGGGTTGTGTGTGTGTGTGAAAGCACAAAATCAAATCCAGTAGGGTGGTTTTAAGGGAATTTGATTTCATGCATACTGTGTAACGCAGTTACAACTCTCAGTCGTCTGATCTAAATTGATTGTTGAGACTTCAGATTGTTTTACAACGTGAAACTAATTACATGCTTTGGATTGTTCGAGCGCGTAAAAGTGGGGTTGCTTGGTTATCATATTAAAGTGTAGTCTTAATATGTTACCTATTATGGACTTATTTTTGGATTTTAGTCTGATCTTTATAAAAGTCTAATTTGATCTATATGATTTACTTAAATGACTATTTTATATTGTCATCCTTAAATAAATAATATGATATATCTTTAAATAGACTAATAAACTAGTATGTCAACTATATTAAACTTAATTTTGAGCTTCAATATGATATTATGTTTAATTATATTTTAAAATAGTGTATTTAAATTTTAAAAGTCCCTAAAAAGTTATCCGTCTAGAAGTTTTTGTTCATGTCAACACGAAACATTTAATAATTGTTCTTCAATTATTAAATTTTTAATGATTTTTAGTAAGTATGTTTTGAACATTATAAAAAATTTCTCCACAAAATTTACAAATTTTTAACTTGCAATTAATTAAAAAATGAATTTTTTTTTTCAATGCTGTGAAGTTAAGATAAAAATAACAAAAATATGGACCTAGAAAATAAATTTTGATATCACTTTTTGTAGAAGAACTTTTTATAATGTTGTAAACATACATGCAAAAACATCATTAAAAACTACTAGCATTCCAACTATGACTAAAATTGCTTCTCGGTTAATTTTTGAGGGACTAAATGTGACTTTTTTTTTAGGGACTAAAAACAACATTTTAAAATTTTATAGAAATTAAAAACTTATTTAACTCACTTAAATATTAAAAAAAACATTAATTTAATAATCTTAAATTACTAAAAAAATAATGTTAACAAATTTATAATTTTTTTTGCAATAGAAGAAAAAGAGAAACAAACATAAACAAAAAAAGAAATCAACTACTCCCTAGGGAAAGAGATTATCAACGCATCTGCAAGTAGAGTAAAAGAAAGTTCCACAAACGGAGATGAAACAATTTTTACAAAGTTTAGCTAAGAGGACTCTTTTTCGGCAAAAAAGGTCAGCACCGTGATTTCCTTCTCTAAGTGTATGTCGCAACTCTACACTCCAGATCCTACTCCGTAAGAGCCTGAACCCTTTCATTTACTAACTTTCTAGCAAGAAGGGAGTCAGAATAAAAAATAAGATTAAGGGTTCCTAATCTCCAAGTAAGTCGACACTCATGCAAAATAGCTAATAGTTTTGCCTAGAAGTTATTACTAAAGCCCATGTGACCATGAAAACCAATTATCTAATCACCATTTCCAGATCTCAACAAACCACTACAACCAAAAACACCAAGGTTCCTAATAGTGTTGCCATCAACATTAAGAATCATAGGATCTTCCCTAGAATTATGCCAATACATCATTGTAGAATCTCTATGATAAATATGAGATGAGTAGCAACTTCTAATTAAAGAGTTTAGAGAACGAACAACAGAAGTGAGCTTAAAAATCAGGAAAGATTCTTTGGCAATACAAATGAAATTCCTATCTCTCCAAACCGACCAAATTAAGCTAGAATCTCTAGAGGCATTCAACTTCACGAAATTGAAAGTATTATTGTGATTGAAATACTCAGGGTCATTGAAACCAAGAGAGCACCGTATTAGATGGGAGAGAGTGTAATCTCTAATCCCATGCAACAAAGACTTGTTGTCATTCATACATCGAGTACAACAACTAGACTGCAAGATACGACGATGATGTAGAACATCACAAGTCGGGGCTGAATTTTGACAACCCAATCAAGTAAAAAAATTTAACTTCCTCGTGAGCCTTTAGGTGCTAAATCCAATGCCAAGGATCTTCAGGGAACTCAGGGAATATTTTAGACAAAAGCCAAATATATCCAAAATTTTCCGTGTAGCAACCATTAACCTCTGTTTGGCAAGTAAAAGAAATAAGCCACACTATCATTCAGATGAACACAAATGGAGTTCATAAAAGTCACCAAGTTAGTATTAAGGGGAGTTCTATGAAGTTGCTAATTCATATTGTTGTCAACATAAATATTATTGAATTTGAGTTGAGTATCATGAATTGCCACATAAACAACAGTGTTACACAGGGGCCTAAAAACTAGAACAATCTTTATATCAAAACAAAAAGTCGTCAACCCCTATTCTAAAGCTATACCTATGACGAAGAAAGTATTAGCATTCTTGATAGAATTCCAAATGTAAGAGCCTGTAGTATTACCTTGAAACCAAAACAGAAGAACTCCCATATTTATGACTCATAATTTGAACCCAACATAGAAGTATTAGCATCTCTAGCACGCTTGACATTATGACAACCCCTGTGTTTTGACAAAGTAATCTTATCTCAACCAACAAGATGAAGCCTATGATTAATGGTAGCTTTCAAAATGAAATCTCTAGTAAGCTTCTCAATGAGATTACAAATTCCCTAAGGAAACCAAAACAACTGCATGTAATTAGTTGAAATTGAAGTCATAACAGAGTTTACCAAGGCCAATATACTAGACTTATTCAAGAATTGTTTTTTCCACATTGTCAGCCTAGTATATAGCTTTTCTATCACATAATTCAATGTTTTCCTTCTTAGGTCTACCTTGGAGACTAGGAAAACTTAACTATTTATCGAAAGTTGAAGTAGCACGAATGCTAGTAGTGGAATCGGTATAATCAGAACCTTTGATGAACTACTTTGGGAAACCTCTGATTGCAAAGTCTAAAGTTATTCAATTATCTACTCAGGAAAATTTGTAACCTCCGGTACATAGAAATTATGAATCGTCTGGGAAATATTATTATGGAGTCAAAATGTAACACCCCGATTTTTAACAACGGGAGTGCATTTTTTTTATCAAAAACAAATTAATAAAAATATTTCGTCGTAACATAAACGACAATAGTCCTGAATAATTACGTCATAAATACAAACAAACTGAAAAAGTTTTTGAGGCGATAATCCAAAATATACAAAAGCAGACATCGCTCATACCCTTGGGGTATGCTCGGCAGACACCTCCATAAAAGCACTGCTCCAAGAATGCTATCCCCTCATGGTCACGTCAAAAGAAATGGAATGGACCCACCAAACGAAAGTCAACTGACAATATAAGTTATAGATACAATCATCCCAAAAAGAAATAAGTACGACCACCAAAGACACTAATCCCTATACAACTTAACTAATTTGATCATTCACTAGCAACTACAATAACATGGGTGACCTCCACACACTCCGCAAGTGCCTTCTAACGCAATATCCATCTTCAAAGTAACCTCCTCCTCATCAACATCCATAGTAGGATCAGTCTCCTCAGAAGTCAGATCCACCCACGAGATAGGTGGTTTCGGCGGCGCTGGGATCTCAAAACAGTCCGCTATTTCAGCGAAAGTCGGTAAGGGATCATTCACCGGAAATGGAAGCTCTGACTCGACCTGCCTAGACGGTCTTGCAATATCTCCTCCTACTGGCATCGACCCCTTATCCTTTCCGCCAGTCCCCGACCCAACCATTGTATCTCCAGCTCCTACGGTGTCCCCCGCCCCAACTCTTACTGAGGAATCCTCTACATTGTCCCACGCTCCACTCATCCCAAGCACCAATCCTGAAAGTACCGGATAGTCGATCCTCTCGCGAGTGAGCTCCACAAGGTATACTGCTCCAGCTTTCCTACTTGTCCTCACTACCCTCCCCGTATAAGTAGCCTTGCTTGAGATGGGGTTGTATATGTAACAGCCCGATTTATTTTTTATTTTTTAAAACAAATTCGAATTCATAAATAAGGGAAGAAATACTTTTGGATAAAATATTTAAGTTGTAACATAACAACAAAAGTCAACAATGTAAACAAACAGCGAAAATAGTTTTTGAAATGAATGTCCAAAGTATTTAAACAGAAAAATACACCGGGGCTATGAGACCTATCCAACATAGCTCATGCCCCTGGGGTATTCGCGGCAGACACCTGTACAAAAGCACTGCCCCAAGAATTTTAACTTCCCCGTGTCACATCAAAAAGTGGTACAAGGACCCATCAAAATAAAAGTCAAGCTGACAATATAAGGTATAGGAACAGTCTTCCAAAATGAAATAAATACAACCATAAAAGAAAGATATCTAGCCCCTATACAGCCATCTAATCTGATCATGCTACAAAAAACTATACGACCTGAGTGATCTCCACGCGCTCGCAAAATCCTTCTAACACAGCCACGGTCAGGTAAGACTAATTACGTTCCCGTCTCCAGGGTACTAACCGATCGGACGATCCTGATCCTCATTTGAGGGAAAAGCCCAGATTTCCACAATAATTGTAAAGGTCACCAACCGAAATTAACAAATATCACATAGCATTTAAATTTTAAATGCAGAAAATAACCTTTCAACTTAGCATACACCTTGAAAGGGTTTTCATATGCCAAACATGCATAATCAAAGTTGAAAACTGCACTGTCGTATTCGAATACAGCCTCCTTGTATTCGAATACAATGTTAATTCATAAGTCAGTAGCCAAAAAAACACAACTGTATTCGAATACAGCATTCGTGTATTCGAATATAGTGTTAAGTTAGTGGCCAAAAACAGCATAACTGTATTCGAATACAGTTCTCTTGTATTCGAATGCAACTGTGAAAGTTGCAGATTTTCAGTTTTGAAAACGTTTCAAAAACATTCAACACTTCCAATCACCAAGTCAATCAATCACACTTATCAATAACGGCACAATTACAAACAACAATCGAGTAAGTGTATACAACCATCACAACATATCAAACATGACTCGCGTGCCAAACACCCTAATGCAATGTGTAAATGCCAATGCACATAATTCTGAACCAAAAACTCTCCTCGAGAGGCGTAAATCGTAATCGTACTGCCTATCACAGGCCTAGTACAAATTACCAAGGTCCCACCTATCACAGGCCCGCCCAATTTACTCAAGTGTAGCCTATCACAGCCCTTACACATCAATTCCAAACAAAAACCCTCCGCGAGGGGTGTAAACCGTAATTGCACTGCCTATCACAGGCCTAGTACAAATTATCGAGGTGCCACCTATCACTGGCCCGCACAGTTTACTCAAGTGTAGCCTATCACAGGCCTTACACAACATCTAAAACCGGCATAAATCGTAATTGCACTGCCTATCACAGGCCTAGTAAAAATTACCAAGGTGCCACCTATCACAGGCCCGCACAATTTACGAAAGTGTAGCCTATCACAGGCCTTACACTTATAGTTAAATCCTCGTAAAGATAAGATGGACCAACTATCACATGGAACCATCCCGTGGCCCATCACGGTCACCACTTAACTTCGTGGCCCATCGCAGTCACCACTGCCACTGTGGCCCATGACGGTCACCACATGCTATAAAATGCATGAGTATGCTCTGACTCTTTCACCACAAACATTACATAAATGCAACTATTAAAAGATTCCCCTTTTTTAATACTCATTTAACGATAATGATTTTTTAAACATTTCACAAAGCATACTAAAAACAGATTTTCCTCAAACACACATCAAATTTAATCCACAATTCACATTAAATTCAATTCACAATACATACCAAATTTCATCAATTCATTTTCCACAATTTCACACCAAATTCAATCTCCAAAAATTTCAACCATAACTCACCAAATTAAAAACTCCACAATTTCAAACATAAACCACCAAATTAAATCTCCAAAGTTTTCAACCATAAATCACCAAATTTCTTTTCCACAAATTCACATATAAGATCCTAAATGCAAACTAAAAGTTTGGAACGAGCCCTTACCTCAACGGTAGCTCTAACAACCGATTACGGCACCGCGATTAATTCCGGTAGAAACTTTGATCGCGTCGTCACTTCCAAAGTTGGCTCACTAGCACCGTAACGTGGAGATGAACAACTTTCCCTTCTGTCACTTCGCGAAATGAAGCTTAAATATAGGTGAGAAGTGAGGGTTTGTGTTTGGTGGTTTTGGAAACCGCTAACACTTGGTTTTCTTTCACGAACAGAGGAAGAAGAAAAGAATTTGCGAAGTAGGGAGGAAACGTTTTCTTACTCTGTGTTCTCCTTGCCTTGCCTTCACTTATACATATATATATATATATATATATATATATATATATATATATATATATATAAACCAAACCAACAAGTATCAACATACACATATCACTACACTCACATCTCAACTATTTTGATAAAAATATCTACTCTTGTTGCAACTCAGTTGACAGATAAAATTTTCAGCAACCAGAGATATTTTTAACAAAAGTGTCTCGTATTAATATTTCTCGAAACATAATTAAATTATTCTTCGACAAATAATTATAAACGGGTCTCAAAATATATTTAAAAATATACACAAAACACCAATAAAATTGGCTAAAAAGCCTCATAATTCAACACCAAAATACAAAAATTACAAATTAAACTAAGGGAAGTCGGCGAGTCTCGATCAGGGAAGTCTAACGACATTTCCTTCGTCAAGGTAACAGTCGGTGGAACGAACACGGGTATCATCTGAGGGCAAAACCCAATTTCCACAATAATGTAAAGGGTCACCAACCGAAATTAACATATAACATTTAACAATTACAACATGATAACAAACAATAACAGAGTATGTATATATAAATATTATATTATAACAAACATGACTCACGTGCCAAGCACCCTAATGCAATGTTTATATGCCAATGCACATGATTCCGGAATTTCCATAACAAAACCCTCCTCGAGGGGCGTAAATCATAATTGTACTGCCTATCACAGGCCTTAGTACTAATTACCAAGGTGGAGTCTCTCACAGACTAGCACGATGTACTAGAGTGTAGCCTATCACAAGCCTTACACATCAGTTAAATCCTCGTAAGGATAAGATGGACCAACTATCACATGGAACCACCTCGTGGCCTATACGGTCACCACTTAACACTTTGGCTCATCACGGTCACCACAAGCTATGAAATGCATGAGCATACTCTGACTCTTTTCACAACAATCATTAAGTAAATGCAACTATTAAATGATTCCCCATTTTTAATACTCATTTAACACTAACGATTTTTCAAACTCATCACAGAGCATACTCAAAATATTTTTCCTCAATAAAATTCATAACGCACATATTAACAGTTATGAATACATAATCACCTCAAACTCAAACTCCACAAATTTACACATTTAATACACACATTAATCACATCAAATTTAATCATAAATTCAGAACATGTAACAAACCGTATTTTCACTCAAAATATAAATTCACGTTGAAATTTATTATCACGCAATCACACATTAATCATTCATCAATCACACATATAGAGTCTCTATATGCAAACTAAAAATTTGGAAGGAGCCCTTACCTTAGTTATAGCTTTTCCAATGGTTATCACTACCACAATCAAACACAGCGAAAAATCTCGTTCATGCCGATACCTTTAATCAAATAGTGTTTGACTTAGTCAAATTAATCCCTTAAACTTTAACTACCTTACAAATCCTTTCTTACTCCTAACCCCCTTAGAGTATATTTTACTAAAAGAGTTTACAATGAGTAAGGACTAATAGTATTATTAACCACAACACACTTTCAACATATAAAATATATTTTTAAAAATTAACATTCTTTAATTTTCAGTGAATTCACTAACAATTTTTTTTTGAAACGTTTTAAATTATTTTTGTCAAAATTTTTCGCACAACCACCAATTTTTCTCATATTTCACATTTTTTTTAAATTGGAAGTATACATATAAAAACTTGAAATAACAATTCACTAACTTTCCTTAAAACACCTATTCAAAGATTTGATAATCAGATGTATACATTCCTGATCATCAATCATAACAACTATTTTTGGAAATGCATAAACTAAGAAAAGTCATTTTTCTTTAATCACCACACAACATTAATATATAGAGTTCTCCCCACCGCTAACTCGGTGCCAACAGTCTCGATTCCTTTTCGAGACTCAAGGAGCTAACTACATAAACATAAATATTCATAACAATTTGTTCACAACTAAAATTTATCCAACCACAACAAAATTCTCAAAATTATATCTTTTTCACACACCAAACTTTTAAAACCAAATAATCTACATTATTTAGTTAAAACTAAATAAAACGAATATTTTCCAAATCAAACATACACACACTTGATTATTAAAGCACAAAAAATTTGAGTTAATAAAGTACTCTAAACTTTTTCTTTTTAAACTCAGTCCAAGAGTAATTAAAAGAGTAACACTTTTAACTCTAAACATTTTAATTTCAATCTAACTTTTTTTTGCACAAACTCTTTAACATAGTTAAAATTTTAACTTTTTCCACAACTTTAACAACTCTAATTTTTTTTTTGTAAAATTTCAACTTCAGTTCAAACTCATTGATTTGATAATAACTCATTACATAACTCAAACACATCAAAAATCAACAATAACAACATAACAACTTAACAACAAGGATTTGTTAAGAACTCAAAAATTTCACTCATACCCCCCACCGTATAAAGTTTAAGAATTTAGGAAAAAGGAGGAGGAAGTAATTGTCTCACCATAATTAAATTAGCTCACAAGCACCGTAGTGTAGAGAGGAGTAACTTTCCCTCATGGCACTTCTCGAATTGAAGCTTAGATCTAAAAGATAAATGAGGATTTGTGTTTGCGATTTTTGAAACCACCAACACTGTTTGCGAAACAGAGGAAGAAAGATGAAGAAAACGTTCGCGAGGCCAGGAGAAAAATGTTTCAGCTTTTTCTGATTTCTCTTTCTTGCTTTCTTCTCACACACACACATATATATATATATATATATATATATATATATATATATATATATAATTACAACCAAACAAAAATATCTAAAACTCTTACACCCATCACCTCACTCACATCTCAATCTATTTCAATAACAATATTTATTTTCGTCGCAATTCAATTGACAGATAAATTTTTATAGCAACAAGTGATATTTTTTAAAAAACTGCCCGGTATTAAATTTTTCGCAACATAATTAAATTATTCTTCGACAAATAATTTTAATCAGGTCTCAACATATATATATAAATATATACATATATTAAACATATTACAAACTCTAACAAAATATAATTTTAGTACTTAATTCACAAAATAAAATAAAATTGGCTAAATGCCTCAGCAATTCAACACAAAACATACTAAAATTGCATAACTTAGAATTTAAAATTAAGGGTCTTACACAAAACACTAAAGTAGAGAATTTCATTTGTTGATGCATATGTTAGAACAAGATTAGAACAGAACCAAATTAAGTCTGCATCCGATTAGAAGATCATCTGAAAGAGAACTCTGCAAACTTTAGTAAGACAAGAGTAAGGACAAAATAGTGATAAATTATCATCGTCCATCTTTTATCCAAGTAATCTTCAATTTATTCCAATATAAACTTAATAGTACTTTTTTAGTTTTTGTCTTATATGAGTACTATCAACATAATTGTAATTCACAATGTTTATGATAATGATTTCATAAAGTGTATTGAATTGTTGCAATTAATATTAAAATTGTAGTACTGATAAGTGCTTAGTTACCATATATTTGATATATTATTATAGCACTTATTAACTTAATTTGATAGAAAACACGTTATTTTACCCCAATCTATGTAAATATTTAGTTATTAAGGTATGAGATATAAGAAATGATGATATCTTCCATATTTTCTTGTTTTTCTAGGTAAGTTGAGATTAAGTAATTAAGAGAATAGCAACCAAGATCATTGGAGTCAAGATTTGATAAAACAGGGCATATGGAATTCTCTAAGCGAGCAATCTTCTGGCTAAGCGAGTTAAAGGCAGTGAGTTTGCTAAATTTTGCAATAGCGATTAGTAATCTCGTTGAGCGAAATTAAAGGCAGTTTGACAGCAGGAATTTGCTTCACCATGAAGCATACTCACTAGCTAAGAGAATTAGATGTTCGCCGAGAGAAATGTCTTATCATAAAATTATTTAAAGTTGAAGCATCGGTCATTTAAGAAGGAGTTGTAGACAGAGAGGAAGCTCAAAATTTAGAGAAAACCGCTAGAGAAAGCTTGCAAATCATCATTGAAGACCAATTTCTCTTCTTTTCATCTTGATCTTTTAAAGCTACCATGACAATGAGTAGCTAAATCTCTCTTTGTTGGAGTTATATGTAATCAATCATACTCTTTTGTATCTCTTTTAATTTATAGTTATATATATTCTAGTTACTCATGAATATCAATGTTTATCCTTGTTCTTAATGCTTGTTATGACTTGATCACTCACAATTTGATATTTGATTTAAAATTTTATGGGAAAATACTCTTTAGATCTTGATTTAGAATAGACATCTATTGAATCTTAACTCTAGGAACAAATTTAGGTATAATAGTCTCGAACTGTTAGTTGTTAATGCGACTGTCTTGGTTAACAGGTTGGGGAATTGTCGTTTAAGCAAGACAATTGATATCTCATCATTATTAATAAATTAATAACCAGTGAATAATGGTAGTGATGATGTTGATGTTAACATGGATATGTGTAACTGATTAATACGATACATGAGAAAGTGACTAACGAAATACAACCCCAACAATTTAATCTCATAGTTAAATTTACATTTCTTTTGTTGTTTTTCATTTATCTAATTGAATTAATGATCAAAGTGCTCATACTACTTCACTTAGAACCATAACTTTGTTGAACGGCTAGATATCGCACAAGTCCCTATAGATACAATAACTCATATATTTACTTTAGATCCATCACCAAGTACCGAGCGTCGAACTCAAAGACTACATTATACTATCAAATTATGGTTTATTTCTAAACAGAATAAAAAGATTCTGAGTTGATTTTAAGTTTCAGATTAACGCAATAAAGATGTTAACTTTATAATAATAAAAATGCCAAGGACAAACTTCACATCAAATTCACCCTTTGTTACTAATTTGATCCCAATTACAGAATTCCATCATTGAACCGAATATCTTTAATATGCTGGTCCTAATTCCTTGGCAAGAGAACATATAATCCCAAAGTAACCTATAATTCCTTAGCAGATTTAAGATTGAGATTAAGCTTTATCGTACAAGAATTCTCTTATTAAACTATCGCTTTTGCGAATAATTTAAATGGTTTCATGATCTGCATCTATTCCTAGACTACAATATCATGAATTTCTCATCTTTAGCATTCATAAAGTCCTCTTCCATCTCAAAATATGAATCATAAAACAATTTAAAGACGACCAAAAATATCAAACATTAATCACAGAGATGAGAAAAATAATTCAATAAGGTTATTCATATAATTGTAAATCAATTCAATTATTCAAAGGTTTCATCTTGTTTCACTCATCCCCAACAATGGAGAGTTTAGCTACTTGTTGTTAACAAATAGAAAAGAAAGAGATGAAAGTATTACACATAGGAAACCAAGAATTAAAATGGAAACCAAATTTCTAAGGTTAGAACCCCAAATTTTGGGCTCCTTTGATGCCTCCAAACTCTCATTTTTCTCAAAAATGTCAGAACCCTAATTGTCTTCTGATTTTGTTTAAACAATGCTTAAATTTGTGTTGTGCATCCATGAGTGCCTCTTTGAAACTTCTCGATCGTTGTTCCACTCAAAAGCTTCACCTATTGTTGAATCAAGTATCACAAAATAGAACTATGAGATTTTTTTTGTTAAGGAGGAAAATAACTACTTTGTTCAAGTATCTAAAACCAGATAAAAATGCATTAGTTCATGTGCTAAAGACACCAAATAATGAGATTTTAAACAGAAACTAATGCAAAAGCATGTTCAAATATAAATGAATTTTCAAGCAACCAAAACCTCAAACTTGAAATGTAGCTTGTCTTCAAGTAACACACTAGAATAATCCAAATTGAGAAATCAAATAATCAAAATCTCAACATGTATTTTCTTGCCATTTCCACAGCTCGTGTACCTATGTTCCACTTTAAGATCCTTGTAAAAAACAACTTTAGAATTCACATGATAAAATAATTTTGATTAAAAGTAAACAACCACTTATCATGCATGTTAGGAAACTACGCCAAATTTCCCGTGGTCAAATTAAAGTGAGAGTAAAATTGCGGAATAATAACACACAAAATCGATAACGGAGTTCGGCTAAATATGCATACATCTTCGGGCTGCTGCAGACCTTTATATTGAAAAAAAGAAATTTACACAAGTGTTTACAAACACTGACAATCTCTCACTACGCAAAACCCATTTACACCCAAGAATCTCACTCCTAGAAATCTTTCTAGCTCTCTTGAAATTCTCTCATTGTTTGGATTCTCTTCAGGTTGGAATGAATTTCACTTTTCATCCATCACCTCTATTTATAAGTGATTTAGATCACTTGCTTCATGAATAAGCTACTTAATGGCCAAGTTGCTTCATGGCTAAGCAACTTACTTCATGGTTAAGAAACTTACTTCTTGGCTAAGCAATTTCCTTCATGGTTAAGAAACTTGCTTCTTGGTTAAGCAATCTTACTTGGTTACTAAGTTTACTTAGCTAGTAAGTTTGCTTAGTAGCTAAGTCTTAACAATCTCCCACTTGAAGACTAATTTTAATCGGTCTTCACACCTTGATCATGCAACAGCCTTCTCTGGTGTGTTACTCTAGAAGGCCAACTGAAGTTGAGCATAACTTCAGTTTGTCGATGGTTACTACTTTTGTCAACATGTCTATTGGGTTCCTACTTCCTTCAATTTTCTTCAATGCCAACACCTCATCCTCAAGCAGAGATCTGATGAAGTGATAATGAAGACCAATGTGCTTTGTTCTTGAAAGAAATGCTGAATTCTTTGCCAGATGTATTGCGCTCTGACTGTCACTATACAAAGCACTTTGCTCATGGATGAAACCCAACTCTGTTAATAACCCTTGAAGCCATATCATCTCTTTGCTAGCTTCTGTTACTGCTACGTACTCAGCCTCTGTTATGGACAACACAACAATATTTTGTATCCGCGACATCCAACTAACTGCTGTAGTACCAACAGTGAATATATAACCAGTGGTACTTCTTCGGTGATCGACCTCATCTGCAAAGTTTGCATCTACGTAGCCTTGCACTTTCATTTCTCCTTTGCCGAAGTATAAACACTTTTCTATGGTGGCTCGTAGATATCTCAAAATCCATTTTACTGCTTCCCAATGAGCTTTACCTGGATTTGACATAATCCTGCTAACAACTCCCACTGCATGGCTAATGTCTGGCCTCGAACAGACCATTGCGTACATCAAACTTCCAATGACTTGCCAAATGTGTGTTAACCGGTTTGGAGTTACCCATGTTGAATCTTTGCAAAACACTGTTGATGTACGCTTTCTGAGATAACTGCAAAATTCTCTTTTGCTTATCTCTCGTGATTTGCATTCCAAGGATCTTCTTTGCAGTACCCAAGTCCTTCATGTCAAATTCTTTTGACAACTGCATTTTCAAGTTTCTGATCTCGTCCATATCTGAACCTGCTACTAACATATCATCAACATAAAGTAGCAAAATGATATAACTGGACTTATATCTCTTGAAGAAGCAACAATGGTCGGCGTTGCACTGTTGGAAATCTTCCTTATGCATAGAGCTTCCAAACTTCTTGTACCACTGTCTTGGAGCTTGTTTCAGACAATACTAGCTCTTCTTTAGTTTGCACACCTTACTCTCCTTCCCTTTTTCTGGGAATCCTTCAAGTTGGTGCATATATATCTCCTCATTTAAGTCTCCATGAAGAAACGCAGTCTTCACGTCCAACTGCTCAAGAAAGAGTTCTTCACTGGCAACAATACTTAACACTGACCTGATAGTATTGAGCTTCACAACTGGAGCAAAAATCTAATTGTAGTCAACTCCTTCCTTTTGTTGGAATCCTTTGACCACTAGTCGGGCTTTGTATCTTTTGCAGCCATCATGATCCTCCTTAACTTGATACACCCATTTGTTGTGAAGTGCCTTTTTTCCCATGGGTAACTCAGTTAGTTCCCATGTTTGATTGGAGATTAAAGACTTCATCTCATCTTTCATGGCAAGCTCCCACTTGCTTGCATCTACGGTCTGACATGCCTCTGCATAGTCTTCAGGCTCTCCTCCATCTGTCAGCAACATGTAGTCCATATACCTCCTATTAGGCATATGAGTTCGAGAAGACCTTCTCAACGAAGGAGCTGGAGTAAAATGCTCTGATGTTTCAGATTCTTGTTCTTTACTCGATTCAATTGAATGTTCTAATTGAAAACTGTCAACTGTACGACTTTCTGGAACATCATCTATTTGTGCATACACATGCCCACTATGTTTTAAATCACTAGTGGATGTGTTATGTCTATCCTTGTACATCACTCTTTCATTGAAGATCACATCTCTGCTACGTATCATCTTTTTGTTTTCATTGTCCCATAAGCGGTAGCCAAACTCATCTTCTCCATAACCGATGAAAGTGCATTTCTTGGATTTGGGATCAAATTTATTTCTACCTTGATCACTAATATGCACATAAGCTACGCAACCGAAAACTCTAAGATGTGAGAGTTTTACCTCTTTTCTGCTGCATACCTCTTCTGGTATTCTATGCTCCAATGGCACTGATGGACCTCGATTAATCAAGTAAGTTGTTGTGTTGACTGCTTCTGCCCAGAATTGCTTTGGTAGGCCTGACTGCATATGCAGACTTCTAGCTCTTTCAGTCAACGTTCGATTCATACGCTCAGCTACACCGTTGTGTTGAGGCGTACTTGGCACGGTTCTCTCCATTCTGATCCCGTGCTCATAGCAAAACTTCTTGAATCTGGTGTCTTCATATTCACCACCATTGTCAGTTCTGAGCTTTTTTATCTTCAATCCTGTCTCATTTTCTACCATGGCTTTCCACTTCTTGAAAGCCTCAAATACTTCAGACTTATGTCTTAGAAAGTATATCCATAGCTTTCTACAGTGATCATCGATGAAAGTCACGAAGTAGTGTTTCCCACCAATGGATGAGACAGTTGATGGACCCCAAACATCTGAGTGGACCAACTTAAGTTTCTATTTCTTTAGGGTTCTTCCACTTCTCCGAAAGCTGCAATTGCAATCAAATGACATGCTCCTGCTGTCTTGTAAAGAGTGCCACTCTTTTTGCCGCGAGCAATCATCATTGCACCTTTTGAAATCTTCCAATCATCACCGTGGAAAACTTTTGTGTAGCCGTCATTTGCTAATTGGCCCACTGAGATTAAGTTCTTTGTCAATTCGGGAATATGTTTGACATTTGTCAATCCCCATACAAACCCATTCAACTTAATCTTCACTGCACCTTTGCCCACAACATCACAAGATTGTTCATTACCAAGGTAAACTTTACCAAGGTTGCCGAGGACATAATTCTCAAAGAATTTTTTTCTGCAAAGTAGCATGAAATGATGCTCCAGAGTCTAATATCCAAGACTCTTCCTTGCTCTCCAAAGAGCATATTAGTGCATCAGTTTCTCCTGATGTGGAAGCAACATTCGCCTCATTCTTCTTCTCTTGATTCTTTGGTTGACTTTTGCATTGATTTTGTAGTGCTCAGTCTTTCCACAATTCCAACACTCGATAGATTTCGAGTTATTAGAATTTCGATGATTTTTAGATTTGGACCGCCTATCCTTTGATTTACTGCATACATTTCCTCTGGTTGAATTTCTTCTTCTTGACTCTGTATGTAATACTGAAGAGGATGACAATTCACCCAACTCTCTTCGTCAGATCTCTTCACTGAGAACCAGATCACGAACATCATCAAATTTCAACCTTTTGTTTCCTGACGAGCTACTCACAGCCGTGACAGTAGCATTCCAACTCTCTGGTCGGGAAGACAAAAGTATTAATGCTCGTACCTCATCGTCAAAGTCGATTCCAACCGAACTCAATTGGGTCGTTACGATGTTGAGTTCATTGAGATGTTGCGCCGCAACTGCTTCTTCTGTCATCCGTAACGTAAACAACCGCCTCATCAAATGAACTTTATTTGAGGCTGATCACTTTTCATACATGCTAGAAAGAGCCGACATAAGACATGTTGTGGTGTTTTCCTTTGCAATGTTAAAAGCAACATTACGAGATAACGTTAATCGGATAACACCAAGAGCTTGCCTGTCGAGAAGTTTCCAATCATCTTCCTTCATTTGGGCTAGTTTCTTTCTTGTGAGAGGTTGGTACAGGTTTTTCTGATACAAATAGTCCTCAATTTGTATCTTCCAAAAACCAAAGTCTGCACCGTCGAACTTTTCAATTTTCACTTTTCCTTCGTCTGCAGCCATTACTCTCACTTAAATATGACTTCCATAGGATCTTTCTCTGAACCAGAGCTCTGATGCCAGTTGTTAGGAAACTACGCAAAATTTCCCGTGGACAGATTAATGTGAAAGTAAAATTGCGGAATAATAACACACAAAATTGATAACGGAGTTCGGCTAACTCTGCCTACATCTCCGGGCTGCTGCAGGCCTTTATATTGAAAAAAGGAAATTTACACAAAGTGTTTACAAACACTCATAATCTCTCACTACCCAAAACCCAATTACACCCAAGAATCTCACTCCTAGAAATCTTTCTAGCTCTCTTGAAATTCTCTCAATGTTTGGATTCTCTTCAGGTTTGAATGAATTTCACTTATCATCCATCACCTCTATTTATAAGTGATTTAGATCACTTGCTTCATGAGTAAGTTTCTTAATGGCCAAGTTGCTTCATGGCTAAGCAACTTCCTTCATGGTTAAGAATGCAGGCACGTCTCAAGATCCACTCCTCTTCTCCACGTTGTCTCATAAATTCCTCTTAAGTGTTTATCAAGGGTGAGTCCAGTCATTCCTCTACGTCAACCACTCTATCATAGGCTTGAATAAATTCTAATTGATAGATAACACATGATATGCCACACACCTTTAGAAGTCTTTCAAGGTTGTAATGAGGCCAAAGTAAGAGTGAGTCATTTTGGGATAGTAGGCTTTTTAACTTGGAGTTAGGCAAACCTGCTCATTATGAATTTCCATGACGCACACCAATATCCAGCAAAGTACAAGACACTAGAACATTGATTTTTTTTTTTTTGTATTCCAACTTTTGACATGAATAATGCTTTG
The DNA here is from genome assembly GCA_037974755.1 of Cicer yamashitae. Taxonomy (NCBI): domain Eukaryota; kingdom Viridiplantae; phylum Streptophyta; class Magnoliopsida; order Fabales; family Fabaceae; genus Cicer; species Cicer yamashitae. The sequence goes on from JBBPBQ010020322.1 coordinate 14,573,964, forward strand.
AGGATCATCCAATTACTACTTACTGGAACATTGTATCATCTTACCTTTTATCATGAACGATATTTTGAGGGTCACTCGATTACAACTTAGCAAGATAACAATTTTTCTTTATTTTTTCTCAAAATTTCTAGTTTTCTACTATTTGATTCTCTTGTACCCCACTCCAAACATTAGTAGTTGTTATTCCATGAGTAACCCCAAACTTAAGATCCTATCTAACTCCAACTCTTAAGAAAATTTTGAGATAAAAATTTGGCAATTGGCTTTTATTGCAGTTAAGTAACCGAAAGAAAAGGAATACCGATTCAAAGGGGTTACCAAAGGATTTAATTTTTCAAGGTGGTTAAAAAGACTCAAGTTACCACAAAAACCTTTTTTTCCTCAATGTATGACATACCACTTGCATTTTCAATAAGAATTTATGCAAATTCTAAAGAGATACTACATACCAGGAATCACATCACACAACCAAGAATATAAGTGTTTAGACACTATACCTTTTTATGATCCAAGGTGTAAACTATCAAAGTGTTGCTTGATCACAAAAAAACAATTCGATTCACAACCTGTGAAAGCTATAACCATAATTGCAGGTATAAAATCAATTTAACAAGGCAAATCATTTAATGTTTTTATCAAAAATATATAGCAAGTAGTGATGCAGATATGAAATGTCACTTGAATGATTCACTCACAGTGGCATAAAATAAAAGCCAACACACTCACTTTGGGTCATGTGCAAGCACTTCATGCATATTCAAGTCCATTCATTACAAATATGACTATAACAAGTTAGCATGAATGAAATGAACCTGAATTAAAAAAACAAAATACTAAAAAGAAAAATAACTCAAAGAAAATAGGAGGGTTTAAGCAAATAAAATAAAACGAAAATGAAAATGAAAATGAAAATGAAAATGAAACAAAATATATAAAACAAAAATAATAAAAACATGAGAAGAGACGCTCAACTCACGGAGCAATTATCACGAAAATCAATTCCTAGAATCTGATTGACACAACAAATAGAAAAAAATGCACTTAAGTATATAGGATTTGTGCAAAATAGTGTAAGATGCATAGAAAAAGGAAGGAAAACAAAAAGGGGCAAGAAAAACCAGTGAAATGGGGCAAAAATATGTACAATTCCCATTTTAAAGGAAACCATCGCGCGAAATGCAGCCTTCAGTAGGCGAGTCATATGTTACAATAGGCATGCCTTAGGAATTTGCGTCGTTGTTGCCTGGGAGTGGCTGTTTTTGATAGGCGAGACCTATAACCTTAGAAAATTTAATGGAAATATGTTATCTTCGTCTGGTCAGCCCAAAACAGCTCGTTTTCTGAAATTCAAATTATATGTGGTATGATGATATCAGAGACTAGCCAACTGATATTAACAAAAAAAAAGTGATTGAAAATACATAAGTCACCTGGCGAAATGCTACTCTCACTAGGCAAAATTCATCGGAAAGAAAATGCTTTTAATCAAAACTTAGTTTGTCTAGCGATACATTGCCTTCACCAAGTGACTTTTATTTAGAAAATAAAAACATGCAAAAGAAGAAAATTAAAGTACCTCAAATGGGTTGCTCCACATTGCGCTGGTTTAACGGCCTAAGCTTGACAGATTGCTTATCAATTTTCAATCAATCGCAATGACTCATTTTGGTGTTTTGCTTCTTCCCCGAAGTAATGTTAGAGTCACTGGTCGTTTACCTTCCAGCTCAATTTCGAGTTTGGATCCATCAACTTCCTTTCACCATGTGGGGAAACATTAAGTATCTTGAAAGGGTCTGACCATCTCCAAAACAACTTCAATCGTGATTTGAATAGAAGAACAAGAGGAGTTTTAAAAGCAATCTGATATGGTTACATGCCAAGAGGAGTTTTAAAAGCAATCTGATAGGCCCAAAGTGTATCATCCAGTTTGACTGCCCAATCCTTTCTTCAAGCATTGATCGTTTTCTCAAGAATCTGTTAGATTTATCTGTTGGATACTTCAACCTGCCAACTTGTCTGAGGATGATATGGCGTAGCTATTATGTGGTTTACATTGTACTTTTTTCAAAAGGGTCTCCATTTTTTCAATTAAGAAAATGAGTGCCCTCATCAGTGCCCTCATCACTGATTAAAACTCTTGGGACACCAAAACATGCAAAAATGTTTTTCTCGAGGAGTGCAATCACCTATTGGGAATCATTGATTGGGTAGAAATTGCTTTTACTCACTTGGATACATAGTCCATGACCACCAATATGTAAACTTTTACATTTGAGGATGGGAATAGACCCATGACGTCAAAGCCCCACACATCAAACAATTCCACTTCTAACATAGGGTTCTGTGGCATCTCATTTTGTTTGCAAATGTTATCGGTTCATTGACAACAATCATACTTCGTCGCATAGTTGAATACATCCTTAAATAGTCAGGGCCAAAATAGTCTCCATTAGAGGACATTTGATGCAGGTTTATTTCCACTAAGGTGACCCCTATAATTAGAGGTATGGCAATGCCAAAACACATTCTCCTGTTCTTCCTCAAGTACAAATCTTCGCAATAGACCATTAATTCCTCTTTTGTACAAAAACAGTTCATCCCACACATAGAATTTAGCATCTTGGATGAACTTTTTCTGTTGTTGATAAGTAAGTTTTACTTGAATCTTCTCACCCACCTTGTAACACCCCAATATTTTCATATATATTATATATGTGCCTTTTTAATAATTGTTACGATTTATTATTTAACTAATAATCATTCTATTATAAATAAATTAAATTAAATTTCATTACACTCAATTTTACCGGAATAATTATAACCTTTATTTTTATTTAATTGTTTTGGCGTGACAATTACATGGGGACGATTTATGACGTGATTATTTCCTAAATGGACTATTGTGTATTTTTTTATTTGATTAGTTTCGATAATCATAAAATTGATTTGTTAGATATATTTGTTTATTTTGTTATGTGTGACCTATGATGATCTTCTAGTCTTGCATGATTTATTTTAGTTGATAAAATATTAGTTGAATTATTTAATTAAATTATAATTTATAGAAGTTATATTGTTTGTTAGTTTATTTTCGACTAAATAATTATTCAATTTAGGAGATAGTAGAGTTAGTGAAACTCAGTATAAGTGTTTTGAAAATATTTTTTGTCAATCCATCCTTAGTATAAAAAAAAAAAAATAGTGACTTACTCTACTTTTATGGCAATTCATTGTGTTGCCTTGTCATAATGTAACTTTATATGCTTGTGTCTTAACCAATTTAGAGAGATAATTTACGTTCCTTCATTCTTGACACCATGCACCCACTTCTCTCTCCTCCTTAACACCTTTAATTTATTTTTGAAATGATTATAAATTTAATTATGAGTTTTTTTGTGCAATTAAGAGAGGACAACAAAAAGACTACTCTCCTTTTTATATCTCATGCATCCCTCTCTTTAAACCAAAATTATGATTTTATTCTAATGCTCTACAAAAATAATTCTATGCAATTTTCGGTTTGTAACTATTGGATAAAAAAATTAATTAAAAATGTGATGTGACACCCTCTAATTTATTTATTTAATTAAAAGGGGTGGTGTGACACCCTACAATATACGGTGAACTCTACTAGTTAATCCTAATTAACTCATGCACATAAATACACATGATTTCAATTGGCTTTGTAACAACCTAATAAAATTAAAAAAAAAATAGTAACCATTGGTAGCATAATTTTGGAATTAAGTGCACTTCAATTTTAGACAAGAAATCAATGGTAATATTGCAACGTAAATAGCTATTGAAACCCCCTTATTTTAACAATCTCACGATTGCTTCTTCTATTCATACATTTCTATTAGGCTTCTTGCTGTCACACCTATTTGTCATTCGTACACTCCCAAAATAATTTTCTAAGTCGTAAATCCCAATGTCTATTCGTGTTGAATTCATCATTGCCTCAGGAGCTATTTCTCGTGCGGATTTAGAGGTGTTAAGAAAGAAAGCGCCTAAGGTAAGGGCTTTTCCCCATGCAAGATTAGACTGGATGTTAAATTAATAGTTTGTAAGATATTGATATGATGTCTTGATGTATTAAAAGAAAAATGTTGATTTTATGTTTGCCTTAAAGAATTTAACTATAATATTTTGTTTTTATGAGTAATATGTTTGCCTTGATAAACTTAATTATAAAATTTTGATTTTTATTATTATAACATGAGTAATATGCTTGTTGTCATATATTTGATGCAAAGTTGCGATTTTTGTGTTGTCTAGGTGTACTTAATTATAAAGTTATGATTTTTATTATGATCTCATGAGTAATATGTTTGTTAGGATATATTTAATTTAAAGTTTCGATTTGTGTGCTATTTCATTTCAAAGTTTTGATTTTTATGAATACTATACGAGTCTTGGGGGAATTGATGAAAAGTTTTAATTTTTAATTGTGATAACATGATTAAGTTGATTTTTGTGATGTGTTTTGTGGCAAACCTTGATTTGTATGCCCATATGACTAATAAATTGGAGGAATTTTATAGTAGAAGAAATAAAGTTTGTATTTGTATGTGTTCTTCGTTATTTGAAGTTTTGATGTCTATCAATAATAGGTCGCTAATCTAATTTTATAGTTTATAAAATGAAAGTTGTGACTTGAAGACATTCATTCACGTGTTTTTGTGTTATATATTTGGGATAGCAAAATTACTGATTCTTGATTGTAAGCATCCATGAGAATAAAACCTGGATGTCATATGTGATTAAAATTTAACATTGAATATTTTATCTTTGTGGTTGCATAAATGGTTGGTATTGTTATCTTTGTGGGTTCCTAAGTGGTTGTTGATTTGTGTTTTATATATTGTTATCTTTGTGGTTGCCTAAGTGGCTGGTATTGTTATCTTTGTGACTGCCTAAGTGGCTGGTGATTTGTGTGTTGGACATTGTTCTCTTTGTGATTATTTAAGTCGATGGTGACATGTACCTTTTGAGCATCATTATCATTTCATGACATGTCATATGCATCTTTGTGGACGCCTGTGTGGCTGGTTTAATTTTCCCCATTGGTATGGGTGACTTCTGTGTGGACGCCTGTGTGGCTGGTTACATCCGGATCATATACTTTTAGGAGCATGCATAACTTGCATACATTTTATTGTTATTTTTATTTTTATCTAATTATTTGTGCTAACGTGAGTTGCTACTTGATTTATTTAGATGCATTTTATGAATTTTAATACATCTTTGTGAATTATTAAAGAATCAATTTATTTAAATCTTTTATTACAAAAAGATTTTATATTCATATTTTATGGCTGTTAACTTATTATTTGGTTTAATTTTTGTTGTGGGATGAACTGACCCCTTACACCAACATTTAGGTACTAATGATCTCAAAGAGTTGCATGAATGATGTTTGTTTGGTGCACGCGCGTGGGAGAAAGGGACTTTTGCTTAAAAATAATTTTTTGTATCAATAAATTTTCGTGGTACATTATAAAGTTATTTACTCTTCATGATTAACTTTAAATAGAAATGTGGAAGTGAGTTTTCATTCGCTAGTAAATAATTGAATCGTCATTAATTTCAGTCAATCTATTTTCTTTTGAACTTCACCTAAAGAGAATTTATTTTATTTTGGAGCGTAAATGAATATCGATCTAACAACTGGAAGATTAACCTTGCAAATAAATAAATAAATAATATTTTAGTAAATTGCATTATATTCTTTTACATAAAAAAAAATTATGTCGTTTTTGAAAGAAATCAAATACTTTTAAGTAATGCCTTGGATCAAAATTTGGGGCGTTACACACCTTGTAGTTAGAAAAATCAAGGAACCATGGTGAGCTGATGATGGCTAGGATGTGTTCATCCATAAATTGATCTTGGATTGGTCTGACATTCTCATCTTCCTCCACCATTTCTAATTGTGAAAGGTGATCAACAACAATGTTCTCTAAACCTTTTTTTGTCTCATATCTCAATATCAAAATCTTGTTGTAACATAACTCACCTAACGAGTCTTGGCTTAGAATCCTGCTTGACAATCAAATACCTCAAAGTAGCTTGATCAGTATAACAACCCCTCTCACTACCTTAGTTTTTTTGTTAAACATAATACAATATTTTCTAGTAATATTTAAGTTATATTCAAAGTAGGGGTGGGTACATGGTAGTATTAACATGTACAAGTGTCAAAAGAGGAAAATACACCACTCTTCTATTACTCCCCCTCACTCATGGGTATACCAACCCATTAAGTACTTTCATTTCTTTCATCATCAACCCCACTTTCTCTTCCATCCTAACACAATCCTTTCCCTCAGTTATTGTTTATCATCAATATTTGTATCCTTTTCCCTGCCTCCTGAAGATCCTCCAATGGCAGCAACATATGAAGTTCTCTCCCTCCAATCTGATCTCGTGCACGCCTTCTCCTTCATCTTTAGAGTCGTTTACAGTCCAAGGCAGCACTGAAAGAAGATAAAGACCAGATTGTGGAATCTCATATTCCATCCGTTGCAGCTGAGGCAGGAGTATTAAGAGTAAGAAAACCAGATAACTTCAACAACCCAACTCAACTCTAAGGGAAATTTCTCCTAGTCAAGAGTGAGTTCTTTTCCTAATAACTAATTTTCACATTTTGCATGTGGGTTCTTGGGCTGACTTTAAACTCATCTTCTACTGAAACTTCATTTCCTGGGTTTGATATAATGGGAACAACTTATAGTGAGGAAAATTGTGAGGTTTGGCATGTAGGAATTGTTGAAAACTTGCATTTGCATATGTGTGCTGGTGTTTATAATGTGTTAAGGGATTGAAAGAATGAAGATAGAATGCTAGTGGACTAACTGATGGGTTATATGTATTAAAAACTCCGTCTAAATGTTCTACGTAGACTCCCTCTAAACGTTCAACGTAGACTCCCTATGAAATCTCCCTTTGAACGTTATATGTAGACTCCCTCTAAAATTTCCCTCTAAACGTTCAACATAAACCCCCTTGGGAATTTCCCTCTAAACATTCTACGTACACTCCCTCTAAAATTTCTTTCTAAACGTTTTTACGTAGACTCCTTCTGAACCTTCCCTTTGAACGTTCAACATAGATTCCCTCTAAAATTTCCCTCTAAACAATCTATTCTGATTCTGACCTGAACTTTCTCTGATCAAGTCTTTCCTCAAACTGAACTTCCTCTGGTGAAGTCTTCCTTTGAACTTCCTCTAAACTTCCTTTGATTCCCTTTAAAATGTTACGATGGGTATGGAGGATTGTTTCATAAATGAAACATAGGTAAGGGAAGAACAACTAGGGCACCAGTAGAGGTCATGTCCCAGACCTACCTTACGAAGAGAATCTCAATTACCTTGGTGACTCATGTTGAGATGATTGAGGAGGCCTTTTCCATACTCTAAGGAAAATTAAGGAAAATTAAGGATTTTTTTTCTTAAAGAAAATTGGATAATCATGTCGTGCTTTAAATTGCATCTAAGGAAATTTATTTCAACTGCCCTTCCCCTTTTTAGAACTCAATGAGATTATTATCTCACCCCTTATTTTTATGTATTATAGCAGATTAAAGGACTTGAGACTTGGACTCGAGCTCAAAGGATAAAAAATTTGTAGTTGTATTCTATGAAGTTGTAATTTATTTTGTGTATTAGTACATCAGGGGATGTTTTTTAGACTATGTATTATGTAGTTGCAATGGCATTTCAATTATTGTACTTTATGAGAATCTATACGATTGCTTCTGGAAGGTTAGAACGTATGTTTTATTGCCATTTTCTAGATACATAGTGATGGGTATTACGTTTTGGTATCAGAGCCAGTTGAACCAATCGGACTGTTAGGTAATGGGTTAAGTTTGGGATGTTTCTCCTTTTACTATACGTTCTAAGTATCATTTCACCAAATATTAAGTATGGTCAACTTAATATTTAGTATACGGTATCACTACGCGAAAAAGCGCATTTTACAGCCCTTTTTTTAAGCCATTTACAACGCTTTTTCAAAAAAAAAAAATGTTGTAGTTACTAGCGCTGTAAAATAGGTGGATATATTGCGCTCTTGTTATTCTCGTTTTACAACGCCTTTTAAATCCCTGAAATAGCACTTCATATGCATGCACCTACTACAACGCTTATGTGAAAAAGCGTTGTAATAGGTGCATTCAATAGATGCATTATTATGCACCTATTACAGCGCTTTTATGAAAAAGCGCTGTAATAGGTGCATTTAATTGTTTTATTATTATGCACCTATTACAGCGCTTTTTCAATAAAGCGTTGTAATAGGTACATTCATATAGATGCATTGTTATGCACCTTTTACAGCACTTTTCTACAAAAGCGTTGTAATAGGTGCATTCATATAGATGCATTGTTATGCACCTTTTACAGCGCTTTTTCCAAAAAGCGTTGTAGTAGGTGCATTCAATAGATGCATTATTATGCACCTTTTACAGCGCTTCTTCAAAAAAGCGTTGTAGTAGGTAGGTGCATTCTAATGCACGTTTTACTGCGCTTTTTTGAGAAAGCACTGTAAAAGGTGCTTTTTTTTTAGTTTTATTAAAAATGATGTAAATTTTAAAAAGCGCTGTCTTTTAATCCAGAATCAGTTCACAATTTTTATTCCATAATCAGTTCACAATTTTTATTCCAGAATCAGTTCACAATCAGTACACAACAACAACTAAACAGCACTTCAAAACAATCAGTACACAAGAATCAGTAGACAACAACAACAGAACTACATATTCACAACAATCAATTCATATTTACATATTCACAACAGCCCAGAACTACATATTCACAACTACCTATTCATATAACTATCAGATTCACTATCATTTTCATACAACTACATATTCATATTCACAACTACATATTCACAAACAGCACAGAACTACCATATCCCTTGCAGCATGCCATTTCCTAGCAAATCAAATAATCTTCATTTCAATCACATACTGACACTAGTCTTCCTTTATTTTTGTTAGATCTTCTTCAGAATATGTTGGACTGGAATTGTCAAAGTACTGTGCGATATAAAAATTGAACATAAATAAGTTAGAATCAAATATATACATAGTTTATATATGAAAATCAAATAATGAAAATACCGTACCGTTTCTGGGATTATAATTTGATTCTTATCAACAATCTCCTTCATGAACCGCAATACATAGTACCCACAGTCGATGTTGTTAGTTTGATGAGGGCACTATAAAATAAAACATATAAGTCAATAATTATTTGTGCATTGATTGTAAATGAAATTTTAAAAGCATATATTTCAAACCTTTATTGGAATCCATGTGATGTTATTTGACTTTTGCTTCGACACTGTAGCACCTCTTTGAGCTCGAAAAACTTGTAAAACACTATCGAATAAATAAATGTGATTATTATAGCATTAACAAACACATTATTTATATATATATGTAAAAAATAAATGAATATTACTTACGTGTCGAACATAGTCTTTATCTCGGGGTGATTGTTGTAATGGTCGTGCAAGGGATCTAGGTAGTATATAACTTCAGAGGTCGCATTGATTGCAAATAGCACCCAATGTGCCCTACAACAACAAAAATTTGGTTTACACAACTAATAAATTAAGATCTCATAAATTAAAAAAGATATAAATAAAGAATATATAATTACGTACCCTGAATTATATGGTGCAAGGAACAACTTATCCTTCTCTTTATTTCCTAATAGTATATCTACAACGTATTTCTTTACATTCACCGGATCGTGTTTAAGCGTCGAAATCTTATGCGGAGACAATAATGAAAATCTATTTGACAATCTGTGCATGCACACGAACTTCTCATACAAAAATCTTCAATGAAAATTTCAAATTAGATTAATTACCAATAAATTAAATTAATTACAAATAAATGCAATTAAATGTTCTACGTAGACTCCCTACGATATCTCCTTCTAAACATTATATGTAGACTCCATCTAAAATTTCCCTCTAAACGTTCAACATAGACTCCCTCGAAAATTTCCCTCTGAACATTCTACGTAGACTCCCTCTAAAATTTCTCTCTAAATGTTTTACGTAGACTCCCTCTGAACCTTCCGTTTGAACTTTGAACATAGACTCCCTCTGAAATTTCTGTCTAGACAATCTATTCTGATTCTAACTTGAACTTCCTCTGATCAAGTCTTTCCTCAAACTGAACTTCCTCTGGTGAAGTCTTCCTTTGATTGGAACTTCCTCTGACTGGGGTATCCCTTAGACTGTAATCTCCCTCTGATTGTAACTTCCATTTGATATTTGACCTGGGACAAACTTTTATGTACTATTTCTAAATTACTTATAATAAAGCTAAGCAATCAATTGTAATTGATGTGATAATGAGATATGTTTGATATACAGAATGTCATAGCATGTGTAACGCCCCGGATTTTTTTGATCCAAAGCATTACTTAAAAATATATTGATTTGAAAGATTTACGACAATTTTTTTTTTATCTAACTACCTAACATTTATTCATGCAAATAATTAGTAACAACCACGTTTATTTAAATTTATTAAGAAAATGTTTATTCAAGGCTAACGGAAGGGAACCCACTTCCGCATTTCTAAAATCCTAGTGCATTTTAAAAGTTGATTAAAACAAACTTAGAAATATCGCGGCAATTCTATCATTACAAAATTGTATTGAAAACCCATTTTTATCCCCTGTTTGTCGCACGTTAATACTCATCAACTACTCTTGAATCTCCTCGAACTCATTAGTACCTAAAATGTTGTTGTAAGGGTCAGTTTTATCCATCATCCACATCAAACCAAAGTTAAACATATAGAAGAATAACACAAAATATATAAGAGTAAAAACTTCCAATTTAAAAGAAAAATACACAAACCAATAAATTGCATAACAAAAATATATACATGATCCATGCTCCTAAAACTATATGATCCGGATATACCTACCACTAAGGCAACTTCCACACAGAAAAATCACCCATACCAATGGGGAAAACCTGCCACTAAGGCAACTTCCACACAGATCACCCATACCAATGGGGAAAACCTACCACTAAGGCAACTTCCACGAAGATGCATATGCCATGACATGATATGATGATATATTATCAAAAAGATATATTTCCACACAGCCCACTAAGAATCATGTCATAAGCATTCAAATCACTTTTCAAAATCATCATCTAATTCACATATCACTAAGATCACATATCCATAACAAATAATCATGAAAATCATAACTTTCACCACATACACACAAAAATCAAGACTTGGTATCATACACATCATAAAGATTAACACGTTAACATATATAACAACAAGATTCAACTCCAACTCATACATCATCATAACTTTTTTACATATAACATACAAATTCAACCCTTCTTTCATATTCATTATAAAAATTAAAACTTTATTACATATAACATAAAATTCATACTTTACTTCATATTCGCCATAAAAATCAAAACTTCATCACATATAACATCGAAATTCATACTTTACTCCCTAAAAATCATTATATAATAAAATTAACACAAAGGATTGAGGTTTCATTATTTTACTTCATTAGTCTACATATCATTCCTTTCAAAAAGCAAGCAATCACAATTATTAATTTCATGCCATCCAACCAACGGTCTAACTATAATTTGTGTGGGGAAAAGCCCTTACCTTGGCCGCTTTTCTTCCTAGTACAAGTCTCAAAGCCCCACGAAGTTGTTCACAAGGAAAAGAAGTTCCAAGCTTTTGATGCACGAAGAAAAAGAGGTGATGGTGATGGTGGCTAGAATTTTGGTATTCTTTACGGAATCTTGTTTGTAAAGGGTTTGTGAAATAGGGTTTGTGATCGTGGCTAGGGTTTCAGTATTCTTTTCTATTTAAAGTGAATATTATTGGGTAGATAGTGTTGGGCCTGAATAAGGAATAGAAGGGAGAAAATATTATTATAATTCTTTTTATTATTATTATTATTATTATTATTATTATTAGTTAACCTTCATCAATTATTAGTTAACCTTCATAAAAAACAAGGCATAAACTCCCAGCCCAACTTCCTACTCATTCAAATGGGCCGTGTGATACCGAGCCACAACCCTTAGCCCAAATTCTTCTTGCCTTAGAAATAAAAATACATCTACTAAATAATTCTTACTAAAAACTTTACTACAATAAGGCAAACAAGGCGAATAATTACCACACCTAATTTAATATTGGAAAATATATTTATAGATCCAAATTATTTTAATTAATAATTTTAGAGGATGTTACAGCATGCATTGTTTTAAAATGTTACGATGGGCATGAAGGATTGTTTCATAAATGAAACATAGGTAAGGGAATAACAACTAGGGCACCAGTTGAGGTCATGTCCAAGACCTACCTTACCAAGATAATCTCAATTATCTTGGTGACTCATGTTGAGATGATTGAGGAGGCCTTTTCCATACTGTAAGGAAAATGAAGGAAGATTAAGGATTGTTTTACTTAAAGAAAATTGCATAATCATGTCATGCTTTAAATTACATCTAAGGAAATTTATTTCAATTGCCCTTCGCCTTTTTAGAACTCACAGAGATTATTATCTCACCCCTTATTTTTATGTATTATAGCAGATTAAAGGACTTGAGACTTGGACTCGAGCTCAGAGGATAAAAATTTTGTAGCTGTATTCTATGAAGCTGTAATTTATTTTGTGTATTAGTACATCAAGGGATGTTTTGTAGACTATGTATTATGTAATTGCAATGGCATTTCAATTATTGTACTTTATGAGAATCTATATGATTTCTTCTGGAAGGTTAGAACGTATGTTTTATTGCCAATTTCTAGATACATAGTGATGGGTATTACGTTTTGGTATCAGAGCCAGTTGAACCAATCGAACTGTTAGGTAGTGGGTTAAGTTTAGGATGTTTCTCCTTTTACTATATGTTCTAAGTATCATTTCACCAAATATTAAGTCTGGTCAACTTAATATTTAGTATATGGTATGCAGAATTATGGCAGAATGACCTAGAAGACGTGGAAGGCCAAGGCGTAATGCTCCACCAGAAGATAATGTTCCTCATCCACTACCACCTACTACTAAGCCATGGGGATGCATACTGGAAGTTATTCAACTCCAAGCAATGGCTATCACCAACCTGGTTCCGCATCTAACACCACTAGGAGGTGGCAATCAAGCAGCCAACATAAGGTAATATACGCTTGCACATAATGTTGACAAGCTCTATGATAAAAGAGTTGTTCTAGGGTCATATAAGGTCATATACGCTTGCACATAATGTTTACAACTCTTTTACAGCGCTTTTTAAAAAAGCGCTGTAAATTCAAGCGCTCTCACATAGCCTTTTACAGCGCTTTTTGAGCGCTTTAAACACAAGCGCTGTAAAATGTAGCGCTCCCACCTTATGTTACATAGCTTTTAAAGCGCTTTTTGTAAAAGCGCTGTAAAAGCCTTGCGCTTTCACATGATAAAATGACCTATTACAGCGCTTTTCATACAAGCGCTGTAAAAGGCTTGCGCTTTCACATTATTAAAGGACCTATTAGAGCGCTTTGTGTACAAGCACTGTAAAATCATTCATTTTAAATAAAAATCATTCACTTTAAATAAATAAAAACAAATTTAAAACAAATTTAATACGTTGTCCTAACCCTACGAACTCTCATCTCCTCTACTTTGTGAACCCTCCTCTAATCTACTGTGCGCCCATCTACGAATTGATCTACGTTGCTCCTCCTTTAAAACAAATTGATCAACGTTGTCTCAGGTATTGTATTTATTTATTTGTTGTTGTCACTAATTAAAACTGATAAATTGTTACATATTAGTTCTGTTTTTAAATTGTTACATGATATTAGATATGTTCTTATGATATATATGTTCTGTTTTGAAATCAATCTTGGACCAATGTTAGATATGTGTACTATATATAGGTCATATATATTAGACTTGAAATCATGCTTATTATTTGTGTAACTGCATTTATATACATAGGTCATATAAAATGGACTGGAAATGGATGTCTGCCAATTGATTGACAAAAGAGTATGAAAACGGAGTGAAGGAGTTTGTTGAGTTTGCAGTGATGAATGCAAAAGATCCAAATAGAGTCGTTTGTCCTTGTTTAAAATGTTGTTTTGGAAAACGCGTTAGAGCAGATGAATTGGAAGGACATTTAGTATGGTATGGAATTGATCAAAGCTATACATGTTGGATAAGACATGGTGAGAAAATAAATGGAAACACCCACATAGATACATATGCTTCAACTGATTTCGACACAGATACAAATGAGCCGGACCAAGTTTAGGAGATTGCAAAAGCAGTTGAAGAAGATCATCGTGATTGTCCTAAAATGTTTGAGAGCTTGTTGAGTGATGCAGAGAAACCATTATATAATGGTTGTACTAAATTCACAAGACTGTCGGCGATATTAAAGTTGTACAACTTAAAAGCGAGTAATGGATGGTCTGATAAAATCTTCACAGAATTACTAACACTCTTAAAAGATATGTTGCCAGATGATAATGAACTTCCCAGTCGAACCTACGAGGCTAAACAAATTTTGTGATCTATTGGTATGAGTTACGAAAGGATTCATGCGTGTCCTAACGATTGCATTTTATTTTGAAATGAGTATGAATTACTAAAGGCGTGTCCGAAATGCAATGTCTCTCGATATAAGAAGAAAGAATCTACTCCAGCACAAGTCGTGTGGTATTTTCCTATAATACCAAGATTTAGGCGCATGTATCGCAATGAAGAAGATTCAAAACACTTGACATGGCATTCAGATAAAAGAATTAGAGATGGAAAGTTTCGACACCCTGCAGATTCTCCACAATGGGCAAAAATTGATCACGAGTATCCTGAATTCGGGATAGAGTCAAGAAATCTAAGACTTGCACTTTCTACTGATGGAATGAATCCACATGGTCTTCAAAGAATCTCACACAGCACATGGCCTGTGATTTTGTTGATTTATAACCTACCTCCATGGTTATGTATGAAGCGTAACTTTATGATGTTGTCTTTGTTAATTTCTAGACCCAAACAACCGGGGAATGATATCGACGTGTACTTGGCTCCTTTAATTGAAGATTTAAAAATTATGTGGGAGACAGGTGTGGAAGTTTATGATGGGTATAAGAAAGAATGTTTCAATTTGAGGGCTATGTTGTTCGACAGAATTAATGATTTTTCAGCCTATGGTAATTTATCAAGATATAGCATTAAAGGTCAGTGTGCATGTCCTATATGTGAAGAGAGTACAAATTGGATGCGGTTGAAACATTGTAAGAAGAATGTATTTCTTGGACATCGTAGATTTTTACCTTACAGTCATCAGTATCGTGGGTGGAGAAATGCATTCAATGGAAAATCCGAGGAAGATAGAGCTCCTGTAGCACCGACTGGATATCGAATACTTAAAAAAGTACAAGGTTTGACCAATAAATTTGGCAAACCTTTTGCGGGAGAGCTGGTCAAAACTGGGTGGAAGAAAAATTCAATTTTCGTTGAATTGCCATATTGGAAGTCATTGTATGTAAGACATTTTCTCGATGTGATGCATATTGAGAAAAATGTATTTGATAGTGTTATTGGTACGTTACTCAATGTACCAGGAAAGTCTAAGGATGGCATCAATGGAAGATTGGACTTGGTCGACATGGGAATAAGAAATGAATTGGGTCCCGTAAAAAAAGGAAATCGCACATATCTACCTCCAGCCGCTCATACTCTATCTAGAAAGGAAAAAATTGTTTTGTGTAAATTTCTACACGAAGTTAAAGTTCTAGAAGGATACTCTTCAAACATTAAAACTTTAGATTGTATGAAAGATCTCAAGTTAAAAGGTTTGAAGACCCATGACATGGTTAAAAAATCACATAAAGTCAGAGTTTGATGTAGACCCCGAATCAATTTCACAGAGATTGAGGTGGCTAGCAAATGGTTCGGGTTTACATGTCTTTTCTTACACCGGTTATGTAATTAACAGCTACACATTTTATACCAAAAAACAAGATGATCAAACCACTATGCAAAATAGCGGAGTCACTCTCGTAGCTGAAGCGATGCATATCTCAAGTGCAAAAGACAAGAACCCAATATATGCAAATCTATCATATTTTGGGGTTATCGAGCGCATATGGGAGCTAGACTACACAATGTTTCGTGTTCCCATATTTGGTTGCAAGTGGGTCGATAATAATAATGGCGTTCGGATTGATGAGTCAGGGTTCTTGCTTGTCGATTTTAATAGGGTGGGATACAAAGATGAGCCTTTTATTTTAGCGTCGCAAGCTCAGCAAGTGTTTTATGTCACTGATCCTGCTAATGATAAATGGTCCGTTGTCCTATCGACCAATAAAATAAGTGATGATAACAATAATGATGAAGATGTTGGTAATGATCTTTCCTTTGCAACATCACAACCACATGAAATTGATTCAACTGATGATGGTTTATAACTTAGAGATGATCATGATGAGGGAATTTGGATTAATCCATCGTTTCGTATAATTAATGGATAAACAAATGTGAATCCCACCAAGAAAAGAATAAGGGCATCTTAATGTGTTTAATTGTTTTTAAGCCATGTAATCTGAACTGAGTTCATGTAATTTAATTGTTTGATCTGCCAGAATTGATCATTTTGGTATTTAGCTTGAACTGTATGTAATTTTCTACTTATACCGTATGTAATTGTATACTGATTTTCTGTTTATACTGTATGTAATTGTATACTGATTTTTTGCTTATACTGTATGTAATTGTATACTGATTTTCTGCTTATACTGGGAATTTTTCTTGGACTTGAACTGATCATCCCAATATGACCTGATCATGTAATTTAACATTGATATATATATCGGTATTATTTGGAAGAAAAAAAAATTATTATTTTGTAAGAAAAAATTATTATTTGGAAGAAAAAAAAATTAAACACAATTTGGAAGAAAAAATAATTTAACTAATTTGGAAGAAAAAAATTATTATTTGGAAGAAAAAATAATTTCACTATTTGGAAGAAAACAAAATGCACCTGGAACTTTTCTTGAACTTAACTGATCATCTCAAAATAATGAAGTCACACAGCCCTTGGACATAATAAAACAAAGAGGCTTTTTATATATAAAACCCTATTAAAGCGCTCTTTTGAAAAAGCGTTGTAATAGGGTTTTTAAAAAAATAAAATAAGGAGGTCTTTCAAAGCGCTTTCTGCATAAGCGTTGTAAAAGGGTCACATAGTGTTTGCATATAATAAAAGAAAGAAGCCTTTTATATATAAAACCCTATTACAGCGCTCTTTTGCAAAACCGCTGTAAAAGGGTCACATAGCGTTTGCATATAATAAAACAAAGAAGCCTTTTATATATAAAACCTTATTACAACGCTCTTTTGCAAAACCGCTGTAAAAGGCTTTTAAAAAAATAAAATAAGGACGTCTTTTAAAGCGCTTTCTGCATAAGCGCTGTAAAAGGGTCACATAGCGTTTGCAGATAATAAAACAAAGAACCCTTTTAAAGCGCTTTGTATAAAAGCGCTGTAAAAGGCTTTAAAAAAAATAAAAACAAGGAGGTCTTTTACAGCGCTTTTTCACAAGTGTTTTAAAAGGCTTCTAAAAAAGCGATGTAGTAGGCTTTTAAAAAATAAAATAATGAGACCTATTACAATGCTTTTTCAAAAAAGCGCTGTAATAGGGTTTTATATTTAACAGTAAACCTCTTCAGTTTCATCTTCATTACGTAAACTTCATACGCTTGTTTCAGTTTCCTCTTCAGTCTCCTTCTCATTGCGAACCCTACGAACCCTACCCTTGTTTTCTCCTCATTACTAACCCTCATTACGTAAACTTCATACATTTGTTTCCTCCTCATCTTCATCCTCCTTCTCATTACGTAACCATATATTTTTAGTAACCCTTATTACGTATTTCTGCGAACCCCGTAACCCTACGATCGTTTCGTCTTCGTTCGTCTTCTGCGCTGTTCTTGTTCTTCTTTGTTACTAACCGAACCCTACGAACCCGTAACCCTAAGTATTTCTTCGCACTTTTCAGGTATTGTATTTATTAGTTTTTTGTTTCAATAAAATGCATGTTGAACTTATACTGCTACGTACTTAGACTACTACATGTTGAACTTGTTGAAGTTATACTGAACTGCATGTTGAACTTGTTGTAGATAAATGGATACCAACAAAGATTTAGAATGTCAAAATGAAGAAGTTGGCAACACCAAGACTTACGAAAATGAAGTCAAACGTGGTGCAACCATAATGCAAAATGTTATAAAAGCAAGTACTGGGCAAAAATTTGAGGTATACTATACTTCAAAATGTCATACTATACTTTGTTTGCTGTTTACTTTGTTTGCTGTTTATAATTTGATGTACTTACTATATGAGTTTATTAGGTGGGATGGAATGAGAGTGGTCAGCCAATTGACCCCAACAGTTCAATGTTTGTAAGTTATATTAGGGCTGTTGTTCGTCATAATATCCCCATCACAATAGATGATTGGAGAGATAAGGCATTAAAGGGTGCAAAAGATGTATTGTGGGCTGATATACAAGTAATTTTTTTACTCCACTTTTTTACTTATAATTTTTTACAGACTGCTTTGAAGTACTTTACTCAAACTATATCTTTATTTGGTTTGCAGACAACTTTTGATGTTGACGAGGTGAGAAAGAGTTACGTGCTGAGAGTTGTTGGGAAAATACACCGGGGTTTTAGATCTCACCTCTCAAATTGCTATCTAAGAGACCGAGATGGAAATATGAATGTAGAAGCTTCAAAAGTATGTAAACATTATATATCAAATGAGGAATGGAGCGCATTCGTAGCAAAACGTTCAGACCCCGCGTTTGTTGTAAGTGATTAATTTATTAGCATTTGTGTTTTATTATTCATATTCATAGCGTATTTTAAACTTTTACAAGATTGTTATTTTTTTTATATAGAATATTAGTAAGGCAAATCGCGAGAGGGCAAAAATTATTCCCTACCCATACAAGAAATCTCGTATGGGATATGCACGTCTAGAGCAAAAACTTGTAAGTAATTAAACATCACTTTTATATAATGTGGTACATTATAAACTATACTTTGTAACTAATATTTTGTTTATGATCTTAACGAGAATAGCTACAAGACACCCAATCTGATCAACCGTTGGGTCGTCATATATTGTGGAAGGAAGCTCGCGTAAATAAAGATGGAGTGGTTGATAACGAAAATGTTCAAAAAGTAATAGAACTTTGTGTAAGTATATTTATCACTTTAATATTTTTTAATATTGTATTTTAAAAATGATATTGAACTTATCTTTTTAATCCTACGTGTATATATTTTAGGCGAATCTCGAACAAAGTTCGGAAAATCAAGAGGACAACAAGGCTAGTTGTAGGGACATACTAGGTAAAGTGTTTAATGTTCCAGAATATTTCGGCCGCGTTACGGGGAAAGCATTTGGCGTAACTCCTAGAAGCTATTTTTCACAAGAGAAGCGCCAAAATCCATCTAACGAGGAAGTATTAGAGAAGATCAAAGTATTAACAGAGCAAGTGGCATTCTTGGTGAAGACGAATAAAGACAAGCAACTTGCGGATCAGCTCCAACGTGAAAATCAAATGGAGAGTGAAAACGCGAGTTGCAACTTTGGTCTCAAAAGTCTTCCTGAGGTAATTAATTACTTAATAAAATAAGAAATTCATTCCAGCTAATTGTTTCACATACTTATGTATTAACCATTGATTTAGGGTGTCACTCCATGCGTGTTGTACTTATCCTCCCCTACTCATCGCAAGGTCGGAAAAGGAACATTGTGCAATACTTTGGGCGAAGTATTGCACAACACACCGATCCCTGCGAGCCATGTTAAAGTATCACCAGTTATTGCTTTGGAACCAAATGCATCGTTGCTTATACCAGACAACGATGCATATCTAAAGTATTTGGGCGAAGCAATTGGCAGTTACGTGGCATGGCCCAAACATCTTGTTGCCCTTGATAAGGTATGTTTAATTAATTGAAATGTATGTTTAATTGATTATATTTAATTGCTGAATTTTTTTCGATGTTAACTTTAATTTCACATTTATTTAGATTCAAACAAAGTCTAAAGGGAATGATAAGAAGATTCCCAGAAACGAGTCAGTCACATCACCCGAAAACGTTTGTCACATTTATTCTGTAAGGTTTGTCATTTTTTCAGATTCAATAAACTAACAAACTGATTAACCTCATTTTTTCCGATTCAATCCAATAAACCACCCGCATAGCAAGCCAGCTGCCGCACCATAACTGGATGTTCGTGGTAAAAATAAAGCCGACAAACTTCAAAAGTTGGAGGGTAATAAAGCTGGCAAACTGCAAAAGCTGGAGGGAAATAAAGCGGCCAAAGTTGCTGCTCAAAAACTGGATCGTATAAAATCAGTTACTGCTCCTGCTCCTAAAATAAGTCAGCCACGACTTGTTTGATATGGGTCGTGTCTTTACATACAGGCAAAAACAAATATGGGCAGCAACAACGATTCACGAATAATAAGCATGGATAAAGCTATATTTGGAGATGAGTATGAAGAATTTCTAGAAAAAGAGCACATATACGAAGTTCTCGACCATAAGGAGCTGAGTGCTACTGTCATCAGCTTATACATTAGGTAAAAATTACTTTTAATTGCATTTATTTGTAATTAATTTAATTTATTGGTAATTAATCTAATTTGAAATTTTCATTGAAGGTTTTTGTATGAGAAGTTCATGTGCACGCGCAGATTGTCATTCTTGTCTCCGCATAAGATTTCGATGCTTAAACACGATCCAGTGAATGTAAAGAAATACGTTGTAGATATACTATTAGGAAATAAAGAGAAGGATAAGTTGTTCCTTGCACCATATAATTCAGGGTACGTAATTATATATTCTTTATTTATATCTTTTTTAATTTATGAGATCTTAATTTATTAGTTGTGCAAACCAAATTTTTGTTGTTGTAGGGCACATTGGGTGCTATTTGCAATCAATGCGACCTCTGAAGTTATACTACCTAGATCCCTTGCACGGCCATTACAACAATCACCCCGAGATAAAGACTATGTTCGACACGTAAGTAATATTCATTTATTTTATATATATATATATATATATATATATATAATGTGTTTGTTAATGCTATAATAATCACATTTATTTATTTGATAGTGCTTTACAAGTTTTTCGAGCTCAAAGAGGTTTGAAATATACGCCTTTAAAATTTCATTTACAATCAATGCACAAATAATTATTGACTTATATGTTTTATTTTATAGTGCCCTCGTCAAACTAACAACATCGACTATGGGTACTATGTATTGCGATTCATGAAGGAGATTGTTGATAAGAATCAAACTATAATCCCAGAAACGGTACGGTATTTTCATTATTTGATTTTCATATATAAAATATGTATATATTTGATTCTAACTTATTTATGTTCAATTTTTATATCGCACAGAAATTTGACAATTCCAGTCCAACATACTCTGAAAGAGATCTAATTGAAATAAAGGAAGACTGGTGTCAGTATGTGATTGAAATGAAGATTATTTGATTTGCTGGGAAATGGCATGCTGTAAGGGATAGTTATATGCTGCAAGGGGTAGTAATGTTCTGAAATGTACTTCTCTGATAGTTATATGTATATGAATATATAGTTATATCAATAGGGCATATTTGAATAGTTGCAAATACGTAGTATATATGTGAATATGTGAATATGTATATGAATCTGTAATTTGTTCAGATATGAATATGTAGTATATATGTGAAAAGCTGTGAATATGTATTCTGATATGTTGTAATTTGTTATGTGCTACTATGTAATTTGTGTTGAACTGGTTGTGTAAATATGTATAGTTATAAAGTTAATTTGATAGTGAAATGATTGTGTGAACTAATTGTGAGAACTGATTGTGAACTGATTCTGGATGAAAATGATTTTGGAATAAAAATTAAAAGACAGCGCTTTCTAAAAAATGCCATAAAAAACCAAAAATCGCTTTTTAAAATTTACAGCATTTTTAATAAAACTAAAATAAGAAGAAAAGAAAAACACCTTTTACAACGCTTTCTCAAAAGAGTGCTGTAAAACGTGCATTACAATGCACCTACTACAGAGCTTTTTTGAAAAGAAAAAGCGCTGTAAAAGGTGCATAATAAGGCATCTATTGAATGCACCTACTACAACGCTTTTTTGAAAAAGCGCTGTAAAAGGTGCATAACAATGCATCTATATGAATGCACCTATGAAGCGCTATTGCAGGGATTTAAAAAGCGCTATTACAGGGATTTCCAGCGCTTTTTTAAAAAAACGTTGTAAAACGAGTATAACAAGCGCGCAATATATCCACCTATTTTACAGCGCTTTTTTATTTTAAAAAGTACAGTTGTATCTTTTTACAGCGCTAGATACTACAACGCTTATTTTTTTGAAAAAGCGCTGTAAATGGCTTAAAAAAAGCGCTGTAATAGGTGCATGCATATGAAGCGCTATTGCAGGGATTTAAAAAGCGCTATTACAGGGATTTACAACGCTTTTTCAAAAAAATGTTGTAAAACGAGTATAACAAGCGCGCAATATATCCACCTATTTTACAGCGTTTTTTTATTTTAAAAATTACAGTTGTATCTTTTTACAGCTCTAGATACTACAACGCTTATTTTTTTGAAAAAGCGCTGTAAATGGCTTAAAAAAAGCGCTGTAAAATGTGTTTTGTCGCGTAGTGTGTGTACCACTTTAATGTATATAAATATACAATTTTGTTTTTGTTTTTTTTTTCTTGTAAATTTTGAAAAAAAATAAGAAAATGAATCGGAACTATTTTGGGAGTGTTAATTTATTGGAAAATTTTCTATCTATCTATATATATAGTTTAAATTTTCTTTCAAAATATAAGTTGAAAATAATAATTTTTATAGTGATTAATTATTTAAAAATGTTTTTTTAATGATTAAAGAACGAGTGAAATTTTAGAAATCTTATAGATTTTAAAAATACACGTGATTTATTTTATTTTAATTGTATTTAGAAATGTGATTTATTTTAGTTGATTTTATATAGACGTGAATTATTGAAAAGTAATTTAAGGAAATTTTTTGAATTCTCAATTATTATTTTTTTGTGCTAAATGATTAGTGCTATTTTTATAATAATTTAAGTCTAGAAATCAACTTTTAGAATGATGTGTAACCTTGGAAGTTGTTTATGCACTACCTGATTCAGTTTGGTTTGGTAACTTATTGTATCTTCTAGTAAATAATTATTTATCTTTTTTGCTACTTGAAAAATCTATACTTTCATTTGTTGTAACTCTTAAATGACGAGTATTAATTCAAAATAAAATTTAATTGTGATCAATTTGGCGCAATTAGACTCTTATGAGATGAACATAAAATCTTGGTGCTAATTTTTGGATTAGTTATGTGAATGTGTCTATGATCATGTAAATATGGAATTGTTTGTGTTTCTAGTGTTCTAATTGTTGGGAATTAGTGTATAGAGTTTAGAGTAGTTGAGAGCATCTAAAAGTGAAATATTTCTATATTTCTTCAATCGGATTATTGATTATATATTGATGTTAGTGTCATCTCTTTTGTTGTTGTAACTATTTGTAAATTACAAATAAATTATTGTGAATGTGTAATTAAGTGAGTTTTTAATTTGAAGTAAGGAGTAGAAGTTGTGGCGCCACCTTCGCACTCTTGAACCACATTAAAGATACTTTTAATTACCCATGTTTGAATTTGAATGACTATAGTTATAGTTGCTTTAACTAATTGACTTCATGAGTAGGAGGGACTACCTACCCCAATGAATCATCCTTGATAAAAGAGGCAACGATAACTCATTATGTTGTTAGAAGTACCTTTTAATTTTATTCTTTAAATAGTTGAGAAACATGTTCATTGCTTATGTCAATTGAATGAATTTTAAATAGTTGGGAATTTTATGCTTACATGTTGGGCTTAATTGGAGAGTGAATGTCTTAAATATGTTTATAGACTAAGTTTGAATCTTGAGGGTGGTCAGTTAGATATTAGTTTACTCACCGCAAATTTCGCGGACGAAATTTCTTTAACGAGGGGAGAATTGTAACACTCCAACTTTTATAATAAACTATTTTATTAATGAAATAAAATTTATATAATTAATTTGATGTTAAAATTATTTTAGAATGTATGTTAATAAATTTTGTGACTAATTTTCGTTATATGGTCGCTTTCAATGATATGTTAATCTTGTATATATTTGACCAAATATGTTATATGAATAATAAATGTTATATTTTATTATTTTATATATTTTTCTAAAAATAATAGTATATTAGTGTAAATATTTTGAAGAATAAGATTTAAGTGATTTTACGTGTATATATGAGTTGGTAATTAATATGATATTTTTTTGTGTGTTTGACTAATATTAAATGTGTACTTAATTATATTTAATTATTTCTAAATATATCTTATTTTAATTATTTGTTTTATAAATAATTATCTTGAGATTGTAGTAATATTGTGTTTGATTTCTTTATTTTTATATACTTACTTTGGAATTATGATTTTTTATATACATTTATTAGGATTTAGTAATTAACATAAAATATTGTTGTTATATTTATTTATTTTATAATTTTGACTATTCTCTAATGATAGTATTGTTATAACGTGAGTATTTTGAAAAATAAGTATTGTGATAGTGATTATTTGGAATATGAGAATTTTGATTATTAATGTATTTTAAAGATTAATTACTTTAATTACTTTATTTTATAAAATATTAGTTTTGAAATATTAGTAATATTTTAGTAACTAAATTGTGTTTAAAAAAAACAAAAGTGTTTAAAATAATAGTTTTGGGAATTGTTTGTTTTATTTAAATAAAGAATTAAAGAAGAAAAATATGTTTTATGAGTTTGGCCGATATCAAAACCTAATTAAATAATAATAAACAAAAAAAATATCAATTGAAAAGGGAAGGAAAGAAAATATGAGAAGGACAGAAAGAGAGAGCGACTAGATAGAATTGCAGCGGCTACAACACCCAATATGAGAGAGAAGCAACAAAATCGACACCAGCGGTCCATAATTGTTCCAGAAAACTTTCTCCGTTTTCGTCCAAATTTCAGTACATTGTTTCTTTTATTTAGTTAGTCAATTAAACACACTTTCTCAGATTTTTAACCATTCCAATTTCTCTAAAAAATACCCGACTCATCCGTTTATGAAATTCCTTATTTTGCACCGTTCTTCTTCATCGTAAGTCCGATTTGAGTGAAACCAACACCAAAACGATCATGTGAAAAGTGGCTATATTATCCACTGATTGGTTTTCTGATTTATGGTAAGTTTTCTTGACCGAATTTCAAAATTTTGTTTTTAGAGTGTCTTCTCATAATTTATTTTGACGTTCACCCATAAACTGTCAAGTTAGATCGATTGAAGGACAAAGAGTCAAAGGACAAAGCCTGTTTTCTCGTGGAATCGTATTCTTGTGTGAAAGCGTCGAAATAAGGTAAAGGGTGAGAGAGCGTTTGAATTCATGAGTATAATATATTGTGAGATGAACGGAAAAACCATATTTCCCAACGATTCATCCGGGGCTTGCTACGTACGATAGTAGCCCTTTGAAGGATAAATTAATTAATGTGCAAATATGGAAATTGTGAGATTAAAATATAGAATAGAAATATTTGTAAGGGTGTTGATTGATTTAATTTCTTTAAATGTGTGGTATTTGATATTATTGTGATATTGGGTGTCAAATTAATTTTAAGTATATGTGTGATTAGACAAGTTTATGTGATGTGATAATAAAAGATGGATGCGTTGCGATAATTTTAGGTGATGATGATGATGTATGATTAATAATTGTGATGTTATAAATTTGTGATAAATTATGTGATAGTGTATGATTTATGATAGTGATGCTATAAATTTGTGATGAGTTTATGTGATGATGATGATGTGTGATTAAAGATAGTGATGTTATAAATTTGTGATGAGAATATTGAAGTAACCCCATAATTGATGAAGTAATGGTGATTCCAATTTGCGTTTGTGATGACGGCCTTAATGGAGTATCATAGGCCAACGAGGGGAGAAAATAAATATTGAGAATTTGTGAAGTGAAGATTATTTTGTCATTATATAGGTAGGGCTTGACAAGCCTAGTGATTCTATGACACCCTAAACCCCAAATAAAAAAAAAAAATTCATTTTCTTATCTTTAAAACAATGAAATCCTTCAAATAAATAAATATATAAAATTCCAAACATTTTTTTTATTAAGGCAAAGAGCATCACTTAATCGTAGCAGTAATTAACAAAATCCCTTTCGAAACACACATACACAAGTTTAATGATAATTGTAAATATAGTCCCAACCCGATGTCACTATCAGAGCGGGAATTCCCAAAATAGACTATGTTCAAAAATGACGTTAACAAAAAGGTAGAAAATAGAAGTCTTCGAGGTAATACGACTTCCTACACTTCAAGAGCATTAATCTTCACCTGCAGCTTGCGGCTCGTCTGCGTCCATCGCAAACGCCAAACACAAACATCGAGGGGTGAGTCTCAAAATAATGTAACAATATAAAATACCCGAGAATAACACGCAATCAGTCAAAACAGCACAAATAAAGGAAGCATATAATAACATAATATCAAAGGTTAATCTAATTCAATCACAATAAAACAGTTACAAGGATGAAATGCTATGCATGTCCTATACTTTATACTTCATCATTTGGTACCATTCTACTTTGAAGTACTTGGTTAGGAGGCCTGATACTATGCCACTACAAGAGTGGACGGACAATTCATGAATGGCCAAGTCCTCATAGATCCCCTCAACTCAACCCGAGACACATATACGCGACGGTCGGGGTACTCTTGTGTTGCACGGTAGTTCCCGACCTTAGGGAATAACCCACTAATCAACTTAGGAATTCCCCACTAGATATACCCCCAAGTTCTATCAGTCTTACCTTACAGTTCAACTGTAGCCCTCCAAGATTAGGCTCATTCAGTTGTACTTCCCCGAATCACTAGGTTTGTCAGAACCTCCCTATATGATGACAAAATAATCCTAACTCCAAAATCTACAACACTTATCTCAGACTTACTCGATCATCACAACTCAATAAGTTTCAGTTTGACTTCACAATATTCATCATTATATATGTATATTAGTCAATCACAATGCAATCCCAATATTTGGTTTACACTACTCACAATGCACAATCCAATCTTATCAATCGCAATAAAAAAAATCACAGGTAGCACATTCAAATAATTTCCCGATTTCAATCAAATAGCAAGAACACTCCAATATATATTATTCATACAGTAACAATCAGCATTACATTTCATAAAATCATTCAACGTGCAATCTTGCTATAAATAAATTCACAACAATTCTATAGGTTGCTAAATTATATTTTAGTCATCACTGTTACCATTCATATATTATTAATTAATTATTATTGCTCAATAGGGCTCGACCGTACGTAGTGAGCCCCAGATGAATATCTGGGAATTTCGGTATTCTCGTTCATCTCACGTTATTTTATACTCATAAAATCGAACCTCATCTCACCCTTACCTTAGCTGAAGATTTCCCCCAACAATGCTGATCTGCTTATTTAATGCTTCGCGTCTTCGCCAGCCACCGTCTCTAATAGCCCGCGAAAAAATAATAATAAATCAACGCAACAACCAAATACACGTTAATTACTTGGTCCAATAGATACATAAATTTTTATTAAAAATAACTAAATAAATTATCTGCTATTTGTAATATAATCCAAAAATATATTTAATATCGTTAAAACATACGTATTTCTATAATTGGATTTTATTTGACATATCAGTTAACGAAGTCACAGTTTTTGTTATTAAGAACCCTTCAAACAACCAATAAAAATCATTTAAAAATTTTCAGCCCTTCTAGTGTGTTTCAAATATATATAAAAATAATAAATAAAAAAACATATGTAAAAACAATGCATTAGGCAAACACCATCACAAGGAAGTCGACAGCAAATTCATATTAATTCATATTAATTCACATGGCATATATAATTTGTTGTTGTTGTTGTTGTTGTTGTTGTTGTTGTTGTTGTTGTTGTTATTATTATTATAATTATTGTTATTATTATTATTATTATTATTATTATTATTATTATTATTATTATTATTATTATGAATATAAACCCATCCTACTAGTCCTAAAGGTAACAATTAGTGTAGCAACACAAATTCATAAAAATTCACTCCTTGTATTAATTTATTTAAATATATATATATATATACATATTTTATTTTATTTTAAGTTTTGTAAGTTAATTATAGTTAATATTAATGTTTTAAATCAATTACTAAGGCAAAACACAGAAAGAAATGAGAACACATAATAACACTCATATGACAATAGTAGTGTATCATTATATTATTAAAATAAGATAATGAGAAATTGGGATGTTACTGATTCTGGGGAAGTACAACTGAATGAGCCTGACCGTGGCGGTCTGCTGTTGAGCCTTAAGGCAAGATTGTTAGACCTCAGAGGTATTCGGGTGGGGAATTCCTGGGTGACTTGGAGGTAGCACTACAAATGTCGGGAGCTACCATGCAACACACGTTTACCTCGACTGTCGCGTATATGTGTCTCAGGTTAAGTTAGGGGATCTATGAGGACAGGGCCAATTTGAATTGTCCGTCCACCGGGATGGTGGCATAGTATCAATCCTCCTAACCAAGTACTTCAGAGTTAGAATGGTACCACATTGTGAAGTAGAGTCTAAGGTCATGCATAACATTGCATTTTCTTGTGATTGAGGTGTTTCGAAAGTAATAATAATTTCTCTTTGATAATTTGATGCGTCATAATGAGATAATTATTTTACTTGAGTGACTTTGATGTTATAATATGGTACTATTTGCTTAAATATTTTGATATATTGTAATGTGATTATGATACGATCTATTGTGATTATTTGCGTGTTCTTCATACTTATATTATACTATCAACATGATTTCAAAACTCACCTCCTTCGTTGTTTTTGTTTGACTGGCTTGGCCCTGCGTTTGGGAAATCGCGGTTATTACAGGTTAATGAGTCTTGAAGTTCAAGTTTGGGAGCAACCCCGCTCTAATAGGTGAAACCGGGAATTAAGTGTTGTAAATTTGTATTTTATTTATTTAATTAGAAACGACTTTTTCTATGAAAACCTAATAAGTACTACTAAGTTTTTGCAATTAAATTGAGAAATGTGATATCCTAAATTAGTTATAAAAGTTTTTATTTCCTTAGAAACAAATTTTCTTATCCGCTACGAATTTTCGTAAAAAAATCTAGTATAAAATTATTATATATGTTATTTTGGGATTTACGGTGTCACACTTTTTATAAAAGCGCTGTAAAATATAGCGCTTTCACTTAATTACAGGGTCTTTTAGAGCGCTTTTTATACAAGCGTTGTAAAATGGTGCGTATTTGATAAAAATCATTCACTTTAAATAAATAAAAACAAATTTAAAACAAATTTAATACGTTGTCCTAACCCTACGAACCTTCATCTGCTCTACTCTGTGAACCCTCATTTCCTCTACTGTGCGCCCTCTTCTACTGCTCCTTAGTTGTCTCAGGTACTGTATTTATTAATTTGTTGTTGTCACTAAAACTGATAAATTGTTACCTAATAAATCATATAAAATCTGTTCTTTTTATAAATATGTTCTGTTTTGAAATCAGACTATGACCTTGGTTTCCATTTTCCAATATTAGACTATATATACTATAGATTGGTATAATGTTATCAGTAGCTTATTATTTGTGTAACAGTGCAATCATATAGGTCATAAAATATGGACCAGAAAGGGATGTCTGCCAATCGATTGTCAAAAGAGAATGAAAATGGAGTGAAGGAGTTTGTTGAGTTTGCAGTGAAGAATACAAAAGATCCAAATCGAATCATTTGTCCTTGTTTAAAATGTTGTTTTGGAAAACACGTTAGAGCAGATCAATTGAGAGGACATTTAGTATGGCAAGGAATTGATCATAGCTATACATGTTGGATAAGACATGGTGAGAAAAAAAAAAGGGAACACTAATTTTGAGAATGGTTCGACATATGCTTCAACTGATTTCGACACAGATACATATGAGCGGGACCGAGTTGAGGAGATTTCAAAAGCAGTTGAAGAAGATCTTCGGGATTGTCCTAAAATGTTTGAGAGTTTGTTGAGTGATGCAGGGAAACCATTATATAATGGTTGTACTAAATTCACAAGACTGTCAACGATATTAAAGTTGTACAACTTAAAAGCAATCAATGGATGGTCTGATAAAAGCTTCATATTATTAACACTCTTAAAAGATATGTTGCTAGATGATAATGAACTTCGGAGTCGAACCTACGAGGCTAAACGAATTTTGTGCTCTATTGGCATGAGTTACGAAAGGATTCATGCATGTCCTAACGATTGCATTTTATTTCGAAACGAATATGAATTACTAAAGGCGTGTCCAAAATGCAATGTCTCTCGATATAAGAAGAAAGAATCTACTCCAGCAAAATTCGTGTGGTATTTTTGTATAATACCAAGATTTAAGCGCATCTATCGTAGTGAAGAAGATTCAAAACACTTGACATGGCATGCAAATGAAAGAATTAGAGATGGAAAGTTTCGACACCCTGTAGATTCTCCACAATGGCAAAAAAATTGATCACGAGTATCCTAAATTCGGGAGAGAGTCAAGAAATCTACGACTTGCACTTTCTAAAGATGGAATGAATCCACATGGTCTTCAAAGCATCTCACACAGCACGTGGCCTGTGATTTTGTTGATTTATAACCTACCTTCATTGTAATGTATGAAGCGTATGTTTATGATGTTGTCTCTGTTAATTTCTGGACCCAAACAACCGGCGAATGATATCGATGTATACTTGACTCCTTTAATTGAAGATTTAAAAAATATGTGGGAGACAGGTGTGGAAGTTTATGATGGGTATAAGAAAGAATGTTTCAATTTGAAGGCTATGTTGTTCAGCACAATTAATGATTTTCCAGCATATGGTAATTTATCAGGATATAGCATTAAAGGTCAGTGTGCATGTCCTATATGTGAAGAGAGTACAAATTGGATGCGGTTGAAACATTGTAAGAAGAACGTATTTGTTGGACATTGTAGATTTTTACCTTATAGTCATCAATATCGTGGATGGAGAAATGCATTCAATGGAAAATCAGAGGAAGATACTACTCCTCTAGCACCGACTGGATATCAAATATTTGAAAAAGTATAAGGTTTGACCAATAAATTTGGCAAACCTTTTGCGGGAGAGCTTGTCAAAACTGGGTGGAAGAAAAAGTCAATTTTCTTTGAATTGCCATATTAGAAGTCATTGTATATAAGACATTTCCTCGATGTGATGTATATTGAAAAAAATGTATTTGATAATGTTATTGGTACGTTATTCAATGTTCCAGGAAAGTCTAAGGATGGCATGAATGCAAGATTGGACTTGGTCGATGTCGCGTCCTGTTTGTCCGCGAAAAAGGAGTCGCCACAAATTTTATTTTTTTAAAAGGGAAAATTAAATAAAACCTAAAATAAAATTCTTGAACCGAAAAAACGGATTCGGGAGTCGATTACGAATAGGGAAAGTAATATTACCCACACTGTCCGTTAAAATGGTTACCCTATAATTAATTGTATACAAATTACATATTTATTTTAACCCTCTAAAAAATAATTAAAAAAATAAAATAAATTATTTACAATAATAAAAGAGGAAAAAAAATATTTTTTTATATTAATTTGGTTTGACAAGGGAAAAACCATGCTCCTACGTATCCCCAGGTGCAATAGGGAAATCAAAACGCATGTAGTTCTTGGGTAAAAAATATTTATGTTTTCTCTGATTTTTATTATTACTCTATTTTAATTATTTTTTATTATAATAATTATTATATAGTATCCAAAAATAAAAATGTAATAATAATAATAATAACGAAAAAAAAGAGGTGAGATGTTTGTTTACAGATTGTATCTTTTTATTTTTGTTTTAAAGAAAAATTGATTTTTGGTAGAAAACAACGTAACGAAAATGTAATAATAACAAAAAAAGAGGTGAGATGTCTGTTCAGGAATTGTATCTTTTTATTTTTGTTTTAAAGTAATAATTGATTTTTGTTAGAAAACAACGTGATGCGGCAGTATGTGAACGAAACAGATGGACGCGACAGTGAAGCAGCCTGTTAAAGGATTTGCTCGTGTGTTGTCGGATCTGTCGCGACACAAAGGCCACCAACAATTGGGGGTGAGTGATGTGGCGCGGCGAGCGAGGATGAATTTCATCCGGCGGCAGCGACCATTAATTCTAATCCTAAAGGAAAAAACTATTTATTCGTTGTAATGATTTTTTTTGAGTTATTTGATAAAGACGTGATATGAGTTTTCTGTTATATTACAATAGGGTGAAATTTGTTTTCTTGGTGATTGGTTTATAAACATCAGTTAGTTATATGTGTTTGCAAAGAAAACAATTTTAGGAACAGACAACTTTAGAAAAATGAAAGCTTAACATATGAGTTTATTTTTGCATAAACAGAAAAAGGTAAAGAAAAAAAGAACATTTTTTAAAAGGATGCAATACAATGACTAATAAACATCAATAGGGTGAAATTTGTTTTCTGTTATATTACAATAGGGTGAAATTTGTTTTCTTGGTGATTGGTTTATAAACATCAATTAGTTAAATTTGTTTTAGTATTTTGTGTTGCAAAGAAAACAATTTTAGGAACAGACAACTTTAGAAAAATGAAAGCTTAACATACAAGTTTATTTTTGCATAAAAAGAAAAAGTTAAAGAAAAAAAGAACATTTTTTAAATGGATGCAATACAAAGACTAACAAGAAGAAAATTAGAGAAACAATAAGAAAGTCATACCTTACTACTGAATTGGTTTTTTGCTGGACTGATTTTCCCAAGACCAGATTCTCTGCTCCTCTTTTGCCTATTATTCTCTCTTGTTTCTTTTTTGTGTGCTCTCAATAGTGCTCCTCTTTCTCTACTCTTGCTATCGATTATTTAAAGACTTTTTGGGTGTATGTTACAAAAGACAAGGGAATAATTGCCAATTGATCGTCATTTTTATTACTATTAATGTCTTTCTTTTCGGTTTCTTTTCATTCAAATGATCATCATTATACCGATTTTCATGACCATCAATCCATTTCTTATCGGTTTCTTTTCTTTCAATTGAATGTCATTATACAGATTATTATGACCATCAATCTATTTTTTTTTCGGTTTCTTTTCATACCTTTATTTTTTTATTTTGTAATATTTTAGAAAAGAGTTTGAACAGGAATTAGAGGCAAACAAGAACTAGAAACACCCGTGATTGTTTAAAGTTTATAGCCCTAATTATTTATTTTTATTTTTATATTTCTACACATTTATATATACATTTATTATTATGACTATTTCCTTTTTTTTAATAAAAAGTACAGATAAATAAATAAATAAAAAGCAGACAAAATTAGGTGTCAACTGCTGCCCCTTTTTACTTAGAATTTACTTGAGAATCAAAGTAAAAGATAAGTAAAGATGACAACTCTAATTTTCTCCGAAAAGAATTTTTTAGAAGGGTGCGAGTCGTTTTCCCGGCTTCAAGATGCGGGTCGTTTTCTCGGCTTTGGGTACGAGTCGTTTGTTTTCTCGGCTTCGGGTGTGACTTGTTTTTCCGGCTTCAACATTCGGGTTGTTTTCTTGGCTTTAGGTGTGATTCGTTTTCCCGGCTTCAACATGCGGGTCGTTTTCTCGGCTTTAAATTTATGTAATGTCATGAATCAATGAATGAATGAATATTTTGGATTTTTTTAATATTTTTACTGGACACGACGATTAAAATCATGGATGAAAAAGGCACTTATACATTTTTCTTGAACTTGATATCTTTGATCGCTCTTTTGTCCTTTTCTCTTTTTTCCTTTTTTTATGCAAAGAAGAAGAATTATTGTTGTAATCTTAAGCTGGATCTCATATTGTCGTCTGCCTTGTACTCTAAACAACCTCTACTATATCCGACTTTATCGCAATTCATTATATTGAGATATGGTATATGTTTTACTTTCCAGTACACGATAATTATAAAATGCATTCGGGAAAGAAGGATAAATAAAGATGATAAAAGTATATATAATTATATTGAGGTTCAATATTCGTCGTAAAAAAAAAAATAATATACATAAGATAAAACAAATGGAATGGGTGGAAGACCCGACTTGGTTACTAGTAATTCAAAGGTAGACTGTGCTAACGTCACGTGCCATAGTCCTATCGATACTATTGGTCCTATCCTTTTGAGTATATATTATTTGCTGTTGTTTTTGTTTTTGTTTTTGTTTTTGTTGTTGTTGTTTTTCTTCTTCTCTTAGGTTGCCCTATCAGGTTTTCAACCCAATAGGTATTCATTATATTTTTTGTACCTTAATTTTTTCCTAGGTCGCCCTTTCATGTTTTCGACCCAGCAGATATTTATTATATTTTTTGTACCCTAATTTTTGCCTAGGTCGCCTTTTCAGGTTTTCAACCTAGCAGGTATTCTTTTTTTGTACCCTAATTTTTGCCTAGGTTGCCCCTTTCAAGTTTTCAACCTACCGAGTATTCATTATTTAAGTATGATACTTTTTTACGGCATCTGAGTTTACAGGGAGTACTAAATCTTTTCCATCCATATTCGTGAGAATCAAAGCTCCACCTGAGAAAGCTTTCTTCACGACGTATGGGCCCTCATAGTTAGGGGTCCATTTCCCACGATAATCCTTTTGAATGGGTACTTTTAGTGAATGGATTTCTACTTCAATGGATAGCACAACCTCCATCCCATATACTAGGGAAAAAGGGGTTGCCCCAGTTGAATTGCGTATCGAGGTGCGATACCTGTGTAGTGCAAACGGCAACATCTCATGCCAATCTTTGTATGTTACAACCATTTTTTAAATAATTTTTTTAATGTTTTTATTTGCTACTTCAACTGCACCATTCATTTTTGGTCTGTACGGGGACGAGTTGTGGTATCGAATTTTAAAGGTGGCACACAATTCATCCCTCATTTTGTTATTCATATTTGTGGCATTATCGGTAATGATCTTGCTTGGTAGGCCATAACGACATGTTAACTCCCTTTTTATGAATTTGACTACCACATTTTTGGTTACATTGGCGTACGAAGCGGCCTCTACCCATTTGGTAAAGTAATTGATTTCCACCAGGATGAAGCGATGTCCATTTGATGCTTTCGTTTCGATCATTCCGATGATGTCTATGCCCCACATTGAGAGCGACCAGGGCGTTGAAAGGGTGTTCAGGGGCATTTGTGGGGCGTCGATATTATCAGCATATATTTGACACTTATGGCATTTCTTTACATAATTAAAACAATCTTTTTCTAGGGTGAGCCAGTAATACCCGGCTTAAAGAATCTTTCTAGACATGGCGTGTCTGTTCATACGGATCCCATAAGAACCATCGTGGACATCTTGTATAATTTCTTTTGCCTCATTGACATCAACGCATCTAAGGAGTACCATATCATGATTCCTCTTATAGAAAATATTTTCGTTCACGAAAAAGCTCACGGTTAACCGTCTCAGAGTTTTTTCTCATTCTCTGATATTCTGGGAGGATATTCTCTATTTATAAGATAAATTTTGATGTTGTGATACCACGATTTCCCGTCGATTTCCTCTTCCATTACGTGGCAGTAGGCAGGATGATCTCGACTCTCCAATTTAATGGATGGGATTTCATCGTTTCGATTTATTTGGAACTTCGAGGATAAAAGAGCCAAAGCATCAACCAATTGATTGTTTTCTCGAGGGACATTGTGAAAGGTGATTTTTTCAAATTGTAAAGACAATTCTTTTATGTAGGTAAAATAAGGTATTAACTACTTATATCGAGTTTCCCATTCTTGGTTAAGCTGATTAATGACCAGGGCTGAATCTCCATATACGTTCAGCACTTTCGCTTTTGATTCCAAAGCCGCCAAAATTCCCATGGCACAAGCTTCATATTCTGCCATATTATTGGTACAATCAAAACACAAGCACGCTGTGATAGGTATGAACGTTTTTTTGGGAGATATTAAGACAACCCCAATATCATGCCCCATCACATTTGAGGCTCCGTCGAATAATAAGGTCCATTTTCCATTATCACATTCTTCAAACAAAACCATGATGGTTTCATTCGGGAATTCACCTTGCATTGACTGATAATCATCCCTAGGTTGATTAGCCAAATAATCTGTCAAGGCACTCCCTTTGATGGCCTTCTAAGTAACATAGGTAATATCATATTCTGATAACATCAACGGCCAACGAGCAATTCACCTTGTGAGAGCAGGCTTTTCAAAAATGTAATTGATTAGATCCATCTTGGATATCAAGCAGGTCGTATGGCAAACCATGTATTTCCTAAAGCGATGGGCCTCCCAGGCTAAGGCACAACAAGTATGTTCTAACATCTATAAATTTTTTAATCAAATATAAAATGACGCTCCTTCTTTCCTGTTTCATTGTGTTGCCCCAACACACATCCCATGGATCTGTCCAGGACTGTAAGATACATAATCAAGGGTCGGCTCGAAACTAGGGGGACTAGAATTGGAGGATTTTGCACGTACTGTCGGATTTTCTCAAATGCGTTTTGGCATTCTTCGTTCCTCACAACTATTTGATTTTTCTGTAAAAGTTTAAAGACTAGTTTGCAAGTGGCGGTTAGTTGTGATATAAATCAGGAAATATAATTTAGTTTCCCCAAAAAATGCGAACTTCTCTTTCTGTACTTGGGGGAGGCATTTCTAAAATGGCATGAACCTTATCGGGGTCGACCTCTATTCCTTTATGACTAACCACAAAATCCCAATAATTTTCCCAACCTCACACCGAAAGTGCACTTGGAAGGATTAAGCTTTAGCTTAAACTTTCTAAGTAATTCGAAGAGTTTCTTTAGATCAATAACATGTTTTTCCTCTGTTTGTGACTTAGAAATGATGTCATCTACATAAACTTCTACCTCTTTATGAACCATGCCATGGAATAGGGTTACATTAGCTCTTTGGTAGGTAGCCCCAGCATTCTTCAGACCAAAAGGCATTACTTTGTAACAAGATATTCCCAAAGGGGTGATGAAAGTAATTTTTTTTTTCATATCTTCGGCTGCCATCTTAATTTGATTATACCAAGAGAAAACATTCATAAAAGAAAGTTAGTCATCCCGACTTTAAATTATGGTGTGCGGGTCAGTAGTCCCGAACATATGATTATCATATGTTCATGAATGCATTTTCCTTCATGAATGCATTTGATGAATGAACATTTTCCTTCATTTTCATCTTTTTTTTTTTCAATTTTTTTCAATCAACTTTTTTACAATTTTTTTTTATTTCTTTCACCTCCTTAGGAACATGATCCTTGGATTCATGGATGAAAAATATGCACAACATTGAATAAATCGTGGAGATTGTCCTTTTGATCTTTAAAGAGATTTTTGTTACATCTTCGACTTGATCTCTAGTTGTCACTACCTTATGTGTAAACACATCATACTAGTTTTGGCATCTTGACATTCACATATCTGGTGCCCCAACATATGATTATCATAAAAATGCATTTTGACAAAAAGATTCATAACTTAAGAAATTAGTTTAGACGATGATATTTAGTGAGAAAATCTATCGTACAAAAAAGGACGATTCATAGGAAGAGAAGAAGATAAGGTGATCTCATATGGGTAAATGACCCGATTAGTAGTATTTCATAAAAGAAGTGTACTAATAAATCATACCATAATTTCAATCGCGTTATTAACCCACTTTGGAGGATATGATTTGCCCCAATTTATCTTCACAACCTTTCTAAATATATTGCTTCGACTTTGATCTGTGTAAGCCATATTATTTGCTTATTTTCCTTTATAACTTCTTCATTCTATTATTTTTTGTGGCCCAAATTTTTGCTTAGATTGCCCTTTTGGGTTTTCAATCTAACGGCATTTTTTTCATTCTAACTTTGTTGGGAGTCCACTTGTCATGCTAGTCCTTTTAGATATGTGAAATCTTCTTGAGCGCTAATTCTTTCTTTTGAAGATCCGAAGTTCATATGTTCTTCTTTTAAGATCTTTTGAAATAATTGTCCTTGACATGAGGTAGTCAACATTTTTCTTGAATTAAATTCAGTTGGCCAATACAGATCATTACTCTTGATAAGGGGATTTTTTGTTTGAATGGGTCACATTGCCTTTATTCTATATAATAAGAATAAAAGGGGTGCCCCAATTATAGTCTGATTCTCAAGGAGGGTGTTCCACTGTTACGAGATAGTATTTGGTACAAGAATTTTTTATCTAGCTTTTCTTCTACATTTGATAGTAAGCAGGATGGTTGTGACTTTCATTCTTGTGAGTGACTATTCTTCATCATGACTTACTTTGAACATTGAAGATAAAGCAACTAGAATACTAGTAAATTGATTATATTGTTGAGGGACATGACTTCAAAATTTTAGACATTTTTCTAATATGTACATATAAATGATCATCTTCTTATCCCAAATTTTACATTCTTGATTCAACTGGTCGATGATTAGGTCAAATCCCCACATGCTTTCAACATTTCACTTTTGATTTGTAGGCGGCTAGAATAGTCATGGTACAAACTTCAAATTCCTCCACGTGATTGGTATATTCAAAGCACAATTAGATAATGATAAAGATAAAACGACCTTTCTAGGGGATTAACATGACGTTAACTACATGTCCCAATAAGGGATTTTATTTTTATCATTCTCATCCCCTTTAGTGGAATTAATAGTATGACTGAAATTATGTAATGAAATCTTAGCAAACTTATTTATGAATGAACTACTTCTAAATATGTATGGTACATGGTTAGA
This sequence comes from Cicer yamashitae, assembly GCA_037974755.1. Classification (NCBI taxonomy): domain Eukaryota; kingdom Viridiplantae; phylum Streptophyta; class Magnoliopsida; order Fabales; family Fabaceae; genus Cicer; species Cicer yamashitae. Next base: position 14,613,009 of record JBBPBQ010020322.1, read on the forward strand.
ATAAAAGAAAGGCATATAATGTTGGGTAAGAAATCGTTAAACATATGAGGGGTAGAAAGGTGGAGAAAACAAAATGCATTTATTGATATTTATAATATTAAAGAAACAAGAATGTGTCAATATAATAAAGTATCATAATAATTTATACTTAGCAATATTATCAGTGCTTTAGAATTAAATTGAGAGAACTTGATTATATCTTCATTGTTGACTTTGCCCCTTGGATAAACTCAGAAACTATATGCAACATCGTCAATGTCTTCAACATAATGTCTAGTCGAGGTTTTTTTCAATTGTCCTTAAAGGTTTATGCAAGATTTGACATTTTTCTTTAGATTGATGAATTTTTCATGGCATCAAAGTAATAAGCGATAGTGATGAAAGTTCAACATAGATGACCCAACATCTAGAAGTTCACCTGCAGTGAAAAGTCAAAAAAGTATGTCCATGACCCATAAGTAGGGGGTGGAGGATGAAGATGAATCTTATTAGTATCAGGTTTAAATCTTGTGGACAAGTGACTTGTGCTAGCCCAAAAAGTAGACTAAAAGGTAAAAAATTGTTAGACTTATGAAATTAAGGGGTAAACATGAGTTCTTCATGATATACTTTTTTCCATGAAATATTCCCATGATTTCAAGTATTAAGGGTTTGCAAGATTTCCAAATTTTTACCCATAGGGTCTTTCAGTTGATTCAGATAATCTTTGTATGCTTCAATGCATCCATGATTTTATCCCGAGAACATGTTCGGTAAGGGTGTCATGATACTCTTCTTTTTTTGCTTTCTTTGTTTTTTTGCTTTTTTTTTTTGCCATTTTTTTTATTTTTTCTCGAAGGAAAATGTTATGAGAATGTAAAAAAAAGTGAATGCAATGATTATGCATTTAACTGAAACATTTTACTACCTCCTAATATGCAATTAATTTTTCTTAAAAAAATGAGGAGAAAAAGAAAAACAACATGTTGTAAAATGAAATAAAAGATGAAACATGCACGATTATGCAATGCATTATGATGAATATGAGATATAGATATGGTAGGTTTTTTTCACATATACATGTGTCCTGCATGGTTCTTTTTTTATTTGATGGTTTTTTTTTTTCTATGAACTTTTACTAAGGGTGGCTCTATAGTTCTAAATTGGTTCCTAGAGCACACAACTCAATTTAAAATATTAAACCAATTAACAGGTAAACTATTAAAATGGAAATATTCTAGAAAAGGTCAACTCTAGGTGAGACTTTCATGACAACCAAACAGGATATACATCAAGAAGATTATCATTACACAGTCTCTAACTTATCTTAGATTGCACTCAGCCCTGGTATAGAGCCTACTTATTAGTGTGTGAGTCGTGTTAGGGTAGTGTATAGAAAAACAAAAAAATCGTCACAATGAAAATAAATGAACAAGACACATATAATTATATTCAAAATATAAAAAAACAAATAAAACAATAGGGGTAAGATAAATAAAATAATAAATAATTATATACAATTAATTAGATTGGGCTTGACTCTCAAAAGTCCCCAGTGGAGTCGCCAGCTGCCGCGTCCAATTTGTCCGCGAAAATGGAGTCGCCACCAATTTTATTTTTTTAAAAGGGAAAATTAGATAAAACCTAAAATAAAATTCTTCAACCAAAAAAAAGGATTCGGGAGTCGATTACGAATAGGGAAAGTAATATTACCCACATCGTCCGCTAAAACGGTTACCCTATAATTAATTGTATACAAATAACTTATTTATTTAATTATTTATTTTAACCCCCTAAAAAATAATTAAAAAAAGAAAATAAATTATTTACAATAATAAAAGAAGAAAAAATATTTTTTATATTAATTTGGTTTGACAAGGGAAAAACCTTGCTCCTACGTATCCCCAGGTGCAATAGGGAAATCAAAACGCACGTAGTTCTTGTGTAGGAAATATTTATGTGTTGTCTGATTTTTATTATTACTCTATTTTAATTATTTTTTATTATAATAATTATTATATACGTATCCAAAAATAAAAATGTAATAATAATAATAATAATAACGAAAAAAAAGAGGTGAGATGTTTGTTCACGGATTGTATCTTTTTATTTTTGTTTTAAAGAAAAATTGATTTTTGTTAGAAAACAACGTAACGAAAATGTAATAATAACGAAAAAAAGAGGTGAGATGTTTGTTCACGAATTGTATCTTTTTATTTTTGTTTTAAAGTAAACGAAACAGATGGATGCGACAGTGAAGCAGCCTATTAAAGGATTTGCTCGTGCGTTGTCGTTTCTGTTGCGCCACAAAGGCCACCAACAATGGGGGGTGATTGATGTGGCACGACCATTAATTCTAATCCTAAAGGAAAAAACTATTTATTCGTTGTAATTATTTTTTTTTAGTTATTTGATAAACACGTGATATGAGTTTTCTGTTATATTACAATAGGGTGAAATTTATTTTCTTGGTGATTGGTTTATAAACATCAATTAGTTAAATTTGTTTTAGTATTTTGTGTTGCAAAGAAAACAATTTTAGGAACAGACAACTTTAGAAAAATGAAAGCTTAACATACAAGTTTATTTTTGCATAAACAGAAAAAGTTAAAGAAAAAAAGAACATTTTTTAAATGGATGCAATACAAAGAGTAACAAGAAGAAAATTAGAGAAACAATAAGAAAGTGATACCTTACTACTGAATTGGTTTTTTGCTGGACTGATTTTTCCAAGACCAGATTCTCTGCTCCTCTTTTGCCTATTATTTTCTCTTTTTTTTTTTTGTGCTCTCAATAGTGCTCCTCTTTCACTACTCTTGCTATCGATTATTTATAGACTTTTTGGGTGTAGGTTACAAAAGACAAGGGAATAATTGCCAATTGATCGCCATTTTTATTACTATTAATCTCTTTCTTTTCGGTTTCTTTTCATTCAAGTGATCATCATTACACCGATTTTTATGACCATCAATCCATTTCTTTTCGGTTTCTTTTCACTCAATTGATCATCATTATATCGATTTTTATGACCATCAATCTATTTGTTTTCGGTTTCTTGTCATACCTTTATTTTTTTTATTTTTTTATATTTTAGAAAAGAGTCTGAATAGGAATTAGAGGCAAACAAGAACTAGAAACACCCTTGATGTCTAAAGTTTATAGCCCTAATTATTTATTTTTATTTTTATATTTCTTCACATTTATATATACATTTATTATTATTATTTCCTTTTTTAATAAAAAGTAAAAATAAATAAAGATAAATAAATAAATAAAAAGCGGACAAAATTAGGTGTCAAGAGTTGATATGGCAAAAAGAAATGAGTTGGGTCCCGTAAAGAAAGGAAATCGCACATATCTACCTCCAACCGCTCATACTCTATCTAGAAAGGAAAAAATTGTTTTATGTAAATTTCTACACGAAGTTAAAGTTCCTGAAGGATACTCTTCAAACATTGAAAATTTAGTTTCTATGAAAGACCTCAAGTTAAAATGTTTGAAGACCCGTGATTGTCATGTTCTAATGGAGAAGGGATAATTGGAAAAAGAGTAATGACTATATCAAGGACAGAATGGGAGCAGGAAAAATTGTATGTTCTGCACAATGATGATGAGGTTCAACCGTATGTTACAATACACATGAATAGGAATCAAAATTGGATAACACGAGAGCACAATCGAAGTTTTATAACATGGCTAAAAAATCACATTAACTCAAAGTTTGATATACACCGCGGTTCAATTTCATAGAGATTTAGGTGGCTAGCAAATGTTCCGATTTTACATGTCTTTTGTTACACCGGTTACGTAATTAACGGCTACACATTTTATACCAAAAAACAAGATGATCAAACCACTATGCAAAATAACGGAGTCACTCTTGTAGCTGAAGCGATGCATATCTCAAGTGCAAAAGACAAAAATCCAATATATGCAAATCTATCATATTTTGGGGTTATCGAGCACATATCGGAGTTAGATTACATAATGTTTCGTGTTCCCATATTTGGTTGCAAGTGGGTCGATAATAATAATAGCGTTTGGATTGATAAGTCAGGGTTCTTGCTTGTCGATTTTAATAGGGTGGGATACAAAGCTGAGCCTTTTATTTTAGCATTGCAAGCTCAACAAGTGTTTTATGTCACTGATCCTGCTCATGATAAATGGTCCATTGTCCTATCGACCATTAAAATAAGTGATGATAACAATAACGATGAAGATGTTGGCAATGATCTTTTCTTTGCAACATCATAACCACGTGAAATTGACTCAACTGATGATTGTTTATATCTTAGAGATGATCATGATGAGGGAATTTGGATTAATCCATCGTTTCGTATCGTTAAGGGGCAAACAAATGTGAATCCCACCAGGAAAAGAAGAAGGACATCTTAAGGTGTTTAAGTATTTTATATAAGCCATGTAATCTGAACTGGGCATTTACCTTGAACTGATCCCAATTTGAGCTGATCATGTAATTTAGCATTGATATATAGGTATTTAACTAATTATTTGGAAGAAAAAAAAATCCAAATATAGGTATTTTACTAATTATTTAGCATTTTACAGAAATTGAACTGAAATTGTAATTATTTAGCATTTTGTCCATAAGCGCTGTAAAAGGCTTTTAAAAAATAAAATAAGGAGGTCTTTTAAAGCTCTTGTTCTATAAACGCTGTAAAAGACTTTTAAAAAATAAAATAAGGAGGTCTTTTAAAGCGCTTGTTCTATAAACGTTGTAAAAGACTTTTAAAAAATAAAATAAGGAGGTCTTTTAAAGCGCTTTTTGGACAAGCGCTGTAAAAGGCTTTTAAAAAATAAAATAAGGAGGTCTTTTAAAGCGCTTTTTGGACAAGCGCTGTAAAAGGGTTTTATAACTAACCTGATAATAAGAAACCGCTTTAGTTTCCTCTTCATTATGTACTCTTTCCTACAAACTTTTGGCATTGGAAAACCTCCTCCTCTTCATTTTCCTCCTCATTACGTACTCCATACGAACCCTATTGCGAACCCTCTCCATCTTCGTTACTATCCCTACAAACCCTCATTACGTACTCCATACGTACCCTACTGTCCCTACGAACCCTCTCCATACGTATTTCTGCGCACTCTTCTCGCTGTTCCTACTTAAGTGAAGTCGTAGCCCTACAAACCCTACGTATTTCTGCGCACTCTTCAGGTATTGTATTTATTTATTTGTTATTGTCACTAAACTGCATGTTGAACTTATACTGCTACTTAGACTACTGCATGTTGAACTTGTTGAAGTTATACTGAACTTATAATTATAATGTGTGAAATGTGTAGATAAATGGATTCCAACAATGATTTAAATCATCAAAATGATGAAGTTGTCGATACTAAGAGTCATGAAAACGAAGTTAAACGTGGTGCAACTATTATGCAAAAGGTCATCAAAACAAGAAGTAATGGAATTAAATTTGAGGTCTACTATACTTTGTTTAGAATTTATTTATTTTTATCTTTTTTGAAAGCATGTACTTACTCTATGAGTTTATTAGGTGGGATGGAATTAAAGTGGCCTGCCAATTGAGCCCAACAGTTCAATGATGGTAAGTTACGTTGGTGCAGTTGTTCGTCAAAATATCCGAATAACAATTGACAATTGAAGAGATAAAGCTATGAAGGATGCTAAAGATATATGGTGGAATGATATACAAGTAAATTTTTTACTCCACTTTTTTTTTCCATTGAAATACTTTTACTCAAACTCTATCTTTATTTGGTTTGTAGTCGGCTTTTAATATTGATGAGGTGAGAAAAAATTATGTGCTTAGAGTTACCGGAAAAATACACAGGGGAATTAGATCTCATTTGTCAAATTGCTACTTAAGAGATCGCGATGGAAATTTGAATGTTGAAGCTCCAAAAATATATAAACACTACATATCAAATGAAGAATGAAGCGCTTTTGTAGCTAAACTTGCAGACCCCGCTTTTGTGGTAATATTAATTTATTAGCATTTGTGTTTTATTATTCATATTCATAGCGTATTTTTTTACACGATCGTTATTTTTTTTATATAGAGTATAAGTACGGAAAATGGCGAGAGGGCAAAAAATCCAATACATCCATACAAAAAATCGCGTATGGGGTATGCACGTTTAGAGCAAAAAAATTGTAAGTAAACATCACTTTTATATAATGTGGTAGATTATAAACTATAGTTTCTAACTAATATTTTGTTTATGTCTTAACGAATAGCTTTTGTTTATGTCGTAACGAATAGCTTCAAGAGACGAAATCCGATCAACCATTAGGTCGTCATATTTTGTGGAAGGAGGCTCGTTTGAATAAAGATGGAATAGTTGATAATGAAAATGTTCAACAAGTGATAGAAGAATCTAGAACATGTATTTTAGGAGAATCTAGATGGAATAGTTGGTATATTATCACTTTAATATTTTTTAATATTGTATTTAAAAAATGATATTCAACTTATCTTTTTAATCCTACATGTATTTTAGGAGAATCTAGAACAATGTTCTGAAAATCAAGAGGAGAATAAACAAGTTAGTTGCAGGGACATACTTGGTAAAGTATTTAATGTTCCTGAATATATTAGCCATGTGAGGGGTAAAGGATTTGGCGTAACTCCAAAAAGCTATTTTTCACATGAGAAGCGCACAAATCCATCTAATGACGAAGTACTAGATAAGCTGAAAATCCTAACAGAACAAGTGGCATTTTTGGTGAAAACGAATAAGGAAAAGCAACATCCGGAGTGTCAATGTGAAATACAAATAGAGAGTGAAAACGCTAGTTGCAACATTGGTCGTAAAAGTCTTCTAGAGGTAATTAATTACTTAATAAAATAAGAAATTCATTCAACCTAATTGTTTCACATACTTATGTATTGACCATTGATTTAGGGTGTTTCATCTTGCGTGCTGTATTTATCCTCCCCTACTCATCGCATGGTTGGAAAAGGAACATTGTACAATACATTGGGAGAAGTATTACACCATACTCCGATCCCTGCCGGCAATGTTAAAGTTTCACCCGTGATTGCTTTTGAACATTGTACAATACATTGGGAGAAGTATTACACCATACTCCGATCCCTGCCGGCAATGTTAAAGTTTCACCCGTGATTGCTTTTGAACCAAATGCACCATTGGCTATACCCGACAACGATGGAGATATGAAGTTTTTGGGAGAAGCAATAGGTAGTTACATGGCATGGCCCAAAAATCTTGTTGGCCTAGATAAGGTATGTTGAATTGCTATGTATATATAACTGTATGAATTGATTATATTTAATTGTTGATTTTTTCCGCTGTTAACTTTAATTTCACATTTATTTAGATTCTTACAAAGTCTAAAGGAAATGATAAGAAGATTCCTCGCAACGAGTCAGTCACTTCACCAAAAAAGGTTTGACCTATACATCAATGTGTATACGAAATGATTAGCTTACTATAATAACTAACAAACTGATCAACCTCATTTTTTCAGATTCAAGCAAAACACGCTACACCGCAAATCTGCCAGAAATCAGCCGCACCACAAATGCAAGTTCGTGATCAAAATAAATCTGGGAAAATTCAAAAACTGGATCGTGGAAAATTTGGCAAAATTCAAAAACTAGATCATGGAAAATCCGTTGCTGCTCCTAAAATAAGTCATCCACGCCTTTCTCGATTTGGGTCGTGTCTTGACATACTAGCAAAAATGAATATGGACAGCAATGATTCACGTATCATACACATGGAAAAGGTATTTTCGGATATGAGTATGAAGAATTACTTGATAAAGAGCACATATATGAACTTCTCAATCATAAGGAGTTGAGTGCTATTGTCATCAACATATATATTAGGTAATGTAAAATACTTTATTTAAGATAAAAATTACTTTTAATTGCATCACTGCCACATTTATTGGTAATTAATATAATTTGACATTTTCATTGAAGGTTTTTGTATGAAAAGTTGGTGTGCATGCGTAAATTGTCAGATAGATTTTCATTCTTATCTCCCCATAAGTTGTCCATGTTTAAACCTGATCCAGTTAACGTAAAGAAATATGTCGTTGATATACTTTTGAGAAAAAAAAGAGAAGGATAAGATGTTTGCCAACATTGCGTAAATTGTAGGCAACATTGCGTGTTGTTTGCCATCAATGCCACCACTGAAATTATATACTATTTAGATCCACTGCACGGTCATTATAACAATCACTCGGATATAAAGAATATCTTCGATACATAAGTAATATTCATTTATTTCTTACATATATAAATAATGTGTTTGGTAATTGAATAATAATCACATTTATTTGATAGTGCTTTACAAGTTTTCCGCACTCAAAGGGGTGCTACAAAGTCGAAGCATAAGTCAAACAACATCACATGGATTCCAATAAAGGTTTGAAATTTTTATTATAGAACTTAATTATATGCCTTTAAAATTTCATTTACAATCAATGCATAAATATTTATTGACGTATATGTTTAATTTATAGTGCCCTCGTCAAACTAACAACGTAGACTGCAGATACTATATATTACGATTCATGAAGGAGATTGTTGATATGAATCACAATATAATTCCAGAAACGGTACCCTATTTTCATTATATTTTGATTTTCATATATAAACTGTGTATATATTTGATTATAACTTATTTATGTCCAAATATTATATCGCACAGTACTTTGACAATTCCAATTCAACATACTCTGAAAGTGATCCAACTGAAATAAAGGAAGACTGGTGTCAGTTTTTGATCGATCTGAAAGTTATATAATTTGTTAATAGTTGAGCTTCACATTGTAAACTATTATATATTGTATATTTTTGTATGAACTGATCATTATTTTAATTATAGTTTATTTTATTTTTTATTAGAATAAAATAAGAAATTGTTGAGAAATTGGCATGCTGCAGGTTGTGAAATTGGCATTATTGCTGGGAAATTGGCATTATTGTAAAACTGACATATAATTCATAGTTAATTCAAATTGTGTGTGAGGTTGAGAAAAGAAACTATTATATATTGTACATTGGGTGTTGTGAACTGATTGTTGCTATGCATATGTAATTGATATTGTGAATATATAATTGTTATGAATATGTAAAAAATATAGTACTTGATGTGAATATGAGATTGTTGTTTAAATGAAATTGATGTTGCTATGAAATATATGTAATTGGGTGTTGTGAACTGCTTGTTGCTGTTGTTGTTTAAATGAAATTGATGTTGCTATGAAAAATATAGTAATTGTATCAATATGGTCTAGATGAATATGATTTTGGAAAAAAAATTGAAAGACAGTGTTTTCTTAAAAAATGCCATAAAAGAACTGTGTATTAAACCAGCTTTTTTTAAAAATGCCATTAAAAAATGTCAATCCGTTTTACAGTGCTTTTTATTAAAACTAGTATAAAAATGCACCTATTACAACGCTTTTTTGAAAAAAGCGCTGGAAAACTAGTATAAGAATGCATCTATTACAGCGCTTTTTTGAAAAAGCGCTGTAAAAATTGTATAAGAATGCACCTATTACAGCGCTTTTTTGAAAAAGCGCTGTAAAACTAGTACAACAAGCACCGCGTATATGCACCTATTATAGCGCGTTTTTCATAAAGCGCTGTAAAACTAGTATAACAAGCGCGCTATATATGCACCTATTATAGTGTTTTTTTATGAAAAGCGCTGTAAAACTATTCTAAGAGAAATGTTGAGCGCTATATATTACAGCGCTTTTTTATTTGAAATAGCGATGTTGTATCTTTTAACAGCGCTAGATACTATAGTGCTTAAAATCTCTGTAAAGGGCTTAAAAAAGCGCTGTAAAATGCTATTTTTGGCGTAGTGAATACAAAAAGTTCACTAAAATTTTCCAAAACTTCCTAGCAACCTTGCATGCGGGAATCGGGCTCTTCATCCTTACAAATCAACCCAAATAAGTGAAGCAAGGAAACCGTCTGCAAGAATAGCTTAGTGTAAATGCCTTTTTTTTTATAAAAAAAACTAAAATCAAATTCATAAATAAAGAAAGAAATACCTTTGGATAAAATATTTAAGTCGTAACACAACGACAAAGTCAACAATATTTACAAACAGCGGAAACAGTTTTAAAATGAAAGTCCAAAGTATTTTAAACAGAAAAATACACCGGGGCTATGAGACCTATCAGATATAGCTCATACCCTTGGTGTATTCTCGGCAGACACCTGTACAAAAGCACTGCCCCAAGAATTTTAACTTCCCCACGTCACATCAAAAAGTGGTACAAGGACCCATCAAAATAAAAGTCAAGCTGACAATATATGGTATAGGTACAATCTTCCAAAATGAAATAAATACAACCATAACAGATAGACATCTAGCCCCTATACAACCATCTAATTTGATCATGCTACAAAAACTATACAACCCGAGTGATCTCCACGCGCCCCGCAGAAAACCATCTGACACAGCAACAGTCAGGTAAGTCTAACTCCGTTCCCATCTCTAGGGTACTAACCGGAAGAACGATCCTGATTCTCATCTGAGGGCAAACCCCAGGTTTCCACAATAATTGTAAAGGTCACCAACCAAAATTAACAAATATCACAAAGCATTTAAATTTTAAATGCACAAAATAACCTTTCAACTTAGCATACATCTAGAAAGGGTTTTCATATGCCAAACATGCATAAACAAAGTTGAAAAATGAAGTTTTGGACAAAACTGCATTGTCGTCTTCGACGCATCCCTGTATTCGAATATAGTGTTATTTTGCAAGTCAGAAGCAAAAACAGCAAAAACAGCAAAAACAACACAACTGTATTCGAATACAGACTCCTTGTATTCGAATACAGATGCGAAAATAGTGAAAAATCCTGCAGATTTTGTATTCGACTACAACCTCCTTGTATTCGAATACATTTAGTCAGTGGCAAAAATTTGATATCTGTATTCGACTACAACCCTGTTGTATTCGAGTACAGCTGTGAAAATGGCAGATTTTCAGTTTTGAAAACATTTCGAAATCACTCTAACACTTTCAACACCAAGACAATCAATCACAAACATCAAATACGGTACAATCACAAACAACAATCGAGTATGTATATACAACCATCATAGTATATCAAACATGACTCGCGTGCGAAACACCCTAATGCAATGCTTATATGCCAATGCATATGATTCCGGAATTCCAAACCAAAACCCTCCTCAAAGAGGCGTAAATCGTAATTGTATTGTCTATCACAGGCATAGTACAAATTACAAAGGTGCCACCTATCACACGCCCGCACAATTTACTCAAGTGTAGCCTATCACGGGCCTTACACTGTTTTCTAGAGTGCAATCGCTCACAGATCAACACATTCTAAAGTGCAATCTCTCACAGATCAACACGATACGATAACCCTCGTAAGGATAAGACGAACCAACAATTCACATGGCATCATCCCGTGGCCCATCCGGTCACCACTATCACCATGGCCCATCACGGTCACCATGTACTATGGTTGAGCATACTCTGACTCTTTCCACCACAAACATTACGTAAATGCAGCTATTAAAAGATTCCCTTTTTTTAATACTCATTTAACAGTAATGGTTTTTCAAACATTTCACAAAGTACACTCAAAACAGATTTTCTTCATACACACATCAAATTTAATCCACAATTCACATTAAATTCAAATCCCAACACATACCAAATTTCATCAATCAATCAGACTATATTTTTTGTTGGTAAGTGACAAATCTCGGTGTGGTTTAGGAGATAATAAGTATGAATAGTGATCTTAGAGGAAACTATTGACACGTAAGTGTGAATTCTGAGTGATGTTCGGGTAAACATAATGAGTTAAGACTTGATGTATTGGACCACATGTTGCAATTAAGTGGAATTGGAAGTATAGAGTACAAGAATATTTAGAGATTGTTGCAATGTAAGCTTTGAGTGTGTATTAAAGGATGGTAAACACTAGGAGAATGTGAATATTTTGATAGGTCAGAGGGATTAATCAAGATTTGATTTGAGACCCTGTGATGGTTAATCTTTAAGTCAACGATTCAAAGTCCACAAGGTTGGATGAGGACCAAGTGACACCATAAACTTGTATGATCGAGGGAGTTGAGGTAAGCAAGTGATAAATAATTCATGTTATGGATGGAAGTGTTTGAAGATTTACTAATAATGTTGTGTTATCATTAGAAGAGTTTTCATTAGTGAGATTACTTAGGCGGTTAGAGTCAATGATGAATAAGACCTTGTATTGTATCTTAAGGTGAGATGGATAAATTTAGACGGTGTAATGAGTATTTGAAGATTTCAAGGATCAGATTTTCTAATTTTATTCAATGACATAGCGTGAATAGGAAGAAATGTAACAAATGATGTATGGTAGTGTTGGTCTTGGGAAGTCAAGCGTTAAGATTTGGAATGAGTGTTTCAGTAACTAGATGGATGAGGAAGATATGTGGGTCTTGGAGATATTTTACTGCTAAGTAATGAGGATGAGGTCTAAAGATAATTATTCTTTAGGAGATTCTTATTGGAAATGTATGAGGAAAACGTACCATGAAAACTTGTTGGAGCAGCACACGGGTATGTAGCTTATGTCAATTAAGGATTCATGAAATGAATTATCCCACCCGTAAATTAGACATTGTTATTAGAAGGGTATGCCAATGAAAACGTTATTGTGTTCGTCAATCAAAAGAGTTAAATGTTTGTTTGGTAGGGAAGAATTGAGTATGGAATGAAAAAGTTTGGTGGGAACTAATAACGCTTGAATTATTGAAATCACTTTAATGTAGAAAGACGAAGTATGATGGAAGATGAGCTAAGCAAATAAAGGACTCTAGATGTTGACCACAAGGATGGTTGAATGACGGTAAAGGTGAAAATTGTTTTAAAAGTGTTTTGAGATATATTTTAGATGTAGAATATTTCATACGAAGTGTGAAAATTTGGAGTTATTAAGATTTTGTTGAATTTTTGAAGGAATTCTTAATGACCGGAATGACAGGCGTATTCGAAGGAATAAAAGTTTACTAGTAAGAGGAAAGACAAAAAGAAAATCAAGTTAGGATGGATGATATTTTGGGATATGACGTACAAAGGCATGTACCAAATGTGGTTGTCACAGGAGAGAGCAACTTATGGAAAAAGACATACAAGAGTAAACTAAGTAATAGTTTCGAAATAAAGAAAATGTATCAAGGTTCGAGGTAGAAATTTATGGTTTGTATAAATGGAAAAGTAATGGAGTGAATACAATGTGTTTGACCTGTCATAATGAAAAGATAATCATCAAGCTGCAAATAAAGGACGCGGCGAAATTGAGAAGTATCAGAATGAATATTGGCAGCAAATGGAGGAAAATTATTTTCGGATTTGTCCAGAATTGCGAAGTATGTAGGAAATTGACTACTGAAACGTGAATTTGAGGTGTTAGGAATGAGAAAAATGTAGGTCTTAATTAGTGAATGAAATTCAAATTGGATTTTTGTTGGAGACGTGACTTTGGAAATGAAGCACTAAACCTGAAGGAAGTTTGTGTGTTGTAGGTGGTATGGTCCTGGCATGTTGTCAAAAATATTGGAGGAAACTTTGATCACCAACCAGATGTTGGGATGTAATTATTAAAGTTATAATTAGACCAACAATTTGGTAAGAACGTTGTGGTTTAGTGTAGTGGTGCGACTGAAGAAAATCGAGGTTTTTGGGGCAATGGAGAAATTAGGGAGTTCTCGGCGGTAATGATTGTTTTGTGCTCAGTGTGTTAGTGTCAAACTTAATATTTCGGTTTGATACCTAATGCATGTTTCGTACCAAGTGGACGTATATGAGGCTATGTGTCATAGTTTTGGGCGATTGTACTTCGTCGATAGGAAATTAAGGGAAACTCAATGGACCTTGAGGAGATTGACCACCTGTGCATTAGGAGAACCTTCAGTGCAAGTCACGAAGAGCGCTATTACAGTTCGGTTAAGATAGTCTGAGCCACCATCATGGCTTTTGGTTACTTATTGACGAATTAAGGAACTGATCATCCTTAATCTCTTGTTGATAGTAGACAAAATCATGTTGAATGGAACGGGCGAGTATTACCGGCTATGATAGTGCGTAGAGTTATTAAGCACTCTATGAAAAGGGATAGACGATGCTTTCTTCGAGTAGGCCGGACGAAACAAGTTTTAGCATGTATGTTGAGTTTGAGTGCAGACCTAGTGTGGTTATTACTCTTACTTTAAGATTCGAGGACGAAACTTCTTTTTGGAGGGTAGTAATGTAAGATCCTTAATTTCAAACTCTAATTTATTCAATTTTAGTATATTTGGTGTTGAATTGCTAAGGCATTTAACCCAATTGTAATTCATTTTGTGAATTAAATACCAAAAGCATATTTTATTAGAACTTGTTATATGTTCATTATATATATATTTTTATATATATATTTTTTAGATCCTGTTAAAATTATTCGTTGAAGAATAATTTATTTATGTTGCGAAGAAATTAGTACAGGACAATTTTGTTAAAAATATCTCTGGTTGCTAAAAATTTTACCTGTCAACTGAGCTGCAACGAGAATAGATAATTTTAATAAAATAATTGGAGATGTGAGTAATGTGTGTAAGAGTTGTAATTATTTGTGGGTTGGTTTAATAAATATATATATATATATATATATATATATATATATATATTGTTTAGCATGTTAGTAATATATATTTACATATATATTTAGTAAGTTATATATATATATGTGAGAAAGCATGGATCAGAGAAGAAAAACATTTTCCATTCCCTGCCTCGCGAGCTATTCTTTTTCTTCTTCTTTCTCTCTCTGTTTCAAAAACGTGTGGGTGGTTTTCAAAACCACCAAACGTAAACCTCCACTTTTCTTCGACTTCTGAGCTTCATCTCGCAAAGTGACAGAAGGGAAAGTTGCTCCTTGCAACGTTGCGGTGCTAGTGAGCTAACTTTGGAAGTGACGTCGCAAGAAAAGTTTTTATCGGAATTAAGGGCTCCTTCTAAACTTTTAGTGTGCATTTAGGGACTTATATGTGAATTTGTGGGGTGTGAATTTGGTGAGTTTGATGTGTGGATTTGTAGAAAATGAATTTAAGGTGTTTTATGAGGAGTTGAGGAAATTAATTTGATGAGTTTGAGGGATGATTTGTGGAAATTAATTTGGTGTAAATTTATGTTTGCAATTATGGAAATTAATGGGTGTATTGTGGTTGACATATGAGGAGTTTTGGAAATGAGTGATTTATGGTTAAATTTGGAGTGGATTGTGAATTGGAATTTGTTGTGATTGAGGTGTGGGTGGTGGTGATTTTTGCTTGGTGTGATTGATGTGTTCATGGGTAATATTATGAATGTTGAGATGTGCTTGATGTTTGAAAATGTGGGGTTTTGAATAAATGCAATGTATGTGTGGTTTTTTGTGTGAAATGAATTGATGAGATTGGTGTATATGGTGATTTGAATTCAATGTGAATTGTGAATTAAATTTCATGTGATTTGAGGATTATATGTGTTGAGTATGCTCTGTGTTAAAATTGAAAATCATTAGTGTTAAATGAGCATTAAAAATGGGGAATCTTTTAATAGTTGCATTTACTTAATGGTTGTGGTGTTAAGAATGATTTTGAGTGTTTTCAAAACTGAAAATCTGTTATTTTTCTAGCTGTATTCGAATACAACAGGGTTGTAGTCGAATACAGATACGTTGTTTTTGCCTCTGACTTGCGTATTCGCACTTGTATTCGACTACGAGGAGGTTGTAGTCGAATACAGATCTCAAAGTTTTGCCACTGACTTCGCAATTGTATTCGAATACAAGGTGGTTGTATTCGAATACAAAAAGGGCAGGATTTTTCACTATTTTCGCATGTGTATTCGAATACAAGGAGGCTGTATTCGAATACAGTACTGCTGTTTGTGCTGTTTTTGCTGTTTTTCGTATCTGTATTCGAATACAGCAGGTCTGTATTCAAATACGACAATGCAGTTTGGTCCAAAACTTCTTTTTTTTAACTTGTTTATGCATGGTTGGCATATGAAAACCCTTTCTAGATGTATGCTAAGTTGAAAGGTTATTTTGTGCATTTAAAATTGATATGCTATGTGATATTTGTTAATTTCGGTCGGTGACCCTTTACTATTTTTGTGGAAATCTGGGTTTGCCCTTAGATGAGAACCATGGTAATTCTAAGGCGTGGCACAGCGATGGGTTGGTTTTGTGACCGAAAGCATTAGGGCTTGATGACGGTCGTGGATTATTAGTACCCAGTCACCCTCAGTTAGATTAATGATCAGCTTAGGGTTTTAATTAAGAATTTTAGTCGGTGTATATTTTACTTGGGTATTTTAGATTTTTGTTCAAAATCATTTCCGCTGTTTGTAATAATTGTTGACCTTTGTCGTGGTGTTACGACTCAAATATTTTATCCAAAGGTATTTCTTTTTTTACGAATTTGATTTTAGTTATTTAAAAAAAAAATACACTCGCGCTGTTAAAAATCGGGGTGTTACAGACTTATTCGAAAAACTAATTTGTCTAAGAACCAAAGTGGACTACAATAAACTAAGTAAAGAGCAAAATTTTAAACCATTGAGACTTAAACACTTAATGGACGAACTACATTGGCTAAGAACTAAAATGGACAGAAATAAACTTAGTAAAGAATAAAATGACCAAAAACTAAATCCCATGAGACTTATTCACTCTTATTCGATGAACATCATTGCATAAGAACCAAAATGGATTAGAATAAATCTATCAATGACAAAAATCTTAATCCATTGAGACTTATGCACTTATTCGACGAACTACGTTGCCAAAGACCTAAAATGGATTTAAATAAACCTATTAAAGACAAAAATGACAAAAATCCTAATACATTGAGACTAACGCACTTATTAGAAGAACTACATTGGATAAAAACAAAAGTGGACTACAATAAACCTCTCAAAGACCAAAAGGATCAAAATTGTAATCCATTGAGACTTATGCACTTATAGAACGAACTCTATTGGCTAAGGATAAAATGGGACTATTAAGGACCAAAATCTTAATCCATTGAGGCTTTTGCATATTTTTGACGAACTTCATTGCCTAAGAACCAAAATGGATTAAAATCAACCTATTAAAGACCAAACAAAACAAAATTCTACAACTTTGGATAAGAACCCAAACGGACTACAAAAAACCTAGTAAAGGCTAAAAACTTAATAAATTGAGACTTGTGCATTTATTTGACGAATTACATTGGCTAAGAATAAAAATGGATTCGAATTAACCAAGTAAAGAATGAAATGACCAAAAACTTAATCCGGTGAGACTTATTCACTTATTCAATGAACAACATTGCATAAGAACCAAATAGGATTAGAATAAACCTATTAATGACCAAAATGACAAAACCCTTAATACATTGAGACTTATGCACTTATTCGACGAACTACTTTGCCAAAGACTTAAAATGGATTTAAATAAACCTATTAAAGACCAAAATGACTAAAATCATAATACATCAAAAAAATGCACTTATCAGAAGAACTACATTGGATAAAACAAAAAGGACTACAATAAACCTATTAAAGACCAAAAGGATCAAAATTCTAATCGATTGACAGTTATCCACTTATTGGACGAAGTACATTGCCTAATTACATAATGAATTAAAATAAACTTCTTAAAGACCACAATGACTAAAATCATAATCCATAGAGACTAACGCACTTATTGGAAGAACTATATTGGCTAAGAACATAAATGGACTTGAATAAACCTAGTAAAGATGAAAATGACTAAAATCATAATTCATTAAGACATAGGCACTTATTGGACGAACTATATTGGATAAGAATAAAAAGGGACTATTAAAGATAAAAATGACCATAATCATAATCCATTGAGGCTTTTGCACTTATTTGACGAACTTCATTGTCTAAGAACCAAAATAGATTAAAATCAACCTATTAAAGACCAAACTGAACAAAATTTTATTCCATTGAGAATTAGTCGCTTATTCGACGAAAAACTTTGGATAAGAACCAAACGGACTAGAATAAACAAAGTAAAGAATAAAATGACCAAAAACATAATCCATTGAGACTCATGCATTTTTGGACAATATTCATTAGCTAAGAACAAAAATGGACTAGAATAAACCTAGTGAAGACAAAAATGACAAAAATCATAATCCATTGAGACTTATGCACTTATTGGACGAAGTACATTGCCTAAGAATAAAATGAATTAGAATAAACCTATTAAAAACATAAATGACCAAAATCTTAATCCATTGAGACTAAGGCACTTATTGGAAGAACTACATCGGCTAGAAACTAAAATGGACTAGAATAAAGCAAGTAAAGACCTAAATGACCATATTTTAATCCATAAAGACTCATGCACATTGACTAAGAACCAAAATGGACTAGAATAAACCTAGTAAAGACCAAAATTACCAAAATCTAAATCCATTTAGATATGTGCACTTATTGGACAAACAACATTGCCTTAAGCCAAAATGGATTAGAATAAACCTATTAAAGTCCAAAAGGATGAAAATATTAATCCATTTAGACTAACACACTTGTTCGTAAAAGTACATTGGCTAAGATCCAAAATGGAGTAGAATATACCTAGTAAAGACCAAAATGACCAAAAATTTAATCTATTAATCCATTGAGACTAATTCACTTATTGGACTAAATAGATTGCCTAAGAACAATATTAGATTAGACTAAACCTTTTAAAGACCAAAATGACCAAAATTTTAATCTATTGAGATTTATGGACTTATTCAACGAACAATATTTTATAAGAACCAAAATTGATAAGAATAAACCTATCAATGACCAAAAGTGCGGAAATCTTAATCCATAAAGAGTCATGCACTTATTGGACGAACTTCATTGGCTAAGAACAAAAAAGGACTAGAATAAACTTATTAAAGACAAAAATAACCAAAATCTTAATCCATTGACACGTATTGGAAGAACTATATTGGCTAAGAACAAAAAATGGACTAGAATAAATCTTGTAAGGACCAAAGTGACCAAAAACTTAATCCATTGAGACTTATGCACTTATTCGATGACCAAAATTGCGTCACAACCAAAATTGATTAGAATAAACCTATTAATGACCAAAATGAACCAAATATTATTCAAAAGAGACTTATGCACTTAGTTGACGAACTACATTGCCTAAGACCCAAAATGGATTTAAATAAATTTATTAAAGACCAAAATGACCAAAATTCTAATCAATTGAGATTAACGCACTTATTGGACAAAGTACATTGGCTAAGAACAAAAATGGACAAGAATAAACCTATTACAGAAAATAAAATAAAATAAAATAAAAATAAAATGAATCAAAATTGTAATCCATTGACACTTATGCACTTATTGGACGAAGTACATTGCCTAAGAACAAAATGGATTAGAATAAACTTCTTAAAGACCAAAATGAGCACAATCAAAATCGATAGAGACCAATGCACTTATTGGAAGAACAACATTGGCTAAGAACAAAACTGGACTACAATAAACCTATTGAAGACCAAAAAGACCAAAATCTTAATCTATAACGACTCATGCAGTTATCGGATGAACTTAATTCGCTAATAACAAAAAAGGACTAGAAGAAACCTATTAAAGACCAAAATCACAAAAAAAATTTATCCATTAACACTTATGCACTTATTGGACGAACAACATTGGCTAAGAACAAAAGTATACTAGAATGAACCAAGTAAAGATAAAAATGACCAAAATCTTAATCCATTGAGACTTATGAACTTATTGGCCAAACAACTTTGCATAAGAACCAAAATTGATTAGAATAAACCTATTCAAGACCAAAATGAAAAAAAAAAATCATAATCCATTGAAACTAACGCACTTATTGGAAGAATTACATTGATAAAGACCAAAATGACCAATTTTTAATCCATAAAGACTCATGAACTAACTAGAAAAACTACATTAATTAAGAACCAAAATGGACTAGAATAAACCAAGTAAAGACCAAAATTACCAAAATCTTAATCCATTGAGACTTATGCGCTTATTGGACAAACTACAAATTGACCAAAATATTAATCTGTTGTGACTAATGTACTAATTCGAAGAACTACATTGACTAAAAACCAAAGCGGATTAGAATAAGCCCAATAAAGAAAAAAATAACGAAAATCGTAGTCCATTGAGACTAATGCATTTATTAGACGAACTACAATGACTAAGAACCAAAATGGACAAGAATACACCAAGTAAACAAGGAAATGACCAAATAACTTAATCTAGTTAGACTTATTCACTTATTGGACGAACTAGATTGTCTAAGAACAATAATAGATTAGAACAAACCTTTTACAGACCAAAATGACAAAAATCTTAATCCATTGAGACATATGCACATATTGGACGAACTACGTTGGCTAAGAACAAAAATGGAGTAGAATAAACCTAGTAAAGGCCAAGGGACCAAAATCTTAATTCATTGAGACTTATGCACTTATTCGACGAACAAAAATGCTTAAGAACCAAAATTGATAAGAATATACCTATTAATGACCAAAAAGACCCAAATCTTTATCCATAAAGAATCATGCACTTATAGGACGAACATCATTGGCTAAAAACATAAAAGGACTAGAATAAACCTATTACAGACAAAACTCACCACTTAATCCATTGACACTTATGCACTTATTGGATGAACTACATTGCCTAAGAACAAAAATGGACAAGAATAAATCTAGTAAAGACCAAAGTGACCAAAATCTTAATTTGGGGAGACTTATGCAGTTCTTCGACAAACAAAATTGCTTAAGAACCAAAATTGCTTACAATAAACCAATTAATGGCCAAAATGAACCAAATCTTATTCAAAAGAGACTTATGCACTTATGTGACCCAAAATGGATTTGAATAAACCTATTAAAGACCAAAATCCTAATAAATTGAAACTAAGAACAAAAATGGACAAGAATTAACCTATTAAAAACCAAAGGATCAAAATTGTAATCTATTGACACTTATGCTCTTGTTGGACAAAGTACATTGCCTAAGAACAAAATAGATTAGAATAAACTTCTTATAAACCAAAATCATAATCTATAAAGACTCATGCACTTAATGGATAAGTTTCATTGGCTAAGAACAAAAAAGGACTAGAATAAACCTATCAAAGAATAAAATCACCAAAATCTTAATCCGTTGACACTTATGCACTTATTGGACGAACAACATTGCCTAAGAACAAAAATGGACTAGAATAAACCTAGTAAAGGCCAAAGGGACCAAAATCTTAATCCATTGAGAGTTATGCACTTATTCAATGAACAAAATTGCCTAAGACCCAAAATAGATTTGAATAAACCTATTAAAACAAAAATGAAAAAAATCACAATTCATTGAGACTAACGCACTTATTAAAGAACTACATTGCCTAACAAAAATAGACTAGAATAAACAAAGTATTGACAAAAATACCAAAATCTTAATCCATTGAGACTTATGCGCTTATAGGACAAACTACGTTGCCAAAAACAAAAATAGATTAGAAGAAATTATTAAAGACCTAATTGACCAAAATCACAATCCATTGTGACTAAAATAAACGTAGTAAAGACCAAAATGACCAAAATTTTAATCCATTGACACGTAAGCACTTATTGGACGAACTACTTTGGATAAGAACAAAAGTGGACTAGAATAAATGTAGTAACACAAAAATGTCCAAAATCATAATCCATTGAGGTACGTTGCCAAAGAATAAAATGAATTAGAATAAACATATTAAAGACCAAAATCTTAATCCATTAAGACTAACGCACTAATTGGAAGAACTACATTGGCTAGGAATCAAAATGGACTAGAATAAAGCTAGTAAACACCTAAATGACCAAATTTTAATCCATAAAGACTCATGCACTTATTAGACGAACTACATTGACTAAGAACCAAAATGAACTAGAATAACCCTAGTAAAGACCAAAATTACCAAAATCTAAATCCATTTAGACTACTGCACTTAATTGTCAAACGAAATTGCCTAAAACCAAAACAGATTAGAATAAACCTATTAAAGTCCAAAATGACCAAAATATTAATCCATTTAGACTAACACACTAATTTGTAAAAATACATTGGTTAAGGACCAAAATGGAGTATAATAAACCTACTAAAGACCAAAATGACAAAAAATATAATCCATTAAGACTTAGTCCCTAATTGGACGAACTACTTTGGACAAGAACCAAAATGGACTAGAATTAACCTAGTAAAGACAAAAATGACAAAAATCTTAATCCACTGTGACTAATGCACTTATTAGACGAGCTACAATGGCTAAAATTCAAAATGGACTACAAAAAATGTAGTAAAGAATAAAATGACCAAAAACTTAATCCATTGAGACTTATGCACTTATTGGATGAACTGGATTGCATAAGAACCAAAATGCCCAAAATCTTAATCCATTAAGACTTATGCACGTATTGGACGAACTTCATTGGCTAAGACCAAAAATGGACTAGAATAAACCTAGTAAATTCCAAAATGATCGAAATCTTAATCTATTGAGACTTATGCATTTTTTGGATGAAGTACATTAGCTAAGAACAAAATTGGCCTTGAATAAACCTAGTAATGACCCAAATAACCAAAATTTTAATCCATTGAGACTTATGCCTTTATTTGACGATCTACATTGTCTAAGAACCAAAATCAATTAGTAAAATACCCCAAATTTTATAGTACACTATTTATTTAATAAAAATACTATTTAACGTGTTAATTTGATATTTAAATAGTTTTACGATATATATTGATAAATATTAGGATTATTTTCCGTTTTATGTGTGTTTGCTATGATATGACAATTTTGTAGATATTTGATTTAAATATTAATATAAAATATAAATATTTTGTTTTATTGGTTTTTTAATTAGTTTAAATATAAATGAGTATGAATATTTCACAGTTGAATATTTTAGTATTTTAATGTGAGTATTTTAGAGAGTAATATTTTAATTATGGATGAATAGAACATCTAATTAAATTGTTTGGGTACTTTATAAATAGAAAGTAAAATAAACTTTGGGATAAACTACTTTCTGCCCCCTCATTTTTTATTGTTTGTTGCTACTATAGTTTCTGTTTGGGTTGTTTGCTTTCTACACCTCAGATTAATGTCTTTGTTTTTCACACCTTTCCATCTGCACTTAAAAAAATAAAAAAATAAATATAAAATGTTGGAAGGTCATCTAGAATAAAAATGTGCTAAATTAATAAACAAACTCTTTTTCTCTCAAATACGTTTTCACCAATTTATTGCCATTTGAATCGATCCCAACCTCTTCCCACCCAAAATTCGCCACTAAATCTATTTTTAGCATCAATTTTATCGATAGTTGCTATGTTTCATCTTAAACAACTGCTTTTCCTTCCTTGGGCGACCAATTTTTTGCCGATTCCGATCACCACTCATTTGCATTTTTCAATGAAGTTGATGACATCAGACCCTTCTGGTGCTCTAACAAGTCGGTGAGACTTTTTCCACAGTTTTCTCCCCATTTTTGCTCCTAAAATTAATATTAATTATTTAACATTGATTTTTATGCTCCGCATAATTTATCAGTCACGTCTCGGAGATTTTGTGAACTCACTATTTATTCGAATTCGTTTGCTGTACGTTGCTCATCTGCAGTTGTTGTTGAAAACTCACATTGATTTTTGTGTTTGAGAAAGCGTCGAAATAAGGTAAGGGATGAGAGAGAGTTTCAATTCATGAGTACAAAATATTGTGAAATGAAAGGGAAAATCATATTTCCCAATGATTCATTCGGGGCTTGCTACGTATGGCATTAGCCTTTTGAGGGATAAATTAATTAATCTGCAAATATGGAATTTGTGAGGTTAAAATGTGGAATAGAAACATTTATAAGGTTTTGATTGATTTAATTTCGTTAAATGTTTGGTATTTGATATAATTGTGATATTAGGTGTCGATTGAATTTTGTGCATATGTTTGATTAGAGGAGTTTATGTGATGTGATAGTAAAAGATGGATGCATTATATGATATAAGTTTATGTGATATGAAAATAAAAGATGAATGCATTGTGATAAGTTTATGTGTTGATGATTATATATGATTGATGAGAGTGATGTTATAAATTTATGATTAGTTTATGGGATGATGATGTGTGATCAATGATAATGATGTTATAAATTTGTGATGAGAATATTGAAGTAACCCCATAGTTGATGAAATAGTGGTGATTCCAACTTGCGTTAAAGATATTGCTCTTAATGAAGTAGAAAATATTTTCATATCATATAGGTAGGGTTTGACAGGCCTAATGATTTTGGGGAAGTACAACTAAATGAGCCTGATTGTGACTGTCTACTGTTGAGCCTTGGAAGTATTCGTGTAACACCCCAAATTTTATAATAAACTATTTTATTAATTAAATAGGATTTTAGATAATTAATTTGGTGTTAAAATTATTTTAGAATATATCTTGATTAGTTTTATGATTAATTTTCTTTATAGGTGTGTTTTCTATGATGTGCTAATCTTGTACATATTTGACCAAATATGTTATATGAATAATAAATGTTATATTTTATTATTTTATATATTTTTCTAAAAATAATAGTATATTAGTGTAAATATTTTAAAGAATAAGATTTAGGAGATTTTACGTGTATATATGAGTTGGTAATTAATATGATATTTTCTTGTGTGTTTGACTAATATTAAATGTATGTGCACTTAATTTTAAATATATCTTATTTTAATTATTTATTTTATAAATAATTATCTTGAGATAGTAGTAATATAAGGTTAGATTTTCTTTATTTTTATATACTTATTTTGGAATTGTGATTTTATATATATATATATATATATATTATGATTTATTAATTAATAAATATTGTTGTTATATTTATTTATTTTATAATTTTGACTATTCTCTAGTGATAGTATTATTATAACGTGAGTATTTTGAAAAATAAGTATAATTATAGTGAATAATTTGAATATGAGAGTTTGGGTTGTTAATAATATGTATTTTTTTAAAAGGTTATTTATTTTAATTACTCTAATTTATCATTTATTAGTTATGAAATATTAGTAATGTTTTGAAAATTAACTAATGTTTGGAGGAGTATTAAAAATGAGAAAAATGAGATTAAGTAACTATTAATTTTGTTGTAGCAAACTAAAAATAATAGTAGTAAAACATAAAATAAATAAGGAGACCAATGGGCTTGACCCATGTGAACCCTAAAAAAAAAATAAGAAAGGGAGCTTCAAGAGCCGCCATAAGCAAGAGGAAACACAATAACATGCCTATCGTTTGGCACCGGTGATCGATAAGTGTTCCAGAAAACTTTCTCCGTTTTTCTCCAAAATTTAGTATGTTGTTTCACTCATTTAGTTAGCCAATAAAACACACTCCCAGATTTTTAACCATCCCAATTTCTCTCTAAAATACCCGACTTCTCCGTTTGTGGAATTCGTTATTTTGCACCGTTCTTCTTCACCGTAAGTCCGATTTAAGTGAAACCAACGCCAAAACGATCGTGTGAAAAGTGCCTATATTATCCACTGATTGGTTTTCTGATTTGTGGTATGTTTCCTTGACCGAATTTCGAAATTAGTTTTTAGAGTGTCTTCTCATAATTTATTTTTGACGTTTACCCATAAATTGTCGAGTTAGATTGATTGTAGGACAAAGAGTCAAAGAACAAAGGTTGTTTGCTCGTTGAATCGTATTCGTGTGTGAAAGCGTCGAAATAAGGTAAGGGGTGAGAAAGCGTTTGAATTCATGAGTATAATATATTGTGAGATGAAACGGGAAAACCGTAATTCCCAACGATTCATCCGGGGCTCGCTACGTATGGCAGTAGCCCTTCGAGGGATAAATTAGTTAATGTGCAAATATGGAAATTTTGAGATTAAAATATAGAATAGAAAAATTTATAAGGTGTTGATTGATTTAATTTCTTTAAAATGTGTGGTGTTTGATATTATTGTGATATTGGGTGTCGAATTAATTTTATGTATATGTTTGATTAGATAAGTTTATGTGATGTGATGATAAAAGATGGATGCGTTGTGATAATTTTATGTGATGATGATGACGTATGATTAATAATTGTGATGTTATAAATTTGTGATAAGTTTATGTGATGATGTATGATTGATGATAATGATGCTATAAATTTGTGATGAGTTTATGTGATGATGATGATGTGTGATTAATGATAGTGATGTTATAAATTTGTGATGAGAATATTGAAGTAACCCCATAGGGAATTCCTAGGTGACTTGAAGGTAGCACTCCAAATGTCGGGAGCTACCATGCAACACACGTTTACATCGACTGTCGCGTATATGTGTCTCGGGTTGAGTTGAGGGGATCTATGAGGACAGGGCCAATTTGAATTGTCCGTCCACCGGGATGGTGGCATAGTATCAAGCCTCCTGACCAAGTACTTCAGAGTTAGAATGGTACCACATTGTGAAGTAGAGTCTAAGCTCATGCATGGCATTGCATTTTCTTGTGATTGTTTTGTTGAGATTAATAACTATCGTGTGCGATAATAATTTCTCTTAGATGATTTGATGTCTATGGTGAAATGTATTGATTTTACTTGAGCGGTATTAACTTTATAATGTGATATTTTTCCTTGAAGAATGTTTGTGCAATGATATGGTTTATTTATGATTAATTGCGTGTTCTTCTTACTTATATTATACTATTAACATGATTTCAAAACTCACATCCTTGGTTGTTTGTGTTTGACTGGCTTGGCCCTTCGGTTGCGAAATCGCAGTTATTACAGGTTAATGAGTCGTGAAGTTCAAGTTTGAGGGAAACCCTGTTCTGATAGGTGATACCGGGAATGAGTGTCATAAGTTGTATTTTATTTATTTAATTAGAAACAACTTTTTGTATGAAAACCTTACTGTTTTATAAGAGTAAAAAGTTTAAAGTGTTGCTTTTGAATTTTGAGAAATGTGATATCCTAAATTTGTTATAAAGTTTTATTTCCTTATATAATTGAGTAATTTTCATCCACAAGACAATTTATCACTTATGAGATTGAACTATCATACACATCCCAAGTTTTTACTAATAAAAAATCAAACTCACTATCATACAGAGAGTGGTTTATCAATGCAATTATGACAATGCTTTATATGTTTCACTTTAGTTTAGATATATAGCACACAAAGAAGAAAGTTGTGCATTCATATTTTACAATTCTTCATCTCCCACTGCTTATAATTTTTAAACATATTCATAATTTATATAAGTAAATATATTATTGTTTGAGTCACTAGAGAAATACTCTCAGCCTTGGATCTATATGATCACAAACCGGTATTTTACTAGTTCAATATAATAAAGAAATTAGCTCTCTTCTTCACTTTATTTTTTTTTGTCAATATCTCTAGTCAAAACTACAATATTTGAAAAATTAATTTAATAAAACCATGATTCTCTTTGAATTTACTTTGTTGAATATCCTCAGTCAATAAATATTTATACCATTAATTGAAATATGTATTTAGTCAATAATTTGTTTGACTAAATATTTAGTCAAAACTTTATCTATTAAAAAATCATAAATATTAATTTTATTGATATTAATAAATATAAATGTTTATTATCAACAGATTTGAATAGCTTAGTTTGATTGACTTGATAGGAGGATTCAAATAGCATGACTTTTACTTACTATTTTTAACAAACAGTTATTAATTATTTATACTCATAAAATATTACCTTAAATAATTTATTTTTTTTACATATTTGCATTTTTTCCAAAAATCATTCTATAAATATAAGATTTTTTCGATCAATTATTTTAACTTTCATATATTAAAGATTATTCACTTTCAAAGAAAAGATTAATTGAAGGTGCAATGTCTTTATTTATCCAAAAATTTCTTTTGATATGTGTGTTGACGTTGTTGTTCATGCACAATGTTCTTGGAAGACGTGTGACTATTACTAACACACTGAAAACCCATATGGACTTAACTGTTCATTGCAAATCTGCTGATGATGATCTTGGAGTTCATGTTCTTAAATATAATCAGATGTATGGTTTTTCTTTTGAAAATACCTTCTTTGGCCGAACACAATTCTATTGTTCCTTTAAGTGGAATGGTCCATTTAAATGGTTTGACATATACATGGCAGGAGATTCATGTCAAACTTGCAATTGGATTATAATGGAAATAGGACCATGTAGGAATGATAATACAATTACTTGCTATCCGTGGAATAAATAATTGATAATGTGTTACACATTTGTTTATCTTCAAAAATAATGTACTTGAGGGTATTGAGTGTAACACCTCAAATGTTATAATAACCTATTTTATAAATAAAATGATATTTTAAATAATTAATTTGGTGTTTATATTATTTTAGAATATATGTTGATCAATTTTATGATTAATTTTCTTCGTACGTGTGTTTTCTATGATGTGCTAATTTTATACATATTGGAATAAAGTAATATAAATAAAAAATATTATATTTTTTTTATTTGATATATTTTTCTAAAAATAATAGTATTTTAGTGTAATATTTTACAGAATAAGATTTTAGCCAACTTTTCATCTAAGTGTGCGTTCGTAATTAATGTGATATTTTCTTATGCGTTTGACTAATGTTAAATGTGCACTTAATTATATTTAATTATTTCTAAATATATCTTATTTTAATTATTTATTTTATAAATAATTATTATGAGATATTAGTAATATTGATATTGATTTCCTTTATTTTTATATATTTTCTATGGCATGGTGATTGATCAACATAATTTATTTAGAGTGTCTTCTCATAATTTATTTTTGATGTTTACCCATAAATTGTCGAGTTAGATTGATTGAAGGACAAAGAGTCAAAGAACAATGGTTGTTTGCTCGTTGAATCGTATTCATCTGTGAAAGCGTCGAAATAAGGTAAGGGGTGAGAGAGCGTTTGAATTCATGAGTATAATATACTGTGAGATGAACGGGAAAACCGTAATTCCCAACGATTCATCCGGGGTTCTCTCTACGTATGGCAGTAGCCCTTTGAGGGATAAATTAGTTAATGTGCAAATATGGAAATTTTGAGATTAAAATATAGAATAGAAATATTTATAAGCTGTTGATTGATTTAATTTCTTTAAAATGTGTGGTGTTTGATGTTATTGTGATATTGGGTGTCGAATTAATTTTATGTGTATGTGATGTGATGCCGGGAAACCCTGTTCTGATTGGGTGTCGCAGTTATTACAGGTTAATAAGTCTTGAAGTTCAAGTTTGAGGGAAACCCTGTTCTGATAGGTGATACCGGGAATGAGAGTCATAAGTTGTATTTTATTTATTTAATTAGAAACAACTTTTTGTATGAAAACCTTACTGTTTTATAAGAGTAAAAAGTTTAAAGTGTTGCTTTTGAAGTTTGAGAAATGTGATATCCTAAATTTGTTATAAAGTTTTATTTCCATGAATAAAATTTTCTTTATCCGTTGCGAATTAAGTAAAAAAATTCTTGTATAAATTATTATATATTATTTTTGGGTTTAGGGTGTCACAATTTGGGTAGGGAATTCGTAGGTGACTTGAAGGAAACCCTCCAAATGTCGGGAGCTACCATGAAAAACACGTTTACCTTAACTGTTGCGTATATGTGTCTCAGGTTTAGTTGAGGCGATCTATGAGGACAGCACCAATTTGAATCGTCAATCCACTCGGGTATTGGCATAGTATCAAGCCTCATAACCAAGTAATTCAGAGTTAGAATGGTACCAAATTGTGAAGTAGAGTCTAAGCTCATCCATAGCATTGCATTTTCTGGTGATTGATTTGTTGTGATTAATATGTATCGTATACGATAATAATTTCTCTTACATGATTTGATGTTATAGTGAAATGTATTGATTTTCCTTGAGTAATTTTGACTTTATAATATTATATTTTTCTTTGAAGAATGTTTTTGCAATGGTACAGTTTTATTAAGATTAATTACGTGTTCTTCTTATTTAAATTATACTTTCAGCATGATTTCAAAACTCACCTCCTTCGTTGTTTCTTTTTGATTGGCTTGGCCCTACGTTTGGAAAATCGCAGTTATTATAAGTTAATGATTCTTGAAGTTCATGTTTGGGAGAAGCTCCGCTCTGATAGGTGATACAGGGAATGAGAGTCATAAGTTGTATTTTACTAATTTAATTAGAAAGCACTTTTTGTAAGAAGACCTTATAATGGTCATGGTTGAAGAGGAGATCACAATGATTACAAATATGGTCTCGGTTTTGCACGACACTCACTATAATGGTCATGGTCGAAGAGAGAAAATGGAGAAGAAAATGTTGTGTAAGCGGCGCTTTACGAAGGAAGAAGACAATGCAATTCGGTCCTTCTTTTTACGTTTCTTTATTATTATTATTATTATTATTATTATTATTATTATTATTATTATTATCATTATTATTATTATTATTATTATCATTATTATTATTATTATTTAACTTGGTTTTACTTGCATAGGAGCCTAACCCATAAAACACATTTTACTCTAAAATAAAACCAACATTTTGCAACACAATTTAATTATTAAAATATTACTAATATTTCAAAACTAATATTTTATAAAATAAAGTAATTAATCTTTTAAAATACATTAATAACCAAGACTTTGGCAATCAAAATAATCACTGTAATTATATATATATTTTTGAAATTATAAAATAAATAAATATAAAATCTGTTGAGACAAAATCTCTCTCAAATAGTTTTAATGATAACAAAATTATTTAATGATTATGATTATGTTTGAATGTCTAATATGTGCTCTTGAGTGTATTCTATTAAGCAACAGGTTCCAAATCAACACTATAATTAAGAAGAAAAATCTGAAGTAATTCAACAAGTTTTCTGAACTGGAGGTTGAACTGGAGGATAGACATTCATGAGAAATTATCATAAACAAGGATCAGCCATTCTTCATAAGAATATATGGGATCACAGAAATTATGATTCAAAGGCATATTGAAGACAAACAGATGTGACAGTGTCAAAACAAGCAAAAGAGGTTACACGCCTACTATAAATGATAAGAGGATGATAAGCAGATCAATATTCATCCTTTTACCTTGGGAACAGTCAAAATGAGAAAGATGATACCTATCTTGAAAAGACTGTACCTAGACAGCGTTGGAAAAGCAAAAGGGATAAAGTAATCTCAAGTCCGTATCTCAAGGGAGGTTAGAACTTCAGTATGAGGTTGATCCTCAAACTCATCCTCCTAAGCTCATATTAGCAAGGACAACTGGATGGCAATTTAGTAAATCAGACCAAGAACCTTGGACACTTGCACAAATCTCCAACGGTCACATACAAACTTTTTCTTGAGAATAGAGGTTCATAACCTCTATAAAGGAAGATGATCTCTTCAGCTCAAATCAGAACAACTACTTACAAAGAGTAATTTTCTCAAAGCTAAAAGATCATTTCCATCCTCTCTTTGCACTTTCTACAAATCCTAAACTATATCTTTAGAGTATCCTCTTAGAAAGTTCTAGTAAAGAGAAAGATCACACAATCAATCTCAAATCTTTTATACTGTAATTTCCAAGTTGTTTTACACTTGGTTACCTTTGTACTCAGAAAGAAAAAGAATTGTAAGCCTGGTGAGGCTAGGAATATACTTTTTGAAAAGAGGTTCGTAAAGAGGACAGGCCAGTTTGAGCCATAGTGAAAACTCACAAGTGTGTGAGGACTGGACGTAGCCTTTATTGGGTGAACCAGTATAAATCTTGGTGTGTCCTTCTCTAAACTCTTCTACTTATATTTAACTGTGTATTAAAGTTTTTAAATTTACCCTACTTTGATCTTCATCCTCTCACAGAGGATACATATTCAAAAGAAAAATTAAAAACCCCAAATATCTCTATTCAACCCCCCTTCTAGTGATATTTTAGCTACTTCAATTGGCATCAGAATAAGGTTCTCTTGAAAACTACACCTAAACAGTGTAAGAGAAAAAGATCAAGAAACAAGAAAATGTCTAAAGCTAATATATACCAGAAGGAGGTTCATCCAGCCGACCTCCTTACTTTGATGGTACAGACTACTACCATTGGAAAGGAAAAATGAGACTGTTTCTCATATCACAAGATAACAACATGTGGTCAGTAGTTGAACATGGAAATCACGTTATCAGAATCAATTGTGCAGATTCAAACTCCGACGAGAAACCTCAAGGACAATGGACAGCTGATGAAAATGCTAAGGTACTCCTTAATTCTAAAGCTCATTTATTTCTAACGTGTGCTTTGAGCAGGGAAGAATATGACAGAGTTGAAGAATGCAATAGTGCTAAAGAACTTTTGGACACCTTGAAGATCCATCATGAAGGATCAAGTCACGTAAAGGAAGCAAGAATTGACATTGGAGTACGAGAATTTGAATTATTTGAAATGAAGGAGGAGGAAACCATTGATGAAATGTTCTCAAGACTTACCATCATACTGAACAATCTTCGAACCCTTGGAAAAGAATATTCTTTCCAAGAAAGGATAAGAAAAATTCTAAGAAGTCTACCTAAAGAATGGAGGCCAATGGTGACTGCCATCACACAAGCTAAAGACTTGGCTACCATGAAATTAGAAGATCTTGTTGGAACACTTAGAGCACATGAACCACTGTTGCTCTCAGACAAACCAAGCAAGAAAGGAAAAATGGTTGCTCTTAAGACAAATCAAATTGAAAGTCCATCCTCCAAGCGAGCTGAAGAGGTTACAAAAGCAGAAAACGATGAGTATACTCTGTCTGAAGAAGAGGATGAACTCGCTCTGATCTCTAAAAGAATTCAGAGGATGATTAATCGAAGAGGACAAGACAAAAAGCCATTTCAAAGGGGAAAAACTGACAAAAGCCAGATAACATGCTTTGGATGCAACAAAGTGGGACACTACAAAAATGAGTGTCCTCTAAACAAAAGAAACCCAAGAAGATTTACCTACAAAAACAAATCCATGATGGCTACATGGGATGACAGTGATGATTCATCCTCTGAACATGAAAAGGAAGAAGCAAACCTCTGCCTCATGGCTGACTCAGAAATGGAAGAGGTAATCACATCAAAAACTTGTCTTACATGTGAAAAACTAGGGATAGAATTTGACAATTTATTGAATGACTCAAACACTCTATCTCATAAATGTGGTTTTCTTAAAAATCAACTTTATGAGATAAAGAAACTTAATGAGGAACTTCAAGCGAAGAATGATAAATATAAAAAAAAAAATCATTCTAGACTTGCAACTATCTCATAAGAAATTGTTTGAGCAACAAAACACTTTGAACAAGAGAAACATCATTATTCATCCTCCAGAAGAGGACACTAAAACTGAAAATCTAAAATTAGAGGTTGATGAACTAAAAAATGACATTGCCAATTTTGTCAAATCCACTGAGACTTTTCAAAAAATTATGGGATCTCAATCTGGAATTTTTGACAAGGCTGGTATTGGATTCAAAAGCTCTCAAAAACAGAAATTATACGAAATTTTTTTTCTACCTCAAAAACAGGAGGATAGACCAAAATGTTCTTATTGCAAAAAACCTGGACACATCATTAAAATCTGTCATGCCAAGAAATGAGCTGACTTAATTAAAAAGAGGTGTTCATTTTGTGGTAAGCATGGGCACCATGAATCTAATTGCTATCACAAAAAGAAAATCTTTACAAAAAGAAAAACTAACCAACAAGGACCCAATTCCATATGGGTACCTAAGTCACTTCTAAACTCTAACACAGGTTCCTCCTCTGATCAACAAAAGAAAGCCTTGGTTCTTGGACAGTGGATGCTCAAGACATATGACTGGAGATAAGCATTGTTTTATTTCCTTGGTGATAAAGGATGGAGGATATGTCACCTTTGGAAATAATGACAAAGCTCAAATTAAAGGAACAAGTATCATTGGAAAAATTAATTCTGCCAAAATTGAAAATGTTCAATATGTGGATGGTTTAAAACATAACTTGCTAAGCATTAGCCAATTATGTGATAGTGGTTTTGAAGTAATTTTTAAACCCACTTTATGTGAGGTTAAACATTCATCCTCTGGTAAAATATTTTTTTCTAGAATTAGAAAAAAGAATTTATATGAATTATATCTGGATAATCTGCCCATTGAATCTTGTTTTATGGCTGTTGAAAAGGATAAATGGATTTGGCACAAAAGGGTTGGTCACACAAGCTTAAGCACTATTTCTAAATTATCAAAATTAGAATTAGTGAAAGGTCTTCCAAAAATTAATTTTGAGAAAGACAAAATTTGTGAAGCTTGTGCCAAAGGAAAACAAGTCAAAAGCAGCTTTAAATCAAAAAATATAATCTCCACAAATCATCCTCTTGAACTCCTTCATATTGACCTCTTTGGGCCTATTCAAACTCCAAGTCTTAGTGGAAAAAGATATGGATTTGTAATAGTTGATGATTTCTCACGTTTTACTTGGGTTCTATTTTTAAAACATAAAAATGAAGCTTGTGAAGCATTTCAATATTTTTGCAAAAAGATTCAAAACGAAAAAAGAACAAATGTTATTTCTGTGAGAAGTGATCATGGAGGAGAGTTTGAAAATGAATCTTTCAAAATATTTTTTGATGAAAATGGAATTTCCCTAAATTTTTCTTGTCCAAGAACTCCTCAACAAAATAGAGTTGTTGAAAGGAAAAATAGGACTTTACAAGAAATGGCTAGAACAATTTTGAATGAAGCCAACCTTGAAAAACATTTTTGGGCTGAAGCTATCAACACAGCATGCTATGTTTCAAACAGAGTATCCATCAGAAAAATTTTGAACAAAACTCCATATGAACTATGGAAAGGCAGAATACCAAATATCTCTTATTTTCATATATTTGGATGTTATTGTTATATTCTTAACAATAAAGATCAGTTGGGAAAGTTTGATCCAAAATCTGATAAAGGTATCTTTTTGGGATACTCCACATCGTCCAAAGGTTATAGAATATATAATCTTAGAACTCAGAATGTGGAGGAATCCATGCATGTTATTTTTGATGAGTTTGATGATTTGTGTTTAGACAATATGGATAAATATGAAGAAGATGAACATTCATCCTCTAGAGCTCACAGTCCAAATGAAGAGGACAGTCCTAATTCAACCTCTCAGCAACCTCCAAGAGGATGAAGGACAGTAACTCATCATCCTCCTGATTTAATCATTGGAAACACCGAGGATGGAATCAGGACCAGGCAATCATTAAATAGAGATCTTAACAACATGGCCATGATATCACAAATTGAACCCAAAACAATTGATCAAGCAATTTGTGACAAATCATGGGTTGACGCCATGTTAGAAGAGCTGTCACAATTTGAAAGAAACAAGGTATGGGATCTTGTACCCCATCCTCTTGAAAAATCCATCATTGGAACTAAGTGGATATTCAGAAATAAACTAAATGAGGATGGAGAAGTCATAAGAAACAAAGCAAGACTAGTGGCACAAGGTTACAACCAACAAGAGGGGATTGACTACGATGAAACATTTGCCCCTGTTGCTAGACTTGAGGCCATCAGAGTACTTCTGGCCTATGCCACTCATAAAGGTATCAAACTCTTCCAAATGGATGTTAAAAGTGCATTTTTGAATGGTTTCTTAAATGAGGAGGTTTATGTTCACCAAACTCCTGGCTTTGTGAAAAAAAAGAAACCAAATCATGTATTCAAATTGTCTAAAGCTCTTTACGGATTAAAACAAGCTCCTCGAGCTTGGTATAAGAGGTTAAGCTCATTTTTAAAAGACAATGGCTTCTCAAGAGGACAAATTGATACAACACTCTTCAAGAAAATTCTTGAAGAGGATTTATTAATTGTTCAAATTTATGTTGATGATATAATCTTTGGGTCTACAAATGAGAAGATGTGTGAAGATTTTTCTAACCTCATGCAAAGTGAATTCGAAATGAGCATGATGGGGGAGCTAAAATTCTTTCTTGGCTTGCAAATCAAGCAATTACAATCTGGCATCTTCATATCTCAAGAAAAATACACCAAAGATTTGCTAAAAAAATACAACATGAATTCAGCCAAAGCTATGGGAACTCCTATGCATCCATCCTCAATGTTACACAAAGATGATGAAGGAACTCCCATATCAGAAAAGGAGTACAGAGGAATGATTGGGTCATTACTATACTTAACTGCTAGCCGACCTGACATAGTATTTGCAGTAGGTCTATGTGCCAGATTCCAATCCTCACCAAAAGAATCACACCTCACAGCTGTAAAAAGAATTATGAGATATCTTGTTGGTTCAACAGATCTGGGCTTATGGTATAAAAATTGTCAAGACATTGACCTCACAGCATACTGCGATGCTGACTATGCGGGAGACAAATTGGAAAGAAAGAGTACAAGTGGAGCTTGTCAATTTCTTGGAAAATCTCTCATTAGTTGGTCTTGCAAGAAACAAAGCACCATTGCCCTTTCAACTACGGAGGCTGAATATGTTTCAGCTGCTCAATGCTGTTCTCAAATACTATGGGTAAAAAATCAACTTCAAGATTATTCACTAAGGTACACAAAAATACCCATCCTCTGTGACAATACTAGTACCATTAATCTTTCCAAAAATCCCATACAACATTCTAGATCTAAGCATATAGAAATTAATTATCATTTCATACGAGATCATGTTCAAAAGGGAGATATTGAACTAATTTTTATTCAAACTGAAAATCAATTGGCAAAACTCTTTAGGAGGATCAATTTCACTCTCTTTTGGAAAAACTTTCAATCATAAATTTGTCAAAAATTTCTTAAATGCTTTGCTCATAATTAATATTGATTTATATTGCTTTAACTGTTGTGAATCTAAAACTGCTGAAAATTTATGTTTAATTTTTAAAATTTAAATTAATGACTAAATGTCATAACCGACCGTCTTTGAAATTTAGAGGTCATCCTCCTCCGTGGGCAAACCAACAGACACGTTGATAACCACTCCCATCAGCATGCTTGCACGTCTCCCACCACTGTTCTTCCAACTGCCTGCACGCCTCCGTTAAGCATTTAATGCTGTAACGGCTATGTGTGTGTATCCGTGCACAGCTGCCACCGAGTCCGCCTATTCCATCATGACTACTCTCTAACTTCCCCTCCTCCAACGGCTTTATATCCAACCTCCTTCTTCAAAATTCAAATTTCATTCCATCAGATTTTCATCTTTCTCTCACCCTTCAAACAAATTCCAAAAATGGCCAGAACAAAATTCTCAGCAAAAAGAAAAATTTCTGGTAACGCCCCAGAAATTTATGAAGAATTTTCAAGTGATGAGAATGAATCACAAGAAGAAGCAACCTCTCAAACGCATATCCAACCTAAACCCGTTAATGTTGTTCATCCTCCCCTAAGCTCATCCTCAATCCCTGTCCTCTCCACCACTCCTCCTCATCTCAAAACTAAAAAATTATCCTCATCTAAGACCTCCTCATCTACTCCTGTAAGAAGATCATCCAGAATCATGTCTGGTGTCATATCTTCAAAAACCTCTACTCCAAATGAATCTGTTCATCTCATTGTGTCTAATGATTCAGAACAAACCATGTCTGAAGATTCTGTACCCAAAAAACACCAGCCTGTTTCATCTAAAAAATCCACACCTACCAAACCTGTCCCATTTCCCAAACCTGCTTCATCCAAAAAATCCACCGTTTCACCATCATCACAAAAATAAAAAATTCCTCTCTTCATGACAAAAGAACTGGAAGCTCGTTATGTTGAGAAATGGCAAGATAAATCAGTTGTTAATGGAAAAACAATTGATCTGGAGAGCCTCACGGAAGGAGGTTTTAATGTTGAAGAAATCTTTGACTAGTTAGGATGGTCATCCTTCTTTCGTATTGCTGAACCTCAATACCCAAGGTTGGTCAAAGCATTCTATGCAGCTGCAAATGTTTCCAAAGGGGATGCTTTTTTTAACCTGGTTCTCAAAGGAGCTCAGTTAGAAATATCTCCCACAACACTATGCCAGATTCTAGACATTCGCGATGATGGATCTTACTGTTTATCTGAAGCTTGGTACTCTCACAGTAAAATCACCAGAACATCCGTCCTCCAAAGTTTGCTAATCAATCCTCCAAAATATCAAACAGCCTCAAACCTCCTCCTCATTTGTAGAATCCTTCATAACATCTGTGTTCATACTATCGTCCCTAGAGTTGGGAGTTTCAAAAAAGTCACCGAGTTTGACCTCCTAATACTACACCACCTTATTTCTGAATCCCCTCTTCATCTTGGCAACATTATTTTTGACTTCATGAAGAATGCTACAAGATTATGCCGGTCTGCACCATATGGAATGATCCTAACTAGGATCTTCAAATTTTTTAAGGTTCCACTAGAGGATGAGAAGTCTGTATATCTCAACAATGTCTTTTCCTTACGAAATGTCAATCTAATGAAGCTTAAGAATTCAAAGGTTATTACCAAAGAAAGCCCTGTTCAAACTCCAACCAAAAAACGCTCATCCAAGCCACCAAAGAAAATCCAGAAATTAAACCACCACACTTCACAGCCACAAACTCTGAATACTGCTTCCAACATTGAAAACTTGATCCCTAATCAAGAACCACTACCTGAAGAAAACAATCCAAATCATCTGATGATCACGTGGAATCTCATCAGAGTGATACTGAAGACTCTATTTCTCACCATTCACCAAATATCCTCGATTCTCCACCTCTCCAAAATGTCTGTCCTCCTTCAACGGAAGACTATCCTCCTTCTGAGGTTACAACCCAGGATATCCCCCTCCAACTCATGGAGGATGGTGAAGAATTATATTTTGATCTCAATCTGTCAGATCATCAGTTCCAATCACAAGAGTTTCCATCTTTTCCTCCTACCAGCACCCAACAACACTCTTTCACCATGTCTCAACTTTTTCCATCACCACAAAAGGTAAGCCCTGCTGTTGAGTATCCTCGCACTCGTCCTCCTCTCATTATTCCACTGGTTCCTATCACCACTCATGAGGCTCCATCAAGAACCACTCTTCCAGAAGTTCCAGGAAAATTCTGCTCCATTGATTCATTTTTGGCAAAATCTAGTGATCAATCATCTCACGATAAAGGAGCAAACTCTCATATAAAGAGTGCCAGTATCAACAAATTTCCTAAAGACCAACCTCCTCCCTCATCTGCTAAGAGGACAGAGTCCACTAGAACTGAAAAAGAGTTTAGACTTCTCAAGAAAATCAGAAAAGATCAGAAAAAACTCTTCATGAGTATTGCTCAGTTTGGTCTTTTATTGGAGTGGGTCATAAAAAATCTCATCCCCTCAAGTGCTCCTGCAGATCATCCTCCCATGATTCCTGCCCAACCTCCTCTACCAGACCTTCCTAGGCCTTCAACCTCGTCCTCCTCTGATGACTCCTCCCCATCCAAATAGTTGGCTCAATTTTTTTGATGGTTGACAAATTCAGGGGGAGTTAGATTATGCTCATCTGTTGTCAATTTTTTGATCAAGAGGATCCTTTTTGAAACCATATTTCAATCATCTTGCCTTATGCTTATTAAGTTTATATGTTCTGAAACATGTTTTGTAATATCTGCTTCAGAAATTAAATATCTCTTTCTTATTCTAAATCTGTTAATTTTAAACCTTGGCATAAATTTAGGGGGAGTAATTATTTTTGGACTAAAAATTATTACACTTATGTTTAAAAGAAACTTAAAAGCATTTTATCTCATAATTGAAAGATCATAATCAAAAGAATTTTGTCATCATCAAAAAGGGGGAGATTGTTGAGACTAACCCATAAAACACATTTAACTTGGTTTTACTTGCATAGGAGCCTAACCCGTAAAACACATTTTACTCTAAAATAAAACCAACATTTTGCAACACAATTTAATTATTAAAATATTACTAATATTTCAAAACTAATATTTTATAAAATAAAGTAATTAATCTTTTAAAATACATTAATAACCAAGACTCTAACAATCAAAATAAACACTATAATTATATATATATTTTTGAAATTATAAAATAAATAAATATAAAATCTGTTGAGACAAAATCTCTATCAAATAGTTTTAATGATAACAAAATTATTTAATGATTATGATTATGTTTGAATGTCTAATCTGTGCTCTTGAGTGTATTCTATTAAGCAACATGTTCCAAATCAACACTATAATTAAGAAGAAAAATCTGAAGTAATTCAACAAGTTTTCTGAACTGGAGGTTGAACTGGAGGATAGACATTTATGAGAAATTATCATAAACAAGGATCAGCCATTCTTCATAAGAATATATGGGATCACAAAAATTATGATTCAAAGGAATATTGAAGACAAACAGATGTGACAGTGTCAAAACAAGCAAAAGAGGTTACACGCCTATTATAAATGATAAGAGGATGATAAGCAGATCAATATTCATCCTCTTACCTTGGGAACAGTCAAAATGAGAAAGCTGATACCTATCTTGAAAAGACTGTACCTAGACAGCGTTAGAAAAGCA
Organism: Cicer yamashitae; assembly: GCA_037974755.1. Classification (NCBI taxonomy): domain Eukaryota; kingdom Viridiplantae; phylum Streptophyta; class Magnoliopsida; order Fabales; family Fabaceae; genus Cicer; species Cicer yamashitae. Next base: position 14,653,591 of record JBBPBQ010020322.1, read on the forward strand.
AAAGGGATAAAGTAATCTCAAGTCCGTATCTCAAGGGAGGTTAGAACTTCAGTATGAGGTTGATCCTTAAACTCATCCTCCTGAGCTCATATTAGCAAGGACAGCTGGATGGCAATTTAGTAAATCAGACCAAGAATCTTGGACACTTGTACAAATCTCCAACAGTCACATACATACTTTTGCTTGAGAATAGAGGTTCATAACCTCTATAAAGGAAGATGATCTCTTCAGCTCAAATCAGAACAACTACTTACAAAGAGTAATTTTCTCAAAGCTAAAAGATCATTTCCATCCTCTCTTTGCACTTTCTACAAATCCTAAACTATATCTTTAGAGTATCCTCTTAGAAAGTTCTAGTAAAGAGAAAGATCACACAAGTGTGTGAGGACTGGACGTAGCCTTTATTGGGTGAACTAGTATAAATCTTGGTGTGTCCTTCTCTAAACTCTTCTACTTATATTTAACTGTGTATTAAAGTTTTTAAATTTACCCCACTTTGATCTTCATCCTCTCACAGAGGATACATATTCAAAAGAAAAATTAAAAACCCCAAATATCTCTATTCAACCCCCCTTCTAGTGATATTTTAGCTACTTCAAAATCAACATTTTATATTAATTACTAAATTATAATAAATATATATAAAATCACAATGCCGTAACAAGTATATAAAAATAAAGAAAATCAAACACAATATTACTACTATCTCAAGATAATTATTAATAAAATAAATAACTAAAAATAGAAAACAGTTATAAATAATTGAAATATAACTATGTGCACAGTTAACATCAGTCAAACGCACAGTAATTGCGTACGCGCATATCCACGCAAAATTGACTTAAATCATATTATTTAATATATTACAATAAAATACTAATGTTTTTAGAAAAATATAAAAAATAATATAATATAATATTTGTTATTTATATCACTTGTTTAGTCTAATATGTACAAAATTAGAACATCATAGAAAGGCCACATATAAAGAAAATTAATCCCAAAAATATCAACGTATATTCAAAATTAATTTTAATACCAAATTAATTATTTAAAATTTTATTTCATTAATAAAATAATTTATTATGAAATTTTGGGTGTTACAATTCTCCTCTCGTTAAAGAAATTTCGTCCTCGAAATTTGTAGTGAACAATACGCGAACTAATATCTAACTAATGACCCTCGATATTCAATTTTAGTTTGTAAACATTTTAAGGTATTCACTACTCATTTAAGCATAATATGTCAAAAATCGATTTGCTTAGCATGATATATAGGCTAACATGACACACTAAGTCAACTAAACACATCATATTCAACAACTCAATTATGAATCAAATATCATGATTGATCAGTATCATATATAGGTAAAACTAAACAAGTGAATTTAATCAACAAAAACTTACTACATTTAGTTGAATCAAATAACACACATATCAGATATGTTTTCGAGTTCAACTAACTTCTCCAACAATGTTATACTAGTTTCACTCTCTTAAAAAAAGTTAAATAATATCATCAATTACTCAACCAGTTTCACTTTAGTAAGATATGTAGAACATTTTTTAAATTATTTCATAGTCTTATGAGTGAATTCATATAATATGCAACTCCTTAAAAATCAAGAATTAAAGTTCATAATCATAGTAAATGAGGGAAAACAATTTCACATAATTGTAAAGCACACATAAGGTTTGAATATTTTTTTTTTATTAAGTTTTACACACAAGATGGATTTATAACAACTCTAACAATAGTTCTAGACTTTTATCAAAAACACATTATAGTACACATAAAATACTAACATAGTGTACTTATTTATTTTAAGCAAATTATTTAGAATATTAAACATATTTAATTGAATGTTTAATTTACGTACACATGCTTAACAACTCTTACCAAGATCAACTCCCTCTTTTTATTTTTTTTTACTGAACAATTCTTATCATTTTAATTATTTATTTGCTATTTATTTTTCCTAATGAGTCACTTTCTAAGTCTTAAAATGCAAGTCTCGTTTACCTCAGTCAAAGCAATCGATTTATTTTGAGCAATACAAGCAATATTACTTTCACTTAAGTATATTCAACTAGTCATTTCCCTTAAATTGAATTCATTCCAACTTGTAGTGTCTATCTCTACCGTAATTTACAACCATTGAAGCTTTGTCAGGTTATAATGAATTCTAAAACCTCGTGGTTACTAGTCGTTCTATATCGAATCGAGTTTCATAAATTTAATGTTTCTAAAACCTTTCAACAAAGCTAAGATCCAACTATTTTCACAAGTCTTAACTTAAGGTATAAACTCTCATTTCCTTTTGATGCACAACCATCTACTTCAAACTTAAGAACATAACAACTTATAAAAATCATAGAGATCATGGAAACTAAAACAAGGTTAGGATTAACTTATATCTTAAAGAAATACACTAAGAAGCACACATAAAAACTTATAAAAGATAGTGTTAAGTTATAAGTTTTGATTATTACTCAATGAGTAAAGTTATGAATTCTTACAATACAAGCATGTTTATGAAACAAAAATAATTGAGAATATTAGTCTCATTGGACATAAGCATATATTCAAACCAAAAGAAATTACTAGACATTTTTGCAATATATCATTGGAATCATAATTTCACTTTATAGGTATTGCAATTGTCACAAAAATTCTTTAAAGGATGTTACAAATTATAAGATCAAAGAGGTGGAGATTCACTTCATTCAGAAACAAGTTTGGGTTTTTTTTTTCAATAACCCTTTTCTGAAAAAAATATAAATGCCCCCATTTGAAAATTATGTCCCAAAATACCCCACTTTAAAAATCAGTTACAAGTCGCCATTTGGAACGACGACTTCCTCAAGGAATCCCACTTTCCAAATGGCGACTTTTCAAAGGAATTTAAAAAAAAAAAAATTCAATTTCTTTTAATTTTTATTATATATATAATTAATATAATTCATAACAAATAATATATATATAATTAATATAATTAATAAAAAATAATTCA